>CM028681.1:10385422-11585422 GCA_016760335.1 Gastrodia elata | reverse complement strand
ATTTGCTTGATGATATTGAGACATTTAATGATAAAGTTATTGGCTCCTTTGTGAGAATAAGAATATCTAATGCTGGTCAAAGGCAAGACTTGTACAGGCTCGTGCAAATTGTTGGTAAACATCTGTATGCCTTTCTGATAAGTGCTATGCATCCTGTTACTGCATAGTTCTGTAAAGGAATTGATCTGCGTGCAGGAACACAGGAAAGCTCAAAGCCATATAAAGTTGGTAAGAAAACAACAGATATTGTGCTGGAGATACTGAATTTGAACAAGAAAGAGACATCAACAATTGATAGTATCTCAAATCAGGATTTCACAGAGGTTAGTTATTTAAGTCTATTCGTAGCTGCTCGAGTTTTTGATTCTCGGCTTCTTTTGGTGTGCATTAGTAACTTGGTTAAGAAATCAACGTTACATTTATCATTTTGTTTTTTTTTTCAAATTATTTCACTTTCTTAGTGATTCAACATATTTAAAAAAGATTTGCCAATGGTTTTTAATTAAATATAGGGTAGGTTATTTTTTTGCCGATAGAGCTTACAGGATGATCAAACCTAATTGGATAAATTTTGACCCTTTGTATAGTTATTAGGGTTTGATATTTATTATGGTTTGGTGTTAGTTCTCAAGATACATGTTGCCTGAACATGGTTTAATATTGTACACTTATATGTAATTTGTTTGGTATTGTTTACAAATTAAATGTACAGGCTATGAAATATGATTTAATATCAGCAATTATAAAGTTTGACGGTCTTAAGTGTAAAATATTTAATGCTATAAATCAATGGTTAAAGCTAGCATTACTCTATCGTGCTTGTGCACTATTTATATGATATCATATGTTTGTTAGTGTAAATTTTTTCATTTTAGATTTGCTTGTTTTATTTAGTTATATTATCAAGTACCATATTTCCAATGAGCATACTCTTTCCTCCTTATGGAAGGTATGCCATATGTAATTACTCAGTTGGATTTGGGTACAGGTGCAAATCTTTATTTGATTGTTAATCGACTATTCCTATCCTTTAGCATCGCTAGTTTCATTTTATTTTGTTCTAGTTTTTTGTACATTTCATTTTGCTTTTGCTTTTATTGCAATACTTTGGCTCCAACTTCTACAATATGTGTTCCTGTGGATGGATAGAGGTACAAACTTGAGTTTTACAGTGAAATGACGAGAGGATATGATGAAATATGGACTTCAGAAAAATGCAATAAAACTAGGGATTTAGAGTGGTGGTCTCTTATAAAATATTCTATAAAAACAATGACAAAAATAATAACAGTAAGGAAAATCTTCATATAACTTTCTTAATTTTGCATAGGCAT
This sequence comes from Gastrodia elata, assembly GCA_016760335.1. NCBI lineage: Eukaryota > Viridiplantae > Streptophyta > Magnoliopsida > Asparagales > Orchidaceae > Gastrodia > Gastrodia elata. The sequence continues at coordinate 11,584,088 of CM028681.1, read as the reverse complement.
GAGTGTGTCCAATGATATTTGATTTTTGTTTGTGAAAAGTTGCATAAAATATTACAAATATGCAAGATGGAGCACTCGCTACTAGTAGAAATAAATGTGGAATGATCAAAAGAATTAATATTTTACCTTGCCTTTTGAATTAAGGATTATCCAAAGCTAGGGTGCTTCAATATAGGCTTTATGAAGGCGATATTGCTTTAATTAGCAAGGTATTCGTTGAGTTAAGTGGTAAGTTGAATATTGATCATAGACACTACTATCATAGAGGGCTTGAATTAATAGAATAAATATTGCATATATGATACAAAACTTTTGTAGAAATGATATTATATTTCTTAATTAATTTTGTTAAAAAATAAATTGATCTTTGTATGATATTATAAATCTCATCTTGAATCTATCATATAGAAAAATATAAAATTACTGATGGCATTACTTTATCATAAATACATCATTTAAGAAATGTATATGATGGCATAATGAGGAGGTTTAAGCAGAATTTATAAAATTTTCAATTAGCATAATGATGTTGGATTTAAGTATCGAACAATTAAAATTGTTTTCGATAATTAAGCTGAATTTAATGAAAATGAAAATTTCAAGATGGGTCATGTGATAACACTAGAAAGAATAGATCTAGGGAAGTTTATATTTGAGACATGATTAGAGTAGCATATATTGAAGATATTGTAGTAAAAAATTAACTTGTGGTTTGGATTTGGTACAACTTTATTGAACATACACCATTGCATGGTTAAATAAAATTATATATTCATCGATGGGACAGGAAGATGTAATATGCATTAATGTGCTTAGAAGTTCATTAAAATGAATTGTTAAGAATATGTGTAAAATATTGTCAACACTCATTGTGAATAAATAAAAAAAGAAATTCTTTTAGCTAATAAAAAATAGTTGGTAGAGGGATGATGATGATAATGCCGTTGAAGTTATTCAATGCTTGTGTTGTTTTTCAGAATTTTACCCAATTTGTCAAGATGATATAGTGGAGCGATATAGAAGAAAATAGAAAAAAAAAGATAAAATGGTCCAAAATGTTGTCACCAATTAATGCTTGGGCCATTTAACCAATAATAAACTTGAAATTCAGTAAGGATTTAGGAGGGTAGAAGCCAGTAAGTCACTACAAAATGAAGAATTCCGTTTTATTTCATTCAATTGCTATTTACTAAACATGACTTCAATAGGTTCCTTAAAGAAATAGTCCCTTTGATTTGCATTTCTTTGTGAAAAAGTTCCTTGAAGAAACATATTATTTGAGTCACAGTATTCCATGAAAGGATGGCTTGAAGTGATACTTATTGAGATTCACAGTACTTCACAAGAGGTGTTTTAGAGAGACATTTTTTTGAATCAAACTGTTTCATAAAGAGGTGCCTTGAAGAGACATTATTTTGTGTTTTAACTTCAGGAGGTGCTTAAAAAAGCCACCCTTTGACTCACGCCCATTTGAAATTAATCTATTTAACTAAAACCCAATCAAAGTATAATCACATAAAGTCTCTTGATTCAAACACACCGCTGTAATGCAACTTAATACAAATCATGCATTAAAGTAGTACAATAAAGATTGAAGTGTCTCCAAGCTAAGAGGCCATGTATGTAGAAGCACAGTGGTGTGCCGTTATCTTGCATTATTCAACAATAGATTGTGTATCTTAACTGATGCTTAAGGGAGATATCAGAGAGTTTTACATTAGTTTATAGGGGCTAAGGATGCTAAAGATAGTTGAAGCAATTCATTGTAGATGCCCTAGTTCAACTATATGTAACATGATAAAATTCTATGTTTTAATTGGAATTAGATTTATTAGAAGAAGACAAAGGATCTCTTTTTTTCTTGTAGACATCATTGGCGGGCTGGGCTTGGTGAGGGCTAGGTTTGCCTTTTGAATCTAGTTTTGGCTAAGCTTAGCTTGTAAGTTGGGACTAAAAGGACTCCTAAAGTTGCACGTATGGCTTTAGGCTAGGCCTACCTGATGGGATGACAGTGTTTAAAAGAATAAAAGTGAAACATGTGCTTTACCATCTGTGCTCATTTCAGGAGCCATAACCTTACAGCAGGTGTCTGAGCTTGGTTTGTCTATCAGGGCTTTTGCTTAATTCAAGATTTATTTTAAGGTGCCACTTTAGACATGGTGCTAGACCTGAATTTTAAATTAATAAGGGATAAACTTTCTTAATTTTTATTAACAAAAATGGAGTCCTTGCTAGCTTTTTATTAAAAATTAGTTAGATAATATTTAATTTGAATTTTAAATATATATTCTTTTATCAATATTAACAAGATTTGACAGCTCTATTCTGCATAAACAAAAGGTAATTCAATAAAAGAAAATATTTTGACAAGCCAGTTGAGTGCTTTCTCTTAGATCCAACACATGATTGAGGATTGCATCACTTGTGTTTGCTGACTCTCTTCGTTCTATTGTATTTGATATCATAGAAGGATTTTAACATATGAATGATTAAATGATCATTCCTACCACCATTGTTCATCACACAATCATTATTTCTCACATCACTGCCATACCCGCTCGCCTAGCTTTCTTACATCTGCAACATACAATTTAAGTTCCATGACATCATGGGATTTGCCACTTACTTTTTCGAAACAACCCTATTCTGGAGAATTCTACTACTTTTAGCCTTTTACCCGTGAGAATTGTTTTCATTAAATAGGGAGCAACAACTGCAAAAATAACAAAAAGACTAAAATTTATGGTTTAAAGAAAAAAAGTGTGAACGCTATGATGACCTAGTTAACTTATTAGCATAAATGATATTCTTAATAAGACTAGGAAGGTTATAATGTAGCAAGACAATGTAAACAGATTCTATTTGATTAACAATTTTGGAATGATGGATGAATTTGCTACGAAATCAGTTGCTTGTTTTGTGGGAGCTTTTCAAAGCCTTAAAATGATATCTCTAATTATGGGCAGCTCTAATGGTTCTTAATGTGAATTATCACAAGTTGTGTGCTACGTTAATTCAAATGTTTGTGAAGCTTTATTTTAATGCAAGACTTGATTTCAAGATAAATTGCAAGCAATTCAGATTGCAAGGCTGAATCTGCTTGGAGTTGAGAAGAAAAGAAAATATGCAGCTGCCAGTGGAGTTTTTGAGAAGGTGCCTCTAGAAGATAATTCAGTGAAGGAACTTTGTATTAGAATAATCAACTTTTAACTACCCATCAAAATCATGTAACTACCTTGCAATTACCCATACCAACCACCTAACAATCTTGTAATGATTGCATAACTGTTTTTGGGTATAAATACAAAGGTCGTAATGTTTTATGTGTTGATCTTAATAATAAAGCTTATTCTTCTCATTTTTTCTCTCTCTTCTTCCCATACTCTTTCATAGTGTTATAATGCTGGGGCAAATGCATTTGTATCTCTACATGGTGCTAAGGACCTGAGAGGACCTCCGCAAGCAGTTGCTCCCATTCCAGGAGAGCACTTTTAGAACCCCATCGCAAGTTGTCTGCTTTGTGAAGACTGTCGCTATTCCAAGGGCTCCGCCGCACTTGCTCCTTTTTTAAGATAATAGCTGCATCTTATGAACCCCACCATGAGTGTCTTCTCTCGCTGTTGGCTACATCTCTCCTTGGTGCCGACGAAGAGGGTGACGACACGCTGTTATAGTTAATGACAAACATTCTTTCTCTAGTGCAAAGGAGTTAACGTCATCGTTAATTCGTTTCTTGTGTCACCCAGCCCTACGAGTCATCTTCTCTCGCAGTAGTTTGGCTAGATGTTCTTTGCCTCAATGCTGTTAGATTTCCTTGCTGCAGTGGCAACTTGTGGTTTACTTTTGCGACAGTCTGCCCAACTGTTGCTGCCTATTATGGGTTTCCTTTCTTGCATAATGATGGACTCCGAATTTGTTTGCGATCTCCACCTTCAATTCCTGATGCATGCTGGTATCTTCAAATCTTAGCCAGTAGTTTGGCTAAGACGTCCTTTGCCTCGACACTTTAGACTTCCTCGCTGCAATCGCGACTTGTGGTTATTTTTTGTGACAGTTTGCCCCACTGTTGCTGCCTATTATGAGTTTCCTTTCTTGCATAATGATGAACTCCAAATTTGTTTGCGATCTCCACCTTTAATTCCTGACGCATGCTACTCCCTTCGAATTTTAAGTTCATCATCACTAACGTCAGAACTTCCATCACCGTCCGTCCAGCTCATGAATCATTTGTTTCCATTGTACACGATCAAATAGAAACCTCTCCCTAAGTTCCAAATAAGGAAGATCCTTTCAAATAGTTTCTTCCCATCTTTTTTGGTCTTCCTCTTTTAAAAATATGGGTGAAATTTATAAAATCAATTTTCTAATAGAGGCATTGCACGGTCTATGCTCATAATGCCCAAACCATCTAAGGCGATATTTTCTAATCATATCGACTATTGGAGCCACTGCAACTTTGCCACATATCAACTCATTTCTCATTCTATTCTTACAAGTATATCCACTCATCTACCTAAGCATCTTCTTTTTCATCGTTATTTTGAATAATTGAACCAATGTATTTGAACCTTTTGCTCTTCTTGATCACATGTCCTCAATAGTTGTGTTCTCCAGATTAGGGCTTCTAATGCATTTGAATTTACACTCCATATATTTTGTTTTAGATTTTACTTAGACAAAAAGTTTTAGATTCTAAAGTAGTCCTCCATTACTCAAGTTTTGCTTTTGCTCCAATCCAAGTCTTATTAATTAAAAGAATATCATCTGCAAATAACATGCATCAAGGTATTTTTTCTTGAATGTGCTCAGTAATAACATTCATAGTTAGAGCAAAAGGATATAGGCTGAGAGCTGAGCTTTGATGTAATTCTATAGTAACTAGAAGTCATTAGACAATCCACCTTGCGATCGAACACTTGTTATAGTCCCATAATACTTATATTTAATAACATCAATATATACAACACAATTCTCTTCTCTTAAAACTCTCCAAAGAATTTTTGGCACTCTATCATAAACTTTTTCAAGACCAATAAAAATTAAATAAAGATTTTATTTTCTTTCTCCAAATTTTTCCATCAAAGTTCTTAATATATGTATTGCTTTTTTAGAAGTATCATTTTGTTATCCATATTCAATAACTTTCTCCTAAAGTTTCAATATATGACACATTAACTTGATTCCTCGATAAGTAGCACAGTCTTGAGCATTGCCCTTATTCTTGTAAATAGGTGTAACGACACTCGTTCTTTGCTCTTTTATCTTTTTCTAGTCTTCAAAATAATATTAAATTATTTGGTAAGCTAAGAAATTATTTCTTCCAAACATTTTCATACATTGATAGGTATGTCACCAAATCCTACCTCTTTTCTATTTCTATCCTCTTTAAAATATTCAAAATCTCGACTTTACTAACGTGATGAATGAAAGTGTAATTGAGACTATTTTTATAATTGTTAAGCTCACTTATATTAATTGTATTAGTACAATTTTTATTTAAAGCTTAATAAAATAATTCATTCCTAGAAAGAAATTTTGGATCATTTTTGATATAATTTAATAGTAGTCTTAATTTGGCTAGATTTTTCTCTCAACAATATCTAATTTATTGTATATATGCTGCACTCTTAGCATCACAAATAGCTATTTTAGATTTATGATAAGCTAGTGTATATTTTTTCAAATTCTCCTAACTCTTACATTTAAATTATTTTATAGCATTCTAGTTTATCTTTAATCTTAACTTGAATATTTTTTATTTCCATGATCACAACTTTTTATTGTTGGGTATCTTCCATTTTAATTCACCAAGTAAACTCTTTGCTGCATTGCCAATACAATTAGCCACCAAATTCCTCATAAGGTTAGTTTCACTTTTAAAATCTCATTATATAAGTGTTAACTTCACTCAAAGTATCTATATTACCTTTTCCTAAGATCTCACAATCTAGTTTTAAGATACATTTTTTATTTAATATTACTTTTATTATCATGCATTTTTAAATTCAAAACTAATAATTAGTGTTAGGTTGTTAAACAATGAATTGGAAAAATGTTACAATCCTTACAAAATGAACAATCCCTTTTCTTTAAGAGAACAATTTAAGTTTTAGAAATCTTAATTTTATAAGTCATAATATGTTTTTTCTTTTTCTTAAAGTATTAATAATCATAAGATCATAAGCTAAAGCAAAATTACAAAATTGTTCATTATTAATTAATTTCTCCAAAGCCAAAATCAGCATGAATACTATTAATTCTTTAATTACATTTCCAACATACCCATTTAAATTTTCTTTTATAAAAAAGCATATTCTCTTAAGGTATTTCTTGACCAAATCATGCCAAAATCATTCTTTTAATATCTCTAGTTGCTGTTGGAAAATTACCTTATATGGCGGGCTCGGGTGGTCAGGCTGTTTTGAGTCAACGGACTGGCCTACCATCTTGGTGGAACCCTGTTTCAGTGCCACAAGAAACCTAACACAGAGACTAATCTATGATCGATTAGACACTTGCTGTTGAGATCTTCTCTACCATCTTGTTGATGGTTATGCTTCACATTCTTGGTGTTGATACTTGACAAAAATAAAAATAATTGTTGAAAATATAGCTGTCGTAGGACCAAAGGTCGATAGTAAGGATGTCATACTCTATACTTTTAATGGACTGCCTTCATCGTATAAAACATTTATGATTGCAATTTGCACCAAGCTTCATCCTATCAGTCTTGATATTTTGTACTCGCTCCTTGCAACAAAGAGGTTTATCTTGAGAATCATGCTTGCAAGGAACTACAACAATTCTCATTGTCTATTGCAATATGCCATTCGGTGCCCTTTGTCCACCAGCCATCATCCTAGACAGATAGGGGTAAATGCGCTGAGAAATCTTAAAATCAGCGTGGAGGAAGATTGCGTGGCAATAATACTTACATTGAATGCCATATCTGCGACAAGCCTGGTCATACAACTATCAATTCTTTGTGGCCCCTCTCCAGCACCTCAAGACACCTAACACAAATATTTGTCTATGATCAATCAGACCCTCATTGTTATGATCTTCTTTACTATCTCATTAACGGTTTTGCCTCACATTATTGACGCTGGTACTTGACAGAAATAAAAACAATTGTTGACAATATAGCTGCTGCAGGATCTAAGGTCTACAGTGAGGATGTGATACTCTACTTTGAATCGATTGCCTCCATTGTATAAAACATTTATGACTGCAATTCAGACCAAGCTTCATTCTATCTGTTTTGATGATTTGCACTTGCTCCTTGCAATGAAGAGGTTTATCTTGAGAATTATGCTAGCAAGGAAGTACAATAATTCTCCTTGTCTATTGCAAAATACCATTCAGTACCCTTTGTTCACGACAAGAACTTGAACTTACCATCATTTTAGAGAAACAGGGGTAAATGCGCTAAACGATCTTCAATTCAGTGTGGAGGAAGATTGCGTGACAACATTATTGTGCAGCTCTACCTCGAGTATGGTCATGTTAACACGTATATTAACATGATTATAATTGAGTGGTCATCGTGACAGACCCTTAATTATAGCCAGATTAGGTTTTTAACTAATCTGCCAATAATTGCAGAATTTGCCACCTGTTTATAAATCAATTAGTAATTGAACATATGTATATAAACAGAGTGCATAAACAAGAAAATAACATCTATAACCATATTCCAAATGAAAGTAACATAAATAAGCTTAGATTGGAAATGCTGAAAAAAAATACATTCAAGTTCATAATTATTACAACTTAAAGATAAATGTTTAACTGAAAATAAAACACTCATTCTCTCAAAATGCAAAATGAAAAGGTCTAATCTGTAGCAACATGATCATTCTCCTGGCTAAGCTCCTCACCTGGTGCAATCTTCTCAAAAAGCTCCAAGTATAATATGTCGGTTTCACATGCCAGGGCCTTAGCCAAGAAAGAAAAATTTTTTGTGTTTGACAATTGTCCAAGTACATTGTAGGCTAATTAATGATTTCTACAATTTTGAGATATCACATTTAACTTGAACAATATGGATAAAGCAATAGGTGCAACAAGCCACAATAAAAATAGTAAAGTCATAAATGAAATATTTATAACTTATCAAAATGAGGCAAGTAAGGAAACATACCTCAAGATCAATAGTTACAACAAGGTTTGGCAATAATATATATAATACTAAAGCATTTATGTAATGATTGAAATAAGTATCCCAATAGGAATATGATTATTTAAAATTATACTGAGTAAACAGAAACATAAATGAACAATGATATATAAATAAATTAAGTCAAACAAAAATAAAGATCAGCATTCTAACATGCATATATGTACTAACAGGTTTGCATAAGAAATTGAAATTGAAGTAAAAGCTTATATAAACTGAAAGTAAAAGTAAAACTGTCATATTAGAATCTGGCTAACAAAGCCACTGTAATTGAAACTGAACTGTAACAAATTCATATAATCACTTAACTACTCAGAGCTAAAGTAAAATTGAACTGAATTGAAGAGGTAGAAATACATATATAAGTTTATTTTAATTAATTTACTTTACTTTAGTGGACATGTACAAAAGTAGCTGATAAGTCAAGCACGTCTGCAAGACTGAGATGGGTTTCTGAACTAGACACAAATCTCTCCAATGAGTATGTGTCAAATATCCTTATATCTTCTTACAATCTGTCCATTGACCGTAATGTGTATACACAATCACTTATTCTGTTATGAACCCGATGCAAATGTATCCTAATTTTACTAAGTTTTCATTTTCATGCATCAAATTTATCTTATGTGCCTTGTTCAAGGAAACAATGCTCAAAATAAAGAAAGCAAAGCATCAAAATCAAGGAGTAAGCAAGACTCATACTAATAACTAATGTGATATCCGTTTTTATCTAATTTTATTCATTCTGAGAAAATTCACGCTCAGGATCTCCAACTTCCTACCATCCAGTAAATTCTTAGAGTCACGGTCCTATAAAGTTAAACATTAGAACTAATCAAGCTCTAATCCAAATCAGATAATATCGCTTATTGAAGTTAAGTGGTTAAATCAATTGTCCTATTTGATGACTTTTGGCATCACAATCTAATCTTGATAAATATTATCAAGATTCAGAGATAAGAGCTTAAACTCAGATTCTAAATATCTAAGGTCTAAACTCTTCAATGCTATAAGTTACATGAAGTATTATTGAGTATAATCAAACTCAATAATACTGGAATTACTAATGTCACTAGTAAGGATAACTAATGATGATAAAAATAAATTAATATCTAAAAGGCTCAGCTTTGATCTAAAATTGAAATTTATAGATTAAGACGCAATCTATTAAGCCCAACCATTATTCAATTGAGGCTAATTTACTATAGAATATTGAACATAGACTTAAGAAGGAAATGGTGGGTTCTCACCACCATCTTACTTATATGCTAAGCTTTAATCCAATTCTAGGGTTTAGCTTAAATAAGGACTTATGGATTTAAATAACCCTAAACTGATTCTGAATATTTTACCATGTTTGAATTTAGGATTTATTAAAGGAAATATTGATTCTAAATCCACATTCTTACCTTAGGAAAAATACTTAGCTTAATTAGGGCAAAAACTAAAGTTTAAGCAAAAGAGGCTAATAATGGTTCAATTAAGCTCAAACAAGGTTCTAAACACTTTATTTTTTTAAGGGTAATGGTTAGATTGTGAAGTTCTAATTTCACCTTAATCAAGATTTACTTAAAATCACCAAAATGCCACTCATTAAGGGTCTACAAGTTGACTTTAGGATTTAGGGTTCCAAACTAGATATTCTTAATGCCAAAGGGTTCTTGTTGTCTAAGGAAAAGATTAATGCCTTAAAATCTAAATTTGATTAAGAAAATAGCTTGATGAGCACTAATTGGGGTTTAAACTCATCAAAAAGCAATTAGCAAAATAAAATGTAGAAAATAAAATCTTAGGTTATACTTAAGTTCTACACTGGCTTAGAAGTTATTAGACACCTAAATCATTAAGATCAAAGCTCAAATGATTTAATTATTCACTAATTAAGGTTTTGAGTGATTAACCAAATTAAGCATAGGAAAATATTTTTGACTTCATAATTAGGTTGTCCTCTGTTAAATGAAAATAATGAGATCTTAATCATGAACTTTGACTAAGGATTGAGCATAATATTCACTAATTTATTTTAAAGGTAATTTAGGCAAAATTAAGGAATCTAGACACAAAAACCTAATTTTTTTTTGTAGATTAGGATTTTACATATTTTTGTGATTAAAATAGTATATTTGATAATAGAATTTGGTTTAAATTGAGCAATTTATTTCATTAATTTAAATGAAAATTTTCCATTTAACTGATTATAGGCTTAGGAATTTATTTAGGATTTAATAACTGAATTAACAGTAGGAAAATAAATACAGAAAATTAGTTATTTAAATAATCCAAAATCAAAATGGCACCGGTTGCGGTCTAAAACCAGCCCGTTAATGTTCATCACCTCCTTCGCCTTCGTCCCGACACAAGCTGATTTAGGGTTAGTGTTTTTCTTTAAATTCCACTCACAGAGACCACACCACGGCCTGATTTTGATTGATGCACATTTCTTGAATCAAGATGCATCGATTGCATGCTGAAGCCCTCTGCGGGGAGGTTGGAGATGGGAACCTATTTTCCTTCCTAACGTCTACTATGGGGATCAAATCCGCCCCCCACCCCCCCCAGAAACTTCGTCGATGCTCTGTCTTAATTCTTACATGACCAGGAGGGACCGCAGACGGAGCGATAAGACCATTAGACTCGCCCGATGATTGGCTAGATCATCAGGACCTTACTCGCGACTGTGCACTGTAGTGCACTGTCGCGAGTCTGATCGATCTTGATCGATGGGACTGAATTGATCGATTTTGATCATTCCAAATGATTGCTACACAACAACAATCACACGCAGTGGCTATTCAATGCACCATCAGGCACAAATTGCCATAGGGTGCTGAGGACTGATGGGCTGGCTGGCAGCACACGTCTAGACAGTGAACTCCACTGTTTGGTCTGCTGCTAGGCCAAGTCGACACCTAAACTACTCCAAACAACCAGTGAATGATCCTAGCACAACATCTAAGGTAGTCAAACAACATTGAGCAGCAATTGAGCTAAATCAGTTCACTGGGAAGATAAGGTACCTGGACAGAGAAGAAAGATGAGGGTTCTTGGCAAACAAGTGACAATTCAGTAGTTGGTGCAGCCCTCTGAGCTTCCACACATTGCTGGCGACTTTAAGGGAACTTGAATACCAAGTCACGCCCTTAGACACACCTGAGAAGACACCTGATAGCTGCGAGAGGCTGAACGGACCGACTGGGAGAAATACAGAGGAATGCTCGCCGCTAGAGCCTTCGGATGGAGCACAATGAACAAAGAGCTCACCGTGGCAAAATCAGGGCTATTTATAGCCACGAGGGAGCAATTGGCTCCGGCTGGCCTACCATGGCTGATCCGAGAGTTCACTCTACCAAGGTCTTTGGGATTAAGCGGGGGTGGGGGACAGGGCAGATCCTCCGTATGTCCAGTGTGGATGGGCCGTTGAGGCTATCGGGGGGGGACCGCTCGACTGGGAAGCTTGGGAACGAAGGTGAATAGTGCCCGATAAACGATAAATCTTGGCCATCCGATCTAAAAATTGGATGGTTGGAAGGAACTTGGGATTGCGACCGCATGGGACTAGCCACACAGCGGATTGCCCACGGTACTTACAGCCGACCGTTGGAGGGATGAAAGTGCAATTATTTGAATAATGGATCCCCTATTTGCAATTTCCCAAAATTAATTTTGATTAAATTTAAGTCTAAACAGCCTCCAAAAATTTTTAAAATTTCACTCATAGTTAACTTAGACATGAGGAATTCAAAAATACAATCATATTTTTATTTGGAGATCAATTTAAATTTGTTAATTTTCTAGGTCAAATAATTTAATAAAGTAGTTAATTGATCCAATTGAGCTCCGACAGATCCCAAAATTTTAGGGTTAGGTCCTAATGATAATTTAGATCTTATGGAACAATAATTAGGACTTGATTTAGTCCAGATTAGGCATGGTAACAACTTAGGGTTATTACAGACTCCCCAACTTAAGATGATGTTGTTCTCGACATCACCTAAGCATGAAAAATGAAAAAGAAATAAGAACAAGAATTTAAAAGGGGCTTAGAATAGTACCAAGATTTTCGAAGAGCATTGGATATTTTAATCGCATATCCGATTCTTTCTCACAGGTGATTTTTCAGCACTGCGATTTCGCCATTGGACTTTAACCATAGGTATAACACTTCTTCTGAGCTGCTTCTGATTTTACCAAGAATTTTGATAGGTTCTTTGACAAAATGATAAACCTAGTTGAAGGCTTACTAAAGGAATAGAGATTTGGTTGTGAGGTTATCGAAGGCATTTTCTATGAGATGAAACGTGAAACATGTTGTGCACTGCAAAAAAATCATCGGGCAACTTTAGCTTGTAAGCAGATGATCCGATTTTGGATAAAATTTCGAAAGGTTCTACATATCTGGGATTGAGTTTGCCAGCTACACCAAATATGTATATACATTTCATAAGATTGACTTTCAGATAAACAAAATCTCCTACTTGAAATTTCAAGGGACGATGACGAGAATCATGATATTTACTCTGCCGATCATGTGCTCTTTAAATTCTCTGCTGAATGAGTCTTAGTTTCTTGTTCGTCTTTTCGACCACTTCATACCCATTCAACTGAACTTCTCCAATTTCAGATCAGGACAATGGAGTACTGCAGTCTCTACCATACAACGCTTCATAGGGAGCCATCTCGAGCTAGTTTGACAACTGTTATTATACGCAAATTCGATTAGTGGCAGATGTTTCTCCCAACTTCTATTGAAGTTCAGGATATAAAGCCTCAGCAGATCTTCTAACACCTGATTTACTCTTTCAGTTTGGCCATCTGTTTGAGGATGAAAGGCCGTACTCATTGCTAGGATAGTCCCAAGATCCTGATGTACTGCTTGCCAAAACTTGGAAATAAATCTGCTATTGTGATCCGATACTATGGATTTAGGAATGCCGTGCAACCTGATAATTTACTTGATATAGAGCTTTGCGAGTTTCTCCAAGAGTCAGTCTGATGGATTGGAATGAAGTGAACCGATTTGGTCAAATGATCAACAATGATCCATATTGCGTCGACACCAAATTTTGTGCGAGGCAATCCCATTACAAAGTCCATCAAGATGTCGAACCATTTTCATCCATGAATCTCTAACGAATGCAATAGTTCGCCAGGCCTTTGATGCTCGACCTTAATTAGATTGCAAGCATGGCACTTTGTCACGAATTTAACAACACTTTTCTTCTTGCCCGACCACCAAAATGACTGTTTTAAGTCATAGTACATTTTGGTGCTTCCAGGGTGAATTTTGTAGCAGAATTTTGTCCTTCAATTAATATATCATGATGCATGAATTTAGGAATTCAAATTCTATTACCTTGATAGATTGAAGTTCTATGGAGTTGTAGGTTGGTTCGATGACAATTCTATATCGACCTTGAGCTTCAGATAGTGTTCATATTTAGTTTGTGATATAGAGATATCTCTGATAAACGTCGGCTCTATCGTACTTAATTCGATGAATTCATTTAGCATCTCTTGTCTTACTGATTCTATGCACAGCTTGCAGAATTCTTCTACTATGGAGCTTTCAACAATCATTGCACAAAGAGTTGCACGATGGCTAAGAGTGCTTGTTTCGACATTTGCCTTACTAGGATGATACTTAGATCATAATTGCTGATTAATTCTAACCATCTTCTCTGACGATAATTTAATTCGTGCCAGGTAAAAATGTATTTCAGGTTCTGGTGGTCGATGAAGATTTCACACTTGACACCATATAGATAATGTCGCCAAATCTTGAGGGCAAACACGATAGCGGCAAGTTTGAGGTCGTGAACATGATAATTCTTCTCAGGCGGTTTTAGCTGATGTGAGGCATAAGCGATGACCTTCGCTTCTTGCATCAGCACACATCCCAAATCAATTCCAGACGCGTCGGGGTAGACTTGGTAATCTAGACTTGCCTATGGTAGGACTAGCATTGGAACGGTTGAGAGTGCATCCTTAAGCTTCTGAAATACTTCCTCACATTCAGGACTCTAGATGAATGTCACTACCTTCTGAGTCAACTTGATTAGCGGAGATGCAATCTGGGAGAAGCCTTTGACAGATTTTCAATTATATCCGGCTAATCCCAATAAGCTGCGAATATTCATTACTGACTTAGGTAGCACCAATCCTAAATTGCATTAACCTTTTTCTGATCAACACTTATTCCTTGGGCATCAATAACATGACCCAAGAATGCTACAGAGTATAACCAGAATTTGCATTTAGAGTATTTTGCATACAGATGATGAGCTCATAATGTTTCAAAAATTGCTCTTAAGTGATCTTCATGCTCCTTAAGGTTTCTTAAATAGATGAGGATATCGTCAATAAAGACTGACAAACTTATCCAGGAAAGGCTTCAAAATTCGCTACATTAAGTCCATGAAGATGGATGGTGCATTGGTGAATCCAAACAACATTGCTAGGAACTCGTAATGACTATAGCAGGTTCTGAAAACTGTCTTTCCGACATCTGAATCTTTTAGTCGCAATTGATGATAATCTGATCTCATATCAATTTTGGAAAATATCATTGCTCCTGACAATTGATCGGACAAGTCATCAATCCTATGGATGAGATATTTATTTTTAATGATTCTTATATTCAGTTCACGATAATCTATATACATTCGCATAGATCCATTTCTTTTCTTAACAAAAAGAACTGACGCTACCCAAGGGGACATGCTAGGTCTAATAAACCATTTATTCAATAACTATTGCAGTTGCTCGTTTAATTCTTGAAGTTCCTTGGGTGCCATTTTGTACGGAGCGTTAGAGATAGACTGAGTTCCAAGAATTAATTCCATAAAAATTCCAC
This sequence comes from Gastrodia elata, assembly GCA_016760335.1. Taxonomy (NCBI): domain Eukaryota; kingdom Viridiplantae; phylum Streptophyta; class Magnoliopsida; order Asparagales; family Orchidaceae; genus Gastrodia; species Gastrodia elata. Next base: position 11,569,056 of record CM028681.1, on the reverse strand, counting down.
CTCTCTAACAGGCGTCAGACTGGGTAGGTCATCCGTGAAAACATCAGCGAATTCCTTAACTACTTTGCTCTCAGAAAGCATAATACTTTCTTTTGCTTCACCCATCTGGTGACAAGATAAACGTTGCATCCTTTATTGATCAGCTTTTCTGCTTTAATTGCATTGATTAAAGATGCCTGAGTATTGATCTTTCTTGTAAAGGTTTCTGGCTTGCTATGGGAGTGAAAGATAACTTTCATCTTTTGGCAGTTAATTACTGCAATATGCTTACTGAGCTAATTCATACCCAAGATAATGTCGAAGTTGGCTATTGGCAGAGTAATTAAATTAGATTTATAGGCCTGATTGTTCAATATAATATTAACATCGCAGAACTTGTGAGGCTCAAGATTTTTGCTAATTTATAGGATGACATGTTAAGTAACTTAGCAAAACGCTCAGAGATAAAAGAATGACTAGCACCGGCATTGAATAATACATTGTAGGGTTTGTCATTTATGCACAGGGCTCCTACGTTTGAGTGTTTATAGATAGATTAACTACTTGCGGTAGTAAAGCTTGCAGAAGCGAAAATAACTTTACAGAAGAAGATAGGCTCAGAAACGTGTACTTGAAAGCACATTATTTTTTTATGTTGCTTCCACATGAGTCATAACATAAATACGAGCATGACCAACATGACGATTGTTGTTGACCTGTTTCCTAGGATGATTTTGGACTTGCACTCGAGGGGCAGTTGTTCATTCAACTCCACAAGTTTATTGAATGCCAATTCAATGCAAGCATTAAAGTTTTTCAATCAGACGGTGGCAGCAAATAAAACTCAATCAGATTCTACACATTACTTAAAAATCTTGGCATTCACCACCAAATATCGTGCTCTTATACCCCTCAACAAAGCGGCGTTGCGGAACACAAACATTGTCGCATACTCTAAACCACCCGAGCTCTCCTACAAATGGCTCACATGCCAAAATGTTTTTTGGCCTCAGGCTGTCCTCACCTCCACCTATCTAATTAACCAACTTCTCTCTCCAAATACACACAGCACCTCATCATTTCAACTCATATACAATACTCTACCAGGCTACAATCAACTTCGAGTCCTTGACTGCTTTTGCTGTCATCTCATTCCTCCCACAAAAACAACCATATTTAGCCCAAAAATTGTACCGTGTATTTTTCTCGGTTATTCCCAAAATCACAAAGGTTACATGTGCTACAATCCAAAGACATCATCGTGTCTAATCTTCTGCATGTACAGTTCATTAAATCGGTTACCTCGACTTTTTTCTTCCACTAAAACATTCTTATCCCACTCATCTACCAATCCTTTAACTCTTATTCCATTCTCAATTGCCACCCCAAGCAAGCCTAATAAACCTATCATCAACCCTAGCCATTCTGCAGAGTCTCACCCTCCATCAACTACTCTCAACCATGCGTCTCCACCGAACTCAACAAACAATTATACCTCCCTCACTTAGTCATCCTCTTCCTCACGCTTCTCGGCCCATACCACAACACCGAAAACCAAAAATAAAATTCCCACACATTCAATGCCGGCTCGTCCTAAAACAGGCACCTAAAACCCAAGCCCTTAACACATCTTCTCCTTGCAGCATCACACCCTCCCAAACCTACATCATACAATGTTGCAGTCAAACTGGAGTAATGGAGGCTAGCTATGCATAATGAATACCGTGCCTTGATAAATCAACGAACCTGGACACTCATATCTCCCCAACCGAACCCAAATGTACTCAGGAGCAAATAGACGTTTTGAACAAAGCTTAATGATGACGGCACGGTGGCTCGTCACAAAGCCTGACTAGTTGCTCAAGGTTTCAACCAACACTACGGCATCAATTACTTTGAAACATTCAGCCCCATGATAAAAATGTCAACAAGCCAGATCCTATTCACTATTGCTACTCCCTACATGTAGCCCATAGTCCAACTAGATGTTTCAGATGCTTTCTTACATGGGAAAATCCACGAAATTGTCTACATGAAACAACTCAAAAGCTTTGAAGATCATAGTCGTTGCCACTGCGTGTAATCTCAATAAAGCCACTTATGGCCTTAAATAATCTCCTTGCCAATGGTACTCCACCCTAATGGATTTTCTTTGCCAAGGTTTCAAAACCAGGCACGAAGACCCATCCTTACTCATCCATGACACCATTCCAAATAGAACATATATCTTGATCTTTGTGGAAGGCATCTTAATTACTGGTCCACATCAAACAACAATCAACTCTCTTATCCACACACTAACTTAAAGAATCAAAATGAAGCACCTCGGCAAGCTAACAACCTTCCTCGACAGCACCTACAGACCACAGCCACAGGCCCGGTACTTATCCAATCAACATACGCGTCAAATATTCTCAAAACATTCGGCATGGAGCAATGCAACCATGTCCTCACTCCCATCATCACACAACACCAAACTCCCAGACAATCTATCCCTTTTAACCAGCTTAAACTGTACAAACAACTTGCCGGTTCACTTCAACACCTTACCATTACCCATCTCATAATAACAGCAGAAGCCGTCCGATATATTATTCCAATCACGGCCCATCAGAGCCATTCGATATATCATTGTACTCTTATATACTCACACTGTATTTTTATACGATAATTGAATAATAGTATCTTTAATTAGTTTCCTATGTGTTCTCATCCTTCTCTTGGTATTTTCCTCTGCTGAAGGCTTTCTTCAATTAAAATAGCTGATGGGAGCATAGACTTGATTTAGCTTTTTGGTATAACCTTTTGTGTCCTTAACATTTGAAGGTCAAGCATGCTTTTATAATAAGTTAGAATCGCAGCTAGGCATTCTACCCTCTATGTTAATCTGTCAAAGCCATGTTAAAATAAGTACTTTTGTAAAGTGAACAGCACAGTAGAAATTCATAGTTTAATTTGATAAAAGGTATGAAAGATTATGTTAAAAAGGAGAAATATGCTTTTTATCTTACTTTAGAAATAGAGATAATAATACAATCCGCTACATGAACACTTTGCTTTCATTGCACAATCAAATAGAAGTTATTTTTGGGAAAAAATCATCAGAAAGTTTTTCCCTATGTTCCAAATAGGAAAAGTACTTTCTGATGATTTTTTTTGAAGTCATTTTTGGCCTTCTTCTTTTTAAATAGGCAAAATTCATACACTCAATATTTCTAACAGGTGCATTGAAAAGCCTTTTTTATATGACCAAATTATTTAAGGTGGGGTTTGAATCAACTTATAGTGGCTTCATCTTGTAATGTAACTTCTGTGGCGTTCTCTTTCTTGTCTACTTTCCTTGCATATCAAATCATGTTCAATATATAAGAGATTAAGGACAAAAATTATTTGGCTGAATGAGTAGGTTGTATCCTTAGAAGATTTGTTTCCTTTCAAGTTTATTTATGATATCAACATTAGTCTTTACAAGAGCCGTAAGGCTTTTAGGTGAATTTAGAATACAGCACTTTTAGGCAATACAAATACAATACAATTAATTTTTTGATGTTTGAAGTTATTTCATTGTGATTTAGCTTTGATGTTTGTTTAGGTGTGAAGTAAAATGTTAAATGTGTAGTATTTATTAAAAAAATCAGAAGAAAAGAGCATTTGAATGAATCAGGGTTGACAAAGATGCCCATCAATGTACTGACAAGGGTCGGCTATGAGTTCTAAACAGTGAATTTTTTTTAATGATTCTTACATAAAAATATACCTTCAATAAAGCTACCAATGAAGCTCTTTTCTTCTGATTTTATTTTTTTGTGATAATGAAATAAATATTTTCATCCTTATCAATATGGCTCAAATCTAAGCTAGTCAGTTCAGTAGAGACCTTCCCATTTTTTTGCGATTCTCGTACTTAAAGCTTGGATCTTCTTCATTCTACTATCATTTTTACATGAGGCTTATAGAACGCCTTTGGTAGTAGCATCTTTTTTCTATGAACTTCATTGTCAAGTGGATTTTATTGCATTGGAACTATATAGCATTGGTCTTCCCTGAATGTCATTATATGTTGTGGTTGATGCTTGGATTACTGCTTTTCATTCTTACTTTAAATTTAGTCGATTCTCTGTACCACTCTCAAAATTATGTCTAGTGGACATGTCTCGTCTCTTAATCCTGCTGGATATCGTGTTATTGAACATAAATATTGAACCGATAAATATAAGCTGTAGTATGGGTAGTTCAACGGTGTTGATAAATGTTATGGAATAATTATGTGATTTCTTTAGATAATAAATAAAATGTTGATAAGAAAGTTATAAACGTAAAGTGCGTTATCTATTAGTGAGGAAGAGAGACAGGAAAGGAGATCCATTTGCAACAACAGGATGGAATGTTTGGGTAATAATAAACGTTGTGTTACTCATATTGTAGGGCATACCGGGCCTTAAAGGTAAAAACCTAGGCAGGTACTAATACTGAGATAGTATGAGAGGTAATTGTTGATTATGATTTTTGTAGCAGACTATGACGCTCTTCTTGTGAGTGAGACATGGTTCCAGCTTTTTTTATTGTAGCTTGTTAAGTAGTGAATGAATGCCCAAACGTACCCCAATGACTAGTAGAAGTTCATAGGAAGTGTTTGCAATAGGGAAAAGGTATTTCAATTTTCGACCACCTTGCCACTAGCTACCTTAACTGATTCCCACCATCAGCGTCTAAGCAATTTGATTGAGTAGATGTTGGTTTGGAAAGTTCAATTCCCCAGGATAAGCCATAGCAACCATAGATATTGATAAGTAGTTTAGTAGTTGTGGAGGGTTGGTGGGATGTACAGAGTTATCTAGTTTTGGTTCATGTTTTGAGAAATCAATTTTATTCTTCAATCAAGGATTTTTTGGTGTTTAGAAATGTTTTTTGGGATGCTTACTAATGTAGATTGGGATTGCAATTGTAAAGGAAGGGTAAAGTATTAGGAGAAGAATATAGATGGCTAGTTGAAAATTGTCTAGGTGAGGAGGTGATGCTATTGTGTTTGGTGGTGTATGAAGGGGATCAACAGCTGTTTATGGAGAGGAAGATCTAACCAGCATTAAGTAGGTGGCATGGTGGATGATTTGATGCTAGGACATGATTTTGGACTGGGAGAAACTGTCATGGGAAAGCAAAGGTGGATATGGGTGTGAGTTAGGATTAGAAGAAGATGAAAAAGAATGCAGAGACAATAGCTGCAAAAGAATGGAAAAAATTGATTATTTAAGGCGTTTGACAGAACCGGTTGGAAACAGAAGAGATATGGGATTTTGATGGGCCAGTGGGAAAAAGATAAGGGACGGCATGTGGTGGCTAGAGTTGTTTGACAAAGGGAAGGAATAAGATGAGGATAATAAAATTATTACTCCTAAAATATTACAGTTTTGCTTTAGGTTTATTTTTTCTCAGTTTCCCAAATTTATATTTCTTAACAATGACTTAGATACATGGCTACATGGAACTAAAAGGCTAAATCAGTACGGGCTATCTCTACCATATTACAATTTATTTTGTGTCATATTGCCTTTTTTGACTTTTGGGCCAGAACAAGCTTGGATAATAGCCTGTAAAATCTCAAACCACTTAATTCCAACCTAAAATTTTGCCTATCCCGCACCCAATGCTTTCGTCCAAATGCAGTTAGCTTGATGTTAAATCCCAGTGTAGTTTTTCCAATAATTTTCACTTCTCAAGTGATTAAGTAGATGAAAGCAACTCACTTGCCCTCAATAAGAGTTTGTGAAGGAGGCCTCCCATTAAAACCGATCAAGGTGTTGTTATGCTGAGGAATCTCATTTTCTTTTGTTCCTAGAGGCTTCTTGAAGTTGTTATACAACTAATAAAATGCTACTGTGGTGCAAATTAGTGAGAAAGGAAAATTTATAACTATGCATTTATCATATTGTGTCTCCATGTCTTTATATTCTTTGCCCATGCCCACTGAAAGTGTTATATCTAGGAGGAGTGCCAACGGCTGAGGCAAAGCATCAAATGCGGGCTCATTGACCGATTGAAAGTTGTAAGATGTGCTGCTAGAGCTTAATAACTTTTCTTTGGACATCTCTAATTGAACCTTGTCTCATTTTCCTTCATAAATTTACAATTTATTTTATTCATTACTTTAGGGTTACATTCAGGAGAAAGCAAAGGTTCTTCATGCTGTGCGAGTCAGTGACGTAAGTATCTTAAGATTGTATTGGCTCCTCTAAAGGTTATTACTGAATTTTATTTTGTACAGTAATTTGACAATATCTATCACTTGAGCATGCTTTTTAAAAATATTTGGTAAATTATTTTACAGTCAATTGAAACTGAAAAGCTGCGCCTCAGTCATCTCCGTGACCGTGCAAGTGAAACCGGTCGCAGAAAAGAATATCCTTGCAATTCTTAGCCTGTCATTATTATCGGTTTGCATGCTTAAATTTCTGCACTGATACAAATTTGTCTATGGCAATAGTGTTTTTAGAAATACTTAAAGTTTATGAATATCTATGGTCTTACTATGCTTTCTTTTTAATTTGTTAAACTATTCCTAGTCAATGTGCATTAATTTTTATATGGCTTCTTGAGTGTTTTCTCTGTTGTATCAGCTTCTAATGTATTTAATACCTAATTGACAACTTTATGTAAATTGTTTATGCGCTCGTAAGTGGTCTTACTGTGCTCCATCGTGTCATATGCTTGGTGGTATTGTAATAATTTTTTGTTTTCCATATTTATTATATCGAAGAATCATTTGCCTCTTACATGTTATCTTAGACTTCATTTTCTTTTCTTTTTTCTCAATACATCTTTGATACCGACTTTAGTGGGCAGGGGGCTCTCTCTATCTTCCCACTATGTGCAATCAAACTAAATGGAGTTCAATTATAAAACCAGTTTCTCACTATCAGGAGATTGGGCCTTTCATCATTTCAACTTCTTTGTTATTTGAGATACTGTAAGAATGTTTGAATGTGGAAGATATAAGCAAGCATTGCTTGCTTCGTAATGTTTTATGCATATATTGAGTCATTTTATATATTGTTGAAGTAAATATGAAGATATAGTGTCTATGTTGACATTATATAGCGTGAAATTTTTATGTTTTTTTCACCAATGGTTTCAAGATTAATTTCACAATTTAATTGCTTAAGACGTCTAATTGAAGGCCAAGATATCTAATTAAAGACAGTATTGTTGAAAAAAATTTAAGACTAAAATCCAAGAAAATATCTGATATGTTATAATTATTATAAAATAATATGTAGTTGTCATCAAAGGCACTTGTTGTATTAGGATCTCTTATATTATTGAGTCAATAAAATTTATGCATAATTTTAGTTTCCTTGCGTTTTATCAAAAAAATGTATTCGGTTCTCTTCAAGTCTCTTTGTGCTGTGCTTTGCTATGCGCTATTGACAAGTACAGTCAAGGCCAATGATTTTCTTTTCATGCCTTTATTGGCGTTAGTGCTATTATTTTTAGTAGGCGCAACATGTTGAATTTGAATTTCTTGATGAAAGGACAAACATCATTATCATATTCTGTATTGTCTCAGATCGAACATAGATCTTGAGAATTTATTATAGATTCTTCAATTATCTTGAAATATAGTAGCAGTTCATGAAATTGTTTTCGTATATTCATTGACCATCATTTTCTGAGTACTCTTAAGTTGCCAGACATAGTAGCTGAAATCCTTGACTTTATATTACGCTTAGAGAATGTGTAGAAAAGTTGCAGCTTCTTAATAATCCAGAGGAGCGCCGAAGAAGACTGGATGAAGTTCCTCAGATACATACTGATCCAAAGATGGATCCAGATTATGAGTCTCCGGAAGAAGGTCAAGATGATAAAACTCAAGGTATTTTCTTGTAGTTCTTGCTTTTGGTTTTTCCATTTATTAGGGCTTTCGATTGTTTTATACTTCCAATAAATCAAAAGCATTTTTTATCTTGCACTATATCGCCCTAGATATTTTCACTTTTACCTCAATAAGTTTCACTGCGTTTGCGAAGTCTTACAGTATTCCTGTGGTGATCTTGGCTACATCGATGCAGATTTTCTGTTCAAATCCAAGGAGAGCTTATCTCAGAGAAAGAGAAGAGAGCTGATTCCTCGTGGAAGGGCTGGTACAATTGGAAATAACTGGAATGGAATGCATAAAAGCCCAAATTTCAACCGTGAATCAAGCAGAAGGATGCATGGTGAGGCTTGGCTAGATAGATCCGATATGCATAACAATATGGCAGAAAGACCGAACGAAGCTCTTCAGAATCACCAATCTGAAGCAGCCAGTCTTACTGAATTTCAGGCTCCAAAATCTCTAGAACTGAAACCTCATGGCCCTGCTCCCGAAGTTAGCCTGGCACCCCCCGAAGGCTCTATTCCGAACGAGACTGACAAGATTTGGCACTACCGAGACCCATCTATGATTATCCAAGGACCATTTTCGTTATCTCAGTTGCGAAAATGGAATGCCACTGGGTATTTCCCGCCAGATCTGAGGGTTTGGAAAGCACCTGAAAAGCAGGAAGACTCCGTTTTATTGGCCGATGTGCTGGCTCAAAGATTCTTAAATGACGCTGTGATGCTGGCCACTCATCAAGACAGTGGAAACTGGAATGAAAATCTCAATATAAAGCAACCGACATTCAATGATTTGCCTTCACCACCTCCTGTCTGGAGGACTTCGCCTGTAGCAGGACCCAATTCTTCCGAAGTAAGGTCGGGCACGTACTCTAGCGTTTGGTCCAGCCCAATCTTTAGTAATCCTTATCATACCCCAATCTACCGAGAAACAGGGAATATCTGGAGCCCAACCAGGCCCGATATTGGGAAGCCTAGCTCTACCCCAAAGGTTGAAAACCCTCCTTCTGGGTTAAATGGTGGCATAAACAATTATGGATCCTACGAAAGTGAATGCCCGAGTCCAACTCCTAGATCTGAGAGTACGGAATCGTTTTTACAGCCTCCTGTAGGCATCATGGCAGCCAATCATGGGCCAGTTGCTGTGCCTCTGAGAGCACATGACCCATCTTTGGCCTCTCATTCTGCTCAATCTGTGATCATAAACCCTGAATCTTCAAACCCAGTTTCTTCAGTTGACTTGGCCGAGTTTCAGAGCAACATTTCTCCGATTTCTGCAGCAGTTGATGTCACAGGTGGCTATAAGCATGCTCAGAAGCCGGAGTTCTCTCCTATTCAAAAATTGGAGACCGAATTCCTAGCAACGGATAGATCCCAAAATCCTATTCCGAATTTCTTGCCGATGGAGCCCTCACTTCCCTCTCCCACTCCCAAGGGAAGCTTTAGTAATGATGCTATGCTGGTGGGGCAGAATGCAAATGCACCAACCTATGGGAGTTCAAATGCAAATTCTGATTGGGGTACCCTTGTTACAAATACTAGTTGGGGAGTACCGGTTCAGGCAAATGCGAATAATGCGACACCAGTTTATGGCACTCTGAGTCAAGCTAATGCTAATAATACGGGTTGGGGAGTGGTGCCACAGGGCTTGTTTGTGGAAGCTGCTAAAGATGCTGGCAGGCGGTTCGACTATGAAGGTCGCAGTGGGGATGGCTATCCTCGTCATCGAGACCAGGACACAGGCCGCCGCAGCGGAATCGATCACTGGAACGGAAGGCCGCAGTCGGGTGGCTGGGGCGGATCCTCGTGGCCTCACCAAACTTTGTCTGGAGGCGGGGATGGGCAGCGAGGAGTGTGCAAATTTCATGAGAGGGGCCATTGCAAGAAGGGAGGGTCATGTAAGTATTTGCATATAGATCATAGGAGAAACGTTTGATTTTCATCCTCTTGTACAGAGCGTGTTGAGGACAATAGATTGGATGAGGGAGTGATGCAAGCTTTGTTTTATTTGGTATGTACCATTTTCTTTAATGCTATTTTCTCATTGTGATTCTAATCTTCTTCTATGTATTGTTGAGAAGATATGCAGAGCTTTTTCAATCTTTAATACTATTAGTTTTAAACATTATCAGATCACATTTGTTTGACCCTTGGGTTTCTCTTGGGAGCTGTTTGGTTTTTTTTTCTTTTGATAAATAATTAAAATTTTATTTTGGGAGCTGTTTTGTTAATTGAGTTTGCTATATAGTTCTATGATGAATCAATTACCTTGTAATAATCCTCTTTTCAGTTCTATCAAAATATTCCTCTTTTACACACTGATGACAATATAGAGGTTAGTAAATTTATTAGAATGCCATATATGTTTGACTTTGACTTAAAGAAACATACTTAGGATTTGCACTTAGCATCATATATATATATATATATATATATATATATCCCTTTATAATTATATTTCTAAAATATCCCTTTATTTTGTACATAATTATAATAACATACATGCATATATATATATATATATATATATATATATGTATATATATATGCATGTATGTTTTATTTTAGAAATATAATTATAATTGTGTACAAAATAAAGGGATATGATGACCTCAAAACAGAAAAGAAAAGATAGAAAATAAAGGAGAACGATCACCGAAATCTACGGGATTAAAGTCCCAACAAAATTCTAAAGATATGCATGTATGCTAGAGATGCATTATCTAGTGCATCGTTGCTATCATTGCACTTAGTATCATATATATATATAACATGTAAACATGATCATCCTACATATACTCAAATGAGGAGATTTCGTTCCAATAAAAGCTTTCACTCGAACGAAGGAACGAAAGATTTTGTTCGAACGAATATTATCGCTCGTTCATTCGAAGGACGGTTTCATTCGCGAGTGAACCTACTCCTTTTTCATGCTTTTACTCAGCGCCTTCTCAGGATTCGCTTGAATCGGACGTAATTCTTGACTCTTTTCTTGAAACCATCTTTATTTATCTCTACGAGTTTGCAGAAACCATCATTATTTTGTCTCTATAGATTGAATTTCTTCAAAATTTGGAAGATCAGACGTAATACAATGTCATTTATTCACACAATCAAGCTATAAGAGATGTAGCTGATAAAGGTACATAAAATAAATAACATATTAACATTTAAAGGCCACATGAGAATATATCATTAATATTAATATTATATTTATTATTATCAAGTTAACAAAATAAATTGTGGTTAATAAATTAGAGAAATGTTATTTAGATTCGTTGATATGACACCTAAAAAACCCATCAAATAGGATTTGTACATTATTTCATTAACGTTTATTTATTTATATTAAAATAATACAAATATTATTTTTAAAGTTTGTATTAAAATGATGCACAAATCACATTAAATGAGTTTTTCTGAGTGTCACGTTAGCAGATCTAAATAGCATCTCTCAAGATGAATGCAGAGAGGGAGGATCAAAAATTTAAGATTTTGCTCACATGAACTCTTAGTAAAACTAAGTTTATAAACACATTATAAAGTTTGGTTATAATTTCACTGAATTATAATAATATTTTTGATGTCAAGGGCGTATGCCCTAGAATCTTATTAGGGAGAATATTCAAACATACTAGAAATTTAATTTCATATTTTTAAATGTTCATACATTATTTAAAATAAGAAATTCACAAATCCAAAATTACTCATCTCTTAGAATTCAAGAAAATATAAAGTCATAAGTATCATCATGCCTCTCCTTGCAAACTTGAAAGTCAATCATTGATGAGGGCTCCTAATTTCCTACAACTAATACATGAAATGTTCTAAGGTTTAAATCTATGTTAGTGTAAGCTAAATATACAAAATATTATAGTACGTGTAATTAAATCATTACATCATTAGTTTTTTTCAAACACGTGTACTATCTAAATTTAGGTCTTTACTTAAAATTGTGACCAACCTATTATAGTACATGTAATTTGTTGGATTACTTTTAAATACAAGTACTACAAATGTACATATTATAACACATGTATTCTCTAAGTACATCATATCCTTATTAAATCAAACTAGTGTATAAGTATATTTCTACTTTTGGGACACAACTACTTTATTTGTCAAATTAATATTTAATGCATGCAAAGTTATGCAGAAGATTATCAATTTTTAAAGCATGCCAATGGAAACATTATCCCTACAATTATATATTATTTAAAGAAAAATTGTATTTATAGAAATGTATATAAAATAGATCTTTGAAAAATTGTGAGAATTATGAACTGATGTGGCAATAAATGATACTAAGTAAAATGTCATGCTTTGATAAGTATCATAAATAAACTTACAAGTATAGATTTAAGATTCAAGAACTCATCAATTTCTTAGTTTTGGACCTTAATGTACTTAAGCTAATAAAAAACTAGGCCATCCGAAAGCTTGCTAAACATGGACTTAAGGATAATTAGTTTTTTGAATAAATGAGTTTCTTGATGATGGGTGTTTATCCTTTGTGTTGTGAGTAGATAAGGGATAATAATGATGTGACAAGCCAAACACTTATGTTTAATTAATAAATATTTATGATAATAATAATCATCAAATAAATCCTCATATCACTCATAGCGTTATTGCTTAGATTCATCAATCTACCTTTTGGGCCCATGAAAGAGAGATAATTATGGAGAGAGAATGAAAGACAGAGAAAACCAGTAGATTAAAGTGTACCTTGAAATTATGGAATCGAAAGATAATAGAAGTAGCTCGATCACTTCAAAAGTACTTCTAGAACTCTGAGGAAGGCCTAGCACCTTCAATTTGTCTTAAACAACTTCAAGTGCTTTAAGGGTAAGGTGGATAGGTTTGTTAAGGATTTTTGTTATGAAGAGTTTTGTAACAACTCAAATCTTGATTAAAATAATTAAGATCAAATCATTGACTTAATTAGTATCTAGGCAAGTTCAAAATTAGACCAAACCAAATATAATGTTAGAAATACTATATTTTAAATGAAGTACAACTTACGCGTGATGTATTGTTTTTATTACTATTTCAATTATTGTTCAATCTTAATTTACAGAAAAAATTACGATAATCTTCAAAAGAGAAAATATCATCTTTTCAATTAATATTATTTTGTTTTCCTGCATTTTACAAATTTAACTTCATGCTTTCCCTTATAGGTATATATATATATATATATAATATGATGTAATTAATGATAAGTGCAACAATTGCTGCAAAATAGTTTAGTATTCAAAGAGATGTGGCATTAATTAGTTGTACACATCTCTACTTCATCGTCCATCGAGGAGATGAACAATAACAGTTCCTCGATGGGTCAGATCCAAAATGACGGATCCGATTCTGGCCGTTTGATCTTTGTCTGAAGTGGACCATGTATATAATTTCTGACTTTATGTTTTAATTGCAAACCATTTTATTTAATCTGACGGTTTAGATTATAACACATTTTAAAACAAAAGGTAGAATTATGGACATTCCATCTCTTTTTGGATCATACGGTAGATTTAGTTTTTGCAGTTTCTTTAATCATAAATCATCAAATTAAATTTGATAGTTCATATTAACTAAAAATGGAGAGAGAGGAGTCATATAATTTATTTATTTATATACTATAATGCATAATTCAAATGAAAGATGAAGTGAATATCACCAATACTTGTAGTTTATGACTTTTGCTCTCTAATTTGTAATGTTGAAAATTTAATACAAGATTTAGACTTATAAATTTAGGTAGCAAGCTAAAATACTTTAACACCAAGAGTTTCAAATGTTAGATTTGCCGAACAAATATACAATTCCTAATGAAACTTGTAGAATTAATGTAAACCAAGCTGGATGAAAGCAAATTCACTTCACACTTTGTGGGATGGGCAGAGAATAATGAAGAAAAATGCTCCATGCTCTCATGGGATTAAAATTATGTTAAGCTAATAATTATTATTAACATCAATTACCTATTTTAATTCTAAGTAAAAAAGTTATAAATAAAGATAATTATTATTCTTGATGAAAGTTTTAGACTGTAAGAGAGTTTTATTAAAATATTTAATTTTAATATTTAATTAATAGTAATTAATTAAAATTAAAATTATAAATCAATTCAAATAAATATTTAGAGGTTTTCGGTATTGTAACAGAATAAGCTTCAGCAAGTTTTGTTTACCTCATCTCTGCGTAGGAAAAAAACGCCATTAATGTTCTTGCACGGCGGCGGCGGTGAAAAGGAAAAGATGAGATTTTGCTCTATTAGTCGTCTCGAAGGCATCCGCAGCATACTTTTGGCTCTCCTATTTGTATCTTCATCGTTTTCAAACATCGCTCTCGGCGACAAATCGGCCGATGCTTTCGTTCGGAACGCAGTTTATTCCAACAAAATCACTATATTTTCCAAATCTTACTGCCCGTGAGACTTTCCACAGTCCTTATTTATTCTCTAGTTGTTGAAAGAGCTTTATATTTGATAATTTCTTAGCGGTTTGTTTGCGCTCTTGTTGTTACATATTTGCTTGGTCTGAATTTGTATGTATTGGGCATCCTTTCATCAGAAATCGGGGCTAAAAACTATTTACAAGAGAAAATATTTCACAAGAGTCAAGAAACCATTATGATAATTCTCTCTAGATGAGCAAAACAGGAATTCATATTTTTTGTTCATAAATGTGCTCGAGTCAAGTTTGAGCTCGGCTTTTTGTTGAAGATCTAAACATCAATATAAGTTAAGCTTGATCAAGGTCACCTCATTTACGCCCCTAATCTATCTATAAGATGTGTGTGCGGTAGAGGAATGTTAGCTAGTTGAGCTCGGGCTTAGCTTTTCTTGGTTCAGTTCATTCAAAGTACAACCACTCGGATTCATAATTGAAATTAATATAAATTTATCATGAAATTGGGGAATGCTCACTCTCGATAACTTCTTTAAAAACTTCAGCCAATACTTGGATTCAAATTCCATATCATATCAACATAATGGAAATAGAACTAGCATTTGCTGTGCCATCATTCTTTCTACGAAGGAATCTTTATTTAGACGCTCTTGAAATGCAATTTATGAATCCCATGGTAGTATGTTTCAATTAAGTTCCATGTAACAATGTACAATTTCTACTCTTAAATTTATTTGCATATTAAAGAAGCCTTTCCAGCCTTGCCCTCTCATTTTAAACAAGGTTTTTGGCCTCTTTACTTGGAAATCATACTTTGTCATTGTGTGCATTTTGGTACTAATTGTTAAATAATTATGTATATCTGAAATGTTATCTTCCAGCTTTTGAACCATTTTACAAATGGGGAAATACGATGTTTTGTTTTTATTCTTAATTTCATTTGTTTCCTTGTTAGTAGATACTGCAAACGTGTGAAAAAAATATTCAGTGAACTCAATGTGAAGCCATATGTTGTAGAGCTTGATCTTCGAGGTATGCTGCGCACCATAGATTGATATTTTATGCAACTTTTTTTTTTTTTTTTTGTCATGTTTAATTTATGAAAAGTTGGTGCCCATGAAATAATCCCTCCTAATGATGTGTATTAATGAGCATAGTTTGTATTTTTTTGAGCACTTCTTAAGGGGGGGGGGTTTGTTAATATTTCACTGTATATATTGTTATATTTTAATGTGCAAATTTATTTTTAAATATTATCTACGCCCTCTCTATTTTATAAATTCTAATTGATATTTTATTCTCTTTTACTGGTTTTATCTTGATAAGAATAAGCGGTTAGCCTTAAAAAATTTTATTTTCTCTCAGAAATGCTTATATTCTCTTATTTACAAAATTTATTAAACAGGTTTTCTTATGGTTTTATTAATAGAATTTTCTCATTAAATAAGCAGCTTTGTTGGAAGTATAATTTTTGAACATTTAAATGTTAAAAATTGTAAATATTATTAAAATTAAATAAAAACAAATGCCAATTTGTTCTTAGAGGGATCTAGAGCAACCTTTGATGAGAGGAGCTCAGTGATGCTTTAAAAACAATTTGTTTGTTTGAAAAATTTTAACTTAAATATTTGAATTTTGGAGGAATTTCAAACCACAAAAATTCTATATTTTCAAATTTTATCCCAAAGGATGATCGTGCACAAAATAAACACATGATTCATATAGCTGATCCCTCTTAGTGGGATTAAGGCTTGATGGTAGTGTTGTCAAATTTTATCCCAAAATCTTAATTACTACACAACCAACCAAATTCAATTATCTTGACAAAAGGATATACTACTTATATCATTTTCAATGATTATAATTATCAAGATTTGGTGTTAGATATTTATATTTTTTAGTTTGAATTTTATGTAGGTGTTTCTCCCAGGTTTCAATAGGTTAAGTAGAGCTTCGTGATAGTCTTTTCATAGCTTATCTTAAATGCTTGCTTCTTTTTTGTTAGGCATTCTTCTTGAATTTTGTGGTGTGATTTATTTGAGTATACTCGCTAAAACTATCTGCTGTGGAATTTTTTACAAATCGATGTAGGGATAATTGTTGAAGAACATCCAGAACTAGGACAGTTACTTATTTTATTTAATACTTCAATTTTTACATAATTACCACCCAAATTTTCATCATTTCACAGAAGTTACTACCCTGCTTAGGCTTTTTAAAGTATAGCAAATTGATGTTTCCTTATTTGAGGTTAGGTAAGGCTGGGTGAAGATTTGTAAATATTCTCCCACCCTTGATATATTGTGATACTCATGGAAGCTCTTAAACAAAATTAACTTTTATTATAATAATTTCACACCTGTTACAAACAGCTATAATTAGGTTGGTAACAACTAAACTAACATCGGATGCATCTCTCCATAGGATCATATTGGTAGTGAAGTAAAATAGTAGTTAAACAAGCATTCAAAGTTATAAAACATAAAGAAATAACATTCATTCAATTTAAATTAAATAGCATCTAGAAGTTAACACATAATTATCATTATACAGACATTATAATTCCCTCAAAGGGTAAATAAAATAAGTTTTCCGCACCAAGTCTCTTCTAACGGCTTTAAATTATATCGGCCTCTTCTCACTATATCTGATCTGGCATTATAAAAATAATGCCTTAGTGCACATTTTAAATATAAAGAATATTAAAAATATGCTTTAAGCAAAAGCGGAAGGCAAAACTGATAATAATTGTATGAAATATAGTTTATTACAAATAAAAGATAATCATATTTTCTGCAAAGTAAATGTTCTTTTGTCACATGCCAAATATTCAAACGAAAAAGCAATAATCTCATAAAAATTCATGTTTATGTTTATGATATAATGAAGCAACGTTAGCAGTAGTTCTGATGAGCAAAGCCAGAATCATAAGGCTAGGTTCATATGCATTTAAGCATAACCTTTACTTGGGCCCCCTTAAAGGCTTCAGATGACAATAAACATGCATTTAAGCATAACCTTCACCCGGGCCCCCTCAAAGGCTCCAGATGGGCACCCTTATAGCTCCCGAGGACTAGTCCTATCCCTAACCTATTTAGCTTCATTTTGGAACCCTTTTTGCAACATTTACAAGATACTTAAACATCATTCTATTTTTCTTATATCATTAGTAGTAAGAATAACACATTAAGTAGCAATATAAAACAGGTTCAAAGCAATGCTTAAGCAACAAATGAAAGTGAAAAGTATAAAAATAATATATAGTGTATCTTTTGTGTTTGACTTAACAAGATGATTCACTCACAATTTTGATGTGTCTGTAAAAGTTATAATTGGAATTCTATTAAACTTTGAAAGTTCTTGCTTGCTCTATGAACGCTTACTATTTTTTATTCCTAAACTTTTGGTTAATTATGAACCTTGTGGTTCTTTGTTCTGCATATAGATTATCTTTGGTTAAGAGATTATATGAGTTAACTTGGAATAATGTATAATAAATTAGTATTAAAATTCGTGTATTCTTAAACCCTAAGTGAGCTTTCTCTATAGGTTAGAAATACAGCATATGTTATTTTGAAGTATTTTCTAATAGCATTGAAATCTTCACATACCAAATTGCATACATATTGCAGATTGCAAATGAAAAATCCTTGATTTCATCATTAATAATCGAGTATAGAATTAATGAAACTGTATATCAAATTATAAATTTCTAGCTTATGAATTTGATTCTATGCTAAAATATTTGCACCTTATTATTGAACAAGCTTTGACTCAAAGCAGTCAGTTTCTCCATCTCCTAACTATTAAAAACTTCAAAGTTACATCAAAATACTAAATTAACTATAATTGGATTCCAATACTCAAACTAATAATTGAAACTTATTCAAATATTCAATAATAAATTTTATTTTAATTCTTAAAAAGTTATATATATATATGTAATTATATAAAATAAGTAAGGGAATAAAGTGATTTTGATACTTTTAAGTATTTTTACAATAATAGCTAACCATCATAATTAGACAAGAACACAATACTCCAAAGTTCTTGAGTGCAGGTTTGAAATTTATAAAAATTTTCTTACTTAAAACAGTATGGCCTTGATTTAGAGTACTGTTCACTATAATAAACGATTTCTATTTATCACTGCAATATGCTTCTATCCTATTAAAAGAATCAGACAGAGGAGAGAAGGGATCGTACCTTACTCTCGATCGAATGCACAGGATCGGAGCCGAATCGAGCGGAAGAGGAGAGGAAGGATCGGCGCACAGACGGAGGGATCGTGCAAGTGCGCTGGGCGTCGACCATGCTCCCGTTGGCTCTTGTGCTGGTCGCGCAAAACGCTGTTGCCGATGCGTCTTGCCGTTGGCTCAGGTATGCTTCTACAGCTCGAGCGGAAGAGAAGAGGAAGGAGTCGAGAGAAGGCAGTGAAGAATTGAGCGGGATGCGCTCGATTAAATAGGGTGTGTGTGCGTAACGCACACCCATTTCCTTCGGCTGGAAGGACGCCTCGCGTGGATCACGGGAATTAGCGAATTAAAACAGAGATGGCGCGTTTTTGGGAGCCGAAGGAATCGAGCGGCCCCTAAAGCCAATAAAGTGTGCGTTTCAATTTTCATTTCTTTTCTAATGGAACCGTCAACCTTAATTGTCGCCGGTTTTTCTGAGGTTCTCGTTCTCTTTTCATGCTTAATGTCAATTTAAAGTTTCTTATTTCAGTTTTAACGAATTTGAATACTTTCTAAATTAAGGATTGTAACTGAAAACCGAAATTTAGTGGGAGTTTTAACGGGAAACTGAAATCTGCGGGAGAATTGACGAAGTCTAAATATTGCGGGAAATTAACGTTTTCCTTATAAATGACTTAGGGTCATTACATGTTACAAACAGTTATAATTATGCTAAACACATCTTTAAAAATCATGGTGATCTAACGCACTTTTCTAGTGGCTGAGCTTTATTTTGTTCATGTTTGTCTGATTTATATTGCTTGAAGGAGATTCTTTCTGTTTGATTTCTTAAGATGACCCCTCAAAAGGCAATTTCTTTTATGTCTACTGTTATATATAGTATATGAAAATTAACATCCGTTAGCTTGCTGACTGTCCATCGGTCTCTGCCTAATCGTAAATATTGTTCACAACGGTATGACAGCAGAGTTTTCGAATAGTAATATCATCTGTTTTACAGCAGCTTCCTTTGTAGCTGTTTCATCACAGCTTCTTCAAATATCTATAACTGCCCAAATGGAGGAGTTTTAGAGTATTATATTTGTAATTTTTAAGAATGAGATGGTAGGTATATCAGCAACTACACCACCCTTTGTTAATATTCCAGAAAAATCCATTTTTCTAAAGTAGAGTTAGCACTTTCAAACCACCTTATGAAACTTCAAATTACTTAATGATTAAAAAATAAAACAAGATGATAGTTTTGATGGATACAGAAACATTTAAGTGCTATAGTAGTTACTATAAAAAGCTTAGGTGCTCTGTGGATATATTGTAATGATTTGGGTGCCATGTAAAAAAAAAGGAACTTCATTAATGTATGTTTCAGCATTCTCCCAGAATATGAGAAATCATTTATTCTCCTTAAATTCTCATAATATCCCTATTTATTTGATAGATAGCGAAAAATTTTTTCTCCCATCACCTTTGAATATATTTCTACGATTGTGATTTAGATGATGGGAGCGATATTCAAAATGTTCTTCTGGATTTTGTCGGTAAACACACTGTACCGCAGGTTTTTGTGAATGGGCAGCATATCGGCGGTTCTGATGGTTGTTAACTACTTTCTACTAATTTCATGTTCTTCTTCACTAAATTTTTTATTTTAATTTTCCTTGATTTTCATCATTATATTATAAAATTTCACAGATACCATGAAAGCACTTTCTAACGGTCGACTTCATCAACTGCTACTGAAAGCCCAATGATTTCTTTCTCCACTGTTTGAATCGGGGAGATATTTTGCAACGGTACAAAACAGTTTACTATGAGATTGCAACGGCTAGTGTTGAAGCTCTTTCCATAGTTTGTGGAATGCTTAAAAAAATTGGACTGGATTGCAAAAAGTTGTTTTTTCAGTCTTTACAAATTAGGGAGATGCTTATGTTTCGTGTAGAATGTTAGTTTTGTAAATAATAAGTAATTAACGTTGAATATACAAGTATCGAAGATAATGATCATTTATATGAAAGTATTGTACCATTATAAATTTTGGGAGTCATACAATTTCCTTGTTGTAAACATTTTAACTATTTTTGTTGCTACTGATTAATGCATATTAAAATGTTGGTACAGCATGTACATGTATGAAATGATTTTATTTTAAAATCTGAAATAAAATAGTAACTATTTATTTAAAAAAAAATTAAAATATTAATTTTAATATAAATAAATTAGTCTAGCAACTTAATAAGGGAGACTATAAACTAAGAAATCAAGGTCAGTAGTTTATAGTGGGGAACATATTGAGAAATCCAAAGTAAGTTTTCTGAATCATATTCTTATAGCAAATGTAAATCACACAATTTTAGCATAATCAACATCAAGCAAGACTAAGATCATGTGCTTCATAATTTAAACTGATCAGGTTTGGCTGGCTTGGCTGAATAACTCGGAAGCAGAACATCTGAGAGTTTCCATCCACAACCGGAATTGAATTTTCATAGAACCTGTTGTGATTTTCTGAACCAAAACAATAATGTGTATTCTCTTCTTTCATCTCCTGTTTTCATGCAAGTTTGCAGCTTTAAAAATAGAGTTTTTATTCTATTTTTTTTTTTTTGAAGTTAGAGAATTGAAAGAGAATTGTAGTATATACTGACCAGTTCATGCATTAGGGTCTTGTAGGTTTCCCTTGTGCTTTTAAGCTGTAAAAACGATGGAGTTATTATTGATAGAATGGTTATTACATTGATACCTTTTTGGAAATTTTTGGAAATGATTTGATGCAAGTGAATGTTAAGATGTCTAAATGGATGCTTAAAACTATTCCCAAAATGCAACAATTAAAGTGATAGTGAGGAAAATAGTATGAAAGCCAGCATTAATTATTCTTAGTATAATTACTTACATCAAGCCAATTTGCTAACAAAAATTTTCTTTTGAGCAATTAGTTGCACATAGTATTTTACTTTGCAAAATTTTGTGATTTTGAAATAATAGAAAGTTTGCACACATGGAGGGAGGAATAATATTTATTCTAAGGAAATTTTGTGATTCCACTTGGATGAATGCATGAAAAGTTAAACTATTTTTTCAAACAAGAATTATTCACTCTATATCCCGTGCATTAATATATCTTCTACCTTTCCCACCACTTGTACCAAAGAAGAAGAAATAAGGGAGACTTTGACTAGTGAAGTGGGCAACCGTGAATTAAACTCATATGGAGACAATTCATAAACAATCGTCTTGTAATTCAAGTATAACTTGGGGATATTCTAAAAAATCAAATCTTGCAAGAACCCATATACTGCAGTGCCCATCTTGCGTACAAAGGATCATTAACCTTGCTGTTCATACTACTAGGGCTTGAGCAATAAATGAATGCAAGGGATCCTTAGTTGTCCCATCTAGCATAATAGACCTTTTAAAAATTAAACCCATTAACCAAAATCTTTCTTGATTAAAAAATGAATACAAAGCCTTGGTAAATCAATCCAAATTGATTTAATAGGTGATTTCCTTTGGTGGACATTTTGGAGAATCATAAGAAAAGCCTCAATGCAAGAGGTGATCTTAAAAAAAATGCTTATATAGTTCTCTATATTTCAACGATTTAGAAATGTGTCTCCTATCAATGAAGCCGACAACCCAACACTCAAAATGTTGAAATTTTGTAAATATTTACAATTACATTGCATCGATGAACACCCATATGAAAATTTTCATATGTAAAACAACTGTGTTCTCAAATATCCTTGTCCAAAATAAAATACTGCTAGTTTACTCTTGACAAAGGATAAAAGTTTGATGGGTTGAGGGTTGATGAGAGGGAGGGCTTGCCACCTGCCACAGTCTGAGCAAAGGAACCATGAGCCTAGACTTGCGGAAATTTTGGGCTGGCACCCAACAAATCCCCTCAAAGAATGTCGACCCCACGAATAGTGCAAAATTCCCCATTGTTGTCATCAAAGATGGAAACCTAGTTGTTGATAAACTCCCATGCTCTCATGATAACAAAGCCAAAGAACAATGGGCCAATGAACAAATGAGAGGATGCACAACTTCAACCATCATGTTCAATTGAGAAAATGCAATTTTGGTCACAACCACCATAGCTAGCTTTGTTGGCAAACACTTTAATGATAGTGCTAAGAAAAAGGTAGATAAGATCAGCATCATCCAAAGAATCCTCCACATTCATTAGAAAATAAGAGGAAGGCGTTGATGAGGAAGAGAACTGAACTTGCATATCTAAATAGAAGGATGGACGAGCGCGACCCCAATCCTGACCACCATGACAGTATGCCATTTGCGAGTAGTCATCTATTACATGCCCGTGTGAAGAAAGGCTCAACCAGAATGAAAGACTTGAGCAACAGCAAAAGCAGTTAGGGTAGATCTCTTAGGAACATGATTCTTATAATTATTATTAAATTTTAATTGATCAAATTTAAAATGGCCACAATGTAAAAATATTGTGACTGTTTTTTCAATTCTCTTTACTATTCATACATGGAGAGAATGTTAGCTTTTTTATAAATGAATCCGACTCTTTTCTTTCTACATTCTTCAGCATTAAAAATGCTCATCAATGGGTCAAATTAAAGTACGCTAATGGTAAAAAATTATGTGACATTTTTTAGCATTCCTTAATCACCTTAATGATGAGAAATGATAAACAAATGAAGATGTGGAAAGCAAGGTGATTTTTATCTTTTAGAAGGATAATAAATTTGTGGTACACGCATTGATATCTTGTATAAAATGTTGTGATTTCGTTTTCTTCACATTTTAATGATGAGCTTGTATTTTAGCTAATTATTCGTTACATAGCACCACAAATTCTTTAATTTGGGTAAAGAAAACTCATTTTGGGTGGATATTGTTATCTTTTAAGAATTGTATTAAGATGTTAAGATCTTAAGAATTTGGGTACTTAACACTCCAAATTACCATGCTAGCATTTTAAGTCCTTCCAAAATTCTTGATGAGATTAAATGGTAGTTTCATAAAAATAAATTTAAGATGCAATTCTTCATTTATTGTAAAGGATCTTAATTTAAAATTCAAATAATAAAAATTTGAAAAGAGATTTGATTACATTAGTTAGAATATTTTGCACTAAGTGGTGTAACATATTAAAGTTTGAGGTAGCTAAATCACTTAAAGAGCTAGGAAACAACATCATACATTACACCTAGCTTGCATACGCACCAAGATGCACAGTTCTTTTGTGCCCACACACACACAAATCATATGACTAGGCACACCGTGATTGTTGTGTGCTGAGTTGTAGGATGGCAGGATACTGCCCAAATATCCCGCCTATATGTGCTTAGACAAATCATGACTTGCATTTGAGTGGGCTCATTAAGGAATAATTATGACCATAGATCACTAGATCATGAACCCAGGCACATGATAGCCTCATGCATAGATGCACCTATTTGCCCAAAATAGCTTCTTACCTTAAATTGCTCCTTTCATCCCACCTATAAATATGGGTTATGGACCTCTAACTCTTTTAGCAACAAGCCTATGCTCTCCTAGAAAAATTTATGGTGATATAAGAAAGATTTCAAGATATCTCTCAGAGTTTAGAAATATCCAATTTTGGGGACTTAACCTCAAGTCTTTTAAGTATTTTTTGAGTTATCTTTTTTTTATTTATTACCATACTCTTGTGATCTTGCAAAAGAACTTTTGGTAGCTTCACTACCCAAGGTGCAGGTGGAGGAGAAATCGAGGAACTTTTGACTTCACACTCCTTAAGTAAGGAGAGAAGCTTATGTAGTTCTGTGGCCAAAGAGTGTGAAGAAGGATGGATGATTCTCCACCTTGGGATGACTTTGAGCGGGGGATTTCAATAGCTATGTTGTCAAATCATTCAAAGGAGTGCTTGTATGGGATTTTCCTTCTGCTGTGGTACAACAAAGGAGAACTCTTTTACAAGTGGGTTCCTAAATGTGCTGAACCTTCGAACAGTAGGTGTATAGTATGTGGTTGAACTAAATCACTATAAATTATGTGCCCTTTTATTTGCTTTGTTTTTAATTTATTTTTGTTTTACTTGATTAGTTTTTTCTTAAAAATATTAAATATCTCAAATTCATGCATAAATTAGTGAAATTTTAAAGTTAAATTTTTGTAAGTTAAGAAACACAATTCACTCTCTTTTTGGTAATATTGCTGGTCTCTAAAAGGCCAATAGAAGTATCGGAGCAAGCCTTTATTATATTAAGATCTCACGATCTTGAAGAGCAGAGATTCATTCAAATGAAACTATTTGAAAAAGAGAATGTAAGAGCAAATGAAAGTGCTTCTTGTACATGCCTTTGACTTTTTGAAAATAAAAATGAAAATTTTTATTCAAACTATAGATTATTTGATGTGAGTAATGATGGAAGAAATATATACTAAATTATTACCCTAAATAGACAATGGGCAAATAATCAATTTTAAAAAGCACATTTAAATTCTAAAGATTTTACTTGCTTTTGGTGAAGACTACATGAGAATATAATCATATAGGGGTGCTCTTTTAAATAAAGAGGAATCCAAAAGTGGAGGAGAAATGGGTTGAATGGAGGAGGGTATTTGAATTTTGAATGGAGGAGGGTATTTGAATTTTGAGATGCTAGAAGTATCTTTTCTAGGCCTTTTTGGTTGATGTTTATTCGTTTTGGTCAGAATTATCTTCAAACATATCATTGGGCACATTTAAAAATGTTCAAAAAGAATAACTCTAAGGGGAGAAAGGGTGGAAGCTCTACATTCAATAATTACTTTTTTATTTATTTATGTGTGACTGGTGAGATTTGAACAAATGATTTGGGATAACAAATCATGAGCTTCAACCACTGGGACACATACGCATATATATATATATATATATATATATATATATATAAAGTGGAAATAAAAAAAAAAGCTTGTGCTAAGGCTGTATAAGAAAATTCGAAGTTTCTAGTATAAATGTTTTCACAAGTACAAACTTGCATAAATGTATTGAATAAATTAGTCATAATACAAAGAATAAAATTCTCCATTTAGTATAGTTTCTACATATTACAAATATTTACTTATTGTTAGGCATACTATTGGATTCTTAATGTATTATCTTCTATAAAATCTGTTTTTATATTATTTCCTACTGTAATGTTATTAACCTCTATATAGCTTCCCCTCACGTTTCCTAAAGGATAGGGACCTTCAGAATTACCAAAGTAAGCACCCCCATAAGAGCTAAGCTGCAGATTGTTTCCTCTCTTCCTTCTTTTTTCATGGTTGCAAATTTGTCCCAGTTACCTGAGTTGGAAGACCTAAACACCTACTTTATGGAGATATTTTTCCTAAACTTATTGCTGATCTTGAAATTTAAAATTCTTCAAAGCCAGGGTATGTCATGTATGAATTATTCCCATAGCCATGAGCATCATTCAAAAAAAATTTCACACCATCAAGTCTTCTCATATAAGAAGAATTGTTATAGTTATCTATGTTTTAAAAAATGTTACATCTCTTCTAAGGTTATTTGCAATAGCCACTTCTCTTGCACAAATCATTAAGATAATTTATGTTGTCCCATCCAACGATGCTAGTAGCCTCCTTGTTAGCTTTGACTTCCTTGTTGAGATGATTGCTCCTCTCAACCTTTAGACTAGCATCATCTTTTCTTGCTTTTATAACTTTCATCTCTAATTTGAAGTAGATTGGAGTGAAACATTAGATGTTTTCATTTTTGAAGTTATTTTAATCACATAAAAAACAAGCTCATTTGTCCATTCTCAAAACAATTTTCTAAAAGAAGTAAAGTCAATATCAAAACAACAAGCCTTTTAATATTATGATATGAAATTACCCCTTTTGAGAAAAGGAAGGATTGTTGTTTTGAATTCTCTGCTTTTTAGTGGAGTGAGCATGGACTTTAAATTTTTTGGTTGCTAACTAGGCACACCCTTCTTCCATAAAGGTGCCCCTTATTCCTTGGTCAAGAGAATTCAGAGTTCGTTCATTGCTCTCATTAAGAGCTAGTTTGTCTTTTATGGACTGTTTGGTATAAGAAAAATTGAGAGATTTGAGTGTAAAATAATTAGATTACAGTACACTCATATTACTTTACTATTGTTTAATAATTTTTCAAAAAATTTAAGAATTTTTTGTTTGTAATGAAGTAATTTAAGAATGTAATGTTATGAGTAAATTGATAAGTAAGATTACCCAAAAAATTTTTTTGAAATTTAGATTTCTTAAACGAAACAAAAACGACACTATTGTTCGAACAAACGATTATATCGTTCGAACGAACGATTCTATCATTCGAACGAACGATTCGATCGAACTAATGATTTGTTCGTTTGAGAAACGCATTTAGAGTAGTAATTTAATTCGTTTGATCGATTAGTTCATTCAATCGAATGATTCGTTTAACAGCCGCAGTCACATTCGCTCGGCTTCCTCGTGCGGAGCTTCTCGCGTCGTTCGGCTTCTCCGCCGATTCCCCGCAATCGCAACCCAATTCTGGAGGAACTGGTTTACGTGATTGGCTAATATACAAGCGCAAAATTGAATTACATTGTAAAATTTTTCACCCGTTTTATTTCAAACCAAACACAGATAATCTCAGTTTACCCGAATTTTTTTTACTTTACCCTAACTTTTCTTCAAACCAAATAACCCCTTGATAACTCATGAGAAAGAGGGCTTCAAATATTTTAATGAATTTTTTATTTGGAAGTATCTACAATGATCTTAAATTGAAATGATCATATATATCAAAGTTATGCTAACAAAGTTTGATTTATGTAAGAAAGCAAATGAACATCACATTTCTTTTTACTCACCTTTTTCTTGTAAGTGTCAGTTTGCGTCGCGATCACATGATACTGCTTACAACAAACCATTCAATCAATATAAATTTGTCAGAAAATAGTTATTTGTTCTTAAGTTTGACGAGACAATACAAGCATGTAGGCAAGCACCACTTCAAAAAAAATTCATATAATTACATAAAATTATAAGTGTATAAATGGTATATAAAGCATGTTATAAGAAGTTCATCGTTTTTCTAATTCAATGCATTATTTTAGCCAAAGTAATCTCTTAAAGAATTAGAAACAAATTTATTAGCTGAAGCATTTATTGAGAAATTTGAGAGTAGATAAGTTGATATATGAGTGCAAAAATAGCATCATGTAAATCTTCCCCATTCAGTAAAGTATTCTTTATTTATTTACATAAAGCAATCATGAAAGAAGGTAAACCAAACTCCCTTTTAATTACTTCAATTGTTGTCTTCAAAATATATGTTTGATCCATATTTCGTCTTGACTAATTAAGGTGAGAGGAATATTTTTTTATTTGGTCAAGAAATATGAGGTCGACTACAGAAGTTGATGCTAAAATTTTGATACTAATGCTAGCCTTAATTTATGGAAGATTTTGAATGCTCTACATTTCGATACAAAAAATGAGAAAAACATTAATCTAAGAATGTTAGTTCAACATAATAGAGTAAGAGATTAAAGGGAAAAGATTATAGAAAGTGACTTCTCCTAATGCTTGTTTAAGCATTCCTCTCATTTCTTTATCTATAATATATTGTTAGTTTGTTGTTTATCTTGTTTTTTTATTTCTACAAATGCCATTTTTTTTCTAGTTTTATGATGATTTTGAATTTTGGTGCTTTGTTGTGTTTGGCTCTCACAAAATTGATCAATTGGAAACCTTTGGTCTCAAAATAATGTTGTTTTGTAAAATTTTAAGCATAAATATGGTGAAGCTTTTAATGAGAGGGATTTCTTCACTAATAAAAAAATATTTATTAGCCCTTTAAGATGGACCTTTCTTAATAAGTTTTTGGAAAATTCATTCCCTCACTCTACTTATTTTATTAATTAAATGAATCAAGTTGAAAGTTAGCATCGATTTTTTTTTTGCGAACAATGATTCGTTCAAGTTTTCTAATGAAGAATATCAGCTCAATATGCTTTGGGGGTGAGGTTACTTAGTCATATACCTTTTAATTTATAGAAATGGTTTCACCTATCTTGATCCTCTAAGAAAAGCTTATCTTCATCCCATTCCAAGTTATATTTTTAATATTTCCATTTATTATTTTGACTAAAACTATATTATCCAAAATCATTGGCAATATATTGCTTCCTTTGATATAGATACCATTGCTAAAATTTAGATACTTTTTCCATTGTATGTGTGTGTAGATTACTCAATATTTCCCAATATTATCCCATGGTTCCTCATGGAAATGGAATCAATTTATTTTTGATAATAAAATTATATGGCAAATTTTTTTTGCAATGCATTAATCCATGTCTCATAATACCACTTTGTTGTTTCCGGGAACCTAACTAAGCTAATTATGGCCTAGATTGTAACCAAAGAAATCATGTCTTCCTATTTTATTCCTCTATGTACAATCATCTTTATTCCCTATTTCCTCCATAATCTAAATGCACTTATTGTAAACACCCTCAGCCATTACCATGGTTGCATCTATATAACAACTTCACCTTAATGTCTCTTGAACCTTCCTTGAGATTATCTATAAAAGTGTTTATGAGAATCACACACATATGATTGTTGTTTACCAATGATCACGTCGTCACTATATAAATTTTTTTCTTTTCCTTGGGCATTATACATTACATCAAACTCCAATTACTTGTTACTCAATAAAAAATCTATGATATACATAAAGATAATGTTAAAGGTTTCTTTTTTTTATTATGTCTTAATTGATAATGTCAAGAAGGTTGAGCACGACAAACCTTGATGAATATGTTCTCTTCAAACAAGTGGGTGAGCCACTAATGTTCTTTTGTATTCTATCAAATCTAATTGGCGATTTAAATTCTAAGCTATGCTATTAGACGTCCCAATGCAGAAGGTCATAATACTAGCTACTATTTTGCCGTTAAGGCATTTTTGTGCAAGCTAATTACAGACAATTATTAAGAGAGGTTATAGCTAAAAGAAGATAAGAACATAAAGACAAATTAGACCAATTAAAATAATAGGACATCAGAAGGAAGAAGAGAGATCTACCTCTTTTCCTAGTAATCGATCATACAATTGTTGTGTATGTGTGTATTGATTGACTTACCAAGCCTTCATCAGTCATCTTTGTAAGCATGAACCTAGAGGTTAAAATGTCATAAAACTTAAGAAGTTTCAAACAAGAGGAGAGCGTCTTATCTATTTCATACAAAGACCTCCTAAGATTTACCAAATCATTCCACTATGCAATAATGGAGCGTGACATTATTATCACTATCTAAATTTCCAAAATACTATAAATGAATGTTTTTGGTTTATAAAGCAATAAAAATGGGCATTTTTGTTCACAGCTTACAATCTATCACAAGTAAATCACTAGCTTTAACAATGCGACCAGCATGCCAATTGAAGAAATATTCTCAAACTTTTTTGGGAACTAAAGAAAATTATGAGATACAAGATGAGAAATTTATAGTGTTTAGAGTTCCTTCACTTCATGTGAGGAAGACCCTACTAATTGAATTCATTGATCTTCCATCTGCCTTAAAAAAGGTTGAGTGAATTGCTTTCCATAAAATTCCTTGAGCATTTTTTGACCCCTATCAACTCATAATCTCCAAAAAAGTAGGTGAGGGTATAAGGCCCTTTGAAGAAGAGTTACCCATAGAAGAAAAGATGATTGTAAAAAAGTTAAATAAACATTTAGGTGATAAGCATCCATTTATAGTCCTAAAAAACTAGAAAAAGGGGTGGCAATGGTAAGAGCTCATAAAACATCTCCCTTTTTGACAAATAATGCTAATCATGCTACCTTTTAACTCCGAATTTCTCATCTATATTCTTAAGGCTCACTCACACATTCTTACATCTCCTCTTTCATTATGTAGAGCATTGGAGTGTCTTCTTTTAGATGTACTTCTGCTTTGGAGGATATGAGACCATGAGCGACATCCCTATGTGTAGATAAAGAGTTATAAGAAGATTTAAGGGAAATGTAGATTGGAGCTAATGCTTAAATCTAATGCTAGTGCTTAAATAAAAGTTATAATATGATGAACTCTAAAAGAAATAGAACATATAAAAGTTAATTTTAGGTTTAGCTAAGGAGATTTTAGAGTCCATGGCCTAAGTGGGTGAGCCTGTGGAAAGCAATGGTATTCAGAATGATGCCGGTAGACATTTGAACACTCATGTGGCTCTATTTAAATATATAATTGAAGGTTGTGCTTGAGAGGCTGAAGATAAGAATAGTAAAATAGCTCAATTAAATGCTAGCTTTTGAGGCTAAATAGTGTAATCCAAGAGAGGAGAATAAATTTTCTACCTTACAGAAATTAAAAATTTACTTACTTTTTTTGTGAGTTTGCAAAACTTAATTATCCTACAACAAAATCATAAAATACAAGTAAAATAAATTTAAAAGATGTAAGAAAAGCAAGTTTAGATTTATAGTGGTTTGGGTCAACTACAAATTATATGTTCTCTCTTCAAAGGTTTACAACCTTTAAGATTTTACTTATTGAAGAGTTATCTCCTTCGTTAATCCTAAAGAGAGAAAAAACCCGTAACATTACTCCTTTACATATTTTGGCCCCAAAGTTGTAGAATTCCCCTCATTCTCAAAATTATGCTAAGGTAGAATGTTTGTAACTTCACATGAATTTAAAATTTTGAAAATTTCTATATTTTGAGAAATTAAAACAAATGAAACATTTTTAACAATACTTATAATTAAATAAACAAAATATGATAAAAATTAAGAACATATTTTGATAGACTTCGTAAAAGAAATTAGTAAATTTTAAGACAAACTATTTTATCAAATTTACAAAGTAAGAAAATTTAAAATATCATATAAAAATAAGCATCCAAATTTATATATATATATATATATATATATATATATATTGATTCCTCATATTTACCTTGTTTTGGGGTTTATTTAATTATAAACATGTAAATAATAATTTTAAATAACTTAATAAATTAATTATTTTATGTACTTAAAGTTAAATATTCAAGATTTTAAATAACGAAAAGATATGATCCGAAGGCCATTTGATATGTGTGACTATTGAGAGTTTATTGAATAGTGGAGTGAATTAACATTGTTAGATCATAAATGTGGGGCACTCACTAGCCATCCAATTGTCTTATGAATGTGGAATAATAGTATAACATGAAATGAACCACAACTTATCACATGGATCAAATTTAAACACTTATCACATATTTGATGGTGCAAAATTAAATTCAACACTTAAATTTTAATTTACCATAGGATTCTTTTAAGTGATAAATCAATGGTTGATAACATAATTCTCTTAAGTGATAAATCAATGGTTGATAACATATCCACTGGATTGGAACTTTTAAGCAGTGATTTGACTAGTGCTATAGGGTTGTCATCCCCAATTCATAACTAATGAATGCCTTAATCATTGAATTGGTTAGAAACAAATGTAAACTCTTCCTAATGATTCCAAATAATTTACTTAATCTTATTAACTATTCTATGAGAATAATTAGACATTTATTGAGATTAGTCTTTATTAATTTGTCCATAATATAATTGGTTCTCTTATACTTACTTGGCTTAATTAATGCATTAAAATAATTAAATCATGATCCTAAAATAGTCCTCTCAACTATATGATTATTTTAGGACCTAAAAACTTCAATTTATGAGAAGTCCTCTTTATAAACGATGAAACCCAAAAAAGCCTCTATTGTTTTCCTTAACCATTCCTGCTTCACCAAAAATTCTTACTTCCCTATAGAGCATTCACCTTGATCCAATCAAGCTTTATAAATCCCCAATTTAGCAAATTAAATCTCCCAATGAAAACCCTCAATTTAGGTTCCCCTCATACCACATAAGTCTAGTTAACCAACAAAAGAGTTTCCAAGCTACCTATTGGAGTCAAAGAGTTTTACTAAAGATCAAACAATTTGATCATTTGGGCTAAGAAGTTAAAAGATGTAATTCTATATTGATTTGATGTTAATTAGGTGCTTAAGTGACTCCATTGGATGTTTGGCATATTGTATATCAAATTATTATTAGATAATCATGATTAATTTGATAAAATATTGATCCTTGCAATTTAAACAATTCATATTCTTTCATGACTGGTAAAATTAGCTTGATTAAGCTCTAATTAAGTAATGAATGGAAAAAATAATAATTCACAAAGCTCTAAGCATGCTCTATAATGGTGTTAATATGCTTTTAGAAATTAATTTTAATATGAAGTTATCATCTTTCCATGTTAGATCTTCATGGCTTAAGCCCTTTATACATGCATAAATCTAACTATTTAATGGAATTAAACTATGATGAGGATTGTGAAGCAAATTATGGGGTGGTATCAGCAAGTATGTGCATGTGGAATGGTATAGAAAGTGATGGAAGTTAAAGATTTAACTTTGTTTATCTTTAATTATCAAACATCCTACTACGCATAATCATTGCTTTTTAATGATTAAATAATTATTATCTTAGAATTTTCATACAATATGTGACTCTTTTATGAGGCACATGAATGGTAAGGTGGCTAATTTGTGGTATCATAAGTCCTAATTCAACTTTATTCATATCATCACCTTTATATATACTTAACCTAATATATGATAAATTATATTATCCAAGATATCTATTCTCATTACTATAATATAAATACTATATTCTAAAAAACATATTAAGTGATAAAATGATTCCTACAAAATGTAGAAAAACTCTGGCTATCATGAACTATTTAGCAAAGAAGGTTATGCTCTTGGCCACTGACTTCTTTGAGGGAGAGTTCAAGAATAAATGGTAGTTAGCCATGGAGGCAAAGTTTTAAGGATGATTGAGAGTATGTGACAAGTATATCCCATTGTCAATCCAGGTCATAATATAAAATGTTTTCATGAAGTTGTTTAAAGGGGGCAAGTTTGTGGTGAGGTACAGGGCAAGATCACCAAGTTGGTTGGATATGCCCTAATGTTGGTTGAAATGTGGAGGCTTGGTGACTTATATTTTAGGTTGAATTGGAGAATTATATTCAAAATAGTCCAAGTCCTCTTCATATTTCTAAATTTCCCAATCAATTGTTGATTGCAGAGTTGTTGGAGAATAATGACACTACTACAGCTAATCAATTGAAGAGGAGGCTACAGCTAATCAATTGAAGAGGGGGCTACAGCTGGCCCATTCTCATAAGGGCCATTTCAAGAGACATTGGCTAACCCCAATAGAAAAGGAATTTCAAATGGTCCTAAAGCTAAAGAAGTAGAATCTTGGGAACAAGTGTGAGCTGTCACACCCACACAATCAATGTTACAATCAGAAAAATATTTCTATAAGTATGGTAGTGCAATATATATGATCAAGGATTGTCATGTTACAAATAATAATAATGGCTAGGCCATCAAGAGGTTTTCACTTACTGCTAGGAAGGAATATGCACTCTGAACCTTTGGTCAGGCTTCAATCTACACTCTTATGTTAGTGGAGTCCCAAGAAGATCAAGATGTGGTCTCATGTACAATTCAACTTTTGGATGTATCATATTTATACATTTTTATTTTCAAGCTAACTGCTCATTCATATCATAAATTCTTGCAAACTACATATGCTTAGAAACTAAGAAGATTCCATACAAATTAGATCCCAGTTTTCCTTTAAGAACTCTTATGCAAGCTAGCTCTTTCTATGATTGCACATTAGATATTTGCCATTAATTGTTCCTTGTTGCACTCAATCTATTTCCCATCTCAAACATTGATATTGTTTTGTTCATGATTTTTTGAGTCCTCATAATGCTATGATCGAATGTTTGAAAATTAAGGTGCGCTTATCTTTAGACAATAAAAAGATAGTCCTTATTGAGAGAGGAGCATAGTGTCATCACTCATGGCTGCACTGAAGACAAAAAGATAGATCTAGAAGGGATGCAAGGCATTTATTATTATTATGATGGGGTTAGCGAATTTGACCATTACCATAAAGGGCACAATTATGTGTGAGAATTTCCTGATGTATTTCATGAGAAATTACTGGTTACTATCCATTAGCGAGATTGACTTCATGATCAAACTAGTGCTTGGTACCCATTCTCTCCTTAAAGGCAGTATATAGAATGGCAACTAAAGAGATGCATGCATTAAGAGACAATATTTAAGAGCTCTTAGATTAAGGTTTTATTTGGCCCAACTTGTCTCTCTAGGGAGCCCCCATGTTGTTCATTAAGAAGTAAGATATGACCTTGTGTATATGCATAGACTATAGAGATATAAACAATGAGATGGTAAGGAATTAGTTCCCTCTCCCATTTGTCAATGACCTATCTGATCAAGTGACAAAAGCATTGATCTTCTCAAAATTTGATCTGAAATCTAGTATCATCAAATTATGAACACGGAGGAAAATGTCTCAAGTACTTCATTCCACAATTGTAACGACCATTACAAGTTCCTTGTCATGCCATTCGGGCTTATGCCCCATCAGAAAATTTCAAAAAATGTTGAGTAGCTAATTTAGTCTAAACCTAGAGCCAACCAAAATTAAAAGCTCAATATCAAACATTAGTGCCAAAAGATATTTCTGATTAGTTTGTTATTGTAAAAATAAGAATATCCATCAATTTGAATGTGCTTGTGACTCATAGGGTCAACAAGTTTGAGCATAATTCAAAGAAAGACTCTTTAAATAGTGGATATATAATTGATTGAATCAAAACATGTTAATTCAATGATTTTCATTTTTAGGCGTTTGTAAACACCTTATATCATTCTTTCTCTAAATCTCAATGATTTCAAATGAGTTTATAAATATTAACGTAAGTAAATCTAAACTCTTAATCTAATTCATCTCCTCTTGGTTTTTTACCTATGCAAATAAGCAATTATTAATTGTTCACTTCTCGTATA
Source organism: Gastrodia elata (assembly GCA_016760335.1). Classification (NCBI taxonomy): domain Eukaryota; kingdom Viridiplantae; phylum Streptophyta; class Magnoliopsida; order Asparagales; family Orchidaceae; genus Gastrodia; species Gastrodia elata. The sequence goes on along the minus strand of CM028681.1, from coordinate 11,533,673 downwards.
CAAAAAAAGTAAAAGTAAATGGAAGAATCATTATAGAACAACATGGCTTTTGCTAGGATTGACATCTCATAGAGAAAGTTATGAAGTCTTGTCTTAGAAATTTAATTGAATTTAAACATTACAATTGTAATAAATAAAATCATTGATTAATTTGAAAAATGAGACTTGAAGATCTCTCAAGCAAGATATGAAGATGTTAGGTATATTAAACTCCTTAACTATGTTTCAAGAATCTTGGACATTTTTAAAGAGCCAGTGTAACAACAAAAGGTTGTTATCTTAGTCAGTCAAGGCTTAATTAGGCTTTGATTTTAGTTCTATCACTCATAATAAGTTATTAGAATGGATCAAACCCTGATTTTGAAAATTTCAGGAACCTTGGAAATTGATCAAATTATTTTGACCTCAAATTGAAAATTGAACTTCTCAATTACACTCATCACTCTAAATTAGCTATTGGTGATATTTTGGAAGCATTTGGAATTCATTGGATTTTCATAGAATATTTTAATATATTTAAAATACCCTAAAAATTCTAATAAATAAATACTCATCGAAATTTAAATCCGACTCAGTCGTTGTGTTCATCATCCTTTGATTAGCTAACGGTGAATTATAGGAAAATTTTTGAAGCCAATTAAGCATTCGTTTTAATTAAAGAAATCAATCAAATTAATTAGATATTAATATTAGTAATTATGCACTTAACGGCCGTCTTCACCTCTTCCTGCACGCCATTCTTTATCCAAACGACACCGTTTGATCAGACGGCGCATCTCGCTACGTCGCGGATTGGATATAGCGATCCAATCGGACGGCTGTGGAGCCATCTTCCTCGCCAAAGCGCACGCGTAGGGCGCGTGGCATGCATGCGACGAGATCCACTGCTTACTGGTATATCCCCACCGCTCTTACAAGCCTTATTGATGGTAATGGATAGTGAATTTGCACATTTCGACCTTGTGGAAGATCGGGCATCGAGGAGCGTTTGAAGCCTCGTTCAAACTTCTTTAAGTCATCCAAGCCGCTCATCAAGGTACCTCTCTTTTTGTTTTGTTTACTTTTACTCCATTTCAATCCTTATTCCATACTTGAATCATTGATATCAAATTAGGGTAAAGTTCAATTAAGTGTTAAATTGTACAATTATCGGTCAATATTACAGTATGCATCCCGTTTAAATCTAGATTGATTAGGGCATCAAATTTGTGAGGGCTAGAAGCAGTGATGCAAAGAGAATCTGGAAGTGAGTTCGATGAGAGGTGTACAGAGATTTAGTGTTTCTAGACAGTTGAGTCCAAGGTACTTAGGACCCTTTGAAGTGATAGAGAGAGTTGGAATATCTGCGTATAGGTTAGAGTTGCCCGAAGACTTCTCAGCTGTGCACAATGTGTTTCATGTGTTGTCACTAAGGAGGTGTTTACTAAATCCTAGTTAGCAAGTTCAGATACCAGCAATGGAACTGTAACCCAATCTAACTTTTATTATTAAGCCTATTGCAATTCTATGGAGAGATATTAAGCAGTTGAGAAATCGCAGTATAACAATGATTAAGATCCAATGGCAAAATCATTTCGATGAAGAAGCCACATGGGAAAAAGAAGAGAATATGCAAAATGAGAAAAAGAAGAGGATATGCAAAATCATTTTGCATATCCTCTTCTTTTTCCCATGTGGCTTCTTCATCGAAATGATTTTGCCATTGGATCTTAATCATTGGTATACTGCGATTTCTCAACTGCTTAATATCTCTCCATAGAATTGCAATAGGCTTAATAATAAAAGTTAGATTGGGTTACAGTTCCATTGCTGGTATCTGAACTTGCTAACTAGGATTTAGTAAACACCTCCTTAGTGACAACACATGAAACACATTGTGCACAGCTGAGAAGTCTTCGGGCAACTCTAACCTATACGCAGATATTCCAACTCTCTCTATCACTTCAAAGGGTCCTAAGTACCTTGGACTCAACTGTCTAGAAACACTAAATCTCTGTACACCTCTCATCGAACTCACTTCCAGATTTTAGTTCGCCATTCAGCAAGACTTGGGGATGAAACTAGCTTTGAGTACTGCCTTCCATCCCCAAACAGACGGTCAAACTGAACGTGTTAATCTGATTTTAGAAGATCTTTTGCATCTTTGTGTTATTAACTTTGGTGGATCATGGGAAGATCATCAAGCATTAGTTAAGTTTGCCAACAACAACAGTTACCATTACATTATTGGTATGGCTCCTTATGAAGCTCTTTATGGAAGGAGGTGTACAACTATTGCTTGGACTAAAGTATGAGTCTCTCAACTTTATGGTTCTGAATTAATTGAAGAAACTACTAAGAAAGTTTAGCTGATTAAACGCAATGTGATGACAGCTCAAGATAGGCAGAAAAAATATCATGCTCATCATCATTAGCTAGAATTCCAAGTAGGTGATCGAGCTTATCTGAAAGAGTGTTCAATGAGAGGTGTGCAGAGATTTGGTGTTTCTGAAAAGCTGAGTAAAAGGTACTTAAGACCCTTTGAAGTGATAGAGAGAGTTGGAATATCATGGTACATGTTAGAGTTGCCTGGAGACTTCTCAGCTGTGTACAATGTGTTTCATGTGTCGTCACTAAGGAGGTGTTTACTAGATCCTAGTCGGCAATTTCAGATGCCAGCAATGGAGCTGTAACCCAATCTGACTTTTATTGTTAAGCCTATTACAATTCTGGGGAGAGATATTAAGCAGTTGAGAAATCACAGTATCCCAATAATTAAGATCTAGTAGCAGACTCATTCTGATAAAGAAGCCACATGGGAAAAAGAATATGATATATGACAGAAATTCCCAGAGTTCTTTCAATAATCAAGTAACCTTAGCTTTACCATTTTTGAATTATGTTTTATTTAGACTTCCTCCTGCATTTCATATTTTAATTGTTGTATGTCGAGGGCGACACTATTTTTAAGGAGAGGAGTCTGTAGCAACCCTAATGTTGTTATCTGTCAATTAGTTACCTAATTGACTATAAACCTCTTCCATTACTCTTATAATAGTATTAAAATTTTCCACTTCAAATTTTATGTGATTTAGAGATCATTTGATAATTTCTAACATTTCTTGATTTTCTGATAATTTTGAAAATTTCTAATTTATTTAGACCTCAGAACCGAAAACAGAATCCATTATTAGACTCATAACACTCAAATTAGATATGGGTGGCATTTTGGAAGTATTTGGAAGTTGTCAAAAATTTCAATAATATTTTAATATTATTTAAATACCCAAAAATTATGATATTTAAATATATTTCCGATCAAAAATTCGATTGCATTTTTGAGTTCATCACCTCTCAATTAGATAAGGGTGAAAATTTATGATTTTTCAGAGTATATTTGAGTGTTTAAATTTAAGAATTAAATACGGATAATTTAATAATAAATAATTTGAATTTATTTAATATCCGTTTAAATTAATTCATATAATAATTATTAAATTAAACAACTTCTTTCAAAAAATAAAAAAATGACGAAGATCTGATGCATTGCGCCTAACACCATACAGCAAAATGAAATCAATAATTCAATCTAAATTAAGTAAATCCAACGGCAGCATTACTTTTAGATCTGCTCAATAAGATCTAGCCGTTGGATCCTGCATCTGATCTGACATCTGATCCTGTCCTCGCCTGTATCGCATAGGCGCACGATCTCCTGCTACCCTACGACTCCCCCAGCTAGCTGCCCTCGACCCTTATCCTCTCCCAAGCTTCCCACCTCCTCCTTTGGCTTCATTTTCTCGATTTCAGGAATTTTGTTAAGCCGCAAGAAGAGTGTGAGGGCTAGATCAAAAGAATCAGAACATAATTTTAATCGACGTAGGACTGAGCTTCGTAGACTCCAAGGTACACCAAATTATCGTTTATTCTATTACATTTGAACTTCAATTAATGATTCTCAGTAGTTGAAATGAGATTTTTATCTATAATGACTCCTCTGTGAATCAATTTTAATTCTTTAAATGGTCTGGTAAATATTTTTCTGATGTTTTGTTCTCCTTAACCAATCTCTCCTAAAACATATGTCTGAGGCATGAATTAATAGAGATTAAGTGTATTCTAATCAGCCGAACTCAATCGAATAAGATTAAGTTCGACCTAACTTCGCTTAAATGTGCGGAATACCATATTAAGACACAATCTAGGGCATCATATATGGTCACCTTAGAATCATTCACGCATGAAGCTTTCGAGTTCAGGTTGAAGTTCCTGCTAATGGCTTCCTACCTTGAGGTCGAACCCTTCCTGAAATGACGGGAATGACGAAATCATGGATGCCCTAATTTTTCGCGCATAGGGGCGACAGGGAAGAAGACGGTTCGTTGAACCGTTCTGAAAATAGCCCGACTGGTTCATTTTCCTGAACCACTGGATCCAGCATGGAGTCTTTGAATAATAAGGGTCCCTCCATTACACGTTGACTCCAATAAAAAGCAAGCACGTGTCATGAATATCGATTTAATCAATCGATGTCAGACGCCTCTATAAAATAAGTGCCGCATCACTGATTTAAGTGGCGTGATTAACTGAACTTGCATGCCTCACCTTCAATGCAATATAAATGCGTAGGATTAGGAATACACTTAATCGCAAAATCATGTATATTAATAATATGTATGTATTATTCAAAAATTATAATTAATTAGATAACTTCATTTGTATGTATTATTCAAAATACTTAACAAAACCATGCGATATATACTGTCTTGATAGCAAAATCATGTATATTAATAATGTCATTTAAATTCTATTTTGATGATTATTTTATTTAATCATTAATTTAGATTAATTAATTAATTGCAAATTAATCTTAATATTGTATGGGACCTAATCTAATCATTTAGTGTCCAAACATAATGATCAAATAATCCACTTCACTCACAAAAATATGAGGAACAATAATATGAGATTAAATTTAGGTTTTGAACTTTAAATCTCTTAATGACCTTTCAACCCTAATTATGACACCCCTCCAAACCCTAGAAATTCAATATTGTCCCTCATTAGAATATAAGAATCACATTGATATGTATATCATATTATTTGGACAACATTTGGACATTTTAGGTATTTTGCTCCTTAATTTATGTAAAAGGATAATTATATGAATGCTTTATGATTATTAAACTCTAGGACAACAAACTTGTCTCATTTTCTTATCTTACATATGTCTTTAAATTGTATGTTTGAACCTTACATTTCTACGGATATGATAATTGAAAATGTATAATACTCATTTAAGTTGAATTATTCCATTGTAGAATTATTTAGGAATGAATTAATTTGAATGAATTGCATGTATCTTTACAAGTTAAATTATTCCAATCATTATTGATAGTCCTTACATTTATGTAAAATAAATGATATGGAATTAGTGTGATTAAATTTCATGTCATGTACTAGACTTAATTCTTCCATTTTTACTATACTTCATATGGAAATTAGAATACTTAATTTGAAAGAAATGTTATATTCATGATTTTAGAATATAATTGCATGTACTCTTATCATGTTAGAATTCAATTAGAATTAATATTTTATATGTTGAATTAGCATAATGTTAATTCTTAAATGATCATTTTTTTCATTTAATATTCTAATAAGTAGAAGACTTGCATGTTAACATTCTATTTTGTTCCTTTTAAGTGAATGTAATAGAGTTCATGTTAAAATTATTAGAATTAAAATTTAATTTTTATATCTTTCCAAATTTCTAGTTCTCTTTTAAATGCATGCTAGATTAACTTGAGAATCCTCTTAACTTCCTTCATGTTATAATTAACTTATTACTTTCAAATTTTAAGCTATAGTTCCTTAAGATAACTTATAATGAAACTAGTGCCCAACTAATCCAATTGGTTAATAGCACATATCTTCATTAGTCCTTATACTTACCATCTTAGTGCTTTAATGATTAAACTAGAGAACTTTAGTTTCCTTTCATGCTTTAATAATCTATTAGACTTTCATTAACCTACAACTAAGAATGAATTAATACTTATAGAAAATAGTCTATTCCTTACGCTTTAACATTCAAAATCAATTAATCTTAGATGAGGTACTGATTAAATTGATTTGAAATCCTTTCAATTTATAAGCTAACTAGATGAAGCTAATAGATTGTTCTTTAGCTTTACTTCCTTTAGCTTAGTAAACTATTAATCTTACCCTTCCTTACTAGTTTCTTTAAACTTTAATCATTAACCTATTTGAATTGATTATTTTAGGAATAGTATATGATAAATTTCATTTACTTAATATTATTTTCTTAAACTTCTTACACCTCTACTATTATTTACAATTAACTTAAAGATCAATATCTATAAGTCAATTGGGAGCTCAATTAGCTCCAATCATTAAGTGGATCATTAAAATTTAGATAATAATGGATATCACATATTTTACAATTATTGAATTTTCTTGAATGCTTGCTTAATTTTGAGCCTACTCCTTGAACATACATACAACATTTGTGCATAAATAAAACTTTCATAAAACTATTGGGGTTTGATATTGTTGGATGGCCAAGGGTATGCTAATTATGAGTAATATGGAGAACTCGTATTTTTATAGGGTGAATGTGAGTGTACATTATCTTTGAAACTCCGCTTTCCTTTACCAGTTAGGCAGATGTGCTTAACTCATCGCTTCGTTCTGTTTGCTTCCGCAGAATTAATATTTTCATAAAATAACTTCAATTAATAAAATATGCTTTCTTTTACAATCTTATTGATTGTAAGATCTCATCATAGCATTATTGCTATGTTACTTTTCATAGTCCTAGGCTATATATCTTAGACCAAGAGGCTAAGATACTTCATTTAATTCTTATGCTTTGCACTTTCTTTTTTCAGTATAATATTTTGCTTACTTACAGTTCATATAGATTGTAGTGTATGTTGCTTAATTTCATTTAAATGTTTCACTGTATTTCTTTTGCTTACTTAGCATATTTTTCATTTTAATATATATTTACTTTCATTTCATTTATTTTCAAATACACTTTAGTAGCTTCTAGTCTTACTTAGGATGATTTACCCTTACCCTTTTTGGTTGCAGGCTTAAATAATAATATAAGTGAGTATTCTTACTCAGCTTATTTCATACTATTTTTTCTTTATAGTTATGTTTATTTTCTTTCCCTACTTGAATAATTTTATTGCTCCGCTGTTTATTATAAATTGTAATTAGTTTAAAATATTCAATCAACTTAAATGTAGTCAATTTTAAAATATGCTTACACTGTTTAGTTTAATTACTCTTTTTCTTTTTTTGGCTTTGTCCTATCATATTTAAATACCAAAATATGATAGATCGGGAGCTTTATAATTCAGGTGAAGCATGACCTAGCACTTGAAGAGCTTATAAAGAAATTGCTTCCGTTATATTCCATTTATTACTTACATTTTATTCAAGTGAGAGAGTGATTACATTTACTTTACTTTTACTCTTTCATAAAAGGCTTGTAATAATAAACTTAAACTACTTCATATATTCTTACCTATATTTTTGTGATGTATTACTTATTTTGTAACTGTTTGAATTGAATGAATGGATGATATTAATTATTTGTATTACTTATACTTACATTGTTTCATACCTCCTATTGCTTCCATTGCAATTTATTTTAATTTGACAACTACTCATAAAGATACTTAGCCAACTTAGCATATAGTATTTGATTTGTTTTATTCTAATTCTGTATTAGATGCTAAGATAACATACAAATGTTGGATTAATCTCCTATCTGATATTAGGGTCATTACACGAAGCCCTAGTTTTTATTTCCCGTCGCTCGGCGGGGATGAAAAGGATTGGCAGGCTGGGCTAGGCCCGACCCTCGTGGGCCCATTATGGGTCGTACACAATTGAGGCTGGCGGACCGGGTTGGGCCCGACCTTCTTGGGCCGTGTATTCTTCTTTGGCCAGTCCATTTGATTAATCATGTGCGCCGATATGGATTAGAATTAGAAAATTAATATATGTTATTTAATTTAAATTAATTAAATCATTAATATTCAGAATTTTCAATTATCAATAACTTACAATCTAATGATCCAATCCTAGCAAATGTATATACTATTTTGCTCAAAAAATTATGAGGCATATTTTGGAAGTGTCAAATTTGTTGTTAAACCTATATTTTAGTATAGTGATATTTAGAACCCTTAATTAATGACCTAATTAGCCATAATCTTCAAACAATCATATCTTTGCATCTATTGATCCAAACAAAGTTAATATGGGTCTCATTTTAATCAGAAGATTATCAGGAATATTTTATAGTATTAATTTTGCTGTTGAACTTATAGTTTGGCTAATCACTTTTGGGGCTCTTCCTTAATTACCTCTTTTAATACTAGAAATTCTTTTAGCCATAACTTAGTCAATTTAGCTCCAAATTAGGTCATTCAATATATCATTTTAATTAGAAGAACCTAATAAATAGTAAACTGTAAAAATATTTAGAATTTGATGATTATATTTCTTAATTAGACCGAATCACTCTAGATTTTAATTAGTGAATATTAGCATAATTAATGATTCAAATTGAGAGATTCAAATTATTGATAGTTCCTTAAGTAGAATAAAATTCAGTGGTGTGATTAGTTTTATAATTATGTGATTAATTTTACTAATCACTCCCTAATCACCCTTAACCCTAATTAGCACATAACTTAATCAAATGAGGTTCTAATTGAGTCTACTCCAATCATTGCACTCAGCATATTATAAGAAAGTTATAGCCATTGAGTTTGTTAAATTTGGACATTATTTGAAAAAGTTAGGCTTTTGGCCCATTTATAAATCTCAAAAATTACATAATTAGACTCTAATATTGTTTTGGCCATTACTTGGTCATTTGACATCAGTATTCAGTGATTTTAGACTATGGAATCCTTAGGCAATAAATAATAATAGTCTACCTAAATTTTTAGAGGGCCTACTAAAATCTTAATTAAAGCTCATTAGGCTTAATTCTTATACAATTTGTGTGTAATTACTGTTTATCTTCATATTAAACAGTAAGTAACTATTTGCCATCAATAAATTTTAATTTGGAACCATAAATTTTAAAGTAACTTCGTAGACCTTTAAGTATGGGCAAAATTATTATTTTGCCCAAATTTAGAATTAAGCATTCTTAAGCCTTAAAAACATAATTTAATTAGTAAATTCAGTAATATAGCTGATTTGGAATCAATTTAGGATGTTTAGACTCATTAATTTATGATTTTTCATCTCCTGTCTTAAAATAAGGTTCATAAGTGAATTTAAGCCACCTTATGCCTTCCATAAGATAATATATAATAATTCTATATTGTTACTTAACTTAATTTTAGCTTAATTGCATTATAATTATCATTCCATTATGTTCATTTAATCATTGGAACTAATCCTTGAAGATTCAGAGCGATTCGGAGCTCAATCAAATATTTGGATTATTTTAATAATGTTTGATTAATTAGAAAATTGAGATATTTAATTTAACCTCAAAATCAAAATTTGATTTCACCATTGAGCGCGTCACTCCCAAATTAGCTCTTGGTGATATTTTGAAAGTGTTTGGAAGTCGTCGGATTTTCATGAATATTTTAATGTATTTAAATACCTTGAAAGAATAGAAAAATTAAATAATCGTCAAAATTGAAATTCGACTTTATCGTTAAGTTCCTCACCCCCAAATTAGCTAGGTGTTAATTTTTGGGATTTTTCGGAGCTTGTTTATCATTCTGATTTTAATTAATTAAAATATATTAATTTAAATATTAGAAAATATTAATTAAGTAAATTAGTTTATTTCTCATTCTCCTTTTTCTCTTTTTCTCCCGGCGCATGCCACTCCCTTCTTTCCCAATTCTTGCACAAGGAAGCTTCCTCCCCATGCTGTTGATGGGAGAGGGCCTGCTGCTCCATGATTGCTGCCCTGTCATCCCCTCTCCCAACCCACACCTCATCCTCCTTTAAGTTTAGATCCTTAGTTCCCCTCTCCATTTGCTGTCTACTGAAGCTCCTTCTCCTCCCCCAAGATCCTAAATAAAATTCAACTCTCCAATCTCCCCATTTGCTAAGTAGCTGAAGAAGAAGAAGCTTCAGGAACCTCCATTCTTGTAAGCTAATGTATACTATTGTACTTCTTCCTTGTACCTCTTCTTGTACCTCTTTGGTACCTCTATTCTCAATGATTCAATTCAAATACTCTATGTTTATCCATTGTGTATCGTTAGGATTGATTGTAGAGACTCAATCGAACTTGAATGAGTCTGATCGAAGCTCGATATGTTCATTTGAAACCTCTGTCAAACAATAAAAATCTCTGCATAGGTAGCTAATGTGCCATTGTTTGTGGCGTTAGGCTACTCTTTTCATGTCAATTTTGGTATCAATAAAAAAGTATTGGAAAGACCTTTCCTTCAGTATATGGTATTGCACTTGAGGTGCTTTAAATCAAAAGTATTTGAGTGCGAATGGAGACACGCTCAATTTTTTGCCCATGCAAAATCACAGTCGAGCGCTACAGCGCGCCGCACTACCCGCGCCTCGAAAAATATGGCGATGTAGCGCACTGCAGCGTGCCATAGCGCCCGCGTCTCAAGAAATCTGGGGCCGTAGCGCGCCGCAGTGCCTGAAAGAGCTGCGGTGCGCCCTAGTGCCCGAGTCTCGGATTGACTGGCACCACAGCACGTTGTAGCACCTAGCTCTCAGCCAGAAGGCGCTACCGCCAGCTGTGGCGCCTGGCTCTAGGCCAGGAGGCACTCTAGCGCGCCGTAGCTCTCAAGACCATCTAGTTTTGCCCAAATTTGATATTTTTCGCATTTTAATGACTTTAGAACCCTAAAAATGCAAAAAATAAAACTGGTTATAATGGAATCAAGCATTGTGTAAATATATTTGTGCCAAATGATAATTAGTATAATCTTTGACCTTAATTATTGTTGTTTTAATTAATGTGATATTTTTATGTTTCAATAACAGTATGATGCAAGTTAGAAACTATATACGTTATTTTGGACACTTGAATATGACATTTATTGACAATTAAACCTTAAAGAATCTTAAAGAAGAGCTTAACTCGATCAATAATTAAATTAATTTTGAATTGATATCAATAATAGACAATAAATTCATTGATTTTATTATTGACCAATAACTAAGTAAACAATCCTAATTTGATCAAGTTGAGAGTTAAATCCTCACTTGATTAGACTAAGACTCAACTCTTAATAAAATTGATTAAGATTGATTTGTACACTAAGAACTTGCATAAACTCCAACAATGATTATGAATTTGCCATTTGATCTTAAACTATCAAATTAGAAGAACTTAGAATTATAACAAACTTATATGATTGATCATCTGAATCTAACATTTAGATCTTTAATTTTCTCTTAAGAAAGATTATTAGTATAAACTAAATTATAAAATGATGATGATTTGTAAATGATCAATCTTAATAAATATGTGATTATACCCTATGATTATAGTATAAGTTGAGATCAGATGGATTTTTCTCATCTGATTTGTATTACCAAACGCAATGTATTAAGGCTTGTAGGTTTAAGATAATCCTTTTAGCTTGAATTATTGTATATTTTCGTGCTTAGGTTTTAAGGTTGAAATATAGTATTTTAAATCAATAAGTGTTAGACTTTATTAATAGATAAACTCTTGAGGTAGGAAGAGCTTATTGTCAAATCTTGAGGTAGAAGCTTAGATGAACCCTTAATATCTTTATATTCTGTTCTTAGACCCTTGTGGTAGAGTAACCTAAGATTTTAGAAAGAGTTTCTTCCTAGTAATCAAATTGGAAGAGCTTATTATCAAACTTTAGAGTTTCTTCATGTCAATTCCTTCACCAAATAAATCTCATTCAGACTTTAGTTGGCTAAGTGTGTCTCTTGAATACTAATAATCAAATTGGAATAGATCATGTGATCATTAATTTTCCATATCTAAAATTAGTTTTATGCATCCTTAAATGATGCTTAAATGGCACAAAAAAAAAATTAAGTGTGTTAAGAAATTTTCACTCTTTTGAAATCACCGTCAAATAAATCTTAAATAAAAGATATTGCCATAACTATACAAAGAAGTAAAGTTGCCCACATAGCATAGAAAGTAAACATAAAAAATTTAAGGGTTGTTTAGTTTTTGCCACATGAGTACTTAAACTACCCTTGATCCATAATATATGAATCCTTTATTATAAAAACCTCAAACTCAAAACACATTAGTAAAACTCATTCTTGTTTAAATAAGCGAAAAAGTTAAAAATAGGAAAATTGTTTCTAAGAAAATAAAAAATTACAACAAATATTTTTTTTCAAATTCTTTTTTGTTTTTTATTTTTTTTGTAAAATTATGCCTCTATTTAAGCAGAATAAACTATCTTCCTTCAAGATGTGGGTTGAATTTATCAATGAAAATTGAGAAGAGAAAATATTTGGTAATGGAGACAAATCATAAAGATAATCAAATGTGTGGTGGGCTATTTATAAGGAATCTAAGATATGGATTGTTTAAATATTCAGCTTTTCTGTCATTCTTATCATTTTGATGATCCATCTAATATTGGATTAGATCATTTTTATTGAATGTATAAAAATGACTAGCTCAACATAAGTATTTACTTCATTTAAAATCATTTGAAATATGATCGCAATGGAGATAATGGTTAATTTAGTAATATGACTGAGCTCCTATAATTATTTGGTTAAATATAAAATCATTGAGCATAATGGCTATAGATCATTGCTACTTGAAAAATTTACTAGTTATGTATTCATACACAGATAGTCATCTCCATGTTCATTTAGTTGATTACTATAAAATCCATGAACATAACAAGATAAAATGCATCAAAATAAAATTTATTAATAAGTGGGACATTTTAGAATAAATCAGTTTTTGTTTGATAATTTCTCTTTGCAATGTAAATGAATCAGCTTAGGCAAGCGTAAAATAAAATACATTCAAGTGTTAATGATGAATGCTTAGCTTGGATTGCAATTTCTTCAATTTATGTAATAACCCAAACTCTTAAGCACCAAGATATTATCCATTTTGACCTAAAAGGTCTCATGATTTTGCTCTCAGAAGATAACTTTACAATAGGTCACCCATCCTTGGAGTGCTCCCACATGAGCATACTTAACTTTGGAGTTCTTATCAGGAACTCCACCGTTATTTGAAAAAATATCTTGATATTTAAAAGTTTCACTTATTACTAGTTAAGTAGGTCTTTACAATTTATTCCCCATCTTTTGTGTTTATTAAATAAGTATTATTTTAAGAATGCAAAAACCAAATATTAAAAATCATAATCTTTTATCATAAAAATACTCGATTTATATGAAACATCTTATTAATGATTTCTTCATTTTAATATTAAATCCAAGTTATTTCACATTATTGTAATCGAATGATTCAAACAATACACTTAAAGTTTATAAATACTAAATGTTTGTAATCTTAGAAAGATACAAAAATAAGTGGTTATAGAAATTCAAACATATTGGTAAAACTCTAAAGAAGAAATATCACTATACTGGGTCAATTACATGAGATCATTTCGTATGGTTTCTTCCCATATCTATTTTGGTCTTTCTCTTTTAATAAGGACAAATGGACAAAAATTATTTTTTGGGGATAAAATCTATGAAATTTTGACAGCATAGTATAAAAAAAACTATGGTTGTTATGTAATGTAATATGCTTCTATAAATACATATGAGTCCCCACATGTAAATATATAATGCTTCCATTATTCTATTATTATGAACTATGTTTTTTCTTTTTTTAAGGCTTTACTTATTTTTGGTAAGATGGGGATTATCAATAGGTCATCATTGCATTTTTAAACTGCATTACTTCATTGATCTGAAATGAAAAGAATCTAGATGTAACTTGACATAAACTTGACATAACTTGACATAATCTGAAATGAAAAGCATATGATGGAATCATTCAAATAGCCCAATTTATAATATAAGTATTGAAAGCCTTATTTTATTTTGATTTAATAAAAGAGAATATATAAAGTATTTACCTTTCTCTGTCTAACAATTCTTAAGGATTCATCCAAACTTTGCTCAAGACCGCACAACACCTTTATACCAAGCCCTTCCAATTCTTCCCCCTTCCGTTGCCTGCAATATATAATAAATATAACTACAGTACTTCAACTCATTGTTATACTAAAATACTTTATAAAGTATATCTAAAAGAATTATATTTTATTTATTAAATGATTCATTATTAATTGGTATGTAAGAAAGTTTAATGAAATCACTATATTGAGCATGTCTAAATAACATAAAAAATACTAACAAGTTAAAAATAGATTTTTAAGAAGTGCTGATGAGAAGTCATGTGAAAGAGTTAGAGATTAATATGACAAATAAGAAAGGGTTATATAGAAACTAGAATAAAGCCATGCATAAATGCATTAAACCAAATTCAAATTTAATCAGAAATTTACATTTTATATTATAATATTTTAATCATGTGTTTACAATCTAATGAAGATGCATTCAATTTAGTTGAACTTGAGATAGTCTTTTGAATTGATTAAGCATTTAAATTTAGATGCAATATAGAGCAATGAAAGAGAAGGTATGTAGATGAGAGGTATAAATTATTTATAATGGTTTAGTTCCTTGATTCAGATTCATAGCTGAGTTTTTGTAATATGTTTATCACATAAAATGAAAGACCCTTTTATAAATCACTTGTCTTTACATTTACTTAGCCATGAACCTTCAATGATGCATCAATATACTTTAGATCATGATTGAAAAAATGTTCAAGAAAATCATAAAGTTACCTGAACCATCGATCCATAATTCAGTTGTACCTTCAGCTTATATAGTTGTACATGGAAATTTAGCAAAGACTACTATATTATAAAGAAAAATATATATTAACAAGTCTTCCAAACTAGTAGTTTATTTTGTAGCACAAAATATGAAAAACCATGATCTACAAAGAAAAGGCTAAGATATAAAATGAGTAGAAGAGAAACTGAAAAAAATAATAATATTAAAAAATTTCATTATTGTGTTTTTTTTTTTGTGTTAGGTTGTTTTATTATCAAGAAAAAGAGAGTATATAGTAGTCATTGATGAATGCAAAAGATATTCCCCTTGGAGTTTTTATTTAGAAGTAATTTACCCACAATTTAAAGCATATAGATTCAAGTGTAACCTTTGGGGAATGAAGAGGTTGTCAAGGAAAATGTTGGTATTGTAGATTATCTTATGTAATAAATTAAAAAATTGTGATAGTGCAACTTGCAAGATTCATTGTTCTCTTTAAAGATTTCATGTGTAGCTTTGAATATTTTAGCACTTTATGGGGGTTAAAAAACTTAGATAAGCAAACTTTTTTTATTAGTATTGAAGTGTTCATCATTTTGTTGAACATTAGAAGGTGGCATAATGAAAAGCTTTCCTAATGTATAAGACTCTATTAAAGTGTGCCCATCCTCTTTGTTAAAAGCCAAATCATAATATATTATGTTCTTATATTTATATTTGTATGTTGAAATATATGTATTTTAATGCTCTTTGTATTGTACAATTTGTTATTTGAATGAAGTAAATTATTTTGTGTACAAGTTGCCACATCATTCCTTATCATGCTTTGATCATTTGTTATTTCTAATTAAAGTTACATATCGAGCTAGTATAAGGTTAACTGGATTTAATTAGTTATGATAAATATAAGCACATTACTTAAGTTGCTAATGGGAATCAAAGATGTTAGTTCAAATTCTAAGCCATAAATAAGTTAGCATGTTACTCTAGCTAAGAGAAAGGATTTCTGTATAACAAGTAAGCATGTTATCTACAAAACAATGTTTATTATTCTATAATATGAAAATTATTTACAATATATGATAAACATAAAAGTGTTTATCAAAATAATTAATGCAGATCTTATTGGCAATGAAGCACATTTTAAGGACATGCCAACCAACCATGTAGTGCTAAATCATTTCCTATGATTTTTTTTTTGTTTCCTTTCTTTTGTGATGATCTATTTTTCTACTTACACTAGTTCTTACTATTCCTCTTCTTTAGAAGTCCCTCAGCATTATGACTTCTCTTTTTTCTTCCTTCAATTTACATCCCTTTGATAGACGCAAAGCTAACCTTATCTAGTTTTTGAGGATGTACTAAATTATATTTGAGGATGTGTACTATATTGTACTTCAAAGCTTGAAAATGGTAATCAAGACATATATCTAACCTTATACCATCCTGGCTAACTATGGTAAAGTATCTCCATAGATTCTTAAAGGACTATTGATTACTTGAAATGGCCTTAAATGTGTAGTAATTAAGATAGATATGCTCAATAAAATAGTAAGTCTGATGCCTTTTGAGAATGTTATTATTATATAAGTAGCTCAATTATCTTCAATTATGATTAGAAATAATTTTGGATTATCAAACTTAATTATATTAGGTAAAGAAAAATAACTTGTTAGCAACTAATAAAATATTTTATAAGCAAAGGTGCACATTGCATTAAAGCATATTACACTTTTATATCTATAAATTAATATTCAAACTAAAGTAGTTAACAAAATTTGCATTAGTTTACTCAAGGGATTCCATAGCATGAGGTCAAGAACTTTGAATTAGAGTCTACCTTATTTCTATCACTCCTTCAATAGGGTTACATATGGATTTATTGACACTAGTTCATTTAAAGATCTTTGATTATTGTATGTTAGTTGCCATGTGACTACCATGTTGAATGTAGTTATTCTTGAAGGTAATAAATGCTATTTACTCTTAAGAAGAAAAAAAAAGTTAAGAAAAACTTAGTAGCTATACAAAAAAGATATGAAAAGAACCAAGTAAAGAAAGTAATTTTGAAATAAAACCTAGCCTAGTTACCTATCTCCAAAAAACCTATTGATATGTGATAGTCAAGGCTGAGGCTATTAAAGTATGGCCCAAAAAAGAATAGTCAGCAAGATCAATGATAACATGTATTAATTCAACTTACTGAGTTATGTATAAATATGTTTAGAGGTCAAATCCTAAACATTTATATCCATTTGAGTCATCTATGTTAGATGATGTTGAAGAGAGAATGTTTCCAAAATTGGACAAGCTCTACTTTGGTTTGAAAGAGAACGTGTTAGAGATGAGATACTATAAATTTAAACTACAAGCATTTTAAATGAAAAGACCTCGACTTAACAAATTGATCATAGATATGAGCTAGCTAATAAAGCTAAATTAAGGAGAATAATTGGTGATAAGGTATGGGAACTATTTCTTGAGGGGAATTCAAATCATAAGAGTGAGTTTTTTATATTATCCTGTGATCCCAAGCTCAGAAGATCATTTATTAAGGATGATAATTGGTGATTCAACATTCTCCTAAGTTACTTCTTTCATCAACCAACTATCGTTGTCCTCAATTAGGTCATTATTATTTGAGATAGGAAAATAAATTAGCATGTTGGCAGCTAACATAAAGGTGTTAGTGAGTAATATAGCTAACCTACATGATCTAGATAGACAAAGAAATAGTTCAGTCAAAAAATTATTTTATTCTATTTAAGAATATTATAAAATCTCAAGAGATTGTTTAATACCAACATAACAAGATGTTGGTGATGATGCACCTTAGTTTTGAAGTTTTTTTATTTTTAGTTTATATGCATTTTTGTTATTGAGTTAATGTGTTAACGTCCCCTTTTTTGGTTGAGTAATCAAAGTCTTTTTTCCAATTATAAGCCCTTCCAACTTTCTTAGTTTTACCAACTAATCAAAGAACACCATTAATGTAATATGGTTTATTTATTATTAACAGTAGCATTATAATACAATAAAAGCTTATTATTTTTTAATTAATTTTTCAATGGCATTTTCACAAGTTTAATCATACTATTTTGTATGGATATATTTAATGAAATTAATTGAGTACTTTATTTTCATTGTTCTTTTTTATGAGAATTTTTCTTCTTTCTTTGGGCTTATTATTCATCAGTAACCATTGTCATGGCTACTTGATCAATCACTCATAGCCACTACCTTGTAATGAAAGAATGACTTTCATTCTTTGATTTTTTTATTTATTTATAATCATATTGATCCTTTATTATGTGATGTGGCATTTTGGTGCCAATAAATTTTAATTACAAAACTAATTACAAAAAAATAGTTCAGGCTACTGTCTTGAAATTATGTTGGATCGGCTTGCTTGTCTTCACATTATGTTGGATTGGCTTGCTGACTCCTAAGCACCCAGACTATTGTCTTGGTATTCTGCTGAATTGGCTTGTTGATGCCTAAGTGCTCCTAAGCGCCCAGGTTATTGTCTTGAGATTATGCTAGATTAGCTTAGGAACCCCTAAGCACCTAGGTTTCTAGTCTCTTGCTCCATTGTTGAAGAAGTGTCGATGCTTGAGTGCACCCAAGCACCCAATATTTTATCAGTTGTTTTAATCAAATGCCTCCAGCATTTGGGGGTGCCTAAGCCACTGAATCTTTGCCAACTCCAGGAACAACACATGAGTGCTTGGGCTCGCCTAAGCGACCAAGCTTCTATCCAACTCGATTCATAAGCAAACTTCTCTGCACTTGGGTGCGCCTGAGCGTCCGAGCTTCTATTTAGACGCCCGAGCTTCTATTGCATGAATTGTCCCAGCTCTTGGGCACACCCAAGCGCTGACTCCATTGTCCATTCCAATTCTTTCAACATCTTTCAGGCTCATTTAATCTGAATTGCATCCAGCTCATACCTAGTTTATCCATGACTGACTCGAAGTCACTCCAAGCTCCGTAACCAATTCATGCTCCAATCAAAGACGATTCCGCTGCAGTTTAAGACTTCACCACTACCATTGAAGCTGTAATCAAGTGCACTCAAGTTAACCGCACCACTTCATGCAGCACTCAGTCTCCACAATCATACTACTTTTCTAACCTCCTAAAAATGAAAGGATAAAAGATAGAAGCCGAATAGTATAACACAAAATTCAAGCATACAAACCAATTTTCTTATATTTAATAACTTTTTAAAATAAACTTTCAAATGTCTTAAATAATAATTTAATTAAGTTTATGTAATGAAGTAAATATTTTAAATAAAGAATAAATTATATAAAGCTTTTAATTTATTAATTTAAAAGTCACTCAATATTAGGTTAATCTCAATATTAGAGAATAATTAACATCATAGAAGTTCTAAATCTTTGATGGTTCACATTAAATGTTGACTTTAAAAAATCAAATAATTCAACTAAGTTAAAGCTTTAAGATCATAATAAAAATAACAATTTTTTATTATTATCATAAAAATAGAACAGGAAATTATTAACTATAACTATTATTATTAAATCATTAAATAATTACTTTTTTAATTGTTTGATATATTATAAAAATAGTAATTAATGTATTATTATATTAATTATTATGTTAATTAAATAGTAAACAGTTATAATGAATGATTAGTTACTTATGATAATTATGTTTAATCTTTAAATTTAAATTTATATATTATATAAATAACTTTATAAAATAGTGAATTAAATGATGAATCCAAGAGTTTAACCATTAAGCCATAGCACCATTCATATTAAACCAATAAAAAATAAAGCTAATTTTTTTCCTTACATTATCTCTTTGCGAAGGCTTTGGTTGATCTCATTGAGATGCTTCAGCGTGTTTTGCATCCTCTGTTTCCATGGATCAAAAAACCTTTTCCTCATCAAAATAAAGTCTTTTCCTCAATTTATTTTTCATGTATATAAAATGATTAATAATAATTAAAAGTGAAAGAATATATATCTTACCTCATATTGAGCTTTCCATAGGTCAATACCAGTCAAAATTTGATACCTCTTGTAGACATCCCTAATGCTGTTCACATACAAACATTTCTATTACTTTTGAATAGCATAAACTAAACTTAGATAATGCAGCAAGAAATACTTGGGCACAAATACCAAAGCATTAGAGAGAGAGGAGAAAGGATGGCATACTCATCAGAGGGGCTGCAGTAATCAGCCAGCTTGCCAGTGCTGGAGAACATTATGAGGGAGACCTGAGCGTCGCATAGAACAGTGAGCTCCTTCGCCTTCTTTAATATCCCAACTCTCCTCTTAGAGTATGTAACTTGCCGGTTCGTCGGGTTCTCTATCTTCTTTATCTCTATCTTCCCCCTTCCCATCTCTCTTATGCTCTCTCTTCTCAAATTTTCTCCTCCCCTTTATAAATAGGCATACGAGTATGACTCCTTAGAAATGCTAACACTTTTATTCTGACATTCTCGCCCAAAAGTAATCAATTATGTTAGCTATTTTTCAAGTGCGAGAGCTTAGTCTAATACATAAAGAAATAATTAAACTAAAAGTAATCAATTCTTCAAGGTTTTTTCGGACATTGACAGTGAAGAGGCAAAAGCTAGTATTTCCTTGTATGGGAAGTATTTCCTTGTCTGTGAAAGGAGTTGCGGGCAGAGAAAACATGTGATGTTTCTCTTCTATTTGAGGTAAAGGTCACTTTACTTTTCTCTGCTTTTCTCTCTCTCTCTATCTTTCTCTTTCCCTGCTTTTTGTTTCTTTCAGCTCATTATTACGATCAAAGCTTTCTCTCTATTGCTATAAGTTCGGGTTCGGCTGTTTTAATTTCGTTACTGATACTCCATTTGAGGAAAATAATATTTGTTGTAGCTGATATGGTCAGAGAATACACTTTATTTTTTTTTTAAAGAAAGCATCATGGCGACATTATTGCAGGCAGTTGATGCTTGCAAATAATGGTTGCGACGCCATCGAAATAACCCTAAGGCCCTCTTTAAATGGTGAAAGATGAACCTTTATTGGGATAAACTCGAGAAGCTTTAAAATTAAAAGTCAAGAGAGTTTTTAGAGCTCGAGAAAAGGTATTACCACTCCTTACCCAAAAAGCTAAACAAGTCAAAATACATAATGCCTAAATTACTCTAATGATGTGAGAATCAGAGTTAATCGAATAGTATGAGATTGCAATGGTTTTAAAGAAAATTATTAAGGATATGAATTAATTGTTAGGTACTGAATAAAAGCATGATTAAGAGCAAGAATTTAGTGCCAAAAATTGATAAGTTGGGATCACTCGGGCTGTGTTCTGGAACAAATAGTCTGTGCTGGCTCTCACACAAGCCAATAACCAGCTAAGTAGCCTTTCTTCTTAAGCTGTTTCAAATGCTTTATGAAAGTCGTTTCTTAGTGATTCAATGAGGTTGTTTCAATCTCATTGAAACCACTAGATGTATTCATGAACACTATTTCAAAATCTTAAAAACAGTTTGATGCACTCATGTATGCTTGTGAAAGAGATTTCAATAAACACCTTCATACTGGAGAGAAATTTTCAATACTAGTCAATACTTATAAATTCTAGATCTTTTGGCAATTTTGGAGGCCGCTCTAGATCTTTTCTACTACTGGAGCGAAATTTTCAATACTAGTCAATACTTATAAATTCTAGATCTTTTGGCAATTTTGAAGGCCGCTCTAGATCTTTTCTACTACTGGAGAGAAATTTTCTTAGTCAATACATTTTTGTACACCTTTTTCCACACTTTGCCAAGTTGTGTCTACTATCGTGAGTTTCCTTTTCACCCCCTTTCTAAAGAGTCTTCTTCCTCTCAATTGTCGATAAGTGGACCTTATCACTCTTGGTCTGCTCTCACTCGCCTTGAGCAATTCATAGTTTGGAAGACATTTTGGGCTCCACTAGTAATACTTGAGGCATGACTTGCACCTCCCCAACTTTCTAAGCCCCCCTTTAATCTCACTATGACTAATGACTCACTTTCAAGAAAAAATATAACCTTTTTTTGTTTATTATTCACGATATCTTTAGAGATGAAAGATATTGATCTTCTATCATTCTCATGCTCAAGCTTCTAATGCCTTGCTAATATAGTAGAGCATGTCACATGCAGTGTCCCTTCTCTTCACCTCCGTGCGACCACTATTGACTCATGGTTACTGTCCAAGTTTCCCTCATGAATGTTGTCTTGAATTCAGTGAGTGCTAGCTAACTAAAAGAAATCAGACTTTTCTTCAACCTAAAAACATGATGAACATCTTTCGATTATCATATGATATAATTTGGCAGTCTAATACTCATATTTCCTTTTCTCACAATTTTGAAACCCTTATCGTATTAAAGGCTCAAGCTCATTATTCACCTGCAGTGTAAGTTTTAAACACTTCTTACTAGATGTTGCATAGCATAATACTCTCAAACCCACCACCTAAGACTCATTCTTGTTCATGGATAGAATTAATGCATCTTCAAGATCGACTAATGTGATATTTATTGTACCATCACTTTTTTATTCATGCCTCCAGTTCTGTTGGGGGCCATGCAATCCTTATTTGGATGCCCATTCTTCCAACAATTCCAACACAACTTTTATCATTGGCATCCCTCTTCTTAAGTTGCACCAAATTTGGTTTGAGTTCCATTTCAAACTCCTCTTGCTTTTAGCATTCAAGGTGTATGTAAGTGCCTCTTCACTAAATTGTTTTTGAACCTCCCCCAATAATATCTTAAACTTCAATGGAGTGTTTCACAATGAATTGCTCATTACAGTCTGTAGGCTATCCCAACTATCTGCAAAAAATATAACAACAACAGCATGGCTCTTGCCTTGTCATCAAACTTGATGTCGATCAAACACAATTGGCTAGCTACGATATTAAAATTGTTCATGTGCTTCTTAATCAACCCCCCAATCGCCGTCTTCATGTTGAACAATTTCTTTGTCAGGAATGTGGCAAGCCAAGATCAGCAATACTCCTAAAATCAATTATAATTTTTGTAGGATCATATTGAGGTTTTTAAGCAAGATAAGGAATAGCATTCATTAAAATGAAATGAATACATTCATTTCAATAAAAACTTAGCCAAAATAATCATCTAGTCTTAATTATTGCATGGCCTTTAGAATAACAAAAAATTATATATAAAGATAAATAGCTAATCTCAATGTCTTGTCTCTTCTAATCTGGTGGTTCTCTCACGAATGATCTTGATGCGGATCTCCTGAAACGAGGGACCTAATGTAATAATCCAGGTTGTTATCTTAGTCGATTAGGACTAATCTTAGTCTTAAGATTAATTATAAGTGCTAATTAGGTCAATTGGAGTCAACCTCTAAGACCTAATCCAAGTCAGAAGTCAAACGGAACGAATCCTGATTTCTGAAAAATTCACAAAAAAAACCCCTAAAATTTGACCTGT
The DNA here is from genome assembly GCA_016760335.1 of Gastrodia elata. Taxonomy (NCBI): domain Eukaryota; kingdom Viridiplantae; phylum Streptophyta; class Magnoliopsida; order Asparagales; family Orchidaceae; genus Gastrodia; species Gastrodia elata. The sequence continues at coordinate 11,510,366 of CM028681.1, read as the reverse complement.
CTAAAAAGACCTCGGATTGAAAAACGGACTTCGCCGTTGCGCTCATTGCCCCCAAATTAGCTAGGGGTGATGTTTTCGTGTCAATCGGAAGTCGTCGAAATTTTTACGAATATTTTAATAATATTTAAATATCCCGAAAATTTGAGAAATTAAAATACTCGTTGAATCAAAAAATTCGACCTCTCTGTTGCGTTCCTCACCCCTCAATTAGCTAGGAGTGAGTATTTGGGAATTTTTGAAAATTTAAAAAGTAATTAGAATTAATCAGAATTTAAATTTAATTAATTAGTTGAAACTAATTAATAAATATATATATATATATATTTAATTTTAAATTATTCCTGGCGCGCCGTTAAAGGCCTCACGCCGTTCCTTGTTCCGCCGTCGCATCTAACAGCAATTCCTAGCCGTTCTATCGATTGATCGAACGGCTATCCTTTCGCCTTCCTCGGCCTGCCCGCGCAGGTCGTCCGCGGGGCACGACGCGGCCGGGCGCCACCGCGGTCGTCCAACCAGAGCCCGGTGGCTCCTCGTTGGGTCCGTCGAAGGCTCGATAAACTGCTCGGCTCTCTCCAAGCACCGGGTCCGAACCCCAGTGCCCTCGGTAGAAGCCAAGGACCACGACTCGCCTCTGCCGCCCACCAGGTACACCCTGAACCTCTGAATCTCTCCGTTCAAATTCGTAACCTATTGCTTTGCATGTCAATTATGTGAGCCCGATTAGCGGTTGATCGGCTCGATCGGGTTAAGTCGACCCCGATCGAGCCATCGTGCGAGGGGGGTTGTGGTTTCGACGGGTGGTCCGTTCTCTTCCCGAGCCGTATGTGCTAGGGTTCGCTCCTATCGGCAGCCCAGGTTGCCTCCGTCGATCACAACGCGGAGGTGGAGCTCTCGCCTTCCCCCACACGTCGCTGTGCGGGCCGAGTGCCGATGCCGCCGGGAAGGCCGGCGAGCCTCGTGCCCTAGCTTCCTCCCGCGGCAAGGCGCTGAAGTTGGTGAGTGGGTCTCGAGTCGGGTCAGGCTCGACCCGCCCATCTGGTCTCGGGCCGGCCCGCGGATCCTCGAGCCGGGTGCGTGTCACACGCATCACGCGGGCCCCACCCGCTGTACGCGCGGTCTGCCCAGCGAGTCGGGCGCTGCCACGCATCCTACCTGGGTCCCGCTTTTGTCCCGTAAGCCTGTGAGCCATTGCCACATGGCAGTGGCGGGTCCTGCAGCCTTAAAGCTTCTGCAGAATCATCATAAAAAAAAATTTTATAATAATATATAATATATAATTATTATATATCCTATTATTATTAATAATTAGTTTATATAGTTATAACTATAGACCTAAAAGTATACATATATCTAGATAATGAGTCGTAATGGGGAAATTAGGTTATGCAGAAAGGATTAACTAGGATAAGATAATGCTTAATGCTAAGTCAAATGATAACATAATTTCTGTAACAATGTAATATAGTGTAATAATAAGCAATTATTTATTAACATTGTTAATATTATCAGTTAATTAATTGCAGTAGAGTGAATAAATATTTATTAGTTTAGTTTAATTAAATTAGAATATTTAAACTATAAATTAATAAAAATTGCATGAATATTAGATAAATTAAATTAAGTTAATTATTAGTTAATTAACTATAGTAACTATTAGAATAACTGTAATTAATTAGCATCATAATGTTAATTAAATATTAAGGATATGATTAAAATATTTGAGTTAAATAATAGATTAATTCTTAAATTTAATTGAGAATAATTAATTAGTTAAATAATATATACATATGTATAATATCAGAGACTTTAGGATTCAAATATATATATATATATATATATATATATATATATATATATATATATATAATGAAACTTTAGGATATAATCAAAATATTTGAAATAAGTAAATGATAGATTAATTTTAATTAATTAATTACAGATAATTAAGTAATTAAATAATAAATATAAATATATATATTTAACTTTATGATATATATATAGTAAATAAATACAAATTATATTTTTGGGTAATAAGTAAATTAATTAAAATTAAATAAAATTTAAAAATTTAATAACTTTTTGTAGGATGATTTAAATATAGCCAATCTAGGTCTCAAAATACTCAGAAAAATAAAAGGAATTAAATAGCGTAATGCTGAATTTAGTTTCGGGTTATGCATATCGAAGTTGCATTTTATGACCTTTTTAGGATCCCATAACTTTTGACTTAGTTGCCCATAACCTATAGGTCTTACAATGCTCAGGAGAGCGGCCCCATCCCCGTAGTAGTATTAGTTTTCCCATTTGGACATCAGGACAAAAAGTCAACCCTATAATTCCTAGTTGACTTTAGGGAAAATTGACCAAAATGCCCCTAGAATTCAAATGATTATAACTTGGTCAAATCAACTTCAAATTCAAAAATTCAAGATGCTAACTAGTTTATAATTTCAATGTCATCAATAGACTGAAATAATATTTAGGATCTGAATCCTAGAAATTTAGAAAATGACCAAAATACCCCTGGCCTCATTTTGGTCATAATTTGACCGTATAATGTCCAAATTGGGCGTACTTACTGTCTATCTTCAATTTAGACAGTAAGGAATCATTTGGAATCAAGAAACTTCAATTGGACCCTTAAAACAAAAGTTGACTTTTAGACCCTTAAAGTAGGGGCAAAATAGTCATTTTGTCCTAAGTTTGGAATAAGCACCCATAACCCCTAATCAACATTCCAAAATATTAAAACTAATGTTATAATCGTATTAGTGACATTTAAGTGAGTGAAATTAACTATTAGGTCAGATTCCAGGATTTCCCAAAGTCTTTAACACTACACCTTAAGGACATTTCCTGAGACTAGGACTAGATCATAGGTTAGAGTTCATTCATTGGATAAATGAGTTACTCGATGGGTGAAACCTTGGTTTTATTAGTTTCTAGACTTTTCTTTTATTTTACAATTTATTTTGATTATTTTGTCTTTTAACTTTAATTTTAGGATAGGAGATTCATCCTATTAAATTTGATTACGTAATAGGATTGGCCTTAACTAGTATATCATTTATAGAATAAAACCTAGAACTTAGGCCTTATCCTTTTTGGATTATGTGATTAAACCTAAATCTCGTAGTGTTTAATCCATAATTTATAAGTTTAGAAGATTTTGATCAGATCTTAGATAGAACGTCTAAATTCACAAAATTAGGACGTATAATTTATTGATTCAACTCATAGTCGTCTATTTGATTGAACTAGATTAGAACATGATCAGTTCTAATCCTTTTTAACTTATAAGGACAAATTTCTAAGTTACACTCGATAGTAGAAAAATGGTGATCATGAATTTGTATAATTTGGATAGTTAGAATGGTTAAGTAGAAAATAAATGATATCACCATGTTTAGTAAAGTTCATTGCTTACTTTTGATGTTTATTGCTACGCATTCCCTGTATTTTGTGCCTTAACTCCTTGAGCATATCATATAAGATTTTTGATGCATGAATAAAATATTAGGAAAATATGGAGACTCCTTAGATTTCTTATAAAAATATTAAAGTGATTAATTAAAGATAATAATTATATATGTTTGAGCTGCATCTCAGTTATGTCTTCTGATTGCCTAGTCTCAAATGACACTAGGGGAAGACCTTATTCTTATCTTCTGTTGTTTCGTTGTGTGCTGATTGTCTAGTCTCCTTGTTGACACTAGGGGTACACCGTTGGTGCCTTAGCCGTACTGGTGCTAAGATCCTTCGATATCTGGTGGGCTAGATTAGTTCTTTTCTGTATGGCAGTTGATACACGGACGTTTATATATATGCAGTCGTGATGTTTTGTTTACTTTTCAGCATTTTTATTCAGTCAGCTATTTCCTTTGTACTGCTTATATATTTTAGGATGTTAGAACTTTGCTGATATTTATATGTATCATCACTGAGTTCAGTTATTTTAATTGGCATATTTTTTTTTTATCACTAGCATGTTTAGGATGTAGTATTTTTCTTACAGTACTTGTTTGGGTATTTATATTTATGTCTTACCTTGTTTAGTTTGCATTTGAGGCATGTCTTAGCCTCTCTTTTTGCTTAAGTTATAAATAATTATTTATAGCTTTTTCCTTATTGTATGGCTTGTTGCTCCCTTATATATAGTTGTAGCTTAGAGAATGTAAATGGTGATATTATAACACACATAAAACTTAGCAGCTTAAAATGTACTTAGACAATTGTCTAACACAAGATTTTTTCTTTTCTTTGGTTGGGGCCCTACATTGTGAAACCGATAATGGCAGATCCTCTTCATTTGGACGATCAGGATCTTGGTGTGAAGTCATATCCAGAGGATGAGCATGTGGAAGAAGCAGTTGTTTAGTTTCCCTTTATAAGTGAGAATGAGTGTATTTTTCCTTCATTATTTAAACTTAAATTGATATAATAATACAGGTACTCGTGATTGTGTATTTGAATTCTATGCTTATATTCTGAGATGTATTTCTTTATATTGATGCTGTGATGATTGGATGTTTTATATTGTAAATCGCTTCCGCACTCTATAATGAATTCTTATTAAGTGATTGAATGTTTGATTCTATACTTACTACTTTCCTTATTAGGTGGATTGTGGATTTCATCATAATCCAATAATAAGTGAAAGGTTAGCTAGAGTGACACACCACTCTTTAGCTTAATCTTGTGGATTAAGGGGTGGGGCGCTACACCTAAATCCCATTAATGTGAACTAGGTTATTGAAATATCATAAAAATATTATTAAATATGCCAAAATATGCAAAATGATAAGGTATAAAAATTAAATGGATAATTTGATAATGTCTGCACACAAATAAACAACAATTAAGATTATATGGAAATGATAAATTTTCAAAAAATCTTACCAATGAAAAAGAAATTTGTGCAGATAAATTAATGTCATTAATGAAGCCAATAACTAGGCAAATTAAGTCCAAAATAATAATATATCTTAACTTAATGCTAGAATTCTCCATGTGGACATTCAATTCTAGGAGGATATTCAAGCACACATGCTTGAATATGTTCCAAAATAAATACATTAATGAGCGCAAGTCTCCTCACAATATGATACAAATCTTCTTATAAGTTCTCAAGATAGACAATGCCCTATCTAAATATTTGTACAGATGCATAAGTTACAAAAATATTACTATTATAACAAATTTAACAATAAAAAATGAATTAGGTGCAAAACAGCTTGAGAAATTACATATATTATGAACTTCTTAAGTGATGATCTTTGCATTTTAATTAAAATAATCAAATTTTGTGACTTTTTTATTCTTAGAAATGCAAAAGTGCTTGATTTGAAAACTCAAAGCTCTTCAATCCACTAACAATAATAAGTTGAAATTCCAAAAGAACTTATCTCCTATTGTATATATGGTGTGAGTTCAAGACTTATCAAGTGAAAGCAAAGCTCTATAAACTCACTTGGAGAATTTTGGGCTCAATTGGTTTCTTAATAAAATCATAATGGTTTCATTTAGGAAAAAAATGCAAAAAAGGAGCAGGTTGGAGGCAGGCGCTGCAGCGGATTTGGCTTTGCAGGCAACCCGAGAGGCGGAAGCTCCAACGCGCCGCAGCGGCAGGCAACCCGAGAGGCTGGCGCGCTGCAACGCCTAACAGAAATCTGCTCCGGTTCAGGTTATGCCCTAAGTAATTTGGAGAGCATTTTAGACCTTTTTAGGGTTTGAAAATGAGCTGGGTATTTAAGAAAATATATTGGAAGAGTTTCCTATGATTCCATTCTCATTTTGAAGAGACATTAGCTGCTGTGAAATTTTTGGGTGTATAATGGCTACTTCATTAAAGGCAAAAAGAGAATTCCTGGAGATTTTTTGTAAGGGTTTGTAAACCCTAAACTCACTGTAACTCATTCTCTATATATTGAAATTTTACTCTCCTTCTCGTGGACATACTACATAAATTTTTTTATTTTGTGGGTGTGATTGTTTGTATGAGATTATTTTTTGCTTTATTTGATTTTCTCAGCGTCTCGAGCTTTTGTTCCGTATTGATTTATATCTTAAGAGATTAAAAAATAATAATAATAAATAAAGACAAAATACTTATATTATTAATGATTTTCTTATGTGGACACATACAACAAATATTTCAGTATTATTAAAATACATTTTATTGCATAATCAAATATCAAGCTCTCTCAATTAAAAAATTTTCACACCATAATTAATACATCTAAATATAATATTAAATTAATAATAATTAATATTTATTAGTCAAAATTATGATTATATTTCTATTAAAAAAATTTAATTGTCTAACAAAAAACTGTTTGAGTTATGAATAATACATCCAAGTATTTTTCCTATTAAAAATTATTCTCTTAATCTTAATATGATATAAATCTACTGCTCAAATCTTCACTATAATATCAATAGTATCGCTTTGATTTTATTTGAAATTCATTTTTTTCTAAGAAAAAGAAAATAATAATAATAATAATTATTATTAATATTACCTTCATCAACATAATAATATAGTATGAATAATGATGGACTATGATAACTTCTATCTTATTTCGTTAATTATGGTTTAGTTTTGCTGTGTGACGCACACTCGATAAATAGACCTAAAATTCGAAATTCGATTCGACTCGAACTCAATTCAAGAGTATGTATTTTGACTTATTTAAAATGAGTCGAAATGACTCGAACTCGACTCAAATTCGGCTCAAACTCGAACTCGAATAAGTTCAAATCGAGTTTGACTAAGGGCTAACTCGACTTGAAGCCAACCTTGTGCACGGAACTATTGTGCTCAATATATAATGTAAATTATATGAAAATGAGAAAAATAAGGATAAAAATAAAAATAATTTTATATGACTACACTGACTAAAAATATTTATTTGGTACTATAATATTATATGTCACCATCATAGCACTGAAATTAAAATGATCACAGCAGAATAAATGCTGATATGACTATATTAATGTGTAAGTAGATTATTGGTTGAATATATTTTTTTTGGAGTTTATATATATAAATTAAAAAAAAATTTATTAATTCTGAATATTTTTTGATGTATATTTTTAATGTAAGAATAATATTTTTCAAAAATTAAACGTGCACATCGTACATTAATCTGCATTTCATTGCTTTTTCTATCGGCAGTCAATTTGTAAGCTAAATGGATTCAGCCCACAAAATAAAAAATATTTTTGCGCGTAAAAATGGAAAAAAATCAGGGGCTTAGAAAGAAAAAAAAGATTATAACCATCCAATAATCTACCATCATGACGGCGATTCGCTGCTCCACCAACATTATAGGCTCCGTTCCTCCTTCGATAGTCAGTTCTTCATCCCCGCATGAGTCCAATATCTTGCTCTCCTACTTTCCTTCCTCGTCGGAATCCATTGACTTCTCTGAAGGGTAACTAAATTAAGGACTCCAAACTCTGGGATACATGTACTCGTGGGAAGCCGCGTACCTATAAATCCTTGTTCGAAACTATCAAGACTTTGGCACTTGATAGGTTCATTGTCCCTTTTTTCCATCTCTGAAGAATGTTATCTTCTAAAACTCACATGCAAGGAAGATGTCAAGACCATACTTAATGGAGGGCCATTGTTCCTCTAAAATTGTCCCTTCACAATGAAGCTATGGATTAGAGATTTCATAATAGACTCATAATGAATATTGTTGGAATGCGCCCTTCACATAAGAGGGTATCTAGACTAATCTTGGCTTGGGCTCACTTGGACTAGTTTGTGGTCCAAAATAGACATTAGGTCTTTTGAGACCCCATAGTCATATTTGGGCTTCATAATAATCATTTAAGCTTAATAGATCATATATTATTGACCTAACTGCCCATATACTGAGTATTGGGTTAGTCGTGTCGGGGTCTGATTTGAGCCAGCTCGAATTAGCCAAAAACTTCATATGGTTCATATGAGGCTGTGGGGGCTCATCTTGGCTCTCCCATACATCATTGGACCATTGGGTGGGGTTGGGCTGGCCCCAAGTGTAGTTGTCATAGCTTATTATATATATATATATATATATATATATATATATATATATATATATATATATATATATATATATCTTATTGACCTAACTGTCCATATATTAGTTAAACATGTTTAATTTTATTGATACGAAAAAAGGATACAAAGAGGGTTTGGTGGTTACACTAAAGCCTAAGTCTAAAAATTCAAAACCAACCCAAAAACAAAAAGACCTAGGGTATAACCTAAAAGGTCCCTCCAAAAAATAAAAATACAAGCCCCAACACAGAGGTGAACAAAAGAAGCATTGAAGCCACAAAAATATTGTGAGTGCTGCAAACGAATCTTAACCTGCAAAACAAACCAAATAATATATTGAAAGAGATGAGCTAACATGTTAAGCTTGGGATAGACCATAATCTTGAAGCACACTATCCAAACATCTGGCTCCATCACAACAAACCGATCGATGCCCCTGCAAAAAAATGAGGCAACGCCTCCCATCCTAGGACACAACTCTGAAAAATTTCGCGGTGCCAAACTCAACGAAGGCAAAGATTAGGAAAAACATGTTACAATACACCAAGCAACATAAAACTACCACTCCAAAAGGCCTCATTCATTCGCATTAAGTACAAATAGGTCCAGTTCGCATGAAACTTAAAGCTTGAGCAGCGCACAAGAGTGCAGTTCCAAAACCGTGAGTTATTAATTAGAATATAACCACAGACTCGAGGATGCCCGACAGGAGCAAACTCCAATTAGAATACCAAAATCTGTAATCATTCTACCACGGGTCATCAAAGAAATCAATAACAGCTCGAAATCAGATCAGAGAATAATCATGTAAGAAAAAATGCAGTGCTTTCCAAATCTAGCAATATTAGAGGTGCTGCAGCCAAGTCTATAAAGAGCATCAACTTGAATAATAGTAAAACCAGGATCAAAAAGAAATCATGAGGTCCTACAAACACCCTTGTTACAATAGTAAACGATAATTACTGATAAGGACTGTCGGCTATAAATATAACCACAATTACAACAAGAATAGCACATCTGGAACATAAGGACCACAGTGATCATAAGAATTCAATCACCCAAGCTAAAGAACTTGAGATTTTTACCATGGGACCAGCAGCAGATGAGAAAGTTAGTATATAAGACCAGAACACTAGTAATCCACCATAGCATACAGATCATTGAAAACAAAAAGCTAATCATGTAAATGCTATCAATATGGTTACAACAGCTATGGATATTACCAGTGTTGCAATCAAAGCAATAAATGATAAAATTTTGAGCCACATTACCCGCAGTCACAGTAATCAACCCACTGATTAAAATTGCATTCGCCTTGTTCCAACTGCAGAAGAGCCCAGCCAAATTATAAGCAGCACTCAAATAAGTGGAAAAATAAATTGAGTTGTGATACTCCCCGGGATACAGAAAGACAGCCATCCACAAGACCTAGACACGACCAATAAGGGCAGCCGAGTCAATAAGGGCAATAATAATTGATCTCTCTTTTGATAAGAACCTCATTAAGATTGCTATAATTAAAATTCTTACAAGGAAAATCCTTGATGATCAGGTTGATAAGAACCTCATCAAGTGACTCTACTTAAGTGAGAAATCTCAATTTGGAGCCCTAAATCGAAAAGTAATTTTTTGGACCCTTAAGTAGGAACAAAATATTCATTTTGCTCAAAATTTAGGTTAAGTATCTTTAACTACTATATTATCTTCTAAGTCAATAAAATAAGTATTAAAACTGTATTAGAATCCTCTAAGTGAGTAAAATTAGCTATTAGGTCAAATTTGTTAAAAATCTCAAAATTTTTCTTAATCTTTTCCTTAGGAAATTCAACACCTCACAATAAGATTATTCATAAAATTAAGGCTAGATCATAGGATAGATTTTAGTCATTTAATAATGGGATTATTCAATGAATGAATCTTTGATTTTATTAGTTTCTAGATTTTACAACTTATTTAGATTATTTTGTCTTTCAACATTAGATTTAGGATAGGAGATTCATCCTATTAAGTCTGATTTACTTAATATAATTTACCTCAATCATTAGTTCATATTTAGATTTAACCTAGATTTTAAGTCTTACCTTTGGGGTTATGTGATTAAGCCCAATATCGTGGTGTTTAATCCATAATCTTTAGGTTGTAGATTTTGGTTAATTAATAGTTTAGAACATCTGAACTCATAAACTATGTCGTGTTTATTTTTCATAGTCGACATTAATTAAGCATATTAGGACCTAGCTAGTCCTAATATTTTGTAACTTATAAGGACGTACTTCTAAATTACACTCGATAGTAGGAATTGGAGATCCTGAATTTGTGTAACTTATAATAGTTAGAATGTTTAAATTAGATAACAAATAATATCACCATATTTAGTAAAGTCCTTTGCTTACTATTTGACCTTGTGCTACGCATTCATTGAATTTTTTTGTACTTTATTTTTTTGGACATATCATATAAGATAAATGTTGTTGCATGAAAATAAAAAACTTAGAATATTAGGAAAATATTTGCATTTGAGTTCAGTTTATAGTGGATTACGGTGCACATTTACTCCAATGGATAGGGGTAAAGTGAGATCAAGATACTTAACACTACTTATTGAGGAGAGTGTGTTAAGTTTGGGACCCGTTCAGTCTTGCAGACGTGCTTGATTCCTCAATTATTTCTAAAATTGTTCACAGAAATAAAAATAAAATAACTAAAATATATTTGCATAATATTATCTGCCTCTTCAGTTATATAGTATTATATTGTGATATGATTGCCCTAGCCCATAAAAGCTATGGATATATATATATATATATATATATATATATATATATATATATATATATATATATATATTAGGCAAGATTGACCAATTCTTCTGATATGGCAGTTATATGTCCTTTACAGTTTTTCAGCTTACTGTTTATTATGTTATTAATGCATGCTATTTCAGTCAGCTACTGTGATATTATTTTACCTGCTCACTTGTATAGATATATGTATAGGATGCTAAATTTTACTATTTTCAGATTAATATTTTAAATTAGCATATGTCATATGATCATCAGCATGTTAGGTTTAGACTTTTATTTTGAGTATTTTTACTTACTGTATTACACATATATACCCTACCTTGTTTAGTTTATTGAGGTGCGCTTTGGCCTCAATTCTTGCTCAGTTATAAATATTACATTTATGACTTATCCTCATTCACTTGTATGCTTACTTGCTCCCATGCTAGATAGATGTTTTATTTAGTTTAGAGTAAAATGGTGATATTAATAAATGCTTAACAAAATATTTGCCTAAAATGTACTTGGACGTTTTGTCTAATAAGATTTTTCTTTATTGGCTGGGGCCTTGATATTGTGAAACTGACAATGTCAGATATTGAGCAGCTTGAGGATCCTGTACCTGAGGAGGAGCCTTACTTAGAGGAGGTGCAGTAGCTTGGACTAGATGATATTTAGCTACCCTTTTATATCTATTGTGAGGATGATAGTATTTTCATTTCATTTCATTAACTTTAATTAAAATATTGTAATAATACTGGTACTGTGACTGTATTTACTTTCTGCACATTATTATTTTCTGAGCTATTTCATTTTGTTTCATGTCTAATATATGGTGAATTGATGTAATGTTTATCTCATTTTGCTTCCATACTCTGTATGTATATACAGATTTAGTGACTGATTCTCTTTGTTATTATGTGCACATCCTTATCTCAGCAGTGGATTGTGAATCTCACCTAATCCAATATTGAGTGAGGGATTTTCACCAGTAACACTCCGCTCCTTAGTCTAATGATTGTGGACTTAAGGAGTGGGGCGCCACAGCAGCCCTCTTTCAGATTTGAAAAAGCCACAAGCTTGGCATTTGAAGAGAATAGAAAACCAATTGTTATGACTTTTAATGATTTCTCAAAATTTACAGAAGAATTCCCCAGGAAATCCATCAGAGCCAAGACAAGTGTTATGCTTAAGATCTTTAATGATTTTCCATATTTCCTCGTCAGTCGGCATCAGATTAAGAAGACTATTTTCTTCCCTACTTAGAGAAGAAGGGGGGACTTCCATATGGAAGTTTTGGGAAACATTGAGAGAGTCGTTGAAAACATCTTGGAAAAATGATATGGCTGAATTTTGAATTTTAAAATTGCTGGTGATTTTGATGTTATCCGGTTGGGTAATTTTAGTGATGTTATTGATGTGCCTCCTTTTGTTAACCCAATTGTGATAATAGCCCATTTGAGACTGTATTTTTGTTTACAGAAGGTTTCCACATCGTTATGATTTTGAGTTGAGATAGCTTTAGCTTTAGATAAGTCAACTCTATTTGAGTCAGACGAATTCGATTTAAAAAGAGCCTCAAGAGAGTTGACTTTATTTTCTTGACGGATAACATTATTGAAAATATTTCCAATAAGAGTTTTTATTCCAAGAACTAAGTGCCTTGCACAATTTTTTGAATTTTTCCACCAGGCGAAGCAACCCATAGCTATTACACGGCTCGTTCTAAATAGAATTGACAAGCCGGGAACAATCCCCATTGTTAAGCCAAAACAGCTGGAAACGAAAAGATTTAGGTATGGGGGTATTTTGGATCCAAGAGGATAGGATAATCAGTTTATGGTCCGAGACCATGGAGTTGATGAACGTAGAGAGAAAATTAGTGTAGGTGTTGCACCACAAATTGTTAATGAGAAAGCGATCTAATTTAGCAAATTTCCTTCCGACATTCCAAGTGAACGCAGAGCCAGAGTACTTAAAGTCCTCAAGCCCACATTCCAAGATAGCTGAATTAAAGTCAAAAGTAGAGGCAGAATGATCAAGGGAGTAGCCTTTATACTCATTATTTTTAAGAACAACATTAAAGTTCCCCCCCACTACCCAGGGGATATTTGAGGAAGAGCAGTCTTTAAGGAAGTTCCATAAAGGAATTCTGTCAGCCCGCAAGTTATTAGCATGCACAAAGGTGGCTAGAAAATTAAACTGGGAGTTATAGAATCTAACATGAATGGCTTGTTGGTAATCATTCAAAATTTTCACATTCCACGTGTTATTCCACATTAACCAAATGTTATTAAGCATTATCAACTTTAATAAAACCACTAACAACAAAAATGTCATTCGATTTGAGCTTTGGTTCCAATAAGGCAACAATGTTTATTTTTTTCTCACAGACAATGTGTTCAAGTCTATTTTTTGAGGAGACATTTCCAATACCTCTTATGTTCCAACAGAGAATGTTCATGGATAAATATTAGTTGAGCCACTTAGGTTCAACTGAGTCTCAACATTATGATATTTTTTTTCCTTCAAACTCTTTCTTTTCATTAATTCAAACTATTATCTAAATCCTGAGCAAGAGATAACGATCTAAACCCGTTGGCGGTCGAAACCTTTTCCCTTACCTTCGAGGTTTTTAGTTCTGGCTTATACCTCAATGGGCTTTTTGGTTTGATGAACATGTTGAGCTTTGAGATTTGCTCCTCAGAAGGTTGCGTCGAATTCCAAGAGTCAATTAACTCTTTGAGTTCTTCCTCTTTCCATATGCGAAACTGAACTAGCTTATCATTTTTAATAGGTTCCCCAAGAACAGCATTAGCTTCAAAAGCAACCTGGACATTGTTATTGGCTTCATCTAGATCATAAACATTGTTATGGATAATTGAATTTGATATAAGAGTAGATATGTTACCATTCAAACTGGCACCCAAATTTGGATTAAGATCGGAAAGAAGCAACCTTTCAGCAGAGGAGGGCTTGCAGGCAGAGGTACTTGGAACCATCCTTCGTTCTGTTGAGGAAGATATGGGATGAGGCGATTCCTCAGATCGAGCTACATAAGAGATCTTAGCAGATACAAGTTCAGCATCAAGTGTAGTGTTTTCATTAGCTTCAGAGGATAAAAAACTATTATTAGAAACATTGTCTGATCCTTGCTCCACTTCTAAAGCGGTAAGAGGATCACTAGGAGCCTCCATAACCGTGTCACAACAGACGAGGGCGGCATTGTGAATTTGAGAGCTCAAGCTAACAACCTTTTCAACAGTATTAGTATCATGGGATTTAGCAGCAGCATTAGATCCGAACAAAGTCATAAGCGTAACATCTTTGGCCATCCCATAAACGGCCACATAATTATCATAATTAACATCAGAACTAGCATTAGTAGAAACATCATCAATAAAATTAGTATTTCCCGAATCAATGTTGGCAACAGAGCTTTCAATACAATTTGGGGCCTTCCCATTCATGACAGTGTTGTTTAAAACATTAGAGCAAGGAATTGTGTAGCTTAAGTTTTTCAATAATTATATTTTCCTTTTCATTAACATCTTTTACACCATCTTGTTTAGGGACATAATCCACCTCCTTCACAGTTTTAGCATCATTTGTAATATTATTTTGTGTGACAACATCAATTTGAATAACAGGAGTTTCAACATTTTCATTCATAGGAAATTCGATAATAGCCATTTTAAAATTAAGGGGCCAGTTCCCCAGCTCTTTTAGGATGTGCCAAAGGGCTATTATGATTTCTAAAAGAGCAATTATCAGTTGTATGCCCAAGCATACATCACCACTTGCAATACATAGGCATGTTCTCATATAATATTTCTTGAGCATAACTATTTCTTTAGATCCTAACCAAATTGAAGTAGGAGGGGAGGTGGGGGAGACGTTTATTTCAATCATCATTTTTGGTGCAGCAATATTTCTAAGCAATGTTGTATTTCTATCGAGTTGCAAAGGTTTACCAATGGCCGAGCCAATATTAAACAGAATATCTTTAGAAATAAAATGAAGCATGAGCCCCGGTAAATTAATCCACACTGGAACAATTGGGACATCAAGTTTCACATCAGAAAAAGGATCTCACTTGCAAAATCTCATAGTATTACCTTTGAGATCAAATGAGTCTTTTGAAAATAAACGAGTGTAGTCTAAGTCCGACTCGAACGTAAAGAACACCTGGTGAGAATCAAAAGAACAAATTTTCATCGGGGGAACTAATTTTAAACCATTAATAAAACCATTGACTAAAGCAAAGCTAGGCTTTACATGAGCAAATTTACCAACCAGAGTTAGGGAGTGCGGAGAAGCCAAAGAAGAGACCTCCTCATCCGAAAAGAAAATAGCAGGGCCTCCATTGAACTTACAAATAGTTTAGACGCCACAGGCTGGGCATTGGCAACAATATCTCGGAACGATCAAATGGCCGGGGGATCTTCCATACCTAAAACATGATCGACAAAACCAAAAGATAAATGCGAAGAAAGAAGAGGGATCACCTGGGAGAGAAGCCGCTGAGATCCCCACAGATTGTCGGCTATGCCGACGGGAGGAGGCGCAAAGTTGTCGCCCGATAAATCGTCCACGAGAGCTCTCGGGAGATCTAAAAAAATGTGATTTGAAAAAAGCATCGAAAAAAAAAGGAAAAATAATGATATATATATATATATATATATATATATATATACAGTTTTTTTTTTTAAATAATAAATTGTATTAAAGATATTGTTACCTCTAATTTAATATTCTAATGAGATTATTATATTAACATTTAAGTAATGTTTATATTGTGATTCTGCGGATGTTGCAATTAAATTGAACAACTAATCCTGAAATTAAGCAAAATCTAACTAATCTTGTAACACACTTACCATTAAGTTGTTAGTATTAATTATTATTCAGATATTTTGTTATCATCAAAATTAAGGCACACACTAATATGATATTCTTAAAGTCAAAAATACCTTTTTTTGTTGAGGACAAATATTATCATAACTTTTGAATTAATAAAAAATATATAAAATATGATCCAAAATTGAGTAAAAAGTAAAATCACAATCTAAAAATAACTAAGGAAATAATAGAGAAAATAATATCTAAAAACTCTCCCTAAAAAATTGATGTAAAAGGGAAATTAAATAAAAGTATTTTTCTTTAGATTATAGCAAAAATTTGAATATTCTTTCACTTTTATAATAATTAAGATGAATATATAAAGAAAGTTGCTAAGGTAGATCAGTTATTGTGTGTTCCTAGTCAACTAGTAAAATCTCTCAGTTGGTAATGACTTTATAAGAATATCAACTAGCTAGTGCTCGTTGCTGATGAATGCTACCTCTACATTCCCCTATTTATGGTATCCTAATGAAGAGATGCCTAACCTAAATGTGTTTTGTACGTGAGCGTTGAGTGGATTGCTGATGCAATTAATGGCACTAGTATTATCACGCATAATGGGATATATTTTATAGATGGATTCTAAAGTTTAATAATTATTAAAAGTCATAAGACTTGAGCACACAACTTTCAGATAATATATATTCTATCTCATTAGTAGATAAAACAGTTAAATTTCAATTCCAACTTGACCCAAAAACTAATGCATTACTAAGCAACTGACAAGTGCTGAAAGTGCTCTTCCTATTAGTTCTTAATTTTATAAAGCTTAAATTAAGTAAATTAATAAGGTCAATAGATAACTTATCATGAGGATACTAAATTTATAAGGTTTGTGTATTGATAAGGTATTAAAAAATTATTTTATTGTAACCAAATGGGTTTTTCTAGGGTTTGGTCAGAATCTGGCACACAAGTAGACATTGATATATGATGTCAAGTCTACTAACTATCAAATAAAGTAGTTAACCTACAATACTATGATAATTTTTTGATGTACTGGCTTACAACTAGATGAGGAGCTTAAGACAATGACTAAAGTCACCAAACTCATGGGTATATCCATAAGCTTATAAGAATCAAAACAAAGTACTTAAGTACCCCTCTAATGTATATTGTTCGTGATTAGAGTATGCTTACTAATCATCTGGTGAAATTATTATGTTTGAAAATGTGTTAAGCCTATTATACCACATTTTAGGTGCTTGCTTCAAATCATAAAGTGTCCTTTTCAATTTATATAATGGTCACGATGATCTGCACTCTCAAAACTAGGAGGTTAATTGAGATAAGCATCTTATTTAACGTAGCAATTGAGAAATTAACTTTCACATCTATTTGGTAATTTTTGAAGATATAATGAGATGCAAATACAAGTAAAAGCATAATGCCATCAAGTTATGTTATTGCTGCAATTGTCTCATCGAATTAACACCCTCAACTTGTTTAATTTACTTTAGCCACTAAGCGAGATTATTTCTAAATATTAAGATATCATCGCCAAGCATATTTTTGAAGACCAATCATATTCTAGTAATACTATAAGAATTAAGTCTTTGAATAACCTTTTAACAAATATTTCTTTCAAAGTTATTAATTTTCTCGTGCATATCTGTCATTAGTAGTGCTCCCTCAATTTTCTTGGGTGTTGTGTTTGCTAAACACTTTGGTGCATTGTATTTTCTTAAGTGAGATGCAACTAAGCATAGAAAAACATGCAATTTTCTTAATAATATTATAAATACTACAGTTGATCTTTAACTCAAAATTCGAAGTCGGCTTGACTCGAATCAAAATTTTTTGAGTAAGTTCGAGTCATACATCTTGACTCGAACCCTATTTAAATTGACTATAAATTATTCAAACACAAACCAGCCCTAAATGCATAATTTTCTTATTAATGATATTACATTGCTTTTATTCCTTTGAATATTCCTAAAAATTTCAATAATTTCATTAATTGAAATTCATTTATAATGAAACTGCGCCGAAGCAAATCCCAGGAATAGCTCTTGAGCACTAAGACAGCGACAAGGAAGAGAGGAAGAAGAGAATGGGGTGGATCGGTGATAGCTTTGAGTCAGTCCGCTCTCTTCATCTTCGGCAGGTTCTCTCGCAAGTCGTCAGCCTCGGTTATTCCCCTTCTCCCTTTTTACGTTTGTAATGTTAAACGAAGATATGTTAGGGTTTTGTTCGCCGTAATTTCTTAGCAATCTGCGAAAGAAGAAGATATGTACTGATAATCTAACGTCTCTTTCTTCTATTCTATGTGCTTGTCGTTGTTTCCATTCAAAAGATGAACGCTGGCATTATATTTATTTTTATTGGTGTTGATTCTTGTTTTTTTATATTTTTTTCCGTTGCAGGTTTGATTGTTACTTCGGCACTGATAATATGGAAGGGGCTTATCTGTGTTACGGGGAGTGAATCTCCTATTGTCGTGGTTCTTTCTGGCAGTATGGAACCTGGGTTTAAGAGGGTGAGTTTATAAGCTATTAAAAATCTATCCATACCTGCACGAAGATTTAGAGAAACATCAATCATACAGTTGTTAGGATTAGTAATAAAAAAATTTCCCATAATTGACTAAATGAAATGTTTGTTATAACACTCACCTGCTAGAAATAAAGTGTGGCATGCTGTTTGGGTGATTTTTTGGAGCTTCAAATTAAAGTGCATAATTGGGAGTTATAACTAAGTAAATTGTTTTTGTATTACAAGATGAGAATTCACAATAAATTATAATATTAAAGCTATTAAAATATGAATTATTTGCAAAAGAGTAGATGCAGTTGTTGCATTAAGCAATATATATCATAATTTTCCAATTTACAAATTATTGATATTAAATATTGAATAAATAAGATTTTAAAAACTTGAAAGCAAAAAAGAAATATTGAATGACAGAAAACATGTGATGAGAGATGCTTTTTTTCTACTAATTAATATCACTTTAAGCCATATCTTTATATTTATATTGTCTTCAGTTTTTATTGCTAACATAGAAATTCTCAAACCACACTTCCACCCACTTTTGGTGAAAATTTAAGAAAACCTCTCCTCGTGTGCATAATTCTCAAGGCTCTCTAAGCCTTAACCACAAAGTTAAGGTCACTAGATATGCATGTGCTTACATTTTTTTTGCCTCAAACCCCTAATCTATTGATCGAATAAAAAGGGCCATACATTATAATGGTCTTAATAATTGGAAATCGTATAATCAAGAGCAAAAAAGTACAACAAAACAACTGGAGTCAACCTCACACAATTTTAATGCTTATTGTAGACCATCCAGCGACTTTGAGGAATAACCTTGGACTTGCAAATCCTTATAAATCTCTTTCGCTCACTTTTGCCTCTCTCTCTCTCTCTATATATATATATATATATATATGATAGTATACTATCTTTACTCGTGAAAATAAGCAGAGGCCCATGAGTTGCACTCACAAGGGGACAAACCATCATCGCCATAAACTCCAAGTATGTAAGGAGGATTTAGAATCATATCCATGCTCATAGAAAATTCAAAGCATATATTGTTTTTATTTTCGTGCTTTAATTTCTTATAGGATAAGTTAATTACATCTTGCCTAAACAGTTCTAATATAAGCACAAAATTTAGCTTATTTTTCACAAGATTAATAATCTAAATTTTGTGAGAGAAATCTAAAAAAAGTTCATGTTGATGCCATTTTTTAGGAGGTTGTGTGATCACAGGAGGGTTGTATGCATAAGATAGTTTGTAGAACATAGTTGAAGAATGATGACCTTGTGTAAAATAACACAAGCACGCTATTATTCACTTGTTTACTAATTCGTTTCAGTAAGGTGAGGGTTCTTACTTGTTGTTCAATGCAGTTACAATGGAGTTTCCAAAGTTTGAATAGGGCTGTTTTTTGAAAAGTATCTCAATTTCAGTTGGGGCTCTTGTGGCATTATGAGAGAGAATAATACTTTAGGACCTACCTACCAATTTTTATTCATCTAACGGATAATGTAATTAAAATGGTCCCGTGACTTATCTATGTATCTATTCATTTTAGATATCTAAATTTTATTTAAGTCATGAACTTTTGAATTAATCTCTATATTTATTTGTTTGCCTATTTTGATTGCTTTTAATTAAAATAGGAGCTTTTTATTCTTTTTTTTGAAAAAAAAGAATTGAAATATAAATTTTATCGAGTTATATATGATTTTTATAAAACTAATGCTATTATTTAGAACTTTTGATTTGCTAAAATTTAAATTTTCTCGAAGCATCCTAAGCTTATAAATTATATATTTATTTGATTAAATATCAGTTTTTTTCAATATATAGTGAAAAATTTTCAAACACATGCTAAGCTGCATTACCATATATTAAAAGCATCTCCCGTTTTTTCAAATAATATTTATGTATGATGTTTATTATTTAATAAAATACCTTGTATCACTCATGTAGATTTATTGTTCTTTTGTTTTAAAGTAGGATTTCCTATATCCATATGAAGTTAGTGAAAAAAAACTTTAGTGTCAAATTAAACACATTTTAGGGTTGAGGAATTATTGCGGATGTTTTTTTAAAATTCAGGATTACGTTGCATATAAAAGTTAATGAACCGTTTTGACATAATATTTGTGGATATTTAAAATTTATGCAATTTTGCTATATGCAGATAAATAATAGCAATGAAAGTATCAAAAGTAAATTCAAGTAAAGTAGGATTGAGACTCACATAAATTTCTACAATCTTTTTTTTATAACTAACTGATATACCTGTTGGTTTATTTGATGGGGAGATTATCACTCTTTAATAGTCGAACAATTTATTAGAATAAAGCACATCATCCTTCTCCAAAAGCCTTTGTTAATTTTTAAATTGAGCTCCTTATGCATAAAAAAATTGAGCAGATGATCACACGTTGTTTGATTCTCTCACCAGCTTAATGACAAAATGCATATGTATCAACAATAATTGCACACATGGTGAAAGCTTGATGGCCGGTGAGTGCCAGTGAGAACCATTACAGATCAACCCGGCGAGATATAGTGATGTGAACTTCGATTTTGCTTTTTTCCATTCATAATGATTTTAGATTTACTAGTAAACGAATTATTTACACCCTTTCTACCGTAAACATGCAGCCTGCTTGACTTCTCTTTCGATTAAAGCTTTTGAATTGATGAGGCTTGCTAGTATTAAAAAGACTTGCAAAATTTGCAGCCTGTTGTATTCCATATCAACACAATTAAACTACTGTAAGAGAGTGTATTTGTGATGGGATTTGCTTGGTGCTGTATGTCAACACACTACAGTGAAGAGATGCTGTTGTTATTTTGTTTAGCGATAGATCATTCTACAGGAGAGAAAGATGCATATTTTTCTATTAGGGTCACTTGACATCACAGCTGATTCTCATGGTGAATTTCGAAATTTAATAGCTATTTCTTTGCTGTTGTTTAGCAGAACAGTTGTTGATATGAACAATTGCTGAAGCAACCTAACTGTGACTATTTATTTTTTGTGCGATTTTTATTTGATAAATTTTCATATCTTATTGATATTCTAAGTTCATGAAACTCTTTAGTAACAAGTGGTTTTATTTTCCTACTGCAGGGGGACATTCTTTTCTTGTACATGAGCAAAGATCCTATTCGAACTGGAGAAATAGTTGTATTTAATGTCGATGTAAGTCATGGCCTATAAAATAACTTTTGTTACGTTCTTAGTTATGTGAAATTTTTTGACTTATTGATGATTGTTATGATGCACATTAGTAAGCAAACACTGATTATTTTCTTCAGTTATACTTTCAATTTTTATGCAAATGCATGAGCAAAGTTTAAGTCACTTCTAATCCTTTTCAAAACTGTACACTTCTGATCAAAAACCGGTGTGGTGTGTTTAGAAAATATGCCAAGCTTCTCAGTCACTTGAGGTAAGAGGATCACGTAATTTTTTGTTCAATGTAGAGTTTGTTTACTTAGAATAGCATTCTTTTATGGTGGTTGACAGACAGACAGCCTGGGGTTCTCTGTTTCTCTGCTTCATATATTTTTTACTTTAAAATATGAAAATATATAATAGAATAAGATGTAATCTTAACAACCGATCCTTTTGCTGCTTTTTAGATGGTTGTAGTATCTGCAATGCATTGTCTATTAGATGATCTTTTGGAAGATTTTATTTGTTTGGCCAACTGTCTTTTTGATGAAAGAATATGATGTATTGAAATTTAAGATTCCGAAATATCAGGCACTGCAGTGATTTTGATAAAAAACATGGTCAATGCCACATTGAATGTATTAGGTTATAGTTCATGTTCATGTAGCAGTGATCAAAATAACACATTAGACCTTTGTGAATGACAATATAGTTAGTTTTTGTTACTTCCTCAGTTTGTCAAGAAAGTTAAAGCATTCAGCTTTCTTGTTGTTTCTGTTCCAATTATGTGCGCCTGCTAGTATGCTTTTGCTTGCCGATCAATGTGCAAGCACTATAATGCTTTTAAGTTTATAACTATTTTGTGCTTGAATTGCATCTAGATTTTGATATGTAAATTACTATTTTACGTTGCCATCAATGAATGAAATGAAAACTGTTCCTTTTATTTGCTGAAAACATATATCTAGTGAATTATGGTTCAGGCAAAGTATGCTTATTAAAATGCTATGCTATTTTAATCGCAGAAATATAAGGATGTAAGTTCTTGAACATAGTTCTGTAGTTTTCTCAATATTTTAATAACAAGATGGATTGTCAAAATAATTTTTACTTGTGCTCAAGTTATCAGTTGAGCAGGTGTAGCATAGATTTTGAATAAATTATTTAGTGGCTGTTTGGCAATCAGCTGGATTTAAGTCAACTAGTAACTAAATTCTCAAATATAGATTTATTAAATTTTGTATCAACAGTTTGGCATAGGATTTGATAAATCTTGTTAAATTAAAACTTATTTTTGCTGCAATTGCCAAAAAAGCACTGAATTTGATGAATCCAGGGGATAGTTGGATTTGATAAATCTCAAATTTACAAAATTTATTATACTTACTGGATTTAGGTCATCGTTATATGCTAATGGTTTGTAGATCTAGTTTGGTTGGATTTAGACTAAATTCTCTGAATATATAAACTTAGTGTTGTCAAACAAGCTCTTAATAGGTATAATTTACTGATCCATAAAGGCTGTGAGATATCATAAATTGGACAATCTTTTTGGATCTTTCCATGTATTGTACCCATTGTATTACTGTGACTTATTTTTAATACATTAGCAACTGCGTTAATTCTAAACCATCCAAAATTTAAATATTGCAGGGGCGCGAAATTCCAATAGTTCATCGTGTCATCAAGGTATCTCATTCGTTCTCTGTTTTCATTTAAAATGGTAACTTTGTGGTTTATGCAAACAATAATTTCTTGCTTTTCTAGATTTCAGGCAAGCAACTTCTACTATACTTGCCTTTATCTTTTTACTGTGCTACCTATGAACATTCATAAGCAGTTGGTCATTTTGAGTCTTTTGAGTTTTTTCCATGGTTTATGAACAAAGCTAAGTGTGATATCTATGAAAGTTAAAATTTAAGGCCCAAAATGTGATTATCTGTGAAAGCTTAAATTGAAGGCCCAACATGTCTATTGAACTTGTATGGCCTATAAATTTCTTATTTTAGTGGACCAGTATAGGATCAACTGGTAATATTGGAGTGAACGTTTAATGTTTATGCTCTCTTGTCTAGATCTTATAAATCTTTTGTTCATAAGTGGTCCTTTGAATCAACTGAAGCTTGGTAGATCATTCTGAGTTTGGTTATTTGATGACACTGAAATGTTCTTTGAAGGCATGTTTCAAGTGCTTGGCATTAAATTTTGTCTTGTCCTGTCTTGTCCTGTCTTATCATGCTTATCCAGGTTTGCAGATCTTTTTCCAGATTCTCATCTTGTCTTCCTATAAATTACATTGTCATTAACTTGTTTTGTCAATATCTTCTTTACATTTGTAGCACTGCTGAAACCTGATTATTTAAATTATTTACAAGGTCAAATTTGCTTAAATTGTTTTTTTTTTCTGGGTTTCATTTATTGGCTGGCTCTTCAGTTACCGTAGAAAGACGTGGTGACTCTTTTTTGAAGTAAAAAAATCGAGTTGCCTTTTAGTATGAGCTTTGTTATTATTTTTTATTTCAAACGTGTAGGTACATCAGCGACAAGATACTGGAGAGGTGGATGTTCTCACAAAAGGTATCAAAATTTCAAAATTTGAAAATTATTTTCTTTCTGAATATGGGAATAGAACGACTGTAGAATCTCCTGCTAGTTCTGTGCGTAAAATTTTTTCCTTATAGGTGTACTGTCGCATAGTAAATTTATTTATTTGTTTGTTGAAATGTGCATCGACTAGCTTGTAAACCGCTTTGCTTTCACTTTTTTTGAAAAAAATATATTATTTTCATATGTTGAGAAGTCTAATCATCATTTGCATTTTAATATTAGGATCAAAATCCTGCAATCTGATAGTTTTAAATTATATAAAATTCCAAAAAATTGCACAACTATTTTGATGTATTGTTCTACCATATCTGGCACATATTAGCTGCAATAAAATGGATATAGTGGGGTATATGCTATATTGGAGAGGCCAATTCATAGTCTTTCTAAAGAATACTTTTATGTATTTGTTATACAAGATCAAATAATATGTCAAGATGCATTTGATGATGCAATACCATACAGCTAAGCTAACAATCTTGACGTTGTTTGTTTTACCTGAAGTATGTGTTGCCTATCTGCTATTAATGGTGTAATTTGATGGTTAAAAGTATTAAGGTGGTGCTCGACCCCCTAAATTTGAGATAAATACTTGTAACCATATGATAGGAAATTTTACTTTTAAATCTATTGCAATTGTGTATGCTATTGTCTCCACTCCCCCCTAAATTTGATGTTAACTTTTTCAACCTCTCATACTTGAAATCCTTGTTTAGTTTGCAATATATTGTCAATATGTATGTTTGTGCAAGTGTAATCGCACATTAAAGTGCATAATGATATATGATTGCATAAATTTGGAAAGATCATAGTTTATGTATTTATTGGTGGATTACTGCTACAAACTTTTGTGGAGCAGGTAAAATAGAGTTCGCCTAAGTAAATTATATTATGGCTGTTCTGACACGGTTTAAATACTAAAATTTCCGAACTTAAAAAATAATCATTGAATAAACTTTGTAGGTGATAACAATTTTGGGGATGACAGACCTCTATATGCTCATGGGCAACTTTGGCTTAAGCAGCATCATATTATGGGGCGAGCTGTAGGGTAAGAACAAATAGTTTTAAACTTTACGTATTACAATCTAATCTAATATGAGTATATTTATTTTGTCAGGTTTTTACCGTATGTTGGTTGGGTTACTATTATCATGACTGAAAAACCAATTATTAAGGTATGGCTTCTTGATATTGTTTGCAAGTTAATGCTAAAATATGCAATTATTTAAAAAAAATGGAATTTTATTTGATTTGGTTTAGCGCTTAATAGCTATTTACTTAAAAGTTGTGGTTGACTTAGTTTTGCTATTGAGGTTAACTGTATACATTCATCCTTTTGAATGAAGGAAAAATCTTTCCACAGAGTCGCTTGATGGTGTAAAGAAGAACAGAAATGGTACTAGCTGTGTTGCTCCATGGGGAGCCAAAGAGAAGCTTGAACCCGGGTTTAGTGAGGCCAATTAAAGAGTAAAGTAAAAGATAAAAACACTTGTTTAGTTTGTTTGAACCTACGTCCCATCATCCACTATAATATCAAGAGATGAAATTTCCACCAGGCAAGGGAGTTCACAGTGATCTTGAAGGAAAAACTTTGAGGTCCCATACAATTGTAGAGAGAGAGAGAGAGTCCATGTTACAATGGGTATTTCAATGTGCAAGATGCTTGTATCATTGGAACATCAATATGCTTTTGATATAAGATATTAACTTATCTACTTGGAAGGTGGCAGTTTTCTCTTGATTTGGTAGTGCTAGATCCGACGGTAAAACAACTTGATTTCTTGCAGGCTTGATTTAAGCGTAGCATGGGTTGAAATTAGCTTAGAATTTAATCCAGATAGAGATTTGGCTCAATTTGAGCCCGAATCTTTTTGAGCGAATCAATATTCTTGTTAAATTCTCATCCCTATCAATATGTGCAACTACGAATTTGTGATTTAGTAGGATGACACAAATGTGGCGAATTGCACAGAGTTCTAATAAACCATATCATTAAATAAACATAAGAAATCGTCTTAACCAATGCTTCAATAAATGAAAATGATTTGATTTGCAGCACTATGTTGACATTTAAGGTGTGGTATGAACGCTTCGCTTCTCGCTTTTTTGTTGATGCATTAATTTTCAAGTTTATTAGGAAATGATTGAGGAAATCTGTGTGGTTTGATGATCAGTGTTTGCATTTATATAAATCTCATTATAGGATTTCATAAGTTTAAATTAAAAAAATAAAACTGAGGTCACATTTAGTTTAAGTCAAAAGATTGAGGATTCTTAGTTGCTCGCCACACTTTCAACTATGTCAGTAGAGAGGATCTCCTTGGTGAGAGCCGTGGAGTTTCGCTATCGTCGCCGGGATGAGGATTTTGTAGTTCAGCAAGCTGACTCTGCAGTTTGGAGGTTACTAGGATACGACTGACCGATTGTCCAGCATCACGCTTTGCTTGAAGGGAGCCGACAGTGGCAGGTTGGCGACTTCACTGAGAGCTGGACCGGTCGGATCTATAGTGTAGAGAGGGGCGACCGGCTGGGAAGTTTGTGACCATGTGGGAGATGGCTTTGGGCCCAGGGAGGCTTGTTTCTTGTGGAGGTTGCTTAGTGATGCTATCCCAACAGGTTGTTGGCTGTTTAGGAGAGGACTCACTCAGTCCACAACTTGTGTCTGGGACTACGATACAGAGGAGAACAGAGAGCAATTTGTGGTACACTCCAAGTATACGAGGGTCATTCTAGAGATTTTTGTGCATTGGGGCTTGCTCTTGGCCACTCTAGCTTCTTGGGATCAGTTCACTGCCTTGTTCTCGACTGCTACTGCGTCTCGCCGCTGTCGCTTCAGCTGTCAGATTGTGGCCTACTCCCTTTACCAGGCTTGGATGAGCAGGATTGAGCGTTCTCATGACCGCTCGCACCCGACTCCGTTGGTTTTTTGCTGGTTTGATTCTCTCTGCATTAGTCAGTGCCGGACTGCATGACGGGTTTGACTCCTGGGGTTCCATAGCTCACCAGGGCCTCTCTATCTCCTTCAGATGGTCCCCTCGACCCATTGGTTGAAGGCCAACATTGACGCTTCCCACAGTTATGGAGAGCCTGTTGCTTTTGGTGGTGCTGTGGTCCGCGACTCAGCAGGACACTTGCTCGCTGCTCCTAGAGCCCGTCTTCAGGCCTTGTTTCCCCTCCAGGTAGAGATACAGGTGATTACCATCTCAGCCAGGCGTTTACGAGGAGACTTCTTAATGTTGAAAAATAACTCGTTTAAAAAGTAAATGAATTATGAAAAAGTAAAAATCTTGAAAGTGATTTATAAAAATATTTTTAAAATTTTTGCCAGCTTTATCGGATTTAGTAAGCTTATTGCAAATAGGTAAAAAATTTATACAAGTTAATTTTCGTATAGAAAAATATAAAGCGGTAAGCTAATTATAAGGCATTCATAATTAATGTTTGAAAATTTATAGCTACTTGGAAATTTCAGATATAATAAAACTAAGGCTTAGACATTGATTCAAAGTAGACATTGATTCGACATAATCTTTGGGTTATGATTTGATTGGTTCTATTGATTCAGTCGATCGAACTGGTTTGCGTCCCAGCACAATGAATTGATTATGCCATAAATAATTTTAGGTTTTAAAATTGTGAGACATTTACATATCTCATCTAAAATATCTTACTATATAAATCTTGTTCCAAAACATTAAATATTATAAAATATAGCATCTAAATTTATAAAATATATTAAAAATAAACACTTAAACCTATGTTATTTTTGTTATATTTTATATACTTGGCACTAATAAAATGTAAAGTTATGCGCTTTATTTATAAATTATAAAGCTTTAAGTGTAACGTTTGTAATTATATTCCATATTGAAATATGTAATATGTAATATAATTTTAGTCTAAATCAATTGTATAAATTATTAAAAATTTGGCTCACAAATACATTTCTTGTAGTTTTTTTTATTCAAATCACATATTTCTTATTTTGGATTTGCTATACTCTATCCACTCAATCTCCAACAAGCAATCTTATAACTAAAAATAGAACCATTGACTTTGAAAGAAATTGACTCACCCAATACGGTTGGTTGGCCTGTTCTTGATCAAACCTGTTGAATTGGCCAGTTGATGTGTCTAAACAGAGTTTATAAATAACCAATAAAATGATAGGATTGGTAAATAATATTAAATAAGAGAGCTTCCTTGTCTTAATTAGATAATAATAGCTCAAAATTTTATTAGAAAAATGAAGTCTTCTTGCTCTCACATGTCTGAAGATTTGTTGAGACTGCCAAATTCGTGTTCCTGATGGGTGTTAGATTGACAATAATATTTGGCCAGGCTCCAACTTGTGTCGTGTTTGCTATATTTGTTTTGGTAGGGATTTTAGTTCTTTACTTATGTTTGGCTGGTCTCTATGCTCTGTCTAGTGTGGAGTAGTAGCGTTGTTTGTATCTCTTTGTATGTTGTAGCATATTGATTTTTCTTTTGGTGGGCCCAATAATTTTTGGTGTAGCTTATTCTGGCTTGACCTTCTATACTTTGTGCTCATGACTTTCATTTTGCAATAAAAGTTTTTTGTTTTTATAATTATATATATGTGAGCATGTGTGAATGCTACTATTCTTTTTGATGGAATAATTTTTCTCGTATATTTTTCACCATTCAAGTGGATGGACATTGGCAAATGCGGAAGATGTAATTTTTTCAGCTTAAAAGATAAGTACGAATCTTTATATAGACGATTTACAACAATTTATTGGATAAAGGCAGGAAAGTTAATCAGTTGGGTATGAATTGTGAATTAGTTCATTCACAATAACCCAAATGGAATTGCCGCCTAGCTTATATTAAGATAGTTGATAACAAAATCCAATGATCCTTTTATTTCTATTTTGGGACTATAAGTGGTTGAAGCACATCTACAAGTTCTTGATACATTGCCTTAACCAGGTTGCAAGCATTGCAATGAGACATGAAAGCTCCCTTATTTACATGAAATCTCCCTTATTTACATGAAATCTAACCATAAGAACAATGCTTCCAAACCCTTATGCATTTGTTCAAGTTAGACCATTAATTATTTGGGTGATCATAAGTAGAGGCATAGTTGTTACTTATTTCTTACCTATTCCCGTATAGGACCAAATTCTTCTGTGCCTTTATTTAAAGAAAATGTCCATTTGCATGGAATCGCAAAGGTAATTGTTTATTAGTTTGGGAGGCTTACCGCAAGATTCTTGTGTATTGTACATGCCAATTTGGAAATTAAGTTTGGTAAAAACACTATTGATCATCCCCATAAACTCAAACATATTAATCAATGATTTTAAAAAATTTTCTTTGCTCAGTGTTTTGAATATGAGAGAGATTTAGGTGGTGTTTTCTTGTGCATTCCTCTATTGTTGGATGCTTGGTTATGTGGCCATTATTGTTACTTGCTTTATCAGGATTGGGAAATGTGAAAATATTTGTAAGTGAGGTATGTTATATTCATTTGTTTGTTTTCAATTGATTATATGTTTGGTTTGTTTTGACTTAGTCAAGTTTAAACCTGATATGTTTAATTACTATTATAAAATAGTTTAATTACAAAGCAATTATAATGAAAATTGATTGGTTTAGACTTGAGCTTATTTAAGTAATTAAATAATAATTAATTAATATAATTGTTTATAATTAATTTAAAAAACATAAAGTGCTTGCTTTGCATGGGCTTAATCAGGTGCCTAGTAAGTTAATTTAATATGATAAAATACTTTGACTATTAAGCTGAGTATATTGAAAATTGTTTTGTTTAGACAGTTTATCTAAGTAAATAAATTATAATCAATTAATATAATATTTATAATTACTTAAAAAATTTAATATAGTTAATGTAATAAATTAAATACTTATTTATAATTATTATAATTAATTACATAATTAAGTAAAATTATTATTAGTTAAATTAATAAATTTATTATAATTTATATAAATAACTATCTATTTATATTTAGTACAATAAATCATTTAATGTAAAAATTATAGTTGATTTTCTTATTAATGAGGTAAATGTTATCTTTAATTGAATTATTATAATTAAATTACAAATTTAAATTATTCTTA
Organism: Gastrodia elata; assembly: GCA_016760335.1. Classification (NCBI taxonomy): domain Eukaryota; kingdom Viridiplantae; phylum Streptophyta; class Magnoliopsida; order Asparagales; family Orchidaceae; genus Gastrodia; species Gastrodia elata. The sequence goes on along the minus strand of CM028681.1, from coordinate 11,480,256 downwards.
TGATAAAATATTAATTAATAATAGTAATTATATCATCATTTCATGTTTAATTATGGGGCTATTTTGCATGAGAAAATTTGAGAAATTCGAGTGTAATGTAATATAATTATAGAGTAATTTGATTATAATGTAATCATATTACTTTATTACTGTTTGTATGTAATCATATTAGTAATATGAGAGTGGTGTTTCAAGTAATATAGGGGTAAATTATCCTCCTAATTTCTTTTTTCATTTTTTAGGGTTTCTGATGCTATCCACGTTCGATTCGAACTCTATTTCGTTTGAATCAAACAAAATTGAATGACTTCGAATGATTCTCGTCCGATTCAAACAAAATCGATTTCGGATGAAATTGAACGGAAGATCAATGAAGAGCGATAAAGATCGATGGATTCACGTTCTCCGTGCGATCGAACGAGAAGATGGATTCGTCGTGGCGAAGCCGCAGACGAACGAGGAGGGCGTAATATAGTTCCTTCGCGCCGCGTTTCGTTCGCTGCGAATGTTTCATGTAGGGGAGCTCCACTTAAAGTTTGATTTTGGCAGAATTGGCCGAAAACTTTTTACATGGGCTTTATTTATACCGATGTGAATATTATACACCAATATATTATTTTACATCTGAATTTTCGCATGCGATAGCAGAAATTTCACATTACTTGAAATTTTTTTACTTTTCCAACCATTTAACTGCATGCCAAAGGACCCCTAAGTATATATTTAATTATTTTTTATTTATCTATTAAGAGGGCTTATGAGGTAGAATATAACTTGAATGTAGATGGATGCAGAGTGGATGATTCGAACTCCACGTCACTGGTATTGAAAGTTGTGGGTGATATTGCAAGGGGTCATTTGTAACCCATAAACCCTACTTATGTTCACTCTCCTATTTTTTGTGGACAGTCTAAACATCTGTCCCAAAGTTTTAGGTTTTGTGCTTTCTCTTGTTTGCCAGGGGCTCTCCCTTTATAACTCTTTTGTGGGGAGAGTGAGGTCATTTTCTCTTTAGTGTTTGATCAATTCTTGATTCTTTCTTCATTTGTAGCCAAGAGGCTTACTTTGGTGGCTCAGTATGGTTGCTTGACTAAATAGGTGCTGTATTATGAATAAGATTTTGAGACTTGTATTTTGACTATCCTTAATGCTTTTCTGTTTAAGTATGGTGTACATAAGGTTCCTGTTGAACAAATTGGTATTTAACACTTGGATTTTGAATGCTATACATGAGTTGTTTGCTCGTATGTCCTTTACACCTTCCGATTTTGAATATTGTACTTGCGCTATTTACTTGTCTGATTGTGGGCTTCATCATGGAGTGTTTGATGGCATTTTCCTAGACCAAGTGGGTAGAGTGTAACAGCCTGAACTCTCAAGCACTAGGGTATTATTTACTTTGACCTTAATACTCTCACAATTTTATTCTCAAAAGATAACTTTTCATTAGGTCACCCATCCTGGGAGTGCTCCTCACTGGAGCATGCTAAATTTGAGTTCTAATCATAAACTTTACCGTTATATGAAAAGACACTTTAATAGTTAAGAATTCGGTTTAATTATACTTATGGGGGTTTCACAACCGTCATCGTCAATATTCACACATAGATCTAAGAACCATTCATCAGGTGGATAAGATGAGGTTATATTTTTAGGCTCAAGAGGTACCCTCAATGTAAGTTCAAGAGGTTGTTCTCATAGAGTGGTACTTTGCCTTGTATAGTACTTAACTTCTATCTGAAACTATGGTATGCTTTGTACAATTTGAAATAGCCCAAACTTTTAAGCACCAAAGTATTGTCTGTTTTGGCATTACTGACCTCACAGTTCTTTCCTCAGAAGATAATTTTCTAATAGGTCACCCATCTTGGGAGTGCTCCCAACTTGAGCACTCTTAATTTTGGAGTAATTGTTAGAAACTCTGTAGTTATTTGAAAAGGCGCATTGATATTTAAGAGTTCATCATAGTTATACTTATGGGGGATTTCATATAGAGGCTCCATAAATTTTTAACACATGAATGGGATTCCTGATTATTCTCGAGTTTTTTTCCAAGCTAGGAAGGGAGGAAGACCAATTCTTTTATGCTACCATCTCTTTTGATTGGAGGACACCGACCAATCCTTCTCAAGTAGGCCTTTGGCGCTTTGAGAAGTTCAAGCATGAGGCGGTCTTTTGGATGCTAAGCTTATAACAATCAAGTTCTGAGTGTTTCTGTTTTTTTGTACATGGAGGTTATTGCAAATAACTGTAAATGACGCTTTTGTAGCTATCTTTAACCCTTTTGTTTATGTCGAGGAGGATTAGATCCTCAAGTTGAATGAATACTTGGACACTCTTCCTTTTGCCCTTACTTGGGTGTGTTAGGTATGGCCTTGGTTCTTGAAGTTGGGTTTACCAAATTCACGGCATCGCAACCTCGAATCCTAAGGCAGTGAAAATGGGGCCTTTTTAGTAGCTTGGCAACCTTGGACCCTAAAACCCATAACTTGAGGCAAGTCACAACCCAACTCTCTCCCCTTTGACAACACCTTCAACACCACCAAGCTTTTTCTTAGTGGCAGGATAATGGCCTTATTAGCCGTCCTTGTGTCGCTCTTCCTCATGTTGTTTTTCGGTCATGCTACTTTGTCACACCTCTGCAAGTGCATTGCCCCTCATTGCTCTTTTTGTTATGCTGCACTCACATCCATGCAAAGTTCAGCATTACGCCCTCCTCATGCCATGCCTATGCTACTCGGGGTTTGTATTGCATCACACCCCACTTACGTGTCGTACCTCACACAACTTTGCTCCATGATCCATCCCACATTGGTTCGCTCGTCGCACTGCACTAGGGTCGTGCCTGAGATCACAAAAGACGTTGCACTATATCCATGCTTTTGGTGTTTTGACTAACCCTCACCTTACCCACACCTTGCCCTTACGAGTGATGTAACATGTGATGATTTTTATAATTTTATTTTTATTATAAAAGTATAATTTTGGTAATATTTTTTAAAAAAGGCAATCATACCATGTAGATTTTCATTTGATATATATATCTATCTATATATATATTATTTATATATATATTTATATATATATATATATATATATATATACACACATAGAATTTATCAATATATGAGTAACATTTTAGCAACATATTTTCTAAATTTTTACTGAAAGACAATTTTTAAATTTTCATACTATGCCCCCAGTTCTGTGCCAAAAGTAAATATATGATGAGCTAGAACCCAATGGATCAAAAAATATTTGGTGTCACATATATATAAAAAAGGTCTTGAAATTTTCTTTTCAAAATCTATACTCGCTTTGCTACACATTATGTTTTTGTTTCTGACATAATTTAGGCATCAAATTTTTTTTCTTAAGATCCCTTTGTGGAAATGGAAAGTTTTTTTTTTTTTTTTTTTGTTAATATGTTTTTCTTCTCATTGAATAATCTCTTAGAAACATTTTCTTATTTTTTTTTATAAACAGACAATTTTTTTATTTCTCATACAATGCCTCGTGCTATTAGTAAATGTTAGTTGAGGTAGAATTCAAATGGTCAAAACTGGTAAGTGTAAAATGTTCTGAAATTTTTTATTTTCTAATTAATGTATTGCTGTGAAAACTGGATGTGTTTTTTAATTTTCTTATCTATGGTTTCTTATAATCCTGATTTTTTTAAATTAGTTTATTTTAAAAAGTAAATTAAAGCTCATGTATTTTTTTTCTAAATTGGTTGCTGTCCATTAAGATTTAGGTTGCACTGCATGAAATTGTGGCCATCTATAGTTTTGTTTAATAATATTCTATGGCATTGCCCATTCTTTTAAAGTGCATTAAACAAGAATAGAAGTGGGAAGAATATTAGTTAAACAATTTAGTAAGCTAGTACCATAAAAAAGGTATTAGCAAAATGTGTCGCCACAAAAGCATGACTTGAACTTGACTCATAAAAAGGTGGGTTGGGTTGACTTTAATTATATTTGCTTTGGGTTCATGCTGAAATTCTTCACCCGGTTCAAGTTGAGTTTGGGTTGATCAACATCTGAATTTAACTCAATTTATTCTTGTTAAGATGAGACATGTTTATGTTAAAATGGGTCAGTTTGGGTCAAATTTTGTTGGGTTCAAATTAAAATGGGTTGATATTGGATCAAAATAGATCTGGTTCTGGTCAACATGCTTCATTTTTCGTAATATATATATATATATATATATATATATAGCTATGCCAAAATGAGTTATGATTGGGTTGATTGATCTATTTATTAAATCGGTTGAATCCAAGTTGAACCATTTTGGGTTGGGTCTTTTTTTAGCTAGGCCCAAACTTGACCTATTCGCTAGAACTGACACCTTTATAGATGGTTAGTATTTTGGAAAGTTTATCAATATATAATTGAATTTTACAAATGACACCTTTATTGATGGTTGATATTTTTAAAGTATTTCAATTTATGATTGAATTTTACAAATGATTCAATATATTTGTGTCATTCCTTATATATTTTTTTAATTTTACCAACATCTGAACCGACACCTCTATATAAATATTTCAATTTTACCAATTAAAATCATTCCCTTATATATTGGAATGGGTCAAATCTTCCTTATAGACTATATCTCTCAATTCGTAATCCTGTTAAAATTAGAAAACACGCATTTGATAATGCTCTGTGAGATTATAATCATGAGGATTACTTGCATCATCAATGCGACTATTATTGTTTTGATGATCACATTTAGAAAATTAGAATTACAAGAGCAATTATGATGGTTAGACTGAACCAAAAGTTTCTTAAACTTGTTATGGTGTTGATAAGGTTTGAGTCGCATACACATATCAGAGTGACAAACTTAATTCACCAAACTTAAGTCAAATCAGCTAAGCTGAATTATTCTGGATATTATATGTTGTGAGGAATCAAGGGATTATGACAATAATCTGTCATTTGATGAGTTGTGAGATGAAAGTTTATTTAAGATAAAACTATTCTATTGTGTGGATAACCTTCTTGATGAACATAATAATGCACTTAAACATAAAATAAAGACAAAATATAGACCAATACTGAAATTGACAAAGACCCCATGATCACCCTTTCTAGGTATATGTTCGAATATAGACCAAAAACTGAGATGTGCTCCCACATCAGATTGACCAATTTAATACGTCTATTAGCTTCCATTAGATCTTTTGATATACAGAAAATCTCAAATATCTGGAGTAGATCTTCACGAGAAATAACCTTAGCATACTACAATGTTTATTCTACACTAATATTAACCACATTTATAAATAGTAACCTCACTGTAATCAGGGAGAACAAAATTTTATTCTTCTTTGTATGAAAAGTGGAAAACCTTATTATTGGTTTGCCAAATCAATCGCTTTGCTATTTAGTGTCCAACTCGAGTCTTTGCACCCTATTTATGATAGATGAAAATATTAGTAAAAGAATAAAATACACCAAAATTGTCAAACAATATTATATCTAGTCTGATAGCTGAAAATGTTTTGAAGTGAACAACAATTTTTCCATCTTTTTTAAGCATGATGAGATGATGTGCGGACTAATCAGTGATAGTGAGTCTAACTATATGTTGAACCTTAAGGTCTTAGCACACAATCTATCACGATAATCAACTGCCATAATCTGTGGAATCTTAATACACATCCTCTCGCTCGACCATTGAAGAGATGCCACATCAACATTCTCAACTTCTAGAGGAGATGATTCATGAGTTATAAATTTCTCCAATTCAACTTGAGAGGGAAATTCTTGGGAACTTGACAATTCCTTCTTGCTCTTAGTTACTAATGGATTAAGCAAAATTTTCGACATCTTCGCCTTCAATTACTATCTAACTTGTACTTTTCTTAGTAAAATTAAGTATGAAGATGAGTCTAAATTTTATGTTATATTGCCAATGGACCTAATATTCATTAAAGATTCTCATACGAGTTCATTTTATAGGTGTGACTCTTGTAGTATGAAGATGGATGACCTTACAAAAAATCTCAGTCCACTGAAGGCAATTAAGTGAGAGGCTTGCCTCTGCCTCTTGTAAGAAGTAACATTAATTTAGTGTAAATTATTAATTATTTAAAATCTAAGATAATTCTCTTATAATAAACATCTTAATAGTTGAGGCAAAAGTTCTATGTTCATGTTCATCACAGCATGACTAAACTCTCCGTTATTGATATGGTGAAACAAGGCGGCCAACAAATGGAAACTGTGCTGAAAACGCATAATAGATGGCCCTTATAAACAATTGGAAAACTCAGATCTGCTTCCAAATTTTGTTGATCTTGTGAATTCAACGGTTGAGTTCAAAATATTGAGTTTCATTGATGCTTGAATGTTAAAAAATGAACCCTAAATAACTAGAATAATAGATGGCTTTCATAACACCCCTCTGTGGCCACATTTTCTTGCCTCACGATTTTAAAAATGCTGTTGTAACATAAACTACTATATGATTTGCAGTACTTGCTGATTGGCGCTTTGGGTTTGCTGGTTATAACATCAAAGGAATAGAGGAAGCGATGGGCTGCCACACACACATATATATATATATATATATATATATATATATATATATATATATATATATATAGACTACAATTCCTTTATTATAATTTGAGTAACCTTTTTGAAATTAAAATGCATCACATTCTTCATTTTGTTTTATCTAACATTTTTAATCTTGCATGAATGTTTTTTTTTTCTTGCAATTTCTGTGAGGATTATATATGCTTTCATCTGACATGTGAGCATATAGATATGCATGCATGTACGTGTCTGTGGAGCAGTTCCAATTGAGAATGAAGTATTGCGTATACTAAGTGCATGCTATTTGGATGTTTTAATTTAGAAAATAAAATTAACGGAAGAGTATTTAAAAATGTTTGGCACAAAATTATTAGGGATGATCGATCTCACGTTCTTTGGAGCTTAAGAGTTGTAAAACAGGTGAAAAGCTTTTACGCTCTTTATATAACTCAACAAAATTCAGTTACGGTTGAATTGAGTGTAACTTGGGATTATGTTGATCGGTGGAGAAGCGCCGATGCAAGAAACTCCGCTGGACGAAGCCGAGCGACATGAAACACCTCCGGCAGCAAATTGAATGATTTGTTCGATCGTTTCTATTCAAAACATTGACATGCGGATTTTTTTTTTGGTTAATTTTATCCCCTCAACTCAAAATATCATTCACAATGTTAAAATTCTAATAAAATTATGAAACAGCAGTAATTTGGTTACACTAAATATATTACACTTTAATAACTTTACCTTCAAATTATATTAGTTGGATCCAATTATTTGAACAAATCAATTTTTTTCTGCTAATGAGATCTAATGAATCATTTCGAACAAACTTATAAACGAACAAACGGAATGAGCTGTCTTTATTAGTTCGTGCATTCATCTTCGAGATTGCGAACAGTTTCTCCGCGCAAAATTAGAAGTTTGGCCATAAAAATTTTACCTTGGTAAAAATTTTACCCTTTAATTTTATGTTCTCAATTTTTTTATGGCAAACTTATAAATTTTAGGTAAAATTCTTTAATTCTAATGCTGAATCGCCCATTAGTTTAAAAGTAGAGAATTGAGATTTTGTTGTTATAGAAAAAAGATTTCAAATACATATTATGTATTTTATCTATGTTATTTGAATAATTTCAAATGCACTTTTGAAGAGCCTATTTTACCTAAACCCTAAACAATACTACACAAATACTTGGATTTATCTAAAATTCATGTATTCATATTAAATCTTCTAAATTCACAAATGTAACATCTCTAAAGGCTGACATACTATCATATCTATCCATCAACTTTTTTATGATTTTAAGAGAATTATTTAGCTCCCAAATAACTCGCCAAAAATTAGATGATTATGGTTTACATTCAAAACATGTAATTTTTAGTAAACCTCACAAGCAAGTGATTTAATGCCACTTTTTGTGAGAATAATATACTTTGTATTTTAAGAACTATTTGGAGAACATTTGAAAGCTATGTAACCGAATTTTTAGGAAATATGATAGACTTTCACAATGTGGTTTATAACGGTGCATTTAATAATGCTCATAGAAAGTTAAAAAAAAAAAAACAAACAGATTATTCTACAAGTAATTTTACATGCAGCAGTTGCTGTGCCAAACAATGCTCCATAACAGATATTGAAGACAGGATGAGTTCAATATGTAGCTTGCTAGCACACACACACACACAAACATATATATATATATATGTATGTATGTATGTATATAGCTTTCTATTGCTTCTCTATTCAATAAATTGACAAGATTTTGGCTGTGCGGTTTGCAGTCAATATATAGCAAGTTTAGAAAGAAGAAATCATGCTTCTCTCTGCCCCAAAGAAATCAGGTTCATCATCATCAGCATTCCCTGAAACATTATGGCTATAAAGATAGAAAATCTTTATGACAACAAAAGCATGCATTCTTGTTGGATTCAAAAAAAAAAAAAAAAATCTGTTGAACCCAGTTTAGAAATGTTTAATCTAAAGTAAAAAACATTTAAACATATAAAATTTGTAAGAAAAAGAGGGACGATTCATCATATTTCAAAATTTCAGTCCCATCTCCTTACACTAATTAAAGTTTCTTCATATTTAAAGTACAGGATTTAGATATTTAAGTAACAGAGTTCACAATTATATAGAAAGGGAATAGTGATTGCATAATGCAAGATTTCTTTAGAGGAATAGCAAATCTATCACAGCCCCAAAACAAAGAAAAATTGATTCCCCAAAAGCAGAGTACTGATAAAAGAATTTATGAGAGACTCCAAGTTGATCTGTTGATGAAACCAAATGAAGAAGACGTGTTTTCTGAGTTGGACTCAAATGAAAAGATAGCTTGTTCGAATATTGGTCTTGACAGTACTGAAAAATTTTCAAGAAATAAAGGAAAAAAAAAAAGGAAGAATAGCTCATAATCCTCAAACAGAAAAACAAAATACAACCTAAGAAAAAGATGAGGATGTTGATTGACTTGATCTCTCCTATAAGAATTTCATTGGCATATCTTTTGAAATCGTCTCTTAACGATATTTTTTGTTTCTTTTTTCTTGTTCGAGGTCACCGAACATGTCTATTGTATCCTTATTTCAAATCAATAAAACCAACAGATTACCCAAAAATAATATATATATATATATATATATATATATATATATATAATGAGAAAGATTTCACATTGCTTTTAGAAAGAAATTGAATGTATATGACTTCAAGCAGCTAACAAATATATATCTCATAAGAAAGTTTTAATTGCTTGAAAAAATGCTACTATAATTTTAAGAGTATAAGTAGCATTGCTCTCTCATTATATATATATATATATATATATATATATATATATATATATATATATATATATATATATATATATATAATGAAATGTTGCATTGTATATATTTAACAAAAAATTGAGTACAACAAAAAGAATTTATGACCTCAAGCAGAAATAAATCAAAACACAAAAGAAAAAAGAAAAAAAAAGAAAACGATCATCAAACTCCACAAGAATCAAGATCCCAACAAAAGTTGAAAATACTACTCCATAGAAGCCCGACTAACGATAAGATGATTTCTAGATTTGAAATTTTTTCTTTTGTTCTGTTTCTTTTTTTTTTTTTTCCTTTATTTCTTTATTTCTAATAAGAAAATCATGTAAAAGCCCCGAATTCGATAGATTATCTTTCGTTTGATTCCATCTCAAAATATGTATAAGGAAATGTATTAACAGTTTTTCTAACCAACTTTCATAATTGATTTTAAATTTTGAATGACTAAGTATCTTAAAGACAAATTTGATGAAGAGCCATTTGTTAGCAATGCATATCTATGTAAAGATGTATGTGTGCATGTATAAGAAGTCAACAATGTAGAACTCCACCCTATGTAACCCAATCAAAGTGCTCAATGTCACTTGCTCCTGCTATGCTGCTTGACATCCTTAAGTCACGGAGCTACTAGGTTGATATTTGTTGGTTATAGGGTGGCCGAATCGGTGTACAGAAGTTTCATTTTCTTGCCATCTGTTGCTTGTGGGCTGTGCATACATGTTTGTTGAGTAGCCTGTCTGGCTAAAAATCGACAATGGGGCGTAGGTGTCTATAGTGGTGCTCTCCTCCCATACTCCTACCGAACTAGTTAGCAGTTTGATGCCTTGTAATGCCACATGTTAGATTAGTAATAATCAATCTAACATATGTGCATTTTTTCACGATATTATATTGATAGTTAAGCAAAATAACAGTTAAACAACATTTAAAGTCATACAAGAATTAAAAATATCATTCATTCAATTTAAAAATAAATTATCCAGAATATTACATATTTGACATCATACAAAAAAATAAATGTTTCTTTTGAAAAGAAAGTAAAAACTAAAGTTTTATTCTTCTAATCTGCGCCATGATTCTTTTGAACACCTTTAAGCTAACTCAACTTCCTCCACCTGTATTTGATCTGACATTATAAAAATAATGTCTTAGTGCACATTCAAAGTACAAAGGATATTAAATAATATACTTTTAAAAAAATAGTAAAAAACAAAAATGATATGATAATAATTACAAGGAAATATGATTTAATGCAAATAAAATATAATCATAACTACTGCAAATAAATATTTCTTTATTATGGTTATGTCACATACCAACTTTCAAACGATGATCGCATAAAAATTCATGTTTATGTTTATGTCTTGATATCATGAAGCGACGTTAATAGTTCTGATGGGCAAAGCCAGAGCCTTGAGGCTGGGTTTAATAAAAGCATATCCTTCACCTGGGCCCTCTCAAAAGCTCCGAATGACACCCTTATGGCTTCTGAGGACTATCATGTCCCTAACTATTTTGGAACCCTTTGCAACATTCACAAGATACATAAACATCATTTTCTTTTACATCATTAGTAGTAAAATTAACACAATTAATATCAACACGAAACAGAATCAAAGCGATGTTTAAGCAGCAATAAAGATAAATAAGAGTAATTAATATCCAATGTACCTTGGCATGTGATCGTATTGATAAGTACTCAACAATCTGATGTGTCTCAAAAATTGTATTTATAATCTTCATTAGACTCTAATGAACAATCAGTCTCTCATACGAATACATGCACAACTATGCCTATACTTTATCTTATAAGCCCTTATAATACATTTGATACATTAGTGAATAAGATAAAGACTAACGAATCAAAATATGACTATAATAATTTCATAGTTCTTCATTCAACATGCGTTAAAATCCTAAGCAACTTAACGTGCGCCTTAATACATTATGTAGGGATTCCAATTGTCATGAGATAATAATTCAGCATAACTACGATTGAATAAAAATTATTACACTTACTGTTGCCAACAAATTCTATTAGATATGACCATATCACCTCTCTTATATTCTATCCTTAATTAGAATCCAACAGTAGATTGAACCAGAACGTTTGCAGCTTAATATAAGAATAGAAACATAGAAGGTTTAGGTTATCAATCATGATGGTAGCTGACTAACAATAGCATAAGCTCATTGCTTCACAATTTCACTGTCCTCTATTGTTTTACATGGTCAACCATTAAATGAAATTGACAAATGATATAATATGAAATTCCAGCAACTGAATAGAGATTTGATTGGTAAATTTCTACCACAGGTTTTGATTTCAGAATTTAAAATAAATAACACCTCTTTGCCTAAAACAATAATATTGCAATAAGTAAATTAAAGATCTCAATTATGCTGGACTGCTCCCTATCTTATTCAATGACGTCATATTCCATATAAAATCAACAACTATAGACATGTAAATTTAATAATGACGAGCTTCTTGACCCAATTTGTTAACTAGGTAATTTAACCGAGATTTCAATAATTCTAAGTTTCTAACATAAATATTTAATATTAACTATTTTTAATATGATTTGCTAATTTGATTTGAAGTATTACTAACTCACCTTTAAGATTCTATCTTATATCAAAAGAATCGACGCAACAGAAGATTCGTACCTTTGAGACCAAACGCAGAGAAAGAAGAATTGAGCGGAAAAGAAAGTCGCATGGGAAGAGCGATCGTCGACTTCTCGATCGATCGTTTGCGCCTCTATTGCAGTCTTCCGATCGTTTCCGTCGACTTAGGAGAGCGTCGTGGGTTGGACGAGAGATTTGGAGAAGCGCCGAGGAATCGAGGCTCTCCCGAGTTGTCGTGACTTGAAGAAAGAAAGACGAGGATTTGAGGGAAGCTTGCTGTGAGGAGTCGTTGGTTCTGCGAAGGTTTAATAGGGCGTGCGTGCGTCGTTCGTTTCTCGCACTATTAGGGTGCGTAAGTTACGGATCGGCAGTGTGGCTCGTCGATTCCTACTCTCAAAACCACGACAGCCCTGCGTCGATTACGGAACTCAAAGGTCTGCTCGATTACGTTCCACCACCCTTTACTGATAGAACCATTGGCTATAATTGCCGACAATTTCTGGAATTTCCGTTTTCTATCTTGATTTTGGAAGTCAAGGAATTTTGAAATACTTTACTAATTTAAATATGGGATTAATGATAAATCTAAAATTCCACTTTAGCATTAATTGGGTTTGAGAAACATCCCCAATTAGTAATTTAGTCAGTATGTAACCAAAATTTTGACGAAATCGGATTTAGCGGGAACTTTTAACTGAAAACAAAAATTTGTGAGTAAAATAACAGAAAGTGAGTTTCAGCAGGGAACTTAACGTTTTTCTCAAAATTACTTAGGGTCATTACATGACTCCATTTTGTCAAGGCGAATCAGACATGCACATGATTCTCGATGAAATGTTTCCTAGTTTGGATGGTGAATGCCCACTTAAACGATGCCATTACTGGAAGTTTTTGCTGTCTTCGCCACTAAGGCGCCTTCGCTCTCACTCTCACTATCGTAAAACATTTTGCTTTCACTACAAACATGTGTGTATAAATATATAAATATATATATATATACTCATTCTTGTAATACCCACACTATCAATTTCATTTTTAAATGAAAATTGTATGCACATAAAAGGTAATAAATCACAACTTATATATATATATATTTTATAAAATATTATATATAATTTTATCATTATTATTATTATTATTGAGCCATCAATTCCCTTAAAACACGAAGAAACTCTTATCCCTCATAGTTGGTTTGTGAATATTGTTGATGATGGCAAATGAGAATATAGGTGTAAAAAGTTAAAATAGCTCTTGGGTTACATTTTAAGGGTCAAGAAAAACAAAAGTAAAGATATATTGAATAAGAAAATTATAGATCTATAGCATACTCGCAAATGAGGATATGTACACACTAATAGAATAAGATTTGAGAAATTTTCTATTATTATTATTTTGAGACATCGATTCCCCCAAGACATGAAGAAACTCTAATCCTTCAGAGTTGATTTCTGAATATTGTTGATGATGACAAATGAGATGATAGTAGGTGCAAATAGTTAATAATACTTACGAGATTGTAATTTTGAGGGTCAAGATAACAAAGGGTAAAGATACATCGAATAGACCCATTTTAAATCTATCATACTTGCCAACGAGACTATGCACACAGATCAAATAAATTTTAGAAAATTACCATTAGAATACAAAGGGTTAACATAGGTAGCACAAGTGAGGAATATAGCAGGAAGAGAGAAAGGCTATAAATTATTGAGATAAAACCATTTAAAAGGGCGGTGACAGAAAGAAATCATGATAGGGAGTGATAAAATTTTCAATTTTCAAAAATTCTTCATTCCATTCTATCTTTTAATTATAATCATTACAGTGCATATATAACCTTCAAATCTAGTTCAAGTTCTTATAACTATTACAATATATATATATATATATATATATATATATTACCTTCCAATCTAATTCAAGTTATATTGAGAGGAGAACTTTAAAAAATATAATAATTAAGCATTTCTAACTAAATAGGAAACTTAAATGTTTTTATTAAGGGTGTAATTCTTTTAAATGAAAAATTGAAACTTAAAAAATTCTTCTTAAATCTCCTTAATTGCATTAACAACTTGCTAATATATTTTGTCCACTAGAAGTAGAATCTTAAATTAAAATTTTGGATTGAAATTTTTGTTTGCCAAATTATAATTAATAATTAATATTATGTAATTGTTGGCATCAAGTAAAGTACCTTTTAAAAAAGATAAAATTCATTTTGCTCACATATCTTATTATACTATCCAATAATGTATTTAAATAAATAGAATTTAAAATAGATTTTCTCTTACATTTTTAATGACTTAAAAACGTAGATCATGGTGTATGATGTTGTGTTAGTTAATATATGCCCATATTAGAAAAGCAGGAACCAATATAGGAATGAACCTAATATATTGCAGTAAGTATAATAAAAATCATTTCGTTATATAGTACAGTTGAGAAAAAATAGCAAGGATTTGTTGTCCGGGGTAATATCCCATTACAGTGTAAATTAATTAAACCAATTAATAAAGACTAAGGGAAGCATAAAATCTGATTTGGAAAAATCTAGAAGCATCACCTATCTTAATTTGAAGCAGATTTATTCTCAAGGCTACATTATTAGGTTTAAGTAATGAATCTTACCTTTATAGTCACATTGTGAGAGCCACAAGTCAATATGCTCTATAATACGTGCTCTCACCTTCAGTACTGTCTCTGTGGATGTGCAGTTTCCAGCATCACCTAAGAAAATTTGCAAAGCGCGTTCCCATAAATATGACATGTTAATATATAAAAGAAATTATCAGTAGTCTCAGGCCTTCAGGCATCGTTGTAATCATCATCCAAGAAAACCTTATTAGTATAATACTCCATGCAATATAGAAAGAGATATTATACTTGTATATAAAAAAACAGTTTATACTCACATATACTAACTAGTGCGTAGCATACCTTCAATATTCAGAGGAGCTTGGGGACATCCTCGGATATCTGTACCATGACCACAGTTGTGACACTTGGTGATGTAGGAAGGCACTGATCAAGTAAAGAAACTTCAGAAACAATAATTTTTAATAAAGAACAACAAATTTAAATAAAATACATTAACAACTTTAGTAGTAATTTGTCAAAATAGCCCCTTGATTATTTCAGCTTCATCAAATTTATTTCAAACATTTTAATCTGCCACATAGGTCTAACTAAAACACTAAACTATTCAGTTTAAGACTATTCGGTCCCAAAATCATTTTCAGCACAAAATTGTACGTTGAGGAGGCTAAATTAAATATACTGAAGTAAATTGGACAAATTGAACAATATGTAACTAAATTGATAAAAAACTGAAATAGCAGAGGGACTATTTTCATGATTTAAAAACTTTCCATAAATATACAAAAATAACATTTAAGGACTCCCTTTTGTCCACAATATTTCAAGGGATATATAGTTGAATTTTAAAGAAACTAACTATCTTTTTCAGGTGAAGATGTTTGCTTCGATGCATGACGCCAAGGATCTTGTGAGCCATTTGTGAAGATAATTTTTGAACCTGCAAATACAACTGAATCAGATAACAGAAAGATAAAATTTCACTAATCTTATGTATATTGAGATTAATGGGCAATTTGTATAGAAGAATAAAGATGAAGTGAAAATGAAGATAATTGTGCAGAAGAACTAAAATGAACCACAGTAATTTAGCATTGCAGTGGTTAAGAGATTGAAACATGGAATGGTAGAAATCAACAATAATTAAGAAGTACAGAAGCAAAAAATTTCATAGGCACTCTCACGCTAACACAATATCGAGAGAACTGCTTGCAATAAATTATTGCTGGACAATAGTGACAAGTTCAATATAATCAAGCTGAGATTTTTAGCCTAGATCCAAGCATCCAACTTAGGCATCTATAAAAGTTCCTGGGATTTTACAAATAGCGACAAAAAACAATTATAAATGCCAAAATATTAATGGCTAAAAGGGACCATTATTTGATTAATTCCCACACTGAGCAAGATTGCACATTTTAGCTCTTTAGATAAGAGGATGTCATTTCATGCATGATGTAGGCTGTGTAGAGCACATTTTGAAAAATATATATTCTGCACTTTAATGGTTGTGAGGACCTAGTGTCAGGTCAGCGGTAGCTAATCCAGCACCGGTCAACAAGTCCTCTAGCTGCAGGATCATATTAAGTGATTTAAGAGACAAATATATATAGATATCAAACATAACTCATTTATTTATTAATTCACAAATCTTGGATACAAAGATTTAAAATAAAAGAAAAGTTCCAAACTTTTTAAAAGTGTCAGAAAGAAAGCGAAAAATCAGTAGGAAGCAGTATCAGCACTGCTTGGTTCTTAGCACATATCTTCTAGGACGAACTCCTGATCTGGGCACATTTCAAAAGTGCGGGCATTCGAATACCAGTTAGTTGTGAAACTAAGTACTGATAGATGTAATCTTTACAAATATTAAATAATAAGCAAAATAATCAATAATTTGACAGAAAATAAAAGCTATATGAACTTATCCCTGTAAACCTACTTCAATTACACTTGAAACTTAGCATAAAAATAATTGCAATTACAAAAATAAATATAAAATTTAAGCATTTGATATCTGAGGCAAAATATGATTTTGTTTGGCAAGTACAAAATCGAGGAAAAGGGGTTCATTTTTGTGTTACATATCCCAACTTCCCTCTATACCTGCCCCTCAAAGGTTTATCAGTATAAGCTCCTAATTACTCCCGACGTCGGACAACCCCGTCCTAGCAGTTGCCTGATCAGACTAAAAATATATCAATATGGAACCCTTGCTACTCATTTATCCAAACTTGTTCATATATCATTTTATGTGATTTTTAAAACCACTTTTATCAAATTTGTGCGATGCTGAGCAAAAAACATAATTAAACAAGAGTAATAAAAGACATATGGTACCTTGTTCTTTAAGTTCGGATGAGTGACAGTTCGCTCAATTTGCATTTAGGTTTTTGATATTTTAAATTAACTTTGTAGCTAACATTAAAATGAAAGTGATATAATATTTTTATGAATTTTTTACTTTCTTCTTCTCTATTCTGCCTTTCTTTCATTCTTCTATCTTGATAGAAGATAACATTTTAAGTCTCTGAGAGTAGTAATTATATTTAATATAGCGTTATTATTATCATTATTTAATAATAATGATAATAATAATGTACGAAGAAAAGACAGAATGGAAATAACTGTATAGATTGCAGAAAGTAATAATGATAGAATAAAAATGCTTGAATTGAAATTGACAGTATAGAAGTAATAGTAATTTTTTAGCATTTGTACTATTGTTCATTTGTAATTAATGACAACAATATATTAAAAAAAATTTCTCATTTTCTTTCTCTTTTCCTTTTCCACTTGCCCAAGTTAGTATTGCCGAAAAACAGAGGGAGGCCGGGGCAGAGGGGCGACGATCAAAGCTGGCTAGCTGAGGAGGGTTGGCTGGGTCGGAACGGAGGGGCTGCAGCAGGAGGGGTTGCTGGCTAGAGAAGGGAGGATTGCTATGAGGGAGAGAGGGATGCTATGAGGGAGGAGGAGGGGAGGGGAGGGGTTTAAGTAAAGGGAGAGATCAGGAGGGAGAGAAGGAGAGCTGGACGGCTAATTTGGGCGACCATTCCTGCACCAAAACGACGCAGGAAATGCGCGGAAGGTTCCGCGCCTGCAAGGCGCGACAATATCGGGGCTGTGATTGGGGATTGGGAGGAAACAGGGAGAGAAGAAAAGAAAATTTTAAATAATTATTTAAAATTAAAATTTTCGCATTTTCCTACCGTTTGACGTCCAAAAATAACGAAACTTGACACCGAGGTGTGTTATGATATAAAGAACACCCTCACGCCAAAAATTTTCGATTCGTACAAATATTTTATTTTTAATTAATTTTTGAAGTTTGAAACTTCAAAAATTAATGGAGGTTGAACCGGCGCTCAAAAATCGATGAAATTTTTTGAGTTGCTTTAAATAATATACAACATAATGACACAAAAAACAATGAATTCGAACACATTTAATTTTCTCAATTTATTGGATTTAAATAATTCAAAAAAATAAAACTGGAGTTTTCATTATCCGAATTCTCCCAAACCATGACACTTTGATCTAAAAGTTATTTCTATCTAATGGAAATTTTGTTTGCCTAATTTGAAATTCCCTAGGTCCTGGTGCCTGAGGCGAGTTTTGACCTAATTTAAAAAGTAGCCACAATGGGTTGTTATAATGGTTACCCAATGTTTTACAACATTTTGAATTATAATTATTGTACACCGTTAAGTTATTAGCTAACATTTGACAATTATTAAATGCGAGTCAAGTGCAAGAATGGCAAACAGCAAGGGAAACTAAAATTATACATTCTAAAGCATAGACGCCTCATAGCAATAAGCATACACACAAAGCAAGTGCTGGTATACTTTATTTAGGATTTGTTATTGAAAGAAAAACACTGCAATTTTCTTTTGTTTTAAAAGCATAAATATCTTCCATAAAATTATTAGTTAATTTAATAATTTATTTGGCAAGCAATTTCAATCAAACCCCACCACAATAGCAGCCATCCCTAACAAATTAGGAAGCAACTAGTTAAAGGCTTAAGCAAGAAGCGACCGACCCTAATTGAATCAAAGAGTGATGTCATAAAAAGTACAGATGGCCCTAGCAAAAGCATAATAAGTATAGAGTGATTTTGCAGGTGAACAAAGTATACTCTTGGCCCGATACGTTTTTCATGCGATTTCCTTGCATTTTTCCAATTTTGAATGTTTTGTGCTTTCTTTGATTTTCCACCTCGATTTATCGATTGAGTGTGGCGAAATCGTAGCATGAATTCTGCAGGTGACTCCATCTTCGACCGTCTCCGGCACACCGCGCCTCGGCAAGTACCCATTTTTGGAGCTTGTTTTAATGAGAACTTTCCTTTTTAGCTTGTTTTCTTGAGTTTCTTTTTAGATGTGGACTTCTTGGAGTTTTGCTTTAGATCTTGGTTTTGTCGCTTCTAGGCTTTTTCCTTTTTCATCTTCTTGTATGCTTCCATTTCTTTTACTTTTACTTTAATTTTCTGGAGTCAGTGAAGGCCCCTCTCATTTCTTTTACTTTTACTTGGGCTGATTGAGACCTTTAATGTTGGCATGTTGGATAGAAAACACATACTTATTAAAATGACCCATGAGGCCAATTATACAACACTTTTTTCTATGGGTATTTATAATATTAAAGGATTTCAACTCAAATTTTTAAAATGGACTCCTTTTATCGAAAACTCTTATTGTCCCGATTTGGATTAATTTTCCTTTTCCTAAAGTTCATTTAATC
Source organism: Gastrodia elata (assembly GCA_016760335.1). Lineage (NCBI taxonomy): Eukaryota > Viridiplantae > Streptophyta > Magnoliopsida > Asparagales > Orchidaceae > Gastrodia > Gastrodia elata. Next base: position 11,460,895 of record CM028681.1, on the reverse strand, counting down.
ACTCACTCTATCCTCTACTTCCTTGGATCTATGGAAAACCTTTTAAAGTGATAGTAATGATGAATTATATCTACATCAATCTAGCTGCAAGCAGCTTGTAGATCAATTGATACTCCATTTTTTCCCTCTTTTTTTTCTCCTTCGCATATCCTCGTCTCATGGCCAAATAATCTCCATCTAACTCCACTCCCATACAAACTTCATAAAACCCTAACCAATACCCACACCACATTACAGTGAATATTCATCACCTGCTACCTGTAAAACAAGATAAAAATAACTGAGATCGCAATTTCTTCCGATTTTTCGAGCCCATGGTTCAATTGGATACACCAATGGTAGCATTTCTCCACCGCCTACATTACCTAACTCCACATCTCCAATCTTTAATATAGTGTGTGCTTCAAACAAGAACTAACCATGAGCTAGATCATCTCTACTCTAACCGAGCAAACATTTACACAAGTTCTTAGTAATGATATTTCTGCTTCGATGTGGAAATTAATAGTTGTTGTTTATGCGTCAATCTTACAAGTGCACATCCCTTGAGCTATAGTTACGAAGCATCAAGAAAGGGTCTCAAAGTATTATGGCAGAATTCATGCAAACTACCAAAATTATTGTGCACCAACTATCTGTTTTCTGTTGCAGGTTTTCCAGTGTTGGAACAACAACTGATGTTCAACAATCTCAGTAGACTAGGTTCTAAATATTCATCATTAGCTACGGTAATTACTGCACAACTAGATCACATACCTCTTGATAAACTAATTGGCATTTTACTCAATCATGACATGATGCTTTCCAATTTTGATGCACATAAAAGCTCAAACATACTATCAAATAACACTGAACAACGAATATCCCCTCAAACTCGAAGCATACAACTATGCATAATCTGTCATTTCGTGGTCAGACACGCACATTTCGTGAACGAGACAAACAACAAGGAAGAACACGGTCTTCGATCATTTGTCAACTACGAAATCGTCTCAGACATCTTGAAATAAATTGCTACCACCACCAGAAATTTGAACAACACGCTTCGTCGAAGCTGAATCCTCATCACTCGCATCAACCATTTTCATACTCTGCTGCATATACACAAGAACCATGGATAATTGACTCAGGTGCTGCTCATCATATCACACCACAACTTAACAATCTATATATCAGCTAGTCGTAACAAAATGGTGATCAATTCAGATAGGAAATGGTTCAGTGATCAATATCAACAACTCAGGTACTGCTATCCTATCTTGCTCTAACAAAATTTCAAATTAAATAATCTTCTTCATTCACCTAAAATAGCACTAAATCTTATTTTGATCGGTTGTTTTACAGCTGACAATGAAATATTTTTGAATTCCATTCCAATTTTATGTCATAAAGGACTCAAACAAAGTAAGAACTCCTACAAGGCAAGCTTACTAATCGAATATATGTTTTACCACCATATAAGCCACCCATTTCAGTATACAAAAACAAACTTCTGTCAATTTTATGCACAACCGATTTGGACATCCCTCCATTGATGTCTTTCAAAAACTAGCTCACACACAACATTATATCTACTTCATATTCTCTCACCATATGCATTTCAAGCAAACAATCAAAATAACATGGATATATTTTGTCAAAATGTGAAACTGCGTACTACAAACCTTTACAACTCATTTATTCTGACATTTAGGGCTCTACCCCAATATATCATTGGATGTATACAAATACATATGAAATAGCTTTCATTGATGCCTTTTTCAAAATTTTATTGGCTAATTTTGGTGTCAAAAATCAAAAGCTTTATCAATTTTTTTCTTTTAAATCTATAGTTGAAAATATTTTTTTCATACAAAATAGATCATTCTAGTCAAATGTAAGAGAACATAAAAACTTTACTACAATACTTGCTAAAATTGGTATACAACATAGTTTTTTCCCTATACACTTGCACAAAATGACAGGTGAAAGAAAATATGTCCATGTTGTTGAACCGGGTTGGACATTACTGATATAGTGCTACATGATATGGTGTTGAGACATTGAATCACCAAATGAGACAACAACAGGCCTAGCGCTCAAGCACCCAGCAGGTAGAAGGCCGGCTCTCAAGCGCCCAACAGGCAGAATGCCTGGCGCTTAGGCGCGCTCAAGCGCCCCTGAAGCAGAAACACGAGCGCTCAGGAGCCAGTAGAAATGTTTGCCCAGGCGTAACGTCTCAAGGCTGTTTAGGGAACTTTGAGAGCTTGATTTGGGGTCTCCTATATATACTAACATGATGGTTAGGGTTTGTGTGTGTGCCAAATATTTTGAGAGAGCTTGAAAGCTTTGGAGGCTAGAACCCTAGAGTGAGAACAACAAACAATTTGGGATAGAAGAAGAAGAAAAGTTTATGGAGGTGAATCTCTATTCCTCAAGGAGATTAATAAGTTCTCTGTAAGTCTGTAAATCTTTCTTTCATAGTGGATTTTTTGTGTGATGGTGTGTCTTTGTGGTTTTTCCCATTCTTGAGTATTCCACATAATTTCTTGTGTTCGTATGCTTGCATGTTTGTGATTGCTCTTTAATTTTGTGTTGGTATATTTTGTGTTTGTTTCGGTGACTTTCAACGGTCAAACTTCGATCCTAGGATTATCTTCGGGGTAGAAGATTTCTTGATGCAAGGTTTAATAGAGTGGTTTTAGGGCTTGTTAGCTTGAGTGAGAGCAATGATGAACGAAATGAGACACAAAATTGAAAAGTTCAATGGAACAAACTTCGCCTTTTGGAAAATGCAAATGGAAGATTTGCTTTATCAAAAGAAACTATAATTACCGTTAGGAGGTACCAGGAAACCGGACACTATGCAAGATGAAGATTTGAAGGTTCTTGATAGAACGACACTATGCTTAATTCGCCTCTTTTTATCCTCATCCATGACGTTCAATATTGTGAATGAGAAAATCACGGTGGATCTCATGGCGGCCCTTACTCGAATGTATGAGAAGAAGGATTGTTATGCCGTGAAGAAGTTAGGAGGAGGTAAAGATAGAAACCCCTCCACGAATGTTTTAGCAGATGAGAATCAAGATGCATTGATTATATCCCTTGTTAGCACTGAGTCTTGGGTGGGGGACTCAGGTGCTTCTTTTCATGCAATCCCAAACAAAGAAGCGTTTAAAAATTACACCAAAAGTGACTTGGGCAAAATCTATTTGGGAGATGACAATGCCTGCAATATTGTAGACAAAGGAGATGTGAACATTCAGCTACCAAACGGATCAGTCTGAAAGCCAAAGGATGTATGACATATTCCTTGTCTGAAAAGGAACTTGATCTCTATTAGCCAGTTAGCCCGTGAAGGCTACAATATCAGTTTTACAGAAGATTCCTGAAAGGTCACCAAAGGTGCACTTGTTGTAGCTTGAGGCAATATGGAGGGATACTTTACCTGATCAATAAAGTGTCAAATTTTATTGCAGCAGCAAAATAAGTAGATTCACTTCTATGGCACCAAAGGCTCGGTCATATGAGCAAGGAATGATTAAAGTCGTTATTATCTAGAAGCACGATTCCAGGGCTGAAATCTGTTTACTTGGAATTCTGTGAAGACTACACTTATGGCAAGCAAAAAGAAAGTAAGTTTCTCAAAAAATGGGAGATCTGAAGTCTCAGAAGTTCGAACTGGTACATATAGATATATGGAGGATCAACTCACATCTCTTCACTTGGAGTAGTCAGCGATTATGTCACATTCATAGACGATCATACAAGAAAGGTATGGGTTTATTTATTAAAGCAAAAATTTGACAAATTTACTATTTTCAAGAAATTGCTAGCTTTGGTGGAGAATGAAACGGGCTTGAAGTTAAAATGCCTAAGATCAAACAATGGTGGGGAATATTGCGATAAAGAGTTCAAAAAGTTTTGTGCTTTGAATGAGATCAGGCGGGAGTTTATGGGAGTTTATTGTTCCAGGAATACCTTAGCAAAATAGTATTGCAGAGCACATGAACAGAACCCACACAGAATGAGCCAGAAGCGTGAGGATACATGCTGGATTTCCCAAACAATTTTGGGCAGAGTCTATCAACATAGCAGCCTATCTGATTAATTGAGGTCCTTCAGTTCCCTTAAAAGAAGGAATACCAGAGGAGACATGGAGCGACAATGAGGTGAAATAAATCACCTGAACGTATTTGGTTGTTCATCCTATGTGCATGTTGATGCAGGTTCCAGGAGCAAGCTTGATTCAAACGCAATCAAGTGCACTTTCATAGGTTGTGGAGCTGAAGAATTAGGCTATAAATTATGGGACTATTAGAATCAGAAAATCATCAGAAGTCGGAGGGACGCCACCTTCAACGAGAATGAGATGTGCACTGATAGAAAGGGAACTTCAGATGATGCGCCACATTACATCGAACTGGATGACAAAGCAGAGAAGGTTGAGTAGGCACGACTAGATGCTCATGATGGTGGAGAACAGATAACCCATCAAACTCCTGCTACTAAATCGAGGAGATCCACCAGAATATCACATCCTACATAGAGGTACTCTCCTTCACTATATTATATATTGCTAATAGGAAGGAGAGCTAGTTTGCAAGCTCAAGAAGAACCTATACAGCTTGAAGTAAGCACAAGCAATGGTGCAAATGATTTGACAAGTTTATGTCTGATACAGAGTACAATAGGTATCAGGCAAATCACTGATGCTATTTAAAGTAGTTTGAAACCTCATATATCATTCTACTTTTGTATGTAAATGATATGTTGATAGCATGATTAAATATGAAGAAAATTAAAAGATTAAAAGGGCAATTGTCAAAGAAATTTGAAATGAAGGACTTGGGGCCGGCAAAGTGGATACTTGGGAAGAGGATCAGAAGGAAAAGAAGTGCAATGATACTAAAATGGTCTCAGACTAAATATGTTGAAAGAGTACTCAAGAAGTTCAACATGAAAGAGGCAAAACCAGTTTGTACTCCCCTAGAAAGTCACTTGAACTTGACAAATGAGCAGATGCCAAAGATTGAAGACTAAAGAGAACACATGGAAAATGTACCTTACGCTTCAATAGTCCAGAGTTTAATGTATAGAATGATTTGCACAAGACCGGATATTGCCCATTCAGTGGGAGTGGTCAGTAGGTATATGAGCAACCCCGGGAAGCCTCATTGGGAGACAGTTAAATAGATTCATAGATATTTGAGAGGAATTGTGAACAAAGCACTTTGCTTTGATAAATCCAAGATAGAGATACAAGGATATGTAGACTCAGATTTAACAGGAGATATTGATAGCAGAATGAGCACAACTGGATATGTGTTTACCTTGAGAAGCGCAGCAGTGAGTTGGATCTCTAGGCTACAAAATATAGTTGCCCTATCCACAACTGCGGTAGAGTATGCCGCCATTACTGAGGCGAGCAAGGTGATGATCTGGTTAAAGAACTTCATGGGTATGTACAAGGAGCATAGGGATGGAAGACTTCATAGTGACTGTATGAGTGTTATCCATCTTGCTAAAAATATTGCATTTCATGCCAGGACTCTGCATATTTATTTACTGTACCACTTCATTCAATCTTTGTTAGAAGATGGCCAGCTGGCATTGGAGAAAATTCACACATCAAAGAACCAAACTGACATGCTTACAAAATCAATAATAGCGGAGAAACTGAAGCTATGCTCAGCTTCAGTTGGCCTTGAAGGATAAAGAGAGGGCAGAGTGAGCCATACCACGTCCTTTGCAAGGAGAAAGAAAATTGAAGAAAATTCAAGACTTAAGATAGATTGATCACAATTGATCTCCAAGTGGGAGATTTATATGGTGTGGAGACTCGTTGGATCACCAAATGAGCCAACAGCATGCCTGGCACTCAGGCAAACTCAAGTGCCCTTGAAGCAGAAATGCGAGCGCTCAGGTGCCTGCGAAAATGTTTGCCCATGCATGACATGTCAAGGCTATTTATGGCACTTTGAGAAAGAAAATTGAAAAAAATTGAAGAAAATTCAAGACTTAAGATAGATTAATCACAATTGATCTCCAAGTGGGAGATTTATATGGTGCGGAGACCCATTGGATCACCAAAGGAGCCAACAACATGCCTGGCGCTCAGGCATGCTCAAGTGCCCAGCAAGCAGGAGACCTAGCGCTCAGGAGCACTCAAGCGGCCCTGAAGCGGAAATGCGAGCGCTCAGGTGCCCACAGAAATGTTTTCCCAGGCATGACGTGTCAAGGCTGTTTAGGGCACTTTGAGGGCTTGATTTGAGATCTCCGATATAAACTAACATGATGGTTAGGATTTGTGTGTGCCAAATATTCTAAGAGAGCTTGGAGGTTAGAACCCTAGAGTGAAAATAAGAGAAAATCTGTGAGAGAAGAAGAAGAAAAAAAGCTTAGGGCGATGAATCTCTTATTTCTCAAAGACATTGACGAGTTTTTCATGTAATTTCTTGAGTTTGTAGGCTTGCATGTTTGTGATTGCTCAAAGCATTATATCTCAAACAATAATTATTCTATATCTTAAAGCATTATATACCAAAAAGACACACAAGCCGTGCAAGGACCAAAATGAGTGGAAGCGATGAATCAAGAACTATCTACTTTGGTAAGAAAAATTACAAGCAAAATTGTCCCTCGACCCTCAAACACCAACATTATTGGCAGCAAATGGTTATTCATAAAAAAATTTAATGAAGATGGGTCTATCACACGACATAAAACCAAACTTGCAGCTCATGATTTCTCATAAAAAAAGTTGATTATCACGAAACCTTCAACCCTGTCATAAAATCAATCACGATCTGATTAATGCCAACTATTGCTCTCACTCAAAATTGGCATATTCAACTACTAGATTTTAACAATACTTTTCTTAATGGAGATCTTCAAGAGGATATCTAGATTGAGCAAACCCCTAATTTTGTCTCCAAAGATCAACTAAACTATCTGCGAATTAAAACAATGCCCTCATGTTTGGTACTACAAGTTATCTCTAGCTCTCATCTAGTTCAGTTTTACTAACACAATCAGCAATTTGTCAATGTTTGTTTACAAATAAAAAAAAATCTCATGTTCTTTCTGGTTTATGTTGATGACTGACAGACCTAAAATACATTGTTTTTACTTACACACAAGTGTACGTCGTTCGAAGTAATATGGGATGACAAAATCCCGAGATTTATCATCCTCTGAGAACAGAGGTGAATTGTTACTAGAGTTTATCCACTTTCAATAATATTTAAGTAATGATTTGTTTTGAGTTTTTATTCCTAGATTATCAATCCTAAATTACTTTGATTTAACATACAGTTCATTATGATTTTGTTTAAGGTTACATTATAATTTCCATGTCAAGTTGAATTATTTATTTTATTATCAAGGAATTTAACATTCTCTAACAGAATTATTAAATATACTAAATCCTATCTAGTACTCTGAAATGAACACACTAGGGTTCAATCTTGGCACATAGATATCCATGTGATCTTTTAGTGAGTAAAATCATCCCTTACGTCTAAGTGATAAAATCTCTATTTTAAGTTAAAAATCACATAATCATGATTCCCTCGATGGCTCACATGCTTCTACTCTTAATTTAGCTAAGAAAATGAGCTGCAAAATTAGATGAGCTTGTCACATCGCTCATAGCTTGACACGCTCGGATTCCTTGAGTAAATCAAGAGTGAGCTATGTAGCTCTATAGGTAGTTCTCGACTCACATGTATCAAGTTCATACCTTAACTTGGAGTTAGCAATGGCCTACGTGAACTATGTCACATCATTTACTACCTAACATGCCTCCTTTGGGGTCAGGGTTTTCCCTTTAATGTCTCTTCCAAACTGAAAATCAAAACCTCTCTTAAGCATTTCTTTCTTCCTTCTATAATCTTCTCCTCATACCTTCTCTCTTCCAAGCAACCATCTTTGAAATTTGGAATCTAATTAATTATTATTATTTTATTCTCTTGGAATTGAAGGTAATTAATGCTAGCAATTAATTGTTGTTGTGGGAAAATGGAAAGAATTAAGTCTTTTGGTCTTTCCAATGCTGACTTGAAGCAGGTTTCCAAGACAGCATTACGACGCACGCTACTGCGCGCTATAGCGCCAGGCTTTCGACCAATCTGGCGCTACGGTGCGCTATAGCGCCAAGGTTTTGGGAAGGTTGGCGTTGTGGCGCGCTATAGCAAGGTCTTGTTCTATGAAGTTCTAACACTATGGCTAGCGCCTTTCCTTCTGGAATTCTGGCACTATGACGCGCTATAGTGTCATTCTCTCTGTGAATGTGGCATTGTGGCCCGCTATAGAGCCTTGTTCTCTGGAGTTCTGGCACGCTGTAGCATATTTTCCTCTGAAATCCAGGCGATATGAAACTTTGCTCTCGGGAACAAGGGCGCCATGGCGTGCCTCAGCATGCTGTAGCGCGTTGTATCATTCTTTTTCACCGAATTCTCTTTTTTTTTGTAATCTAATCACTTTAGAGCTGAAATGACATAAAAACACACTAAAACAACAACTAATTTTTACAACTAAAACAACTAATTCTAAATAAAAAATGACTATAATTATGGGGCTCATGAATGACGTTCTTCTTACAAGAAAATATTGAGCACCTCCTACAGCATACTATTAACTATTTAGCTCAGGAACTTGCCATAAAAGGTCTTAGCAGCATACACATGTTTCTCAATATACGGGTAATTTATTCTAAGAATCACATATTCTTATCACAACAACATTACATTGATGATATTTTACTCCAAACAGAAATGATAAACCCAAAACTAGCTACAACACCAATGGTGGTTGCACCAAAAGGAAAGTCTTCAGAAGAAAGCTTATTTATGGATCCTACATTGTATCACAACATAGGAGTACTCCAATATCTACATTTACTCGTCCATACATTACTTTTAGCGTCAATAAAGTGTGCCCCATGCATGCTCCAACAATTGCACCTTGCCAAGCAGTTAAACACATTCTAAGCTACATAAAAAGGACTCTTTTATATTGATTGCAAATATAACCTATACCTGAGTTAAAAATTACTACTTACAATGATGTGGAATGGGCCATTGATACCGAAGATCGCAAGTTTAGTGGCAATTATTACATTTTTCTTGATTCTACATTAGTATCATGATCCTCAAAGAAACAATCAACAGTTGCAAGATCGAGTACAAAAGAAAAATATAAACATGTTGCAAACACAGGTAGAAAAATCATGTGGTTAATTTCCATGCTGAAAGAACTACAATTGTCCACTAATATAAAGCCAGTCATATACTACGACAAATGAGCTCAAAATACTTAACCGCAAAGCCAATATTTCATACAAAAATGAAACAAGTTGAAGTAGACTATCATTTCATTCGAGTAATTAAGCGCAATCAAAATTATCAGTACAGCGCATACTAGCGCGTCTGCAGCTAGCTGATATTCTCACAAAAGCGTTACCTCCTACAGATTTCAGTAACATTGCAAACAAGCTCGTAGTTCATCCGCCATGAACTTGAGAGAGAGTATTAACATTATTATATTGTATTTTATGTCTATTAGTTGTCACATAGCTGTTTTCATTTTATTTCTTATTAACACAATATCGGTCGTTGGTAAATAGTAGTATAGACCATCGCCATTCAATTTTAACTCACAGTGGTATAAATACCACAGTGAGATTAGGTTTCTTTCAGCAATGATAAATTTCATTCGCATCATTCCTTCACATTATCAACAGTGTCTCATGGCTAACCCCTTTATCCAGCTATCGACAAAACTACTAAGAGAAATTCCACCTTCAATAGAAGAACTAGAACTGCTTCGAAATATAATTATTAAGCAAAATAAAGCCGCTCCACTTGCCATCAGCTGCCTAGCAACTCTCCTCTTATGATATAGAAAGATGCATGCAATCACACCCCAATGCCATTTATGCATAGGCCAATTGAAAAAAAAAAAAATCAATTTTGATGTCTTATTCACATGTCGTTCTTCTTACTGGCAAAATTGAACATACTTTGAAATTCAAAATATGTAATGATGTAAGAACCTTCCATGCTTGTTAATTGGCTTATTGTTTTCTAGTAAGGATATATTCATTGTGTTGATTTATACTTCTTTATAACAATGAAATTAGAAAAGAATAATGAATTTAATAGGCGCTTTTTCAAGAGTTTTGCTATAATTGTATTCCTTATTTTCCACAATCTTATTATTTTCTTCTCATCTTTTACTTATCTTCATCTTTCACCTCACATTTTCGTTTTTTCTTCTACCTATCGAACTTTTGTTTAATGATGTAAATCAGTTTAGGACATGATTTATGATAATATGCATTGGCTAGAAGAATATATTTCCTCTCAACACCTAAACAGCTTATATTGGCTGATTCAGAGTCAAAGATCACAACTAAAGAAGATTAATAAATAAAGGGTGATATATATGTTGCAAGTTAAATAGGGGTGCATACCAGCAATTCTTGTGCCACCATAGTATATGTTAGTGGTATCGACTTCAGGGTAAATACCTTCACCAAATACATTTTTGCAAAGATCCAAATAGTATCTGTTGCAGAATAATGTCTTTAAGTCAGATGCATATTTACAAGATAAAATTTTCAAGTGACATTAAAATAACCATTTTAATGAATAAACAACATTTAATATAAAAAAATATATTCCAATTATATTTTAGAACTATTAAATAGATTTTCAAAAGTAGAGTCCAATGTAGATATCTTGAAATTTTAAAGATAATGTTGGAATCGTTGATGCCAATTATATCATTATTATACATTACTATTATTTATCATTTGTTCCCTAAGCATCCAACTCCCTCCTTTCTCTAGAAAAAAAAAAGTGGAGATGAGTTAGTTCAAGCAGCGGTGCTGCATGAGTTGGGGATTGTGTGCAAGGCACAAAGGCATGAGGAGAGCGGGTAGCAACAAGCGTGCCTCAATTGCTGCTTCCAGCGCAGTGGAGGCGAGAGCGAAGTATGAGGTTCTCATTGGCCAAGATAGCGCTGATCTAGTATGTAGAATCCCTTGTAGTAAAATCTGTTGAAATTATAGAAATTTTAGTCGCATATTTTATGATTGGCACGAACATTTTCCTTCTTAAGAGCGACGTAAGTGTAAGCAATCGGAGGTGAGAAAATTATCAAGACCAGAAAACTCTGATGTGGATACTGACGATCCTAAGCAAATCTGGGTTTTGATGCTTTCTTTAAGAGATTCATAATGAGATTATATTATCAATAAATAAATGCAATGAATATCTGTTCATCAAGTAGTTAAGATTAATAAACTCATTGAATAAGTAAAAGCTTAAGTTCTTATTAAATTAATCAGAGCAAGTGGTTTTTTGTTTCAGCAAAATTAATTGACTTACTGAGGATATCATGGTTTAACATAGTTCATGGAGTGATAATCTTTGCAGTAAAATAATCAAAAGAATATTTGAATGTTGAAATAACCAGCAACTCAAGGCATTATTTAATATGTATAGGATAACATAATAGTTTATCATGATTCAATTATACGCTCAGCTAATGATTACTTGCTGATGTTGGCAATCAAGTCATGCGGTATTGTGAATAACTTTTGGGAGGATAAATTATATGTTTAGATGATACTGTGCATAAGAGACTAGGACTGTACACCGAGCATTAAGTGTGAAGTTAGCATTCGATATGAAGTTCCTCTAGCCGAAGACCTGATTGAAAGGGTTACTTGGGCTTTAAAAGACTGTGTTTCTAGTAGAAAGGCATTCTAACTACATTTCTTGTTAAATAAAACATACCCTGTATGAATACATCAAAGACATTTTCGAGCCAAAACTTTTAGAGAAGTGTAGCAGAATTTATCACAAAGTGCTCTTCAAACCAAATTATTAAAGTTAAATATGAGAAATCTAGTGATCTATTACAGCCATTGTTTGTACAAAAATTAATGTAAGATAGCACTGTATTTTATTTAATAGTTAGAACATGATTGGAAAAGGCCATAATACTATCTAAGTTGCTGATAAATCAATCAAACTAACTCAATTTTACCCATCAGAAATAAAATTTAGTAGGAAAGATAATAATCTTTTTTTTATAAAATTTAGAAATTATAAGACTTTTCAGTTGGTCTCTAAATTATGAAGGCATGTTCACAACAATGTTGAGAAACATTCATATCTATTCAATAGTCAAAGAAACACTACAAAACTAAAAAAGATTTCAATTTGTATGTGCTTCACTTTTATGGAGTTTGGACTTGAGTGCGTATGCGTGTATCTTTTATAGATTTTGCCTACAAATTATCTCTTGAAATGGTTCATCGACTATTGACAAATGCCCAATTTAGTCCCCCTTTTGTTGAGACAAACGAGATATCTTTCTACTCCGAACTAGGATTGGGGTTTGATCGCTAAATATCACCAAAGCAAAAATGAAAAATATACCAACAAAAAACTAAAGAATAATCACAGTACAAATATTCATAAACATGCAAGCATACGAACACAAGAATATACGTGAAAAACTCAAGAATAGGAAAAACCACGGAGCTACACTACCACAAGAAAAAAAAAAGCCACAATAGAGGAAAAGGTTACAAAGTTACAGAGAACTTATCAATCTCCTTGAGGAAGAATAGATTCAACCGCCCTAAGCTTTTTCTTCTTCTCTCTCAGATTTCTCCTTGTTTTTACTTTAGGGTTTCAAGCTTCCAAGCCTCCAATAACTCTCATAGAAAAATGGCACTCATTAGCACACTCACAAACCCAAACCAACATGTTAGAATTTATATGGTCCAAAATCAGCTCACAAAGTGCCATAAACAGTCTTGACACACCACACGCAGGCTAGGATTTTCGAGCACCTGGGCGCCTGTGTTAATACTTCTGGGGCGGACGCCAGACTTTCTATCTACTAGGAGTCTGGGCATACTTCAGTGCTAGACCTTTTGTCTGTCGGGCGACTGGGCACGCCTGAGCGCCAGTGTCTGTCTGTTGGGCGCCTGGGTGCGCCGAGTGCTAAACCTTCTGTCTGCTGGGTGTATGGGCACGCCTGAGCGCCAGTGTCTCTATCTGGTGGATGTTTTGGCTCGCTTGAGAGTAAAACCTTCTGTCTGTTGGGCGCCTGGGCGCGACTAAGCAGCAGTCTCTATCTGGTGAGTGCTTGAGAAATAGTGCGCCTGAGCATTAGACTTATTGTTGGCTTTTATAGATCTGTTTCAGAATCCGCTGGAACACTGTTTTCTCTCCCTTTGATGACCTAACTGGTTTTCACACCATAACACCCCTGACAATTAAAATGCCCAAAATAGTCTCATAACTCCTTTTAAATGTTCAAATTAGTCTCATTTGAACTTTACATCCATTTTTGTTAGACAATTGAAATTAATGAAAGGCATTACGATAACATTACATTACGCACATAAGTTAGAATACTCTTCATTACTTTAACTTTTCTATCTAAATTAGATGATAAAGTTAAAATAAGACTAATTTTGAGCATTTTGATAGTCGGAAAACTAACTTGGGCATTTGTCAATAGTTGATAGACTATTTCAAGAAATAACCCTTTTACCTACATTAACAGTTAAGTACTCAGATGACCCCATAAAAATACTTTAAAGAAGAAATTATGGATTACCTTTGTGCTATAACGAAACTAAAAGAATGTACAAACTAGTAAATGAAACTACCAATAAGATCAAATAAAAGATAGTTAATTGAAATGAGTGTAGGATAAAAACATGTATTACTATAATATTAAAAACACAATTTAAAATTTAAAGTTAAAAATATGCATCTGTAAGAGCCTTGTGAGATACACTACCATTGTTCAGTTGCTTAAATAAAAAAGGTGGAGGGTTGCTTAAGGCAATCGACAATCATCATATAATCGTTAAAATAATATGATATCAGTTATTGGAGAATTTGATATCCTAACAAAAAAGTTTATAAAGTTAATATGCAATAAACAAATAACAAGATAAATAGTGTACTTCTTCAGCTAAAAAAATGAAAAAGAAAAGAAAAAAAGTAATATTTTTAGATTAAGCTTTGGAATCGAGAAAAATTAGACATACAAATGGTATGATTAAGAATTTAAAGAACAACAAAGATATAATTAAGAAGTTGAGATAGAATCATGACTTTAAAGTTTACATCAAGAGCATTTATTTAATATTGTAAGCATTTACACCTCAAACATGATTGTAAATGTGTATAAGAAAATGGAATGATTTAAAAGAGTTTATTCAAAGAATATTTTTAGATAAATGTTAATTTTTGGAAGAAAAATAAATGTGAATGTTGGAAGAGCTAAAGAATGTAATAATATTCATAGCAATTTTAGTTTTAGCAAGACTAATGAAGAAGCTAAAACAACCATAGACTTCGCTTTACCTTATGATTTTACAATTATCAATATATTGTTTAAGAAAAGAAAATAAACACTATTACATATAAGAATAATATTTAGGGAATGTCATTATTTCATATAAGAAAAGTTGGTCAATAATTTTGTAAATATTATAAAGTAATTCTAGAAGAAAATTTGACAACTCAATATTAATTATTAGTTCCAAATAAAAACAATCATTAATAAATAGAAACAAACTTGATTATCTAAGATTAGACGTTAAAATCTATGTAATAAAATAGATATACTATTATGAGCATGACTCTAAAGTTTGGCCATTGAAGCACACTAAGAGACTGTTAATATTTATGTGGAAAACGATTGCCAAATGTACAAGTAAGATTGATAAAAAGATTGTTTAACAATCTAAAGGGAGAGCCCCTAATAGTAAAGAGAAATTATGACGAAAGATAGATGTTCAAGAATGCAATTAAAAAAAAAAAGATAATCATATTGACTGGTTTAAATGAAATGATCATAAGAATGGAAATAGATAAATTTAGCTTGTTGTGAGTTAAAAAAGTTATTAATAATGCTAAAAAATGTGGCTTATGCATGCCAAATATGACACAAGATTGGGTAGATAAAAACAGATACAGAAGATTCCATTTATTCTTCATCCCAAATCAACTTATGATACAATCTAGCAGCACTCAAGGGTACTAATGATATAACATATATGAATTTTAATTAGAAATAATTTGTTATCTCATCCCATATATCTTGAACAAATTGGAATGTGATGAAGACTCATTCCTTAGGTTTAACATCAATCCATTTACTAACTAATAAATGATCACATCATATTAAGAAGTTCAACGTTTTGCCATGATCTATAAAGATTCAAAGCCATAGGCTAATTCTAGAGAAAACTGTCAAAATAGTCCCTTGACTTTGTAATTTGTCTATTTTAGTCCTTAACTCTTATATATGAACAAGATCAATGACTAAAATAAATAAATTGTAAGAGTCAATGGAACATTTTGATAATTATCTCAATAATTATATACCAAGTCAAGAGTCTAAGCTGTAAGACCCTAAGCATGTCTAAGAACTTATAGTTGGTAATTAGTGGCATTTGGATTATATGGATCATGGTTTGAATAAATAAAAAGTTTGTCATCATTCATGATGGAAAGAGTTTAGTTTAGATTGGGAGTTATATCCCTTTAAACAGCTAGGTGCTAAGTTTAGTATTTAGCTTAAGATGCATATATCTATTTGAATGCTCAAAATTTTGATTTAATTTCAGTAAACTTGCTTCATTTAAAATTCCAAATGACAGGTCTAATAAAATTGCCTTAGTAGACAAGGTGACCAATGTTATATGTAATTCTTAATTGTAAGCTCAAACGAATCATTAAAGCCCTTAAATCTACTAAGATATGAAGGACCATGCAATAATCCTACAAGATTTATAAATTTACTGTGGTTAAAAGATGTGAGCTAATTAAAAATGATATCGCTCATAAGATCTTTTAAAGTGACTAGGGTTACAACATAATTTATTAAATTATTGTTGAATATAATTCCCTATAACTCGTAGATCAATTATAATTTAAACACAAATAATTACTTGTAACTCAAAATAGCTCATTAGAGCTTTTAGTTCGACTATGATTGAAATGATAACAATCAATTTCAACTTAATAAAACTTAATTAGGACTACTTAAATCTATTAGGATTGAAAACAATAATCAATTAAATTGCAACATAGTGTAATTCACAAAAACCACTTATATCAATTTGAAAGTAAATTATTACACAAGGTTCCTTAATCCATATATTTGAACAATGAGATTGCAATTACACACTATTCATGCCTTTTTCATTTTTTGCATTTTTATATTTATATCTTCTATGCACAAATTTGTGTAATAATTGCTCACTGCCCTATTTACATCATGCACCTAATTTTAATTACATGTTGCAATTTGCAGGAGGAGCTTGCAAGCTTCAAGAATTAATTGTAAGAGATGTCTAACTAATAAATCAAATTATGTGGTGTAAACCCAATGCGATGGATTTCCCTTTTTTATAATACCATACATTTTTATAATCTTTTATTATTGCAAAATAAAAAAAGCACTGATATATATGCATATATTATGTAGATAATTAGTCATGACATTCAAATTCTAGGCAATTACATGTCTAGCATTTAAATATTAAGATATACAAAGTTAGCACATAATTATATTCTAGGTAAGTAATCTCATCCAATTATAATAATGAAAAGGTTAGAATGGGCAAACATTTAAAGTGGTAAATATGAAATTCCCTATTTTTATAATTAGCAATGATTTAATTAATTAATATTCAACTAATTGGTGAATTTTTAAATGCCAAAATTTATTAAATATGGTAAGGGTAGAGAATTTGTTATTTTTACATATTTGAGTATGGAATTAAAAGAAATAAATAAATTATTTCTTGTAGCTTTCAAAGGAGGTGACTTCATTGATAAAAAGTAATAATTTGTTAGCCTTTTTTTGAAGGGATTCAGGCAAAACCTCAAGTAAAGAGGCAAAAAAAAAAAAGGAATTACAATCAATTAATTCTAATTTAGAAAAAATGAACTTCTTGGATTATGTGGATCAATTTTTCAACTACCAATTCACAGGTCTATCATTTGGTCAGAGTCTTAGCCAACGGGTGGATATTTGCCTGGGGTAGAGGGTTTCTTTAGTGTGGTTGCCATTAGTTTTGTGAGTTGAAAACAAAAGCAATAAAGTTCCATTCCCGACCTTTTTTCCTAACGACTTTCTAGTTTCAGTGGTAGTAACAAATAAGTACCTTCAACTTCACTTCTCTCTCAACTTTTAATATTTGGCCCTCCCATTTCTAGCTTTTAGTGGAAAAGGAAGTCTAAACGCTCAATAATTGAATAAGGGAATATGTAACTAGTAAGGTTCCATCAATGCCTTGCAAATTGAAAAAAGGGTGTGCATTTTTTAACAATTAATTTACTAATTGAATTGATCAATGGACTTTAACATAATATCAGACTTTAAAATCATCAACAAATTAGTTAACTAATATTAGTCACTTTTGTTATTTTAACTTTATAAATAAATCCTGAGATTTTTCTGAGAATCTTTACAATTTTTCATTTTTTACAATACGGGAGAGGTATTGGAAACCCTCTCCAATCCAACATCTTATAGTGACCACGACCTAGAGACAGCACAGTAGTAGGAGAAAATACATGATTTCCCTTGTTCCGGTGCCTATAGTCATGAGACCACCCCTCTTGTATCTCCTCGACCTTAAATCCTACTATCTAAAGCATGCAAGAAGCCTCGGCCCTTCATCTCACCTCAACAGCTACACTTCCTATTCTCTCTTTGTTCTTCCTACTCCACTAAATCAGAAGGTTTAAACATTCTAATTATATCTCCACAAGGTTTCCAACAACAACAATGATCCCAAACCCTTATGCCAAAAATGGCAAATGTCACAACAAAATTCTATAGATGATTTTTTTATATTAGAGGTTCTGGCGGACCATTTCCCTTTCTTTTCTGTGCATCTAGCAAGGTATAGCTTATATCCAATAATTTTACCTTTCTATAATATTGGAGAATATACAGAAAGGTAAAATCATAATCACGCAGAAGGCTAAAAAAATGCATGACCCTTCCCCAACTCTGCATGAGTGGGACGCTTCATGCACCAAAAAAATCCTTTTTTAAAAATGACAAAGTACTTTGGAAATTTTCTAGAATGCATCAGAGGAAGAATGATTTTCTAAATTGAATGAGAAGTTCACCATTCCTTATCTTCATCTACAGAGAAGTGTCATTTATTTACAAATTAGTGAAAAAATTTAGTTCTAAATTATCAAGTAAACCAGAATGCTACTTGCTTAACTTGTCGTGAACTCAAGAAAATGATTGTTCAATGAAATTGCATCCCCGATGCTGCAGTAGGGAAAGAAATTTTGCTTAGGATAATTAGCTTTAAAACTCAAGCCCAAAATCTCAAATATTTTGTTGTAAATAAAATTTAGAGCAAACAATTGGCAATATTTGTACTACCCACCTCCTTAAATCTAATGAACATGTGAAACTCATAAGCTTCATAAGGAAATAAAAACATTGTTTGCTATGAGTAGTTTACCAATTTAGTCCTTCAATTATTACCATTTGGCCAATTAGTTCCAAGCTATTCAATTCAGCCTATTTGGTCCCCCAGTTATACAATTCAGCCTATTTAATCCCTCAACTATTCAATTCAGCTGTTTGGTCCCGCAACTATTCAGTATGACCAAATAATCCCTCAATTATTTATTTTAAAGACTAATTTAGTTCCTAATTTTCATTTCTAAACACCCAAGTAGGCTCCAAATAAATTGTTAGAATACTAACTAAATATTAAACAGTTGGGGACCAAATTTGCAAAATTTAACAGCCTGGGCTAATTGACCAAACTTAAAAAGTAGAAAGATTATTTTGAAATTACTTAAGCAAATTAATTTAAGAAAATATCGTCCACCTAACTGCGAATATAAAAAGGTGGTACATCAATCTAGATTCAAAATACCTAGTATTAATCCGTTCTGACCGAACATTATTGTTGTTTGGTGCTACTTGGAAATATGCAACTTCAGTGCAAACTTGGAACCACCATAATCGATCGCCTAGAGATTTCAATTTCAAAAGAAGATAAGATGTAGTTTATTCTATTATTTCATAAGACTTAAACAAAATATGACAAATATTAGATTGACGTATACCACCCTGTGCACCAAGAGATGTATTCTTGAGGTATTCTTGATTATAAGTTTGAAGTGATGCACCAAACTTTTTGAGGTAATATTCTTTTACATACTTTGCATACGCTTCCTGCAAGATTAATTTATGCACATTGAAGTTCCAGAAATAATCAATACAATATAAAGGTGAAATGAAAAAACGTACCATTTCCACACACTTGTCATAGTTTGGAATCATTTAAAATTAAATGGGCTATACTGTTAAATAATTCAAATCTCTAATATAAGCAAGACACTAATAACAAATCAAAAAACATAAAGAAAATGTCATTTGATAATAAATATCATGTGTAGTCAATAATAGTCTTGATGGTTATTAGCACATTTGTAACTAATGGTTGTAATTTACAACAAATGTTAACATATAGACACATCAAACTCTTACCTTGAATGAAGGAAAAACTGATAAGTAAATTGATGGACTTTGACTTGAACTAGTAGTTATGGTTAAGTTAGCTATTTAAAATTAATCAATGCAACCTAAAATTGATATTAACTTCCACATAAAATATATATTTGCATATGGATAATTGTCTAAATCCGAGACACTCTCGACCACTTTAAATGCTTAACTTCAAATTCTATTGTGCTAACTTGGAGTAATGTAACAGCACCGATCATACCCTAATCTCCTCAAGCTTAAGCAATGGAATCAATGCTAGGAAAGGACTTGCTACTTGTGCTCGAGGGTGGGAGCATCTGCATCCATCCACATATCATAAGCACGCAACGTAACAGTTTTGCCTAGTGACCTTGCTACAAACTACAACACTTGAACAAGAAGTTGATGCATCAAAATTTTCAGATTATAATTTTTTGGGCTTTACATATTTAAACATGCCAAATTTGTATCGATCTAAATTAGTACAAGCACTGGCAGATCTCAAATCGTGTTAGAGATGCCTAAAATAAATTATTTCTACTATTTAGAAATGCAATATTTAAACAAAGTATACAAAAATTATGTTTAGATATTTTAGCTAGTATCATAATCATTCAATTACATGCATTTAGAAAAAAAAGTAGATTTTTTAATTACCATATGATGGCATGCTCCACTTTATCACTATTTTATATTTTTATTTGATTTTATTATATATAATTACTATTTTCTCCCTTTTTTATTTTTATTTTCCCACATAACTTGAGTTTATGGATTTATTGAACTCTTGATTTATTATTTTTGCTCATAAAAAAAGAAAAGGAAGACCAAATAGACAGAAACAATTAGAATGGATCTTATTTGGAGCTTAGAGGGGTTTCTATTTTATTGTGCACAATTAAAACAAAGGATTCATGTGCGCAACCCCACAATGGAAACAAATGATTCATGTGAGCAACCCCATAATGGAAACAAAGTTTTCATAGACAATGGACTAAGGCATGGTGGTGTTGTATTTTCCCAGCCAACCTTTATACTTAACAGTTGTAAGCCTCCCTTCCTAATCAGAATTTTCTATTGCAGTCTTCTCTTCCTAACTGCCCCACCACCACAGCCTTCATAACTCTCCCAACCCCTCTATTTATTAACAGAAAAATCAGATCAAATCAAAACGCCCCAGTCCTACTCTCCCTATACCAGCCCTCTCCATCAAAATCCTACAACTAGCAACACTAGACATTTTTCTCTACAATTGTTACTCAGCCACAACATTGCACAACCCAACCATCTCCTAATAGCCTCTCTAAGCATCTCTACAGCTTAAGGAACCCTCCATAATCAGATCTTATAATTCCAACTGACTCTTGCCCCTTTTCAATAGTCAGCTAATCAATCACAACTTGTTACAACAGCCAGTCTCTCTTCCATTAAAAAACTATAATCCCCAACTCTTTCCTCTCTCCTTTTAGAAACAACAGTAACCTTCCCAAAACAAACTACTCTCTCATCCCTATATTTCTATATACCAAAATAGTTCTAACCATGCCCTCCCTCTCATATCCCCATAACCCCAATCACAAGCGGGTGCATGTGCTTGCTTCCAAAAATCTTGGTGCTAAAGCAGGCCTCTTCCATGAAGCCGCAAATTCAACGCATCACTGGTTTTGCAAATTTGGATAGACTTTTTGATGCAAGGAAAACAGACAATTTAGAATAAGGAAAAGAAGGCATGCACATCAACATAAACAAGATGTAAGAAAAAAAAAACACAATCCAGAGAACATTCAACTTTAGAAACTCAAGAGAAGCGTATCAAGAGTTCAGAGATCAAGATCACCTTTGGTAAGTTGTCAACTTGACATCTTTTTTTATCTCTTCATGTGGGTTTTCAAATTTGAAAAGTGTCCAAGTTTTTTATTTTTGGAAATTCAAATTGAAAATAATCACACCCAAACCTTTCATAACTGTTGGTTCAATAAAAAAGTAAAAGAAGTCGACCGGTTATGGTGAAAATAATCGTCAACCTAATTAGAAAACTTCCTCAAAATCACACTTTTTAAAAGATATTGATATAATGTTTCAAAGTAAAACCTACAGTTTCTTGCTTGGCAAGCAAGCAACAGAACCTCCTATAATGAAAAAGGTAAATTACAATTTTTGTTTACTTATTAATTCAAATATTATGGCATATTAAGAGAAATAATTAAGACCCTATATTTATGGTAACTTTCTAGTTTTTAAATAATAAATAAATATGATATTCATTTCTCATAGATCTTGAGGATCTTGCTGCTATCATCACCAAGTTTTCTTTCTTCTGTATTTACTACAATTATCACACTCGCAAAAAAAAAATTCATCTTGCCTTCTTCCTCTAATTTATTTTTCTTCTTCTTTTCAATAACCGTAATGTACAGTGCAACAAATCCATCCGTCCAGCCATTCATAGCCCCTCCACAGCTTCTCAATAATCGGACAAACTCCTTGCCTTTCCTTTCAACTTCTCCTCAACAGCAGTACAGCCCCTACCTCTCCTACATCAATAAGAGGTATAGCTTAAGATAATCCATAGAAAATTAAGCTGATCCTTTGTTGTGATTGACTTCTTAAATAATTCATGGAAAGAAACAGTGAGCCTTTTTTTTACTAGAATAAACCTTCAAAGTAGAATGTATTTCTTTTACCTGCAGCTATGATTATTTGATAGAACAAGGAAATGTTCCTGTCCCTTTCAGCAAATCAAAGTATTTTTTGATCGTCAATCCAAATAGCATCTCTCTTTAAAATTATAGTAAAGCATGAACCTAATAGTCTCACATATCTTAAAATATTCTTTAGGGGCAGGAGACTCGATAATGCCAAGCTCTGAAATGGTCTACTTTGAAGACTTCCAAAACAAAAATAGAAGTTGAAACAAAGGGTAGTCCAATGAAATTAGAAAAGCAAGAAAAAAAAGGATTACTACTTAAGAACATTAACTTTTTGTAAGTTTCTGGCAAAGCACCTAAACATTGCGATTATAATATACATGAACATTTGCGTAACAGTAAGAAAACAAAACAATTGATTAAGAAAAAAACTTGTCCTACCTTGCCATCTTTGACCAGACTATCCACATTAAATTATGTATATTAGGATCCAACAGTAATGGGTAATGCTCCAAAGTAGGGAAAGGTTTTGCTCTTAGTCATGTCATCTATAATGATAACTTCAAGACTTGAGTGTGAAAACATGGTCTAAAGTGATTCAGTATGCACCATGATATTTCCATGATTACAGAGATTTTCTCTAAACTGGATGATTCTTAAGAAACTAGCTAATGTTTTACGATCTAAATATCTGGTTGATGAACAATTTGAAGATAAGCATTTTTTCAATTTAAAATAAGTTTCAAGATTGAATTTGGTTGATTTAAAACATAAGATTACTCAACCTACTTCATTGTCGGTTTACTGTTCAATAGCCCGATTAAAGGGTATGATAATTAAGAGATTTTTCTGCCTTCTAATAGGAAAATAAAGCCCCTTTTCACAAAACATAAACAAGTAAAGCCAACAAATACTATTACCATTATTAACTAGAATTGCACCTCAACTTATTACTTTGTCAAAATTGATCATGTAAAGCGTATTGGACAAAAGGTACGCAGCTTACCACCAAATTCTCTTTTGATTTCTTCGCCTCAAGCAGAGGGGAGCATAACACATCCGGATTGCCATATTGGAACTGAGAAGTTAACAGAAGTTAGTATTTAGCCAGTAGAGGGATCCTGTGAGTTTAAATCAAGGATAAAAATGCATACCGCTATAGCTGCAGCATCAGCCAACAAGTACAAGAAGTCTACATCATTTTTAACCTTCAAGCATGTGAAGCATAGATTATATCATGAAAAACACGCTGAATAATAATTATAGAATAATGAAGAAAATCAAAATAAAATGAAAATCTGCATTCATATATAACATCTTTAAAATAGAAAGTCATCTAAACTAAACATGTAACCAGACATAATTAAAGGCCTAATAAAAAATAAATGATCTAGTAATATATAAAAAAATGCTAGGCACATATATAGAGTAAATTGTCAAAAAAAATCCCTTAACTATTTAGGCTTGGTCAATATAGTCCCAAACTATTCAATTTATTTAGTTTAGACCCCCAACTGCACAACGTATCCAAATTAGCCCCTCAACTAATCATTCTAAGACCAATATAGCCGCTAATTGTTTGTTCCCGAGACTAATTAGAGATATTTAGCATGCTGAAAAACTAGAGGACAAATTCGGCCAATAGTCTAGGATTAAACTAGCCAAACAGAAATAGTCAAGGGCCTAATTTGACAAATTTCAGTAAGCAATCAACATTCCCATGGCAAAGAGAAAAGCAAATAACACAAGCCAGTATTGATTTAATTAAGATAATGTTTAATTATATGTATAATGCACTTTAAATGCAAAATATTGACGTGGGACCAAAGTTTTCTCAACTATTATTTTTGCAAGATTTGTTATGTATATACACCATTAAACATAAATATTTTTCAACTTTTTTGTGATGAAAAAGGTTTTCAAATCCTTTTATAGGTTATGAAAATCTTGCAATCTTTAGAGATATCTTATGATCAATTCTAGGTTGCCACAGTACAGCTACAAATAACGCCGTAATGGAAGTGACTTGGTATCTACAAAAATAAGGAAAACAAAGAAACGAAAAAGGGTAAGATTCTCTTAATCAGTAGCACGGGGTAAGCCAAAGTGACTTCAAGATCTAGCATGTATTTTTGCCTTCAAGGAGGAAGAAAATGACAGCAACTTTCTACACAAGCTTTCTCCTTCCGCTCATGAGTTTTAAACTCCACAACAGTAGGTTGGGTTATTTTCACTCTTAAGCATCAATTGCAGAAGGTGCTTGTTATCCTCTTCATTAAATAAATGGGTTTATATTCATAAAATGGCAACTATAATCATCTATATGTATGTAAAGAAATCTTTGGTACATTGCTTTTGAAGCTTAATGAAACTACATGATCCCTATGTGATTGTAATGACCCTTGGTCATAATAAGAAAAACATTAACATCCCTGCTAAATTCTATTTTTCGTCAAAAACCCGCTAAAATTCGTTTTATGTTGATTTCCAGTTGATTATTGTTTTTTGTTAATTTCAACGCTCATCTGCATTTTAAGTTAATTTTTCGCTGATTTTCGTTTTGACTTGTAAACCCTCTTGACGGAACTAATCAAAACATATTAAAAGCTATTTATGAATGTTTCACTTTAAGTAATTAAAAAAATTATTTTGAGGATAACTGCTTATGTTTAAACGCATGGAGACGTTACAAAGACACAATTTTCTTCCCTAAGACAAAATTAAGGCAGTCATTTAAGCCAATTTTCCTCTTCCCGTAACCGATGAAGCAGAACGACGGCTTTCTCTTGTGGAAACGTCATTCGCTCCTTCCAAAAACCGTCAGCAATTAGGTTGGCGGTTTCCATTGGCTGAGTCGACAGATTACTGCCTGGCGACCCTATTTATGCTCCTGCGAATCTCACGAGTTCCCCCATTACTACTTCCTTACTCTAAGAAAACATTTCCATTCTCTCGGAAGAAGCCCTAGCACCCTTTGGCTCTCCCGTCATCTGCCTTTAGTCTATGAAATCAACGCTTACGGCAGAAGCAAGGACGATCCCCGGTAGCCCAACGCTCAACAACTTTTCTTCTCTCCCTTTCACTTGACAATCTGGGTGCTCATCAGCTCTTCGATCCTCCTCCCAATTTTCTTCGGCCGATTCCCATTCCTTCAACAAGAAGACTGTCCCAATTCCTGACATCGACTCTTTTCCTGATTCCTTCATCGTCTCCCTTGTAACAACCCTAGTGTTTTTACCCAATTTTGGGTAGTTTAAATAGCTTAAAAAATTCGTCATTTGACTCTTAGTGACATTAGGAGCAAACTCCTGAAACTTGGTGCAATTTAGAGATCGTTTTATTTTAACGTATATTTTGAGCAATTTAATTAACCTGAAAATTAAGAATATTATATTGACCTCAAATTAAAAATCTGATTTTATTTTTGAGTTCCTCACCCACAAATTAGCTATGGATGAATTTTTTTAAGAACTCGTTTGGTAGCTTAATTTTAATTATATAAAAAGGTACTAATTATTAAATTAATTTTGACCTAACGGAGCGGCCAGCTATTAGGACCCACTAACGCCCGAATACAGCCATCCGATCCCTTTCCATGCGCCGATCAAACGGTTGAGATCACCTCTGCTCAAATCAAGCGATCTGATCGTTGGATTGAGGTGCAGTCCAACGGCCAGCGCACGACAGGGAACTATTCCACGAGATTCCCTGTCGTGCTCACAACGCGGGCCACAATTGTGGGTCGTGGCACAGAGCTATTCCACGACCTGTACAGAGAGTGCAGGCCAGCCCCTCTCGTGCCCTAAAAACCCCCGCATTTGAACCCTCTCACGCTGCTGACCCTTCGAGTGCATTTGGGAGCTTCAACATTACCTGGTGGTGGAGAATTCAATCGGCGAAGGAATCGAACGACGATGATAAGGTACGTTGATTTTCCCGGTGATTGTGTTTCATTTAGTTATTGTAGTTTGCATAGGATCGATTGGGGTTTGTTTGGAGCTTCGATATGCCTGGTTAGCTCAATTGAACTCGGTCATGTACAGTAATGCACAGTGCCCGAGCTCAATCCACCTCCCAACCCTCCCTCCACCGGCTCGCGTCATCTCATTTAGTCTATGGGACGGCCGGGGGCTTAGGAGCTCAACCCACCCAATCGCAAGCTGTAAGGTTTATTGTGGAGGTCGAATTTCAACCCCACAGTAAACCATAACCCTAACCGGCCCCCTTTTTATCCCTTATTAAATTAATGACGTTGTTGCATATTTAGGATAAGACTTTCTATGGCCATAAAAAGGTATTGTCGAAACCTTTCTTTTGAACTATGGCTAAGTGTTCGGCATAGGCGGATGGTCAAGAAATTAGGGTTTCCTTCAAACTCTAATTTTCCCGAATCCTCAGCCCCTCGTCCATTTTAAGGGCGTACAATGTCGGGCGGGTTAGCCCGAGACTTGCGCGGCACTTTCCTGGGGTATATGTAACGACTCAAAGTCGTTAATTTGCAAATTAGGTCAAATCCAGCCACAGAAATTAGGATCCCGGAAAACTTCAATTTAGGGTAAACAAAAATACTATTAGATAAAAATAATTCTTTAGATCAAAATACCCTAGTTTGAGAGAAATCCGGATAATGGAAACTCCCACTTTAATTTTTGAATTATTTAAATTCAATAAATTGAAAAAAATTAATTATATATGTCCAAATTCATCAATTTTCATATCATTTTGTTAAGTATATTATTTTAAGGATATGTTAAAAGTTTCATCAATTTTTGAACGCCGGTTCAATCTCTTTGAAGTTTAAAACTTCAAAAATTAATATAAAATAAAATTTTTGCTCCGAATCAATTTTTGGCTCGGAGGTGTTCGTTACATCATAACACACCTCAGTGTCAAGATTCATTATTTTTGAAGGTCAAACGACAGAAAAATACGAAAAACTTAATTTTAAATAATTATTTTTAACTTTCCTTCGATCATTCCTCTATTTTTATCCCCCCTACAATCGAGTGCAGGCTCTGTTGATCGGCCCACCTAACCAACCCCAACGCCTTCCCTCCCTCTACTTATACCCCTTCTTCCCCCTCTCCTTCCATCACAAATCCTAGCAACCAGCCAGCTCCCTCCCTCCTGCTAGCCAGCCGCCACCCCCTCTACTTCGACCGCCCCACTCCGACAACTCCCTCCGGCTCCCTTCAACCACGACCCTAATCCTAGGTATGAGGAGAAATATAAAGGAAAAGAGGGAGAAATGAGGAGATTTATTGCTATTATTTATTTATTTTCTTTATTTTCTTTTCTTTATTTCTTTTTTTATATATAATAATCATTATTATCATAATAATATAATTCATTATTCTCATTAATTAATAATACAAACAATACGAATATTATAAAATGATTATTATTTCCATTCTGTCAATTTCAATTCAGCATTTTCATTCTGACATTTTATTATTATTATTACTTTCTGTAATTTTTACACTCTTTTCTATTGTCTTTTTATTTCATACATTATTATTAAATAATGATAATAATAATATTATTATAAATATTATTGCTACCCTCAGTAATTTAAAATATTATCTTCAATCAAGAAGAGAGATTGAAAACAAGATAGAATAGAAAAGAAAATTAAATATCCCTAAAAATATCACTTTCATTATAACATTGGCTAAAAGGCTAATTTAAATAATCAAAAATCTAAATGCAGATTCGATCAAACTACTGCACTTTTGAACTTAAAGAAAAAAGCACCAGATGTCTTTTATTACTTGTTTAAATATGTTTTTCCGCATAGCATAGCACAAATTGATAAAAGTGTTTTTAAAATCCACATAAAATGATATATGAAAAGTTTGGATAACTGAATAGCATAAGTTCTATATTTATATATTTTTAGTGTGATTATACAACTGCTAGGAAGGGGCTGTTCGACATCAGGAGTCATAAGGAGCATATACCGATAAGCCTTTGAGAGAGCAGGTATAGAGAGAAGTTGGGATATGTAACACAAAATGAACCCCCTTTTTTTCGATTTTGTACTTGCCCAACAAAATCATGTTTTACGACAGATATCAAATGCTAAAATTCTATATTTATTTATGTGAGCAATTACTTTTATGCTTTAGTTTCAGTGCAAATAAAGCAAGTTTGCAGGAAAAATTTATACAGCTTTCATGTCTTATCAGATTATTGATTATTTTGCTTATTATTTAATAACTGTAAAGATGATATCTATCAGTACTTAGTTTCATGAAAGACGGTCATAGCCTATCATATATATATATATATATCAAAAATAAATCAACACACAACAACTCAACCGAGATCAAACTCCACGATGTCTCCCGAGGAGCACATCTTCCCTAACAAAAAAAAAGCACCATGACAGGCATACATTGCACAAAAATTCGCCACCAAATTCGCATTACGCGATCGGTGGGAAAAGATAACACGAGGAAAGTCGAGCAAGAAAGCGAGGTGATCTGCATGACGCTCTCCGCCTTATGAACGGTGAGCCCTCTCCCAAAGTCGTTGGAGCCTCCAGACCGCTCCCAAGCAGTCACCGTCTATGATGGCTCCATCAATATTCATCTTCATAGCCAGGAGGGCCTGCCATTGCTTGTATCTCTGCCTGAAGAGGACACTGTGTCTGTAAGCTATCTTCTGCAACAACCAGTAACTGTCCGTCAGAGTCGCGAACGACAACTGCCCCAAAAGCAGCATATCCTCCGTAGCTGTAGGACACGTCAATGTTGACCGTCAGCCAACGGGTCGGGGGGGTGCACCATCTATAGAAGGTGGAGGGGCCCTGATGGGCCGCGGGACCCCAGGAATCAGACCCGTTGTGCAGTCCAGCACTAACCATGGCAGAAAGCATCGTGCTTGCGCAAGCCAGTGGTCTAGGGTGCGGGCGACCGTGAGAATGCTCAGTCCTGCTCCAAGCGAGTACGCAATAAGATAAAAACTAAAGCGGAGACGTCGAGACGCTGAAGCAGTCGAGAACAGCACAGGGAACTGATCCCAGGAGTGGGTGAGTGTGGCCGAGAGCAATCCCCAATGAACAAAGATCTTCATGATGGCCCTCATGTAGCTGCATTGGACCACAAAGTGCTCCCTATCCTCCTCCGAGTCACAACCCCGCACACACGCTGCTGGCTGAGAGAGCCCTCGTCTGAGTAACCAACACCTCGTCGGTCTAGCGTCACTGAGCAATCTCCAAAGAAAACGGGCCTCCCTTGGGCCCAGGGTCATCTCCCACATGGCCCCAAACTGCCAAGGCTGACCTCCTCTCTCCAATCGATAAATCTAGCTTGCTCTGCTCTCAGTAAAATCATCCACATGCCACTGCAGGGTCCCCTCCTCAAGCTGGGTGTCTCTGGACAACTGGCCAGCCATAGCCAAAAAGTCTCCAAATAGCAGAGTCTGCCCGTTGAACTGTAAAGCCCTCACCTCTGCGACGGTAGCGAAATTCCATGGCTCTCACCCAAAGGAGGTCCTCTCTGCTGACAAAGTTGTATGTATGACAGGCAGATAACACAGTCCTCCAGAGTCGCAGGTCTCTGATTCCGAGTTCACCAACCTCAAGCAATCGGCAGACCTCCTGCCATATCACATAGTGTATAGACTTCTACCCCGCTCGTTCCCAAAGGAACTTACGAAGGATAGTCTCAATATCGGAAAGGCAGGAGTTAGATATCGGCGCCACCAGCATCTGGTAGGTGGGAATCATAGCAAGAACTGGCCTGATCAAACACAATCTGCCATCAAGGGAGAGATGACAATTGCTCCAAGAGCCCAACCTGCCACGGGCCTGCTCAGTGATGGCCAAGAAGTCTGCTCTCCGCGGGGATCTGCCCGTGACTGTAACCCCGAGGTATCTGAGGGTCCCTCCTCTCTAGAAACCCAGCTGGATCGCTACCATAAGTTGTCGATAAGCTGGGGTCTGTTGGCCGAAAACAATGTGACTTTAGCGAATCACAGACTACCCCGTTCTCTTATACCCTGCCAGAATCTGTTGAATCTCACGATCCGCTACCACTGAAGCCGATGCAAACAAGGTCAAATCATCCACGTACATAAGATGGGAAAAGGTAGGCCCACCTCGGTCCAACTGTATACCAATCGGTCGGCCCATCTGCAACTGTCGTCTAACTAGAAGGGAGAAGAGCTCCGAGCACAAAATGAATAGTAAGAGAAGAGGGGGAACCCCTGCCTGAAGCCTTTCCGCCCTACTATCCATGGAAGCCGGTGCTCACCAACCAGGACTAAGAACCTGAGGGACTCCACGTATTGCATAGCCCAATCCGTCAATCGCTGCAGAAAGTCAAATCTCCGAAGAACCATGCGTAAGCACCCCACTCCATCCGGTCGTAAGCCTACCCCATATCCACATTGATGGCCATATGACGACCGTCGAGGTGCAGTATGAGAGACGAGTGAGGATCTCCTGAACCGTGAGGCAGTCCTCGCTAATATCTCTCCCGGGAACAAAGGCGCCCAGTTCACGGGAGATCAAAGAAGGCAGCACTGTCTTAAGGCACATGACCAAGATCTTGGCCACCACCTTATAGACAGTGTTGCGAAGCTGATGTGGTGGAACTGCCTCGGAGTGGAGGCCCCCTCTTCCTTTGGAATATAATAATTACTAGAATATCACGCCAACGTTATAGCATCTGCCCACCATCAAAGAAATGGTGGACGTCTGCCAGGGTGTCAGCCTGGGTGATCCTCCAGTAGCCCATAAAGAAAGAGGGGGGTAATATCAACAATTCCAGGGGAACGGTTAGGGCCAAGGTCCCTCAAGGCTGTCCAGATTTCTGCGTCCGTGACCGTACAATGGAGAGAGGCAGCATCTGCGTCACCAAGTATACAATCTGGAATCATATCATCTGGGCAACCCCCTACGGGACAAGAGGTGCCCCACTTCCCCTGGAAAAACTCAAAAAATAAATAAAGAATCCACTGCGGGTCTGAAGTGAACTCCTCCTGTAGCGCGAGCACGGTGTTCGACTTACGATGCTGCGTCGCAAGCCGCTGAAACACTGCAGTGCACCGATCACCTTGAGAGAGCCATCGTGCCTTGGCTAGCTGCTGCCACCAACTTACCAACCATGCCTCCACCTAAGAGAGCTCCTACATGGTGGCCAAGAGCAGCTGAACAAACTTTGAGTCACCACCCTTGTCCAATACCATGTCCTCCATCTGGAGCTGCTACAAATTTGCCATGAGCTCCATCTCCCTCCTCAGGTCCGGGAGCGTTTCGCGTCCCCATTTGCACAGCGCCCGGAGAGTGCGAGCCAACTTGTGGTTGAGAACTGAGGACGCCGAGCAGCAAGACGACTGTCCCCAAGTCCTCTCTACCATAGAAAAGGCCTCCAAGTACTATAGCCACGTGTCCTCAAACTTGTACCACGCACCGATACTCTTGAACCTGAGGCAAGCATCCGTCAAAAAAATCGAGCAGTGATCAGAGGCTACCAGAGGAAGGTGGTGCACCACTACACCCGATAGAAGGTCCATCGCCTCCGTGCTGAAAAGGAACCGGTCCAGACACTCCCAAATGCGGCGCACACCCTAAGACCTAACCTAGTAAATCAGATAGCTGGTAAATAACTGACGGGTCGGCAAGCTATAAATTATAGCTTCCGACTTCCACTTCTACTCTGACTTCCTGGGAACTGGAACTTAATTTAGATTAACATTAAAGATTAAAGACTTGGAAAATTGCTTGAAGCTTTTCTATTATAGTTTAGGCTACCGGACCTGCATAAGTTTCTATTGTTGTTCCACGTGTAAGGTGAACCAACAAAGTCAGGGACGAGAAAGTGGCACACATCCAGTATCTCCTGGAAGTCAGTCTGAGCAGTGGTGACTCTGAACGGCTTCCTGCCGCACTTTTACTCCTCAGAGAGAATGCAGTTGAAGTCTCCACCGAGTACAAGCGAGCACCCCTCCACCCGCACAACAAGGATCATATGCCACAACTCCCTCCATGTATACAAATAAGTGGACGCATAGACCGCACCAAACTGAAAGCAGGTCCCCGAGCTCAAGATGACGGTGGTCAAGATCACCTGGCTGCAAGAGAAATGGACCTCACACTGTAAAAAGTCAGCCTGCCAGGCAAAGATAATACCCCTCCCGAGCGTCCAAAGGAAGGCTGAACAGTGAAACTCAAATGCCGCCCAAAGAGGCGATTAACATCACGACGAGTGAAGAACTTCACTCGCGTCTCCATCAAAGCAATAAAACCCAGTTTACGCTCCGAGATAAACGGCAGAAGGTGGTGTCGTGTCGTCGGCTTCCGCAAACCGCGACAATTCCATGCGAGGATGTCATTCATTGAGGAAACGGTGGGTGCTCCCTACTCCTGAAGCGCAATCTCCTAGCCGTGGTGGGCTGCTGTCTGGAAACAGAGGGCTGAATAGGGGGCGGGCTGACCGAATGAACTCAGGTCTAGCCCATGGGCTGGACCTCAGCAGTTTTGGATGAATTGGCTTGCTAAGGGGGCAGTGGCTGGGCGGGCTGAGGCTGGAGGCCAGGCGTGGGCTGCTGCAGTGTGGTATGCTGAGCTCCATTAAAGGGGCCCACCGAGCTAAGGGTGGGTTGGGCCAGGCTTGTAGACGCTAGGACCACAGAACACAAGGTCACGGGGTGCTGTGCCGTACGCTGAACTGGGCTCAGAATAGCCGAACCTGAGGGTAAAGGAGTGGGATGGGCCGGGATTATGGACGTTGGGGCTGTTGGGCCCGCAGCAGACTGGGCCAGGCCCAAGGTAGGGTCAGCAGAGGACTGGGTCGCTCGCAGAGCTGGACCCACAAACGTGAGCGTAGACCCTTGGTGGGGCAGCTGGGTTGTGGGTTGTTGCCCCGCGAGGGCTGTTGGGCCAAGAGGGCCAAGGGGACCCATAGGAATCGAAGGCGGACCCAAGTATTGGGCAGTGGGTTCATGCAATGCCGGATGTTGGGCGCGCGCATATCGAGGCCGAATGTTGTCCCAATGACCAAAATACCTGCCGTGAGGTGGCGTCCAACTGGGCGCATTGGGACGCTTGTGACGTTGGACAGTGATCTAATCATTAATTCCCGAAGGAGGTGGCGGGGTTGCTCCCACCGTATTAGTGGCGGGGGGTGCACTAGTGGAGGCAACACAAGTTAACGGACATGTAACCTCTTTGTGGCCAGCTTTCAAACATGAATTGCAAACAATCGAGATGCCCTCATGAGTCACTTTTTGTTCAAACATACCATTCACATCATCAATTTTGAGTAGAGGGATTAGATGTTGGGAGAGATTGACCTCTACACAAATACGAGTATACTCACATCTCTCGAAGTTGAATGTTGGCCCATTAATTGATAACTGCTTTCCAACTTGTGAAGCAATCCGGGTTAGGTTGATTGGCCCCCATAGGCTAATCAGGAGGCCCGGAAGGTGAACCCATAAAAGGGTTGAGAAGCCAACCTTCACGGATGGGGAGAAACTTGGAACCCATTTGGCTAGGCCCAATACTTGCCCACCAATGAACCAAGGACCATTTGTGAGAACTTAATTGACCGCCTCAACGTCTTCAAACTTCACAAGGAGACAGTCCGGTTTAAGGAAATGGATAGAGAATCTCCCATAGACCTCCCAACGGATGCGGAGCTCCTTTTCAAGGATTGGAAACGGTATACGGAGGCCAAATAATCTTACAACCAATGAACTTACAAACTTGTACCGATTGTTGTTCTTCACAATCCATTATGCAACACCCATCGGATCTTGTAAAGGATTCAATGTTACCAACATCGGGGCAGCTAAAAGTCTTCTGCAGTCCCCAAGCATTTCTTTTATAGTGCTGCGACTCCTTGGGGCATTTTCCCTAACAGTTGGCGTGCAAGAAACTTGAGAATTTGGTAAGGCTTTCTCATGGTTTGAAGATCTATCCGATTGCAACCCCTCAAGTAATTCATCCACATTCTCAACAAAAGCATTATCGATCAGCTTAAAATCAGAAAAGGAATTTTCCGAACCTTTAGGAGATGTATCAGCACTTTATTTGAGGTGAAATCCACTGCAATTTTGGAGGCTGCAGCTTTTGCTGTCATGAGTTTCAGCAAACCTCCAACTTCCTTGACAATTTTAGAAGGTGGCGGAGGCATTGTTAGGGCCACAACCTCCAGCACATGAGCATCCAAACAGCCATCTTCTTCCTCGCAAGCAGTTGTCTCAGGTTCCATGGACGAGATTGAGTGGGGTGACCCCGCAGCACTCGCGGGGTTGCGAGAGCACCGCTCCGCTTGTCGGCACATGTGTCCATGGACAATCCAAGGTCTGAGACCCAGCCTCGGTTCGACTTGCATTGCTGGACGCCGACGTCGAGAAGCCAACGAAAGCCGGCGAGGCAGATCCACCCTTGAAGCCACCCGCCGAAAACCGAGAATACGGCGGCAGCCGCTAACCCGCATTAAGCTGCTTCCGCAAAGTGTCCCTGCAGGTCGTGAAGCGACCCTGCGGAGGATCCTTGCCCGGCCAGTTGGCTGAGGGCCGAAGTAGTCGGCACTCCTTCATTTGCCGCCGGCCCCCCTAGAGCATGGGGGGTTCCTCCATTTCCTTTCCTTCTTTCCTCCTCAAATACATCGATCATCCACGCTCTACATATCTGCGTTTGGCGAGCGTCCGCCAAAAGCGTTGAAATTACACGATTGTTTATATACTCTGCAAAACCTTAAACTAAAGCTTTATGATGTGACCAATGCTTGAGGGAAATTACACGATTATTGCTTAGTGCTTCATTTGCCGCCGCCCCCCTAGAGCATGGGGGGCTCTCCTCCATTTTCTTTCCTTCTTTCCTCCTCAAATGGATCGATCATCCACGCTCTACGTATCTGCGTCTGGCGAGAGTCCGCCAAAAGCGTTGAAATTACACGATTGTTTATATACTCTGCAAAACCTTAAACTAAAGTTTTATGATGTGACCAAAATGCTCGAGGGAAATTACACAATTATATTGCTTAGTGCATCGCTTCACAAATAATTGTAAATGGCTAAAGTGATATTTGTATAAAATAAATAAAATTTAGTGTAACACTAAAATGTACTTAGACTTTTTAAGTCTAATCACTTGCTTCTTTTTTATTAGTTGTGCCCTATCATATTAAATATCAAATATGGTAGATCAGGATGTTGGTCGTTACTAAGAAAGGCGTTAACATCCCCGCCCAATCCTAAATGTTCATTAATTACCCGTTATAGTTTATTTTGCAATTTTACCCACGAATTTCTATTTTTCTGTTGATTTTTCTGCCAAGTTTCGTTGTACGTTGAGATTCCACCAATCTTGATTTAAACGATAAACCATTTTTTTTAGTTTCCTTCTTATTTACCCTCAGTTTAAGTGTGTATATATATATATACTTATGTACTGCTATATGTATATATATATACATATATACATATATATAAGGTAAGTAATATAAATGAATGAGAAGCGAGCAAAGCAAGCATTTTTCCTCATTTCCCTGCTGCTGACCGAAGGGTGCCTCCATTAGGTGCGACGCTTCATGCGGGAGAGGCATGGTGCTTCAACAAGTTTGGTGGAGCGTGCATAGACAAAGGCACCTTACGACACTTGAGATTCAGCCGAACGTAACCTGTGGCATTCTGTGGCACTCGTGTCATTCCCGTAAGTCCTCACCATAGCCGACGGCACTCGTGTCATTCCCGTAAGTCCTCACCATAGCCGACGGCCAGTAACTCCCCTCCCTTATCCCCCACATCTCCCACAGCCCTCCTTTTCTTCCCACAGCAGCTCCTTCCTCTCCCCACACAGCAGCCCATCCCTCTCTTCTCCTCCCCTCCCACAGCCAGCAGCTCCCTCCTCTCCCCACACAGCAACCCAGCCCTCTCCCTCCTGCGAGCCCACCTGCCGCTGCCAGCCTCCCTCCTGCCGCTGCCAGCCGGCCAACAGCCACCCCGGCCAACCGTCCGACCACCCCACTCCGACCTCCCTCCCTCCATTTTTTGGCAATCCTAATCTTGAAGGTAAGAGATATTCTTCTCTTAACTTCTTTTTTTTTAAATGATGTAGGTTATTTTTCGAAGAAGGATTCTAACGCATATTACATTATGAGTTGAGGCAAGCCAAGTCAAGCTTGAGTTGGTTCCGGCTTAAGCTTAAGCTCGATTTGTTAATTGAGTTCAGTCTCAAGCTCGAGCTAAAGTTTTACGAGCGAATCAGCTTACGAGCTAGTTAATTTGTAATTAATGGGATAAAATGACTTGTCCTTAATGAATTAGCATAAATATAATTTAAGACCAAAATTATAAAATATTAATCAAAGACTTAAAAGAAGATAATATTTATTCCTAAGAATATTGGCTAAATGCTAAAATATCAGAAACTTAATGCAGATTGAGCGAATTGTCGCTCATCCGAACTTAAAAAATAAAAGGTACCCAGTACATGACAAATATTATATTTTGCATTTTTTTACTGCTGCTTAGCCTCGCTTTCAAGACAAATTAGCTTGGTTGGTTATTCGGAACCAACATTTGGGGCTGTTACTGAAAAATGACATCAGTAATATTTGGGGTTATTACTGAAAAATGACATCAGTCACATTCAGGGTTGTTACTGTAAAATGACCAGTAACATTAAGGGGTTAGTTACTGTAAAATGACCAGTAACATTCGTGATGAATTACTGAAAAAATGACATCAGTAACCTATATATTGTGATAATACTTGTTGCAGGAAGCTTTTACTTATTTTACATTGTTGCCTTACTTTTCCTGCATTTTATTACCGCTAATCGCATCTTTTAAAAGTGTACTATTATTGTGTACTGCAGAACTTAGAGTATTCTCTAATTACTGGGAATTCCAATCTTTGTATTATTTTCTGTGCAATACCAGGTCAGGTGCTTTTAAGAGAATACGCACAAGAATCCTAATTCTTAAAATTTTCAATCTTGCTGATAGATCCACGGCGCTGTTTTGCTTATCTTTTATTTTTAATTTTATTTTTCTCACTTTTGTACGAGATGTTCGATGAAGGATCTTGTAATCTGAAATATTGAAATAAATGAGAATATCTTTTTTTTTACATGTGTATATCAATTCTCTCTCAATTTACTCAATAAGATCCTGCGGTATATGAACACCTGAATGTCGGGACAGTTCTTGCTGAGTCGTCATCGAGATATCACATAGGCCCCCATCTTCGATCAAAATGTGGATTTTTCAACAAAAGGGTTGAGGGTTGAATTCTCCTTATTCAAGGAGGAAGATTGCTCCTTCAAGACTAACTTAAGATCAGACACTATATTTTTAAGCATAAACGTTTATGCATCCAACATCATCAAATCCCGCCCTTAGTACAAACCACGGAAGGGCTGCCAGAACCTCATATACCCCGCCTTCTATTTCGTCTCGCATCTTCAAGAACTCTTGAATTGAGTCAAGGTTGCTCTTAAGTTTATCAGAAGAGAAGTTGGCATACACTGTCAGAATCTCTACTGTAGTGCGGGGGTTCCACCCCCACACCAACACCGCATAAAATACACTTCTCAACAATGCCGACAAGCCCAACAACTAAAGCACCTTGCTCGTTCTCTTCAATCTCCGTATACACCTCCATATTCACAACAACAACCAAACTAGAAACCTCAGCCACAGCCACAAAAGGAGTAGAAGAGGCCGGAACAAATTCCACTACCAACATAGACAAAGGTCCATCACCCTTCTCCACAACCTCAACATCATTCTCCATCGAGAAATGAGATGAATTCACCATCAGGTTCCTGGTGAGCTCCAACACTTTATGTAAACCTCCCATGAGAAAACACCTTTTTATGATAATAAAAATAAAGATAATAATAATAATAATAACCATAATGCAAATAAAGTTATTATTATTTTATTAAAATAATGATGTTGATGTTGTACGTCCCTCCAAATTTTAGAACATATAACAACTCTCAAGTAATGTTATTTACAATATAAACACAAAAAAAATCAATCATCCATTTGAAGATGCTAAACTAAAAAGCATCTTTAATATAAATATATTCTTATTTTAAAATCATTAATTTATTAATTTTAGGTTATTAATGAATTTAAAAAAAAAAAGAAACTAGGATTTAAGCTACAAAACAGTGTATTAACATTTCAACCAATGTTATGTTGCTAATGGGTTTTAAAGAATTAAAGTATTACTATGAATTCGACAACATAATAGTATGGTGGTTAACAATGTAATATTAGTAGTATAACGGTACTATAAATTCACTCGGTTAATGCTCAATAAAATCAGATAAAAAACCAATAGAGACTGAAACTTTGGGCGAGTGAATTTGATTTATACCCAAGTAAATTTTTCAGATTTATGCAAAACCATGCTAAAAATAGTATGATTAATTATAGCGTTGTTTTTATTATAAATTATCATCTAAGTTCAAAATGAAGTAATTATTAACTAGAACTGCCAACAGTAAATATTCAAAACCTAATACAAATGAAGGGCATATTTTGACTAGAAAAAAAAAAAGATAACAGTGCTAACAATGTTAAATGAAGAAACACTGTACATTGCAGTTAACAGCAAAAGTTTTGTTACAAATATATCTATAATTTAGCCTGTATATTCTATATGATTAGATACCTTAGAAGCATCAAACAACTCTTTTACTGCAACACCATCCGTTGAAAGCTGTTGATCAACAAGCTTAGTTATTTCTTGAAGAACAGCTTTACACTCGAGACCAGCTGAATCACCAACCTAAATAAGAATTTGAAAAAGGGTATTACCCTATCAATATAGGGCAAATGCGACCATTGAATGTAACATCCTAAAATGATAAAATTTGAAAGTTGAGGACATATAAACATCGATGTACCTGCTGGTCAAATTGAGAGAAGTTGTAGACTGCAAGAACCACAGCCGAACTTGCAAGGCTTCCACATGTTAAATGAGGGAACTTCAAACGGAACCAAGCACTGAGAGCCCCAGAATATGAAATACCAAAAACAAACCAGGGGCTTTCAACATTTGTGCGGTTGTATTTCAAGTTCAGTGATTCCTTCACAGCACAATTAATAAAAGAATATAAATTAGCATACACCAGGCACCTCCTCTTGAATGTGTTTAGTAAGAGCATTCATAATTAATGCCCAAAAATACAGTTTTAATGCTTATTTCTGATGTTGGCTAATTGAAATAGAAGATTTTGAAAAGCCACTGTGAGCTTGAACACATGCAATTGCTTCAACTGCATATATTACATAACATCAATATAAGCAATACAAATTCTTTTCTTACCTAAACTCTCCAAAGCACTCTCTAATGTTGTTTATTATGTGTTCTTTAAATCAACAATTATCAAATAAAGATCTTTTTTCTCTCTCGCTCTAAATTTCTCTATCAGACATCAACAAATATATGGCATCTATAGTTAATCGGCTAAGCATAACACCAAGTAGAACCTATGAAATACTAATGTTTGGTAGCTGTGTTTAATCACTCTCTCTCAAATTAAAAAGCATAGGTCATTAATTCATTTTTTCTAGTACTTGCATGATTTTACAAATCACCTTAGTGCATTTATATTGTATTACTTAATTCATTGGTCACATTATCATTAAAATTATATTAAATAATCAGTGAGCCAAGGAACTCCTTCCTCGCCTAAACATTTCCATTTAACAATAAGGATATCATTTGATCCAACTATTATTCAATTTTTCACTTTCTTTAAAGCGTTTCATACACCAATTTCACTTACCAAACAAATGAAGATTCATTAATAATAGATTTAGAGTTATTAAACTTCCTAGTGCACGTCATATTATTACAGCCTTCATTACAAGGCTTATAAAGATAATGCATCCACCTATTTTAAATTCTTCTATCACAAAAAAGAATTGTTTTATTAGTATCATAAATATAATCCATATCTATATAATATAATTATAAGTAAAATATTTAATTTTTCAAATCTCTTAATTTGCCTAGCTTATATATCTTCTCTTCCCCTCAATTATATCTAACTTCTCATATAAATTAAAAATATCATGGTCATAGCATTACTAACAGCTTTTTTTTACTCCCAACAAGCTAATTTTAATATTTTCCAAAATTTATTACTCATTTAAATAACAATCTATAATAGATCTTCTCTTGATTTTTTTAATATCTTGTTTTCTCCACCAAGTGTATTTAGTGTTAGAGGATCACCATTTAGATTCTCTAAGAATATATTTAGTCACTTTATAAAAACAACTAACGATCACTCATCATAAGAGAATAATTTCACCCTCAATATCCCAATAACTAGATGATGGAACTTTGCTTTAAAAATTATATCAATTTTCATTCTTAAGATTCCATCATCCAAACGTACAATACAATTTAAGCTTATTCTTCTATGTTAAAGTCATTTCTTTCAAATCTAGAACTAATAATCAATGTTGGGATATCAAACTTCCTCTTGGAATAACTACAATCTTTGCAATAAATTGTATACAAGAGATTAAATATATTTAAATTCTAAAAGACCATTTTTTCCTACTCTTAAACCATGTTATCTCATAAAACCATAAGCTAAGGAAAACTCTATTATTGTTCTTCTTTCTCAATAGCCTTGCCAAAACTAAAACCACTATGCATACCATTAAATTCTTAGGTTTCTCTTCCAACATAAACATTCAAAATTCATTCAATAAATTATAAATTATAATCTTTAAGTCATAATTATATCTCAAAATATTTTAAATTAGACTACATTAACCTTTAAATGTTATCTCAAATGATATACATATCATTTCTATATCAATAATTACTCAAATGCCAAATCATGAAGCCAAAACTGTTAACATTTTTTGCTTTCTCATTTACCCATTCATTTTTTAAAGAATAAAATATTTATTTTCATGTTAATCCTAATCCACAAACTCCATTAACTTCACTATTAAAATGTTAATATTCCAAAGTCATGAACAATCTTCTTTATCCCATCTATTCATAATGTAAGAGATCTTGCTCACTTGTCACTACGCATATGCACCAATATAGAAGCCTTTGCACATTTTTCATTGCATTCAAGTAATACATTGTAACACTTCAAGGGGACATAGTATAATTTTTCAAAGGTCCATTCCATATTTATTCGTCAAGCTTCATGCTAGTTGTTAACTACCTAAAGCAAGTCGCAAGCTTTCTCATCAATGATTTGAGATCCAATAACAACAATATTTAAATCTATGCTACAAAAAATGGTTGATGACTTGGGGCCAATTGGTTTAAGCTTAGCTTACCATAAGTCTATTAAGCTAAGTAACCTAAATAATATGGAAGCTTAGTTAGTTATGCTAAAAATTATTTAGTTTAAGCTCAAGCTAAATATGCAAATAATAAATAAAAATATAAAATTTTAAATTTAAATTAATTAATATAAAAACATAAATTTATGCTATCAATTAATTTAAATTAATTAATTATAAAATATTATTAATCTTAGTTAATATATTAATATAATTAATCATGTGTGATAATAATAAAATAATGTAATTAATTAATTATAATTTATACATATAGTAGAACCTATCTAAATTAATAATCTCGGGACCGCCACTAGTCTATTAATTTATAGAGGTTATTAATTAATAATCTCGGGAAGCTTGCAGGATGTCCAAATTAATAATCTCGGGACCGCCATGGTGATACATTTAAAAGTCATCGGAAATCGTCCATTTTTCACACGCCCAACACACCCAGAACCACCGACAACGATGCTGTCCGCCATGACGGATAGCATCCGCATCGGTCTTTGCAAACATCACATAGACAACCCAAAGCTGACGCAGACCGAGCTCGTCACCTGGCTTCAGGAAACGCACAACCTAATAGTCAGCCAAGGTACCGTTTCCAACACCCTCAAACGGAAGGCAAATTTGCTCAAGCACGACACGGATGAGGCAAACCTTAACAGCAAGCATCAGCGGGCAGTCAAATATCCGATGATGGAGACTGCACTGGTCGAATGGTTCAAAGGCCACCAAGAGCGCGCCAATCTGAGCGGTGACCTTGTGTGTGAGGCTGCCCAGAAAATTCTCGACCGCCTTTATCCAAGCCACGATCCATTCAAGTTCTCCAACGGCTGGCTGGAAGCGTTCAAGAAGCGACATGGCATCCATTCGTACAGGCGTTTTGGAGAGAGCGGCAGTGTGAACACAGATGTCATTGCGGATAGCCTTCCACGCCTACGCGAAACGATCAACAAGTTCGAATGGAAAGATATTTACAATATGGATGAGACTGGCCTCTTCTTCCGGATGCAGGTAAGTGCATTTGTCCGCACTTGCTCCTTTGATGGCTAATGCTGACCGCACCGGCAAATGTCAGGCGGATAACTCTCTCGCGACTCGGCAACTCGAGGGTCGTAAACAAAATAAGGAACGGATCACCGTTGTTGTCTGCTGCAACGGCGATGGTAGCCACAAGCTTCCCCTCTGGATCATCGGAAAGTACACCAATCCCAGGTGCTTCAAGAACGTCAACCGGGCAAACTTGGATGCGAGTATCGGTACAACTCCAAAGCTTGGATGACCCATATCATCTTCTTGGAATGGCTGAAGTACTTCGACCGCCGTATGGCCAACCGAAAGGTGCTGCTAATTCTCGACAACTGCAGCGCTCATGTCCCCATCGATGGGCTTTCTGACCGGATCACCCTTCGGAACACAACAGTTTTGTACTTTCCTCCCAACACTACGTCAAAAATTCAGCCGTGCGACCAAGGGATCATCCGCAACTTTAAAGCTTATTATCGCCGCCGCTTCAACCGCCTCCTTTTTCAGCATCTGAATGACAAGGTTGAGCAACCAGAGAAGATTGACATCCTGTAAGCCATTCAGATGGCTGTGCCAGCCTGGGCTACAGAAGTCAACCGTGAAACTATC
This sequence comes from Gastrodia elata, assembly GCA_016760335.1. Classification (NCBI taxonomy): domain Eukaryota; kingdom Viridiplantae; phylum Streptophyta; class Magnoliopsida; order Asparagales; family Orchidaceae; genus Gastrodia; species Gastrodia elata. The sequence continues at coordinate 11,417,739 of CM028681.1, read as the reverse complement.
CATAATTGCTTCCGTCATTGCAAGATTCGGTCAGAGCCAGCTGGCACAATGCCAGTTCAAGAGGACGAGCTTATGGATAATGGCGTTGTTGAAGAGCTGGTGTCGCAGATTCGCCAGTTTCGCTATCTCAATCCGATGGACATCGGCAACCTGCTGGATTGCCCCGCTGAGCAGGAGGTGGCCTTCGTCTCGGACATCGACGACGTCGTTGAGAATCAGCTGACAACAGGGGAAGCCGACGACGCTGACGATGACAACCAGGAGCACCCAAAGATATTCCCAGCCGAGGCGCAAAAAATGCTTCAGACACTTGAAAGATTCTGGATGCACCAGGAGGCGGACTCCCAGGAATTCATCCTTTCTCTCCAGCGCATGAAGGACAAGCTCAGCAAAATCCGTGTAAACCAGATGGTCCAAAAGGATATTTGCCAATTCTTTAACAGTTCCTAGGCTATTTCCATAGTGTTCTTTCACATTTTCATAGTACCTTATGTAGGGAATATAAAACTATGAAATTGTCGGGAACGCTCGTTACAATTAATAATCAAATAACAGAGGTTTATTAATTGATGCAAAGGACCGAGCTCGGGACCGACCCATATTATTAATTAACAGAGGTTATTAATTTATGGAGGATTAATTTAGACAGGTTCTAATGTATATATATATATGTGCATAATTAAGGCAATTAATGATTGTTAATAAGAATTGATTATTTATATTAATTTCAATTAATTATTTACATAACTAAATAAAATTAAAATAAATGTTAAATAAAATTGCATAATAAAAAAATTAATTAATTATAATTATAAGAAATTAATTAATTAGCAAAATTGATATAATTTAAGTATGAATGATAATTAAGTATAATGAATGTGCTTAATAGAAATTATATTATCATTTAAGCTTAATTAAATACATCATCATAATATAATTAACTAATTACATCAATTTATTAGTGAACTAAGGTAACAAGCTAAATTAATTTAAGCTAAGAGCTATTTGGTTCAGGTTTAAGTATATTTGAATTAATATTTTAAGAAATGTTGAAAGATTAAACTATCAAGCTGTCAAAATCAAGCATGAGATTAATATTTTTCCATGGGCAAGTATACCAAAGTCAGTAAGCTCCATGAGAAATGTTTTATTTCATATTCATGATATATTTACATGCATGCAAGCAGGCATTTTTGTAGTTGGATTCATATATGATTGAAATATCAGATATCAAAACACTGCACTATTATTAATAACCAGCACCTTTGTAGTTATTGTGCATTTCAACTATTAACGTCTTCTAGCAATTTTGATTCATTGATACAAATGGATTAAATCCCGAGTCAAAAAGAAAAATAGGGTGCATACTCAATGATAGGTATTGGAAAATGCATAGAAGGACCTGATAATACTGGCGAAAAACAGCCAAGTCAAACAATGCTTGCTTTGAAGAGAGATATTTTAAATTTTCTGTAGTTGTAAGCTTGAAAGGAGAGCTCATTCCATAATAACGATGCTCAAGGGAAACTAAAGCAGCACCAAATTTTTTTGCTAAAACCTGCAAAAATAAAGGAGAATGGAAATGAATGCTATAGAATGCTGCAAGACATGTGCGATTAGAAAATCACAAGGATACACCACCAGCACCTTGAGATGAAAACACCCACAAGAACAATTCAAAATTGATTATAATGTCTACGTACTCATTTAAAGCAATTAATATCAGAAGTGAAAAAAGAACAAAGCCTAAGATCAACCGTTTTTGTAGTAAAACGCCATGAAAAGCAACTAAATTACTCCATGTAAAACTTAGATTGGCACATCTCAGTTGACATACCATAGAAATGAACTTTTGCATATAAGAACATAAAATTACCAGTAATGTTACAAAGGGATGAAGTTGACATTCGCTAGTAATTTAAGTTTGGTGCTCAAGCCCTTAATTAAATGGTTAAACAGATTACAAATGAAAATAAATATTAGAATTGACTTAATGAGCATTCCACTCTGCCAATGATTTTCTAATTAGCGATTGAGAAAACTGGACTATCATAACAAATTTTAAAAAATTGTATTACACCATTTTAGTTGAATATGACAGAACACTACTTGCGTTAGTCATGGCACTTACAGTTGTGTAGTCGTTAACAATTCCAGGACAAGTAGATTCACCACAAATTTTCAAAAATATGGGACCGTTTGAGACTTCATAATAGTCTAGGAACTCATAATACCTCTGATTAAATCGGCGATGATCCTGCAAAATCCAAAACAGAATCAAATAAACAACTATGTGCATGGAGAAGGAAATAATGATGTTCCATAAAGTGCAATTGAATTAAGATGATAAAATAAACAAGCATACGCTTAAGATCATAAGCAGCTAGTTTCTGAGAACAATACTGTGTTTCAGCCAGTACCATATTAACAGGTCAAAACAGCAGTGGAGGTCAATCAAATCTTGATTCCACGGGAACATCTTTGAAGCAGAACTGAGCATGCTAATTTCCTAAAATGTAGCATATAGCCATCCAAATGAGAAAAAAAAGCAATTGAATGAGAAATATGCGACCATTCTAATCCTCAGCATTAGCCTTTCCCAAGCAAATTAAGATAAGTTTATGAACCTCTCCATTCATTATTGTTGAGTGCTGTTTGTGTTGTTAAATAAATAATACTAATTCCTTTCCAAATATTCAATAAACACAAAAAGCGAAGACATAAAGGTAAATTTACAGAATCGCCTTCAAGGAAACAACAATAAAACTTGCTTTCAAATAAGTAGCCATCTAATACTAATCATCATCAGTCTTACCGTTTCAATCAGCCGTATGAACCATAATCTTCAATTGAATTTTTAAAAGTTTTGAGGGTTTAATTTTTAAAAATTCCATCCAAAATGATCTATCAACACAAAAAAATCTGCACAAGTAAATTTGCTGAACCACGTTCCCAGAATCAACAATAAGCCGTGTTTTCATTATCCTTCAACAATGAATAGAGATCTTAGGTATAAAATAAGCCGAAACTAAGAAATCCAAAATCTAAATACTCGTCCATTCAACTCAGCTTTTGCCTCATCCAATTCCCTGGAGTGCTGAAAAAAAAGTTCAAGTATGGAGAAGGGGTTCAAATTTAAAGTATGAGAGCTTTTAAGAGTTCCTATGTATGGTTTTAATAATTGTTAAGGGAAAAGACAGAAAGGGCAAATCAATTCAAAGCGTAACTAGTTTTTCTTTAAATGGAAAAGAAAGAGGAATGATTGATAATGATAAGAAAGGTGCAACTGGAAGTTCTAGAAGACTCGTGTCTCTAAATTTAGTCAATAAACCACCCTTTTCAATTAGAAAAAAGAAGAAAACCCATCTGCATGCTGACTTACAGTGCTTATGACAGCCCAAGCATAGATATTGAGTATTATCACGCTAAAACTCAAAGCAGTTAACTATATGGAGTTGTTGAGTTTAAAGAATATTGTAATTTCCTTGGGCTCTTCAAGGAACACAGCCAGTAAATCTTCAACGTCACCAGCCACTCTTTGATCCTTCTTAACTTGGCCATCCCAATTTAATGAAGATTCTCAATCATATGCAATGGTATGCTGTCGTCATCAAGAATAATCGAGGTAGGATATAAGAATTCTTCATCAGTTGTAAAGACTAAGGTGGGATGATATCTGTTGTAGAGACTAAAAGTTGGGATGACTGAACTCAACTAAAAAATATGATCCAGATCAATAAATGTAGGTTTGGGTGCTAATAGGGATAGTTATGCTTAGTCAAATTCATAGTAGTATTAATGTAATAGTCTTTCTCTAACATTGAGGATTTGTTTGGTTTATGCTTAAGATTCTTAAGAATATTAAACTAAATTAAGCTAGGCTAAAACAATTTTATTGCATAAGTTGACTTAAGCTTACTATGTTGAAAATTAATTGGCTCAAGCTTAAACACACCATTTAAGTACATAAATAAAGATTATTAATGTGATTAATTAACTAATTAAGTAAAACTAACGACTTATAATTATAAAAAATAAGAATTAAGAATTAGCAAATAGCTATTAATATTTATAAATTAATAATTAATAACTCAAATATTAACAAAACTAATCATTATTTAATATTTAATACTTACAAGTTAATAAGTAATAATCACTAATTGTTAATTCTTAATTAATTAATATTTATTAATCTAATTAATAATTACAAATTAGTAATAATTAATTAATAAACAATTATTTTGAATTTAAATTAATATTTCATTTTTACTAGTTAATAAAAAATTACAATTGATTATAATTATTGAATACTAATTATTATGTAAAATATAATTAGTTATAATTAATAATAACTAATAAATAGTTTTTAGTATTATTTAATATAAAGTTCCTAAATACTATTTATTAATTAAAATTATATTATTATTTATTATTTATTAATAAAAAGTAATTATTAATTAATAAACAATAATTAATAATAACTAACAATTATAATTACTAATTAATAACTACTTATTAAATAATAATAATTACTGCATAATTATTATGAATAAATATTTAAAAATTGTAATTATTAATAAATTACATTTATTTGTAATTATTATTAATAAATAATAAATTATTATTACTACAAATTAATACAACAACAACATCAAGCCTTAATCCCACTAGGTGTCGATTACATGTATCCTTATTTTCCATTATGTGCGATCAAATAGAAGCCTCTCCCTAAATTTCAAATAGAGGATCCTTTCTAATAGTTTCTTCTCATCTTTTTGAGTCTTCCTCTTCCTCGATATGAGAGAAATTCATAAACTCAATTTTTCTAACTAGGGCATTGCACGGTCTACGCTTAATATGCCCGAACCATCGGCGGCATTCTATGATCTTCTCCACTATTGGAGCCACTCCAACCTTGCTTCGGATGAACTCATTTCTCATTATATCCTTGTGAGTATACCTATTCATCCACCTAAGCATCCTCATCTCTTAAACACTTATTTTATCAGTGAGTTTCTTCTTTGTTAGCTAATATTCAATGCCATATAACATAGGCGGTTGTACAGTTGCTCTACAAAATTTTCTTTTAATTTTTAGTGAAAATTTGGGATCACACAAAACTCTAGAGGCACTCCTCCACTTCATCCAACCAACTTGGATCTTATTAATCACATCACTCTCTATTTCACCAAAATATTTTGAATAATTGATCCTTGTACTTAAACCTCTTGTTCATCTTAATCACATGACCCTCAAAAGTTATATCCACGAAATTAGAACATCTAAAAAATTAAACTTACACTCCATATATTTAATTTTTGATCTACTAAGATAAAAAATTTTGGGTTATTCTTCATAACTCAAGTTTTTCTTTAACTCCATCCCTGGTCTTATCAATTAATAGAATATCATCAGCAAATAACATGCACGAAGAAATCTCCTCTTAAATGTGCTCAATAAGAACATCCATAATTAAAATAAAATATATTGGTTGAGAACTCAGCCTTGATGTAATCAAATTAAAATATAAAATTCATTAGACAAGCCACTTTATAATCAAACACATGTAATAACCCCATCATACATATCTCTAATAATATTAATATATGTAACACTAATCCTTTTTCTTTCCAATGCTCTCCAAAAAATCTCTTGGTACTCTAGCATAAGCCTATCTCTTGATCAATATAAATTAAATGAACTAATACAAATTTTTATATTAACAAATTAAATCGTTAAATCCCTATATAAAGATAACCAAGTCGAATGTCACGATTTGATAAAATTTAACAGCATATTAAAATGCCTTAACATTTAACATGCTCTCCATTAGCTAGATATGATTTTAAAAACTAATTAAATCCTACTTGAACATAATCCTATCATTGTAACAACCAATTTTTATTGTACATCAATCTTAAAAGTCTTATTCATTATGCTCATGATATAAGGAATTCATTACCACCCAACGTGATAAAGAACTCATCTCAAAAGGTAGTTGAGCTGTCAAAGCAATCTAAGCAAAAAATTGAGCCACCCAGAATGGTAACCAAGCTTATTTTGCAAGTTCTCGAACCAAAGAAGCTGAGTCATTAATGCTCACTAAGACAATATCACGCAAAGAAGACCGTAGTTACATAGTTCAAGAAACATTTGTTGAGAAAATTGCTCAAAATTTATACTGTCAACCCTAGAAGGAGCTCGAGCCTAGCAAAGTCACCCGTGATTCAATCAAGCCCGAGCTAATGGTTAAGAAAACTACATCAAATAACCAACATAAGATACATGAACCAATTAGAGAATTGTACTCATGCAGTCTGTCGCCTAACCAAAGTTTATTCTTTATCCTCACATGATTATTAACAATACTCTTGATTTGTTTGCCGCATCAAATTATTCTCTTTGGTTTGTCTTTATCAAAAACTGTAACATCAAGAGATAGCCTAAAATTTTGATGAATAATGAAGATGAAGCTTTCCTTTCTCCTTCACTCTACATATTTTCCCAAGCTAACTACTAATAATCTTCCCTCCAACAAGTACCATAATTCCACTTGGTCTCATTTTAGCTAAAGCTGATTAAAGAAAAACGTCTCAATCCTAGGTCGAATAAAAATAAATTACCGTATATTGTACCAAACCGAAAGGTTCCATATCAAAGAAGAAGTTTGTGAATAGTTTTGACTACCAAAGTAAAAAATCAAAAGAAGATGATCTAACTTCGCTTGAAGAAGAGGAAAGTTGGAAAAGACCTGCCAATGGTGTCACTAAATGGTAGTATTGAAGATTGCATTGAAGCACAGTAATGGGCAAGCATAAGGAGAATATGATGAAGATGATGCATATGTAGATATAGATGAAAATACAACTCATTAACTAAATCACAATACCTACTCGAGCATAACAAAAGAAGTTCATCCAAAGAAGTCAAAATATATGAATCGAAAGAAGCTTAGACAAGTAACAATGGAGCAGGACTAGCTATAAGAAAGTGAAATAAAAGGTGAGAACTAGGAGCTGACATAAAGATTAACTTACCAACCTACAATGGTACTCTAAATGTTGAGATTGTCAATTCCTATTTGAAACAAATGGAGACTTATTTTAATTTACAATAGAATATGAGTCAATAGCAAGCAAACTATACAACAACAATAACACCAAACCTTAATCCCACTAGGTGGGGTCGGCTACATGAAACCTTTGTTTCCATTGTACAAGATCAAATAAAAAACCCACCATAAGTTCCAAATATAAAAGATCATTCCTAATAGTTCTTCCCATATCTTTTTGGGCCTTACTCTATCTCTTTTAATATGAGAGAAATTCAATTGTGGAATAGTAAACTATACCCATCTAAATTGAGTAATCACATTTTTACATGGTGAAATAGTAAATTGATCTATATAAAAGCACTACCACTTAAAAAAGAATCAAGAAGCTTTTTCAATATGAGTTTTACCCAATGGAGCATCAAAAGGCAAAGTGAAAGAAGTGCTCGAATTCACCAAAGAAGTTACCAGTCAAAACAATATTATATCGTTGCATTTTGAAGACATGCTCCGATGATAAAAGCAGACTTAGATGACATCTAGTCTTAATGAAAGATATTGATCCACGAAGAATGCTCATAAAAAATTGAGATGGCATTGTTCCCATGCATAGAGCAAAAACCAGGCCACTGTATTTATCATGGGCCAATGGAAAGTAAACTCAAAACAAATTGTATATTGAAAAAACTCAGAGAACTACAAAGCAAAAAAAAACTATAAAGGACAAGGTATCACAAAAATGATAAGTTGATTAAAAGTAAATCAAATACTTTCTAGCTGACCAACTAAGAGACATTGATCCACGAAGAATGCTCTAAAAAATATAAACAATAGCCAATGTAAATATCAGATCATGAGATGAGAAAATAATAAAAGTTGCACCTCGAGTAATCCCATAAGAATTTAAAATGAAAAAAGTCATTGTCATAGAAGGATCATCCGGGATAAATAGGAGTTGAAAAAATGGAGAAAAGTTTTCCCTAATGGGAATACCAAAAGGGAAGGAACATCCTCATGCTAACGATTCAACCTGCCTAGAAGAACTTATTAACCATAAAGATACAAGACAAACAAAAATTGCAGTGGCTATCTTTGAGTTGAAAATTCAAAAAAACATATTTGTAGAAACTTATGGCATCAGTCAGCAATTATTCTTTGATAAAGTAAAAGGTGTTGTACAATTGCTCAATCATACTCGAAAGCCTTTATTTATGGAATCAAAAAGTTATCATTATTAGAGGAAAATAGAATAATATCATCAATGATAAGAAGTCATACAATTTGTATCAAGATAAACCTACCTACCAGTAAAAGTGATTACCAAAGGAAAGATCAAGAGTGTAATTCATACCTGAGAGAAGTGTACTATTGTTCATTTGAGAGATAAACGAAAGGCTCAATCAAAATAGAGCCAGTCGAGAGAACGGCCATTACCAATATCAATCTCGAAGCAAAAAAAATATTGAACAAGTTAGCCAAAAAGTATGTCAAATTGTTCAAGGAACCGAGAGGAATACCCTCTTGTCAAGCCATAGAGCACAAGATATGATTACACTCACTCAAATCTACCAATTTAGGAAGATACCCATATTCAATACGAAAAAATAAAGACTTTATAATACAAGTAGCAAATTATTGAGAGCAAAGAGTAATTAAGTTGAGTGTATCTCTTTGGGGAAAGCCTGTAACAAAATTATCTCCTTGGGGAGCTCATGTAATCATATTTCCTAAGAATAATGAAGTGTACAAACTAAAATCTTTGCTAAAGTATATCTTAAGTTTAAATATCACTAAGGATAAGTAAAGATAAGTGAGTAAGGATAAGTACAAACTAGACTCACATTGTCTAAGTGGTTTTGAAAGCACCAATGAAATTAATGTATACCACCCTCAAAAGATGCACAACCTTCTATCCATAAATGGATGAACAAATTGAGATGTAATGAACCATGGTAAGATAGTTGAGAGGTTTCCACAATAAGAAGCCAAGACCTTTGATGTCAGTCTATCATATATCCAATTTGCAATCAAGAGAGTTATTCATCGATCTACAACACAAACACCATTTGATGCATTTTGTAACACTTACCATGTAGCCCAAATGATATACAACTATCTGCTGAGTGTCAAATACCAAACAAATGCTGATGATACAAGCCAATTTGTTGAAGATGTCAAGATTTATACATTTAAAAGTAGTCGAGCAATTGAATATCACTCGGCAACAATACAAAGCTTGCCATGATAGACATAAAGTGGAGAAAATTTTTCATAGTCAAAGATTTGATATAACAAAGTTCGATGAAAAAAGAAAACCCCAACCACACAAACATGTACCATTTAGAGTCATCAAAAAGATTAAAGGTTAAGTAAATCAACTAGACCCATAAGTATATATACACATATTGTGTTATTAATGTAAAGATCCAAATTTATTCAAGCTACCTATGTTGAATGAAGAAAAGAGATCAATTATTTCACCTATGGATGAGCTATGAATGAAGAAAAGAGATCAATTGCTTGAAAGGTACCCGTGTGACACACAATACAGACCATCCACTAGCTACAGGAACACAAATGGAAACTATATGAAGACTTTTCTTGAACTAAATTTGGTGTACAAAAGTGAGTTCCTTCTTTCAAAAGAAGGGTATGATCAAAAGCTCCCTTCGAAGATAGTCACGCTATTTCATGTTGATCCAAGTAAAACCGAGCCATCTAGAATGGTAGTCAAGCTCATTTAGTAAGTTCAAAAGCTAAAGAAGTTGAGCAAACAGGACTCAAGTTATATCTCTCTTAAACCACTAAGATGAGCTATATCTCAAAAAGTAAATAAGCACCTACTAAGCCACCAATGATTAAGTCAAGCTCTATCTAATTCTCAAAAAAATGTAAGTAACCAATAGAAGAGTATGTATGGACAAATCAAAGAATAGTGCGTGTGCAACCCATTACCTAAACAAATTTCTTTATTTGTCTTCACACAATGATTATCATTTGATAAAATTTGTTGATTGTCTACTACACCAGATTATTGTCTTTTATTCCATCTTTGTCTAAAATTAAAATGGCTCTAAAGAGTTATAAATTTTAATGAATAATGATGTTAAAGCTTTCGTTTGTCCTAGGACTGCATCTTTCCCTAACTATAGGTTGATAAGCTTTATTCTGACAAAATCAATAGCCCCTATCCGTCTCATTCTAGATAAAGACTAAAAAACTGGAATAAGTCTCAATCCTAGGTAGGGTAAAAACATATCACAACGCTTGGACATGCAGCATGTGTTATTACAGTATCACAGAAAATGAATCTTAGTTAATAGGTACTTCACTATTTACATAAAGCATTTTTATGAACATTCCCCATAATATAACATTTTATTCAGCATTCAAGCCATAAACACAGCTAATTGATAAAAGCTGAGAGCCAATGTATAGTAGGCCATGTATTAGATTAGAAATTATTGAAGTTTGGGGCATTTTATAATGTCTAATATGTTCGGTAAGAAAATAATAATAAAAGAAATCCCCAAATTCCAATCGAAAATCCTAAAAAGCCGGGATAAGTCTAGTGACGATTCTGAGTGTCTTCTAACAGCAGCGCTGGGATACAAATAGCCCATTAAAGCCCAAAACCCAACACGCAGATAGAGCAAGAGAAGGAGTGAGGCAGAGAGAGACTTCACCGTGGGGGAAAAATGGTCGAGTGTCTGATCAAACCAGTGCACTTCTTGGGTGAGATAAGCTCTGGGATCGATCGGAAGTTGGAACCTTTTGCCATTCACGGATAAGAAGGGGAAGGTAAGAAAAAGCAGCAGAAGCACGATTAGTCTGTTCATCGCTTGAGGATTCCAGAGCAGCTATTCGTGGGGAGAATATAAGAAGGGTAAGTAGAATTTGAGGAGACAATGACCGCCACGTGGAGTGCCACCTGGCGGCCAGCTAGAAAAAAAATTAAATTTTTGCATCCAATGCGAACTGCGGGAAAAAAATTTAGGATTTTTATCCGCAATTAATGCAGAGGCGGAAGGATATTTCTCCCTGCCTGAAGGATTTCGCTGTTCTTCTTCCCGGGTGATGTTGTTCCTTCTTGCTCGTTGAGACTCTGCTCGACCTTCTTCTCAGGCTGCACTAGTCGAGTAGCTTTTTCCTCTACTCCATGCCAATATTCCGAAGCTCAAGCTGCTTCTCCTTTGCTCCACAAAAGCAGATCTGCCTATTCTACCGAGGCGTAATGACACGAGGGGAAGGTGGATTCTTTGCCTCTGCTACAGACAACGTCGGCTATCTTTCTTTGTTTGGCAAAAGGTTATGGGATTAATTTCAAGATAATTCAATTATTGATTTTTTACAGTTCACATTTTGATTCATTGTTATTTAATTAATTACTGTTATTTGTAGTTATTTAATTATTTATATTTATTTAATTATTTCACTATAATTAATAACTGTTATTTCGATTCACATCATCTGTTATTTGGTTAATTCACTATTAATTAGTTACTTTAATTTAAATGTGATTATGGCCAATACAATCTCAATTAAGTTATCAAATACTGCATCAATTATGCCTCTACATATATTAATAAAATGCTCCAAAAAATTATTCTTATATTTAAAAACACATTAGAGCTATCAATTGTATGAAAACAAATGATTGTGTGAAGTGTAGAAAATCTTCTGGATGTATCAATATATTATATGTAGAAATTTTATGCTGAGTTTGAGGCTCATGTCTACAATTAATATCTAGTGTATTACAAGTTTTGAGTGCACCCGAACTTTCTCATATTTATATATTTTCATCACATACTGATGAAAATATTATATATGTTTATTTTAGTTCATATCTGATGGTTCAAAAGCTTACTGACTTATCGTGATTTTCTGATGTTGGATTTATTTGATTCTAATCCAACTGTGAATGATTTTTATGCAGTTTCGATTAAATAGTGATTGTCGGATCAAATAATGAAGTAGAGTTCAGTCATTTTATTAAAATAATATAGTCTTTATTTAAATTAAGTCATATGATTTCAATTAAAAGATTTTCAAATGTATTTTGTGCATATTTAGTTTACTTTTATCTCCAACAATTATAAAAAATTTTTACATGCATATTAGAATCTAAATATATATATTTATTTTTAGATTTATGGAAATAAATTAGTTTTCATAATTTTCTCCTATTCATTTCCTTCCAAATTTCAAAAGTTCAAGATATTTCATTATTACTTAACTCGATCATTTCATTAATAAAGTTTTGGACTAGCTGAAACTTAATTATGCCAAATTATGGTTAGTAGTTGACCCACTCATCCAACCACTCCCTCCTTTACTTCCATTCATCTGCTCACCCAATCAATAAAGGTAAATTTTAATTAATATGAGCTCACTTTTGAGGCCAAGGCATGTGACATCCCTTCTAGTCATAACAACGATATGACCAAATAGTGAACATTGCTCAACTTCACCATTGTACAAGGCCTACTAATATACATTGGACTTTTAATTCACTCATAATTGTGGATGAATATAAACTTTTATCTGTATGCCTCAAACCTTACGCTCGATTATTTGTGAATTGTATTTGAGTGTGGAGGTACAAATGGTGATTTGAACCTCGCTTGTAGTTGCACTCCCACTCGCTCGTTAGAAGGTTGTTGGGTCGTCTCATCGATGACTAATGGCAACACAAGAAAAGGATCCCCACCATTTCTCTGTGTCAAGTGCAAAATATTCATCCTAATGGCAGGATGTGGCCCCTCACCCTTTAATCCACAAGATTAAGCTAAGGGGTGGTGTGTCACTTTGGCAAATCGCTCACTTAATATTGGATTAGGTATAAACCTTATTTCACTAGTAAGGAAGAGATAAGCCAATGTATACATGCTATGTAATCAGTCACTAAGCAAATACAGAATCAGAGTGCGAAAACAAGTAAACATACATCCAAATTACCACAAAAAATAGAGAAAATGCAGCATACAACTCAGAATAAATAGTACAAGCAATGAAAACATAATCAGATGGTACATGTATTATTACAACATTAATTGAGTTTAAATGAACTGAAATGAAATCACTCATCCTCACAATAAACAGAAAAGACTAAACAGGTTTCAGCTCCTTCCTGATACTCCTCCTCAAGATATGGCTCCACTTCTGGATAAGGCTCCTCTTCAACACCAAGCTTCTCAAATATATCCGATTCTGATATTATCGGTTTCACAATGTCATGGCCCTAGCCAAAAAAAAAAATCTTATTAGACAATTGTTTAAGTACATTTTAGACTGAATACTTTTTATATGTTATTAATATCACCATTTTATTTAAACAAAATAAAAATTCTAACTAGCATACGATCAGCAAGCATATAAGGAGAAGGATAAGTTATAAATACAATATTTATAACTAAACAAGATTTGAGGCAAAAAGGTACACCTCAAGTAAACTAAGCAATGATATGCATACATGTATAATACAGTAAGTGAAAGAAAAATTTAATCATAAATATACTGATAATCATATGACATATGCTGATTTAAAAGAAATTAATTCAACAGTGGTACATATAATTAAGCAACAAGGGTCTAGCATCCTATAATATACAAGTAAAGCAAGGTAGACTAAGGTCAAGTACAATGGTAAACAGGAAATAGCGAAAAGTAAACAGTAAACATTAAACAGGTATATAAGTACTGCCATGTCAGAAGAGGGTTAATATATCATGCTGATATCAAAGGATTCTTAGCGTCAACGCAGAGGCTAAGGCGACAAAATATTCCTAACGTCATTTGAGGCTAGGTTAGGATAACAGAACTGAAACTGAACTGAAGAGGCAGTAATCATAAATACAGTAATATTTTAGTTATTTACTTTACTTTTGTGGATATATCCAGAAGTAGCTAAGGAGTCAAACACGTCTGCAAGACTATACAGTTTCCAAACTTAGCACAACACTCATCAATGAGTAATGCCAAGTACTCCTTATTTTTTCTTATCCTTGTCCATTAGGGTAAAATACGTCAGATCAACAAGTAACTGAACCTAATGCAAATGTTATTATAATATTCTATGTTTCCATTCCATACAACAACATTATCTTGTATGACATGTTCAAGAAATAAGGCATAAAATACAACAAATGCGAAAGCACAAGTAAAACAATAGTAAGCAAGGGACACTACTATACATGGTGATATTAATTATTATCTATTAAATCATTCTAACTATTCTGAGTCACACAAGTTCAGGATCTCCAATTCCTACTATCGAATGTAACTTAAAAGCACAGCCTTATAAGTTAAAAATAATTAGAAGTGATCAAGTTCTAATTTAATTTAATCAATAACGACTATAAGTTAAATAATAATTCATCACATCCTTAATTGATGAATTTAGACATTCTAGACTAAGATCTGATCAAGATCTACTAAACTATGGATTATGAATTAAACATCATGAGATGAGAGTTAATCACATAATCAAATGATCAAACATAAAATCTAAGGCTTTTAAGTTTAAAAGTGAATTAAAGATTAAGGCAAATCCTATTAAGTGCAATCATGCTTAATAGGATGATTCTCCTATTCTTAATCTAGAGTTAAGATATAAAATAATCAAAATTAAAGTATGAAAATCTAGAAACTTATAAAATCAATGCTTCATTAATTGAATAACTCACTTTATTGAATGAATGAAAATTGACCTAGTATATATTCTTAATCTTTAGGGAAAGATCCTAAAGTGAAGTGTAGATCCTAATGAGCTTATAATGGAATCACTTAGGAAATTTTAGGATTTGGTATAATTATTATATTTTACCTTCATTTGCTGATTTTATTCATTTAAAAGAATTAAGGATGAGTTTTAACTAAGTTGAGATATAATGGATTTTACTTAAGAATTTTACAAACTTTAAATTGAATTTTCAACAATTCACTTAATTTATGAGTTTAAGAGTATAATTTGATTCTAAATCAGTTTTACTACTATTTTTAATGATTTAAAAGATAGTTTAACGGTTAAGAACACTTAACCTAAATTTTTGGGCAAAATAACAATTTTGCCACTACTTAAGAGTCCAAAAAGTTACTTTTTGATTTAGAGCTCCAAATTTTCTTATTATCAAATGATTCCTTACTATCTAACATGAAGATAGACAGTAAGTACGCCAACTTTGGACAATGAATGGGTCATATAGGTCTAGACTAAGGGATTTGACCCAAGGGGAGATTTAGTAATTTTTCTCTAATGGAATATAAAAATTTGTGCAGTTTATTATTGCTTATTATTCAAGAATTTTATAGAGTCCAAGAATACTAAATTCTGAGGTATATTGGATTAGTTACGAGTATTCTAAGTTTAAAGATAAATGTGTAATTTCTAGGTCAAGAGGGGTCAAAAATCTAATATTTCCATATTTAAAAAAATCACATGCAATTTTATATAATGCTCAATTTTACTAAAATTAGATTCAAATTTGATATAATTCGGCCCTAATAGGGTCCTAAATTCATTAAAATATAAAAAATATGAAGTTTTGGCCAATCCGGACAGTTCTCTGGGCACTATGGTGCGCTGTAGCGCCTTATTTTCGAAAGTCAGGTGCTACGGCGCGCTGCAATGGATTTCAATGTTGTGGCGCGCTGTAAAGGATTATGGCGGATTCAACTCGAAGCTCAGGCACTGCGGCGGACCCGATTTCGAAACTCGGGCGTTGCAGCGCGCGACAGCTCCCAACGGTGATTTTGCTTGTGCAAAAACTGCAACGAGTTATCTTTCAAGCTCAAATACTCTCAACCTAGAGCACCTCACTTGCGGTGCTATATACCGATAGAAAGATATTTTTGAGACCTTTCCATTGATACCTAAATCGGCACCAAACGATTATGTTATCAATGCAAACAGTGGAGTTAAAAGACTAGGTGTACAGAAATTCATATTTGCAGATTTATATCTCCTTCCCTATCATTTGCATATTATAATAAGCTTCTACATCTTAAATACATATTCATAGATATACAACTAAGGTAACAAAGATTCTTAGTTATGCAAATGAGCATAAGAATAAAATAGAATAGCCGTTTGATTAACCAATGGAGGGAAAGGGGGTACCTTAGACTCGTAAATGGAATCTCCTTCTAGGGATTCCTAGGAACCTGAGAGCTTGAGAGGTTGGAGAGCTTCTGTGACAACCGGGAATCGAAGTTTGAGAGCTTCAAAAGAATAATTCATAAAATTTAGAAATATACAATTTTTATAGACAACAAAAGAATAATATAATTAATGTCCAAAATTCAATTATACAAGTGGAGATCGAGCCATACATATATGAAATTACAACAGTTTAATATTTACAATCTAGATTAAACATCCTTATTTTCTCACATCTCTACTTCTTTTCTTTTAATACACAGGCAGATCTTCAAAGTTTAATTTTCAAAACCTGAAAAAATACAGTTACCAGTTAGGTAGGTGTACGCAAATCGTTCTTATAAGAGTATTCTAGCATCCTATAATAGGCATAAATCAAATGTGGAAATGAAGGGAATATTTGCATAACATGTATGAAAAAAAAGCAAATTTTCAAATTTAAATATTACTCTGCATGTTAACTTTTAAATTTAATATATATGAAAAGCATGAAATAAATAAATTTTATGAAAAACACTTGTAACATAAAGTCGAGTCCATATACTCCTAAGCCCAATTGGGTAAACTCATAGGTATAACCTTTAGGAAGCTTTCTCACTACCCGTCGGTAGCTTATTCAAAATTAAAAACTGATGGTGTGTCTTTCCTCTGGCTTTGCCCACTTCCTAAAAATGGCTAAATCCCTCTATATGACTCTCAAGGGCTACCAGCATGCCCAATCTGTACAAATTCTCAGTGTTATTTTCTATCCTCCAAAGATAAACACCACAATAATATAACATATTTCATATTTTTGTTACGTGCTTTTTGATAATATTCTTTTGTAGGTTTATAAGCGGTAAGCAGTTTTGGAATATAAATAATACTCAAATAAAAATGGCTCAAAAATAAGAATACTGAAGTAAAACTTATAAGTAGATTTACGTATCTGACTGTATTGATACAATTACAACCAAATCAATTCATTTGATCTGCCAAAAATAATTTAATTCATTAATTTAATATTTTATGATTTTATCATAATTTAATGTAATATTAAGCTTTATAAGTACTAATTTTGTAACTTGGGTTTCTAAAAATAATAAAATAGTCTAAATACTTTTAAATTGATTTTGAATTATTGAGTTGCAAATTTAAGAAATAAAGAATCATTTATATTTAATTTAATATTTGGTCAAAGATTAATGCTTATGTGCTTAATTTAATATTTAAGCTCATTAAGAGTTGATTAACAATTTTACTTATGAAAATCTAAAATTTTTGTTATACTTATAATGCTTACTGCCTAAGAGTTTCATAGAACTTAAATTTATTAAATTTTGAAAAGTATTGGTCAAGTTATGGCTAATGCAAGCTTAAGGGGTAGAATGGTAATTAAGGGTTTCTTAACTAAGTGTCAAAATCTTAACTTTGTCAATTGGTGTCCAAATTAAATAAAATTAGTGGCTATGGTTCACAAATGATCAACTGATTATAATGACTAGTGGTAAGTTCAATTTGGACTTTAATTGACTAAATTATGGCCTAATTAAGGTTTATGGTGATTAGTGAGTGATTCATAAAATTAATCACTAAATCACTAATCCAACCACACCAATAAGTTATAATATATTCTAGTTCTCTGAAACTTAAATTGTTAAATTTGAATCATTAAATTTACTAATTTTTACTAATTAAGTTTTAGAATAATTAGGGTTGATTAGGAGATCTAACTGTTAAATCCTAAATATTTTATAAATTACTGTAAATTAGGTTTTTTTAATCTAAATTGATATTTGGATTACTTAATTTGGAGTTCAATTGACTAACTTATGGCCAATTGAAGTTTTAGGACTAATTTGACATAATTAGGATTAGGTCCTAAAAGTCATTAGATAAATACTAATTATGAAGACCCACTTAAGTAGTAATAAGTGAAACTCTTAAATATCGAAGCGCCTTTTTAGATAATGGTGGAGTGCCTGATAAGAACTCCAAAGTTAAGTGTGCTCATGTGGGAGCACTCCCAGGATGGGTGACCTGCTAGGAAGTTACCTTCTGAGGGCAAAATCATGAGGCCTTTCAGGCCAAAACGAACAATACCTTGGTGCTTAATAGTTTAGGCTATTACAAATGGTATCAGAGCAAACCATAGGGTGTCAGATAGAAGCTAAGTGCCATACAGGGCAAAGCACCACTTCATGTGAGCAGCCTCTTGAACCCATGATGGTTAAGGTGCTACATGGTTGTGGGTACCTCTTGTGCCTGTAGGGGTCACCTCTAGTCCTATCTACCCAATGAATGGTTCTTGGATCTGTGTGTGAATACTGACGAGGACATCAGTTACTTAAGTTGGGGAGATTGTGAGACGCCTTTTCAGATAATGGTAGAATTCTTGATAAGAACTCCAAAGTTAAGCATGCTCAGGTAAGAGCACTCCCAGGATGGGTGACCTACTGAGAAGTTATCTTCCGAGGGTAAAACCGTGAGACCTTTTTGACCAAAACGGACAATACCTTGGTGCTTAAGAGTTTGGGCTGTTACAAATTGTATCAGAGCAAACCATAGGGTGTCAAATATGAGCCAAGTGCCATACAGGGCAAAGTACCACTTCATATGAGCAGCCTCTTGAACCCATGATGGTTAAGGTGCTACATGGTTGTGGGTACCTCTTGCGCTTGTAGGGGTCACCTCTAGTCATATTTACTCAATGAATGGTTCTTGGATCTGTGTGTGAATACTGATGAGGACGTCAGTTACTTAAGTTGGGGAGATTGTAAAGACCCACTTAAGTAGTAATAAGTGAAACTCTTAAATATTGAGGTGTCTTTTCAGATAATGGTGGAGTTTTTGATAAGAACTCCAAAGTTAAGTGTGCTCATGTGGGAGCACTCCCAGGATGGGTGACCTGTTGGGAAGTTATCTTCTGAGGGTAAAACCATGAGGCATTTCAGGCCAAAGCAGATAATACCTTGGTGCTTAAGAGTTTAGGCTGTTACACTAATCCAAACAGCAAAGTTAATACTACTAAGATATTCCTTAGGGTTTTTTGAGTATTTTGAGACCTATATTAAGTATGTTTGAGTTAAAGATTACAAAGTTATAGTTAAATGAAGTTTTGTAACATATTTTTGAATTATTTAATACTCTTAAATGTCATTATGATAAATACCTATCCAAATTTAATTTTGACAGTCTCAAATTTTTCCTTGATTTTTGCTATTTATATATGTATTGTATGAGTTATGAAAATCTAAAGTTTGGTAATTAATTGAATTTATTTCATATTAATATTAATATATTAAATATTAAATATTTCTATTTAAAATTATATATGTATTAATTATAGTTGCCTAATATGATTAATTTATTAGTTTATGTTATTAATTAATTACACTTATTTTTCTATTTATGAATATATATATATATATATACATTTAATAGTATAGATACATATAGATTAGATATAAGTATTATCTGAGTTTATATAATAATTATATATATTTTTTTATTTTATAATCATTTCTTTTCTGCAGGTGGGACCCACGCAGCTGACAGCGGCGGGATCCGCATCCACGTGTCAACGTGGGGTTGGACCGCGGCTGGCATGCGGGCCCCAGAATTTGGGATGACGGGACCAGTGGGTCTCGCCACTGCTGACGCGGCAGCAGAGCCACGCGGATCTCTGAGAGATCGACAGCGCATGGATGAGGGTCCCATCGTGCCCTGTCAGCGCTGGATACGAACCGGTGTTCGCTGAACCGGTCGAGCCAGAACCCGGTTCGAGGGCTTGGCTCTTCGTCTCCCGCAACCTTTGCGAATTAGGGTTTGCAATGAAGCCGAAAAGAGCGATCGATAGCCGATCATTCTTAATTATTCGAATCTTACAATAACATCTCAAAGTAAGATAGGATATGAAGTACCTTGAGTGATCGGTGAATGAAATTAGGGTTCGACACTTTTGGTTCCTTGCTTCGTACCTGAAAATGGCAAAATTTCTATCCTCAGGAGTCGATCTATGTTTTAATCATAACCTTTAAGCGGTGCAAGCCATGAGGAAAACTCCATCTGGCGAGCTCTCATTTTCGCACGAAGCGGCAACGCCACGCGCCACATGCGTGGCGAGATCGGTAGGGATGAAGAGGTGACCTCCAATCTGAGATCGGACGGTCACGATGGACCGTCGGGTCTAACCTAATTAACGGATGGCGTTAGTTGAAAGCGGACGACACCGTTAACTCCCTTTAAATAATAATAATATTATAATAATTCATTTATATTTTATTAATCAAATTTAGATAATTAAATGCATTTCAATTTTTTCCAATATATCACCCTTAGCTAATTGAGGGTTGAGGAATGCAACGGTGCGATCGCATTTTTGATCCGATGAGTATTTAATGATTCGATTTTTCGGGGTATTTAAATTATATTAAAATATTCGTCAAAAATCCAATGACTTCCAAATGCCTCCAAAATTTTACCCCTAGCTAAATTGGGGGTGGTGAACGCAATGACGAAGTCGGAATTTCAATCTGAGGTCAAAATTATTTAAATATTATTAAACAAATTTGAAAGGAAATTATGGTATTTTACATTCTCTTCAATATCTAGCACAGCAAAAATGGAGAATTGGGGGGGAGAGCTTGTGTTCCTTCAACAGCTTCAGCAGGAAAAATGGGGAATAGAGCTGAAGGGGGAGGTCTTTTATTGAGAAATGAAGCCTGCCATTGGATGGGATGGGCCTGAGTTGTCCCATCCCAGCTATGGAGATAAGGGGATGGCAGGAGGTGGAGAAGAGAGGGGAGGCTGAGCATGGCAGGGGGGCTGAAGGGAAAGGTAGCTCAGAGTTGCAGCAGGGATGGGATGGTTGTGAGTCCTAGCCAGGGAAGAAGGAGGAAAAAGAAGGGAAAAGATAGATTTTAAATAAATTAAAATAATTAATCTCTAAAATTATATTTTATAAATGATCTCTGAAAAATTCTAAAATTTTACCCCTAGCTAATTTGGGGGTGAGAAATTCAACGGCGAAGTCGAATTTCGATTCCAACGAGTATTTAATTTTTTCCTATTTTTCGGGACATTTAACTACATTAAAATATTCGATAAAATTTGACGACTTTCAAACGTGTCCAAAACATCACCCCGAGCTAATTTGGGGGTGATTATCACAATAGGGAAGTCAGATTTTGATTTCGAGGATAAATTAGATATCTTAATTTCCCTTAATTAAATATTATTAAAATATTCGACAAAATTTTGATGAGTTCCGATTGCCATCAAAACATCACCCTTATATAATTTGGGAGCAACGAGTGCAATGGCAAAGTCCAATTTTTGATATGAGGTCAAAATAATTAGGTCAATTTCCAGGGTTCTTAAAATTCCCAAAATCAGGGTTTGATCTATTTGACCCTTGATTTAAACTAGGTCTTGGTGGTGAACTTCTGATGACTTAATTAGTGCACTAAAAAGCAAATCAGGACTTGGATTAGTCATAATTAGCTAAGATAACAACTTTAGTTGTTATACAGGACCTGTTATGAATAGTTGGGCAATAGCTAGATGACCTAGAAGACTCACATGAGTAAAATTATTAACAGTTAAATACATGCCTTAATTACCAAATTGATAATAGCTCAATTATGTATGCAACTTCAATGAATCATTGGGTTAGAGTTTAACAAACTGGCATCCACAAGGCAGACACTTTCCTAGTGCCACCAATAATGCACAATCTATCGACAACCACAAATGATGATTAAGAGTGAGCGGGAACTAGAAGCATTTACAGCTTTACTTGGGATCTTTTTCAATGTATTGGTTTTCTTAAAGTGCTTGGGAACTTTTATTTGTTATGGTTATTGTATTTGAGTATAACTTTTGCTACTAATAGAATCATAAAGCTTTTTATTTCAAGTTAAGCATGTATTAAATCTCCATCTTAAGTAATAATTAAATAATATTAATGTTTCTATATAAAAAGTTATAATGACATTAATAAATAACTCCAAATCCTAATAAGATATATTACAGATAAAATTTTAAGCAAAATAATTCATTATAATCACAAAAGAGCTTTAATATACAGTTCCCAAATATTCCAAATAAAAAATTGATCCAGTAGAGGATTAAAGCAACTAAAGATCGCCAGAGTAAGTATCACGATGTCCATCATCGTTCTCTGGAGTTCAATGTTGGAGATTTTGCGTATCTCAAAGTTGGCCCGATGAAAGGTGTATTTCGTTTCGGTGTAGCCGGGAAGCTCAGTCCTCGTTATGCCGGACCTTTCGAAGTGATAGAAAAAATCGGTTCTGCATCGTATAGATTAAAACTTCTTGAATATTTCTCTGCAATTCATAACATGTTCCATATCTCCTCTCTGCGGAGGTGTCTTCGTAACCCTTCTCACCTAATCCAACTTTCAGTGGTATCTCTTTGGCCAGATCTTTCTTATATGGAAGAGCCTATCAGAATCTTAGCTCGTGATCAAAGGCAGCTAAGAAATTATTTTATCACTATGGTAAGAGTTCAGTGAAGTAATTGCTCTGTTGAAGAGTCCACTTAGGAAGAAGAGGCCGATATGCAACAGAAATATCCAAGTCTCTTTGAAAATCCAGGTATCCTTTAAAATTATGTATTCCAGTTCTTAATTATCCGCGTCTTCCTTTGCCTTCTTAGTAATGATCTCGAGGATGACATTATTTTTAAGTGGGGGAGTCTATAATAACTCAAGGTTGTTACTCAGCTTAATTTTAATTTAATCGTATCTTAATTAAGTTCATATAACCATTAGAATCAAACCTTGAAGATTTGGAGCAATTCGAAGTTCGATTAATATTTTGGAATATTTTAATATTTAATTAATTAGAAAAGTGAGGTATTTATTTTGACCTCAAAATCAAAATCCGACTTCATCGTTGCGATTGTCACCCCCAAATTAGCTAGGGGTGATGTTTTGGACGCATTTGAAAGTTGTCGGATTTTCGTGAATATTTTAATATAATTAAATGCACCGGAAATTTGGATAATTAAATAGTCCTCGGAACCGAAATCTGACTTCGCCGTTGAATTTCCCACCCCCAAATTAACTTGTGGTGAATTTTTGGAATTTTTCGGAGCTCGTTTACCAAATCTGAATTTATTTTATAAATTAAAAATTTGAAATTAATAATTAAGTATTCATTTAATTACATTTCTATTTTCCCATTCTCCTTCATGCGCTGAAACCCACCTCCCACTCCTCCCTCACCTATTTAGGCGCCTCTATTCGCACGCAAGGGGGAGGTTGAGCCCTTCTCCTCCATGCCTTGATGTGAGGGCACCTCCTCATCCCCTCTCATAGCCATGCCTCCATCTTCATATAAGATGTAGCCTCAACCCCTCTTACCATTTTGCTCAGCTTAGATCTCCTCTTTCCCTCCTTCATTGTGTGCTTACTAAAGAAGAAGAAGTTCAGCTCCTCTTCAAGTTCTTGAAGAAAATAGAGGTTTCTTCTTCCTCTTTTAAAAAGGCTAAGGTACCCATTTGCTCTTATTCCTTGTGTTCTTCTTGTTACTATTATGTTGTTTGTATTTGTAGAAGATACATGACTGTATTTCGAAGCGATTGAGGCTCATTAAGGCATCATATTACTTTGAAAATCCCATGCTCTATTTTTTGTCCATTTTGTATATCCAAATCGTTACCTCTATTGTTTGTATTGTTAGGATAATCTGTTTGTGCCGATTTCGGTATCGATGGAAAGGTATCAGAAATACCTTTCTATTAATATATGACACCGCTCATGGAATGCTCGAGATTGAGACTATTTGAGCTCGAAATATGGTCCTTCGCAGTTTTTGCACAGGCGAAAGTATCGTCGGGCGCGCCGTAGCGCCCGAAGCTCAAATAGTTTTTGCTGCTGTGTGTCACAGCGCGCCGCAGCGGGCTGCAACGTCATTTCGGAAAAAATCATATAAAATCAATAATAAACTAATTGAACAGTAACCAGCAAGTTAAACCGCTGTCGCACGCCACAGCGCACCGCAGTGGGCTGCAACATCATTTCGGGAAAAACTATAAGAAATCAAGAGAAAATTTAATTGAACAGTAACCCGCAAGTTGGACCACTGCAACACGCCACAGCGGGCTGCAACGTCATTTCTAAAAAACTATATGAAACCAGAAGAAAAATTAATTAAACAGTGTTTCCGTAAGTTGATCCGCCACAGTGCCTGAAAGCACTGCCGCGCGCATAGTATCCAGCTCTCGGATTGGTCTCGCCGGAGCGTGTCACAGCACCAAAAGTGTTGTAGCCCGCCACAGCATCATTTTTCGCCTGAAAGCGCTACAGCGTGCCACAGCAGGTCGTCGCTATAACAACCCAGGTTGTTACTTAGGTTAATTGAGACTAATCTAAGTCTTAATTATGATTTTGGTACATTAACTAGGTCATTTAAAACTCATCTCTAAGATCTAGGTTAAATCTAGGATCAATTGAATTAAATTTGGATTTCTGAAAAATCTTAAAATCCTAGAAATTGACTTTTTATTTAGACCTCAGATTAAAAATCTGATTTCTCCATTGCGTTCACTACCCCTAAATTAGCTAGGAGTGAAGTTTTGGATGCATTTGGAAGTCATCGGATTTTTGTCGAATATTTTAATATTATTTAAATTCCTCGAAAAATCAAATAATTAAATACTCGTCGAAATAAAAGTTCGATCACGCCGTTGCGTTCCTCATCCCTCAATTAGCTAGGGGTGATTTATTGGAAATTTTTGAAGTACAATTAATTAAGCAATTTTAATTAAGAAAATTTAATTAAATGAATTAAATAATAATTATTATTTAATTAAACCGACGTGTGCCGTTAATTCCATCCTAACGCCATTTCAGGAATCTATTTTGCCGTTAGGAGCATCAAATGCTTCGATCCGTCCGATCGAAAGATCGGACGGTCGAAAGGTTGTCTCCTTCGCGTGAGGATCAAACCCTACGCATGTCCCAAACCTGTGCCGCGCTTCGTTTGCAGCGATTTCGCCCGCCAAGTGGGCTCTCGCACCGCTGATGGAGGTGGACAGAAGGTGATTATAATCCTCAGTTCGCCTCCTGCTCGAAAATTTTGGCAAGATTTGTGTTCGAGGATCTGTTGAGCAGATTCGATCCTACACCGCTGATTATAGGTACTTCCGATCCTTATCTCCATTTAAGCTTTTCTAAATTTTGCAATTTCGAATACCTATCTTACAGCCTTGATTTTATTATTATTGAATCCGATCGAATTCAAATGGATTCGATCCATTGAATCGATACATTGACCTTCGATAAGGCATCTTCGTTCCGTAGACCACCCTCTAGGGTTAGCGCTGGTTGTCACCTCAGACTACCTCTGTCAATCACTTATCGCCTACTAGATGGATTTCGTCGATACCTATCCATCCCTGCACGGGTTGAGTCCAGCCATGGCCGAAAATGCCGACAGCTTCAAACCCTAATGGTCATCTAGGGAGCCGGCTGTGAGATTCAGCGAAGGCGGAAGGATTTTTGGGCCAAGCCGGGTCGGCCCGGGCCCGACCCGGGCGCTGTTTGCTTCGAGGCATGGCGTTGGCTGAGACAGTGGGACTCGCGCGTATAGCTGGCAAGCGTTGATTCGCCGGAGAGTCATCATCGTGGGGCCCGCTGCTGCCTCTGCTGACAGCAGCGGTGGGACCCACTTCGGCTGTCTCGACCAATGATATCCTACCACGTCAACCATGGGGCCCACCTCCATCTCATCCTGCAGACAAAATATTAATTAAAATTATAATAATAATAACTATAAACGTTTAATTAAGATAAATAAATAAATATATATATATATATATGTATATACATTATATAACTATATACTTAAATTGTTAATTCCTAAAGTCTTATATATACATATATACATATATATGTATATATTTATGTAAACATAAATTATTTGTTTATAATTAATCAATTTAAGGTGACAGATTAGGTAAAATAAATGGAATTAATAAAACTATTAAACATTAATAATTCCTTAATTAATAGGAATTAAAATTGATAAATAACCAAACTTAAGAAATTCATAACTTACAAAATACTTAACCAAATTTAGCAAATAAATATACCAAATTTATCAGAAGAATATGAGGAATTTATTGATGCTATTAATCTTGCTATAGGATCAATCTATCACTTAGTGATATTTTAGGGTATTAATTAAATTCAAATAATGTCACAAATATTCAAATGGCTATAACTTTGTATTATTTAATTCAACCATACCCAATATGGGTCTTAAAATACTTAGAAAACCCTAAGAAATATTTTAGTAGTGTTAACTTTGCTGTTTGGATTAGTTTGAGCCTAATCACATTTAGGACCTAACCCTAATTAAGCCATTTAACCCTAGAACTTCAATTGATCATAAGTTGGTCAATTGAACTCCAAATTAGGTGATATAAATATCAATTTAGATTAGAAAAACCTAAGTTACAGTAATATGTAAAAATATTTTAGATCCAACGATTATATTTGCTAATCACCCATAATTACTCTAAAATTAGATTAGTAAAAATTAGCAAATTTAATGATTCAAATTAGATAATTTAAGTTTCAAAGAACTCATAGGGTATATTAGAACCTAATGGTGTAGTTGGATTAGTGATTTGATGATTACTTTTACTAATCACTTATTAATTACCCTAAACCCTAATTAGGCCATAACTTAGCCAATTAGAGTCAAAATTGAGTCTACTACTAGTCAATGTAATCAGTGGATCATTTGTGAATCATAGCCACTAATTTTATTTAATTTATACACCAATTAGAGAAGTTAAGATTTTTGACTCTTAATTAAGAAACCCTAAATTACTATATTACCCTTAAGCTTGTATTGGCCATAACTTGGCCAATACTTATCAGAATTCAAGAATTTTAGATTCTATGGAAACCTTAGACAGTAAGCAACAATAAATTGAAAGAAAATTTAGATTTCATTAAACCAAATTACTAAAATGCCCCTATGAGTAAAATTCATTAATTTGATCTCATAAGGATTAATAATTACCCAAAATTTGTGTAAATGCTATCTAATCTTATATTAGGCAGTAAGAAACACTTTGCCACATAAAAGTTTAGATTTGGAATCCTAGATCAAAATTTGACCTTTTGTACCCTTTAAATAGGGGCAAAATTGTCATTTTGCCAAAATTTTAGGGTTTAGCATTTTTTAAGCCCTAAAATAAGAATAGTGTTTTAAATCATAAATTTTTGTAAGTTCAAACCTTAATTTGATTTTGATCAAAAATCTCATTTTAAGTCCTTAAAGAAATCTTAAAGTAAAACCTTAAACTTTTTTTCCTTCCTTAATCCCTCTTAGATCTTTTCTTAGGTCTTATAACATTAGTTAGGATGTGTGTCTGAGAGATACTCTTAGTAATTAAGAGCTTTAATTCCTAAGGTTAGGAATAAATCTTAGGTTAGAGTTCATCTATTGAGTAAATTGGGTTACTCAATAGATGAAACATTGAGTTTACTAGTTTATATATTTTTCTTAAGTTTCTTTACATGATTATTTGATCTTTAAACCTTAGAGTTTAGGATAGAGATTTATCCTAATGATTTGATTTTCATTAAGATTTGCCTTAATCTAAATCAATGAGTATGGGTATTAAACCTTAGATCCTTAGTTACACCTTAAGATTAAGTGATTAAACCATAATATTTAGAGTTTAATTCTTAATCTTTTCATCTTGATTTGGCTAATCAAGATGGGTTGGGGTTAATTAAAATATCAAATTAGGTCGATGATTTGTTTATTTAAATCAAGTAGTCATCTTTTGATTAAGATATAGTTAGGACTTGGCCAGTCCTAATTATCTTCCACTTGTAGGTTCGTGATTCTAAGTTACAGACTGTATAAGAATTAATGATTCTTAAACTTATGAAACTTAGAGTTGATAGAACGACTAAAATAGATAATAATGGATATCACCTATATTTTAGATTGAATCTCTTGCTCACTTTGTTTTGATGCTTCGCTTACCTTGATTTTTGAGCTTTTTACCTTGAGCATATATTAGGTACATGGGATATTTGTTGAATATCTTATGTCAACTTTGATGATTCATAGTAGCATTGTTCTTTTTCTCACATTTTAGTATAGTGTAGCTTGATTAGTATACCTATTCATTTCACCCTATGGGGGGTCGGCTTCAGGTTCGGGTCAGTCCGATAGTCTATGCCATGCCTAGTCCTTGGGATAGGATGGATAGACTCTTGCCTCATGACTGAATAGTCAAGATTTGATATGGTTATACTAATTTAAGTACACTTATACTTGGTTTTCTGTTGTAGCCTATCAGGCTAAGTACACCATTACGATCCGTTCAGAGCTTCAGACTTAGCCCATCATGCTAAGTGTGATGACCGGGGACCGAAGTTCGAGAGTCTTTAAAGAACAATTCATCTCAATTGAAAATTTATACATTTTTATAAATATGACATAATAAAATAAAATAATAATTCACAGTCCTTTTATACATAGAGCCAAAACATATATGAAAAGTTACAACAGTTTGAATTTTACAAAATAAGAAATAAAATATCTATATTCTTCTGCTTCCTTTAATTCTTCTTCTTTTAACTTTGGTAGATCTTTTAAGCTTTTTATTTATCAAAACCTGAAAAAAAAAAAATTCAGTTTACCAGTCAGGTAGGAGTACGCAAATTGTTCTTATAAGAATAAATCTAGCATACTATAATAGGTATGAATCACATATGAAAATGATTGAAAATCTGTATGTAAATAAAGCAATTGCTAAATTCAATTTCTGCCCTGCAAAATAGCTGTGAAAATCAACATATATGAAATAAATTTTATCAAAAATATTTGTAACAATAAGTCGAGTCCGGAGACCCCTAAGCCCAAATGGGTAAACCCATAGGCATAATCTGTAGGAAGCTTATCTCGCCACCCGTCGGTAGCTTACTCAAATTAGGAACTGATGGTGTGTCTTTCCTCTGAATTTATCTACTTCCTACAAGAGGCTAAATCCCTCCATATAACTCCCTAGGGGCTGTCAGCAGGCCTAATCTATACATATACTTAGTGTTGTGTTCCACCCTCCAAAGATAAACACCATAAAATATATATAAATTCTTTTTGTTACATGCTTTTTGATATAATTCTTTTGCAGATTAAAATGCGGTAAGCAGTGCAAATAATACTCAAATGGAAAATGGCTCAAATAAGAATACTGAAATAAGACTTATAAGTAAATTTGCGTACCTGACTGTTTTGATACAAAATCAATTCAATTTAATTTCTTTGATCTGTCAAAAGTAGTTTAAGTCATTAATTTAATGCTTTATGACTTTAACATATTTTGTAATAATTAGATTTTTATGATATTGATATTTGGATTCATTGAATTAATTATTTTTATGACTAATATTTTCAAATGAAGTAATAATTTATATAAAACTTTTAGAAACATGCGAAAACATCTATATTTCCTATAAATTTTCTAAGTCCTAAAATTTTTAAAAATTTCGGTAGAGTCTCCTTTATTTTTGTTCAAATTTTTCATTTTCATAATCAATCTCCAATTCTAAATATAGAGTTCAGTCCTTTTTACATGACTGCTCATTTCCAGTTCTAATATAATTTCAAATATACAAAACTAAACTAAGCAGTTTATACATTCTTTCTAATAAAAGAGGAAGTAGTCATAAAATTTATACGAACATCACTATTTAACTTATGGCATATAGCATTTAATTTATCTTATCTGAATTATAATAGTGATTCCTATGTAGAGTTTAGAATCTTAATATGAATCATTTCAGCAATGTGGTAGTATTAAGAGAAACAACAATATGCGTTCTTATGTACAATTCATGGCGACATTCGTATTTGTTCTTAAGAATAAATGGCAGCTTTTCTAAATCAATAAATCCACATGAGATAGATGAAATAAAAATTTGAGTTCAACACATATCATGCAATTTAACTAAATACATTCGATGATAATATTTCGATTAATAGTAACATTAAATCACTTAAAGCTAAAAATGGCAGCAATATCGCAGCACTTTATTCTAAAAAAAAAAAAAATGACAGCAAGTAGACTGGAGATGTCACTGGCACGAACGACATGGCTTGCTAGCTGCTAACATTGCATGTGGACAGCGGTATCCTAGCTGATTTCAGGCGTACGATCGGTGCATACAGGCAACGAATTCTCTTACAATGGAGACCTTGACGGCAACCGTCGATATGGCAGGGAGACCTAACTAGAGGCCAACATTACAGGCAAATGCCACTGTTCGCCATCTACATCATAAGTAGAATGGAAAAAGGCACTAGCCAAGAACCTGACCTTTAGTTTCCTGGTTCGTATAGCTACTGAGAATGACTAAGGTTGTAATCAATAATATAGGAAGTCGGAGCAAATGCTGAAGCTTCAACGAGTTACCTTTGGAAGCTCACAAGTCTTTGCTATACACTTTTACTGTTTATTGGTCAAGTTTTAAAATGATGAAAAATTCAAATGAGTGAGCCTTGATTTATTGGTGGTCAAGTTCTTGGTTTTAATATTGGATCCAAGTTTTGTCCCTAATGGCACACCTTCACAATGCCAATGTGAATAAAACTTTCGGGCTTGCCATTAGAACTATGGGGAAAGAAGATTTTATAAAAGGTTGCTGCAATGATCAAACAACCACTTTGGGTGGATGGACCAACATTGAATGGTGAAAGGAGCATTTTCACATTTGTATTAAGGTGATCTAGCAAATATATTGGCAACTAATAGCAATTTCTGATCTTCAATAGGAGTAATACATCTATGAAGGTCTCACCAATCTCTGATTTGTGGTAAAGTTGGCCTCAAAAGTATCGAATGTGTAGGCTAATCAACGAAGACCGGAGCAGCCCATTCTTATGGTGACATAGTTAGGGGACTACCAACTGCCCCAAAACCTCAATTTAAGATGACAAAGCCCCAGCCTGTGCCTATAGTTGCAAAAATCAAGAGCTCCAAAGAGCCTAACCAGCCAAACAATATTAAACCTACAAATCAGCTTGGTGTCGAGGGATGGTTGTCGAGCCTTGGGCAGTAGTGCAAGAAAAGACTAAGAAAAATACACTTTGGTGCAACAACTTAAAAGCCAACACTATAAGAAAAATGATAAGAAAGTCAATGGGCAAAATCAAAGATGCAACAAAGTAAAAGAAAACCAAACTAAAACTTGTAGCCTTATTCCAATTTAGCAGTAGATCAACCAATGAAAAAAAAAAGGAATCAAGGAAATTATTGGTTGGGCAACAGTTGAATTATGCAGAAAAAGGTTCAATTAACTCCAATTTCAGACTATCCACACCATCTTAGAACATAAACAAAGGTAAGATTATGTGCACAGAGATTACTCAAGACAGCACCTAGTAAACAAAAAAAGAAACATAATTGGGATTAATGCTTGGGGCGCTAGGGACACCCAATTTGGTTGCACAAAGAATGGAACAAATTTTTTTGGAATTGTCTAGGAGTGCAAAATGTCAATAAAAGTAGAAGACTAATATATTGCAGCAAGCATCAGAAATTAGATATAAGAAACAATGCATTGCAACTTATAAGTTTATAAAAATGCATCGAATAGATGAGTTCTCCTTAAGCCTTGGTATTTGTAATCATACTGTATCTTATCATACGAAAGATTGA
Source organism: Gastrodia elata (assembly GCA_016760335.1). Lineage (NCBI taxonomy): Eukaryota > Viridiplantae > Streptophyta > Magnoliopsida > Asparagales > Orchidaceae > Gastrodia > Gastrodia elata. The sequence goes on along the minus strand of CM028681.1, from coordinate 11,385,829 downwards.
GAGTATAGCCCATGAATCATCTTTAATTAAGAAAGCTAAAACATAAATTGTAAATGTACTAATAAAACACTTATATTGCTTTTAAGGGATTAAAGTAATAAAATCTGAACATAATTCCTACATGAAGATGAGTACTTTCATTCTGAAATGCCTCACAAAAGCTTCAAATGTATATGTAAATGATAAGCACAGCTTTGGGCTCTGTTGACTTCACCATCTAACATTTTTCAAGCCCAGTTTAATACTTGATTTATGCATAGACACAGCTTAAAAGAATTAAAATCTGTTTGCCAACTTATAGGGAAATGTTAGATTATAGATTCCATTTCCTATTTTGAGGAACTTAATAAGTATCTTAAAATTTGCTAATATAATTTTCTTTCAATTAGTAAGAAATATGATTTCATTCTTTTGCGCAATTGCTTCATTCAGATCTCATATGATCTTCATATTTCCTTTGATAAATTGAGTTCGAATTTTGAAATATATAGCCAATCGAAAGTAAAGATCCAATATGAGATATGAACATATTTACTTTATATAATCTATGAAGTATCCTTTTAACATTTGAAACCCTAGATTAACAATTATTATTTGAAACTATTCGAAGGAATAAGACTAGATGGAGTACCTTGATCCCTAATATGCGGCTAGAAGAGACTCTTGATGGGATGAAGAAGGTTCGGCCAAATGGAGAGGAAGGCGTCTGCGATCGGAGGTGTCGACGAAAGGAGGCCCGGCTAGGAAGGCTCTCGGCTAGATAGAGGCTCGGCGAGAGGAAGTTTGGCGAGTGGATGACTTGGCTTGATGATAACGAGGGCATAGGGCATCTGTCGATCTCCTTTAATAAAGAGTGATTGCCGAAGGATATGGATGGAGGAGGAGCCTACCGTCTCGGCTCGACAGATGGAGGAATGAAGATAAAGAGAATAGGAGGTGTTGTCGAGCGAGGGAGAGGGCAAGTGTCGCATGAAGGGGTTGGCTTGCGTAGGAGGATGAAGAATTTTCAGCTGAGTCAAAAAAATAGGATTAGGTTTTGAAGGTTTTAAGAAAAATATAGGATCCATTATCAGCCGTTGGATTAAAATCAATGGCTAGAATTTCTGAGCCAAGATCTGAAGTCATTTTAGCTCCAAAAATTACAAACTTGGTATTGAAACGACCGTCTCGACTAGACGAACGCACGCGTCCAAAAATTATTGAATTTGGACAAGTATTTTATTTTATATTGATGTTTAAGTGAAAATTTTGAAAAAATTAATTATGATAAATCGAAAACTCGAAAATTAACGAAACTTGAAACATAGCATCCTCATATGATGCTTAACTTATATATATAAAAATTTCTAAATTATGATTTATATTTTTCGTATTATTAGCCTTTGAAGTTTATACTTCATGAATTTATTCAGGACAATCCAGGATCCCAAATGTGCTCAAATTTTTGCAGTAGGATCCTTTCTATAGGTATTATAAGAGGATATTTGTATTGCATTTTTATTTGACTTAAATTAGATTCCTATTTTGACGAAAATTTCTGAGTGATCCTAAAATATCCGAGAAAATTAACGATTTCCAAATATTCTCAGAATAACACTCCTAGCTAATTTGGAGTTACTGAGTCCTATGGCGGACTCCGTTTTTAAATTCTGAGGTCTAAACTTAAAAACACACTTTGGTATTTTACACTAAGTGATACTATGTGTATATTCAGTTTGAGTGGCTTGAGTAGCCAATACAATTTTAGTTTTATAGTTACTGTTTTACTTTACATTTTCCTATATTTATGCACTGCTTTTATTTGCAATCTTTTCCAGCTTTATTATATAGGATGCTAGTTCTATTTATTGTTTTCACATGTATAGGATATTGGATTGGTTTTCAGTTTTTCATACACTTGTTTACTTTTATGCCACTCAGCATACTTTAGATTGATCATAAGCATGTTTAGGAGATATTTACTTTACAGCATTTGTTTAGCCTTTCTTTTGCTTACCGACATTATTGTAGTTGCTTGGAGGATGTATGTGTTTACTTTCTAGTTGATTTAGTTATAAACTGTTGTTTATAGCTTATTACCATTCTTTTCTTATGCTTTACTTTACTTATTCTGGATTATTGTATTGTATGGATGGATGTTGTATTTTATGCTTCCGCACTCTGTGTTACTTGTGTGATCATTTAGTGATGGGTTCTTGGAGAAATGACAAAGTCCTTAGTTAAGGTAGATTATAATGTGTGTCTAATCCAAATATAAGTAGGGACCTTGTCATTTAGATGACCCCTCCACCGTAATTATGTTGACTTAAGAGTTAACAGGACCACAGCGGGGCAGGGCTATCACCTAATGGATGGTTCTTTTGCCACTTAATCACTAAATGAATACTTGAGATAACATCCATATCATTATGAGTATAACTCAGAATAAAGTAAGGAATGAGAAAACCATAATGAATACTAAAGTATAGATATCTTTAGGATCATCAAAACTAAAATATTAAGCTTTAATCATTATACTAAGAGAGTTGAGGCAATATTAGTAATTTATCTATCAATTAGATCAAAGATAGAGATTGTGTGCTAAATCTCATCAATACACCATCTTTAGAAGATTAGATCTTTCTCATTTGACTAAATAGCAACTTAAAGCATCTAGAATATATCTTAACTGCAATAGAGTATCTCGATCACATTCTTGACAACTTCTCTTTTAAAAAGATGAAGTGAAAACTAAAGGGAATACTACTTCTTAGGAGCTCCGTTAGAATTGTAAAAGAAAGCCTTATGGTGTTACATATATTAGCTCTAGTCTCTATTTATATACAAAATGCCTATGATAGGATTTTTATCAATTTAGGCTGTGATGTTATACTTAGTATCTTTTCTACTGTATTAAATTATCCTTCGAATAATAAGAACCCAAAAAGTATAATAGCTCTTCTTCTAATTCTAACTTTACTCATATTAGTAGCTTTAACTTTACTCTAATAATATCTTTGATTTTACCCCATGATTGTAGAATAGAGTATGATCAGATAAATTTTAATCATCTGATCTGATCACTTTAATTCAAGATTAATAAGTAAACTTTAAATGTTAACTTAGGAAATAGAAAAGTGAGATTTCAAGGATCTTGCTTTAGGATCATTCTTGAATGCTTAAAGACCTTAAATATTGATACATTGAGGTAGGAAAAACTTTTGTAACTTATTGAGGTAGGAACTTGGATGATCCATCATAACTTTAGAGGTTAATTTTGACACATTGTGGTAGGAACTACTTAAAGCACCTAGAATGGAACTTCCCCCTTGTAGTAGAAATAATCATTGAGTGATCTCGATGATCACACCCATGGAGCCTTATGTAGGACTCACCCATTTATAGTAAGGATTAATAGCATTGATGAACCATTGTTGATTAAATATAATCTTTTGAACCCAGATTATTGGTGGGGTATCATAGGGTATACTCATAGTGCTGTATTATTTCAGTAGTATTCAGGATTGGTTGATTCACTTCAATGTGGACTTATGACCAGGTGCTATCCTGAGGGATTAGACGAATATAGTCCCGTTAGAGGAAATCTTCAAAGACTAAGAGTGTTACAATTAGTGAACAAGATTCTTAGTTTGAGATGTAAACTGCGACCGAGTTCTGCCTCATATCGTAGTGCGCTTCAATAAGTGAAATTTAAGCAAATAAAGTATCTCAAGTCACTTTACGTAGAGCACTAAGTATGCATGTAATTAGGTTATTTAACGGTTAGCTTGAGATATAAACTGTGACCGGGTTCTGCTTCCCATCGAAGTGCGCTTCTATAGGTGCAGTTTAAAAGAAGCTAAGGGTTAAATTAACCTTTCTTGAAAATATACTAAATATGTGTATACAACATTCCCAACTATGATTTTTAAGTAAACTCTCAACTTTGACCAATTATCAAACTAGAATATAAGAGTCAGAATCCTTCATTTTAATAGGATTCTGCACAATAGAGACATTGAATTTATTATCGGATTTCAAAATATTTTCTAGATTTCTAGATTTATCTAATGTAGCTTAGAAGCATGAGCATGAGCATAAGCATGATGTCGAGTATCAGTGATGATGTATGAGTATCAATGATGACTTATGGGTTACGAAATGTTGCATACATTGACTGGAGAATTTCAGGATGCATCGGTATCGCAATTCCCAATTGCATGTATGTATACATTGAACTGTATGACTCATAACAATTCAGTAATATTTTGGTTGCATATTAGTATCATATAATATTGTGACATATTCAGATGCACAGTTTTAGTAGCATACAATATAATTTTACATGCTAATACTCAAATTCAGATTCATTATTATTTTTGATTTACTTTTAGTATTCAGTTTTACAATTCAGTTTTACTTTGCTTTACTTTAGTTTTATACAATTTTATACTTTCAGTTACATCTACAGCTTTTTTGCAGATTTATTTATATTGTCTAAATATTAAATGATTAACTAGAACTGTTTAGATTAGTTTCGATGTGTTAGACTTATTGTCTACACGGGGTACTTTTGGGATCCGGCAATTTGTTAGATCTTAAGCAGTATATTGAGTCAGGTCAGGAGAACACTCAGGAGGTTCAGGAGGAGCCCGTGGAGCACTGGTGGACTCTTCCCCAGCTTTACTTTTCTGCTTTGTTTATTTCAGTTCAGTACTTAGCTTTGATGTCTGTATTTCAGTAAACTGTTTGTAATAATTCTGGATGCATTTTTTTTCTTTTCCGAGACAAATGTTTCATACAGTTTCTGCGATGAATATTTCTGAATGTTTGCTTTAAGCTTCCGCACTCTATTATATACTACTTATAGTTAGTATTGTGATGTAATCAGTATACTGGAAATGCTGATATCTTATATGTATATATATTAGATTCCTTATGTGTTTTACATCCAATATATGTATTGGTCTAATACTTAGGATAAGAATACTACTCTTATCTTAAGTATTAGCTCTCAACCCTCCTTGAGGTTGAGTCAGCAGCCCTTCGGATGGGTTTGGTTTTTCAGCCGTTCGGGGAGATGGGATGTTCCTCGTGGTGCACCGCTCCGCCGTCGATCCGATTATACTTATTTCTTGCGCACTGCGACAAGGCGGGGCGCTACAAAATAAGTCCAAAGTGTGCAAGTATATTGATGAACAACTATAAATCTAGTGTGGCCTCCATTTTTTATTCATTACTTATTTCTAATAAAAATAATAATTTTATATTTATTTGCATGAGTTAAAGCAATTTAACTAAGAAATAAAGATTATTTCAAGTCTATCATTTATTGCATAATATTTTCTTACTTATTAATGCAACCTAAAATATCTCATAATCCATAAAATTATATTGATTAATATATTAATTTGCTTATATAATCTCTTAAATTGAATAATATCATGATTCATTAACATGTATATATGAACACAAAAATAATATGATAGGAAACATTGAATGCTAAATGCATTGAATATTACAACACATATATTTATCGTTAAGAAAATGTCAAAAAAATATTTTTGAGAAAAAAAATGAGCGAGTTCAACGCACTCACACATGTCGAGCAGTTGTGGGGTGGGGGAGGGGAATGATGTTTGTCGGTTTTTATTTGACTGCCGTTTTAATAGCTACGCATAAACAAAATGAAAAAATCAAGCAAAAAAACTATGTTTCAAAGCAAGCAAAATAAAGATGCGAGTGTGGTGCATTTTGACATTATCATTGGGTGCGAAATGAGATAGATGGAGAAATCAAGTCTTGAGATTTGGCAAAATGTACCCTTACAAAAATAAAATGCAAATATTAATTTATAATGTAATGCTTTTTCAAATCCAATATTTTTATAGAATATTATTCACTATTTTATGAAAAATATTATGCTTACATAAGATATACATCAAAAAATATACTGGACTAATAGAATTTTTTTTTTCTTCTAAATTTTGCATTTAAGCTTCACAAAAAAGTGTATTCAACTAATCATATATTTACACATTGGATTAACACATCATCAATATATTTTAGTGTATACTATCGTGTAAGTGTAGCAATACTCTTATTTTATTACTTTGTATTTTGATACATTTACACCATTATATATATATATATATATTAAAATGAGAATGACACTGTAATAATTATATATGTAAATATATGATTGATGTATTTCACTTTTAGCATGAATAAATATGTAAGAAAAAAAAGAGTTTTTTTTTTATTAATGATAAATATGATTGTGTATATAATTTTAATATTTTGTTAATTTTTGAGAGAATTTATTATATAACTCAAATATTTAATGTTTATACTTATTGACGTGGCACTTAAAAAAACTCATTCAATAAGATTTGCATGTTTCTCCAAATTTAGTAGATCAATTATATATTAGGAGCATATTAATTTTAACTAACATTTTTAAAGTATTAATAAATAATATAGTATTGATATAATTATTTTTTAATAAGTGTAGCAACAATATGTTTGAATCATTTAAATTTGCATTAGTTAAAGTATTATCTATTTATTATTTTATATTAAATTTTTAATTAAACAATGGCGAGCTTGCTTGCCTAATGACCTGTCCGATGTTCGGACAGGTCAGCTTAAAAGCCGACAAAACAAATATATCCAAAGAATATCAATCTGATAATTAAAAGCCTCCCATAAAACAAAATCAAATGAGAAAAAAAAAAAAAACATATCAACATATCAAGGCCGGCGCCTCCACCTGCTACTTTTCTGGTACTATAAGCTCTCAGATCCTTCGCTTCTTTCCCTCTCGCTCTCCTTCCTTTATAACGACTACAATTCCTTCTTTAAAGACATCTTCTATTCAAGTGATTTATCGCTCCAGATCTTTCATCGCCGATCAAATTGGAAGATCGCCATCAGTCAACACTCTCTTAGTCTCTCTTCGACTCGCCCTCTGGCCGCTGTGAGGGATGGGTCAGTGCTACGGCAAGAATGTTCATGTAGCGGAAGAGGATGAAGGTTCTGGCGGTGACGCCGCAGGCCGCCGGCAAGTTGCGCCACCTCCTTCTACGGCGAAGGGGACAACCCCGACTCGATCGACTACTGCTAATCCTTGGGCCAGCCCTTTTCCCCACGGTGGTCCCAGCCCACTTCCGGCCGGCGTGTCTCCGTCGCCGGCAAAGTCCACCCCGCGTAAGTTCTTCCGTCGACCCTTCCCTCCCCCATCTCCGGCTAAGCACATAAAAGCCTCCCTTCTTAAGCGCCTTGGCCCGCCAAAGCCCGCCGAGGGTCCGATCCCGGAGGACGTCGGCGGAGGGGACGATCACGGACAGGAGCGCCCGTTGGATAAGACTTTTGGGTACGGGAAGAACTTCGGGATCAAGTATGAGCTGGGAAAGGAGGTTGGACGAGGGCACTTTGGACACACTTGTTCGGCTAGGGTGAAGAAGGGGGATATGAAGGGGCAACCTGTTGCGGTCAAGATTATTTCTAAAGCTAAGGTGCGGTGGTATGTGAAAGAGGGGTTTCTTCTCGTATCTTTTCACTTTGTTTCTCGATCTTGTTAATTTTGAACTTTTTTTTCTGTTGATTGTATTCTTCGCTGAGTAGCTGAATGATTGCCTTGAGATTGGCTATAGGCACTTGATGTTGACATGCATGTTATTCTGCTTGGCAACTTGCAACTAGACTTGACATATGCTATTTGTTGTTCACATCTTTAGTACATAGACGCATTGTGGCTAAATGACTTTTTCTTACATATTTCGTAGTCTATTGACTTGGCCGTAGCCATAAGCAACCGATTTTTATTACCTATAAGGGATGCCCATTTGTTTCTCTAGTTTTTCTGTGTTTTGGCTCCTTCTAATTGGTGACAACTCTCTGGATTTTATTAAGCAACAATATTCCACTGGCGTTCGTAGCTCCAAAAACCTTGTTGTGATGGTCTGTTGAATTGACCTTAAATAATTTAATTCAATTTAGTCGCATGAGATGCAAAATGATTGGCCCAAATAACTGGGAAGATAGTAATGTTAAAACAACAACATATTGCTTTCCTTGGTATGAAATGCAAATGGAACAAAAATGAAGATGGAAAGCTGGTCTGGACTCAAATTTTACTTGTTCTAAATTGCTGACCATAGTATACTTGACTGTTCGCTATATTTTATCAGTATTGTTCTGCATAATTCAAACACCAGTTATGTCTTTGTGAATGTGTGCTTGAGTGACTAACTGCCTGAACTTCTTGTTAATGCCCTTTTTAGATGACAACAGCAATAGCAATTGAAGATGTTCGTAGGGAGGTGAAAATTCTGAAAGCATTATCTGGACATGCAAACACTGTTAAATTTTATGATGCATGTGAGGATAGTCTTAACGTCTACATAGTAATGGAGTATGTTGCTACTTTTTTTTACAAGTTATGTTGTACCTGCACTTTGCCTTTTATAAGTAGTACTTGCTGCTATGGGTTGATAAACGTTTGAGCTTAGGAGAATTTCCTTATATCTTCTTTGAAAGTGTTCTTTTTTTTTTTTTTTTGCTGATCAGGCTGTGTGATGGTGGAGAATTACTAGACAAAATTCTGTCAAGGTGATACCAAAAGTTTCAATTTTAATGTGCAAAAAATACTCCTTATTTAATTTAATTGTGATTACATTTCTTGCCCTAGCTATTAAGTACCGGCTTAATGAATTTTGGAATTTTTTTTTTATGAGACTTAAAGCATCTTACTTTTTGTTTGTCTTGGCTAAAAGAGGTGGGAGATACACTGAAGAGGATGCAAAATCAATTATTGTGCAAATACTTAATGTTGTTGCCTTTTGTCATCTTCAAGGTGTTGTGCATCGTGATCTAAAGCCTGAGGTATGTTCTTGGGACTTCCCTTTTATGGAGATGCTAACATTTTTGTTTTATATAATCATGCATTTTTACTATTAAGGTATTGTTTTTTTCTCATTTTGCAGTATTAAGATGTATAAATAACATTGCTTAAACATGTTTTTCAGAATTTTCTTTTCAGCAGCAAAGATGAAAATGCTTCAATGAAGGTTATTGATTTTGGTCTTTCTGATTTTATTAAGCCGGGTAACTTTAGAAACTTTTACTTGAAATCTCTCTAATGGCTAATTAAATTTTTTTTTTACTATTTGTGGCCTTTCATACCATATGGACCAAGCCACCAATGCATTACTTCAGTTAAATGCATAATTAAGATTTTTGACTTCTATCATTAATGCAATCTTTTTGGTGATTTTAATTTGCACATCATTTAATGTACTAGAAATAATGATGTGCTATTGGCTATAAAATTATACTAAACTTTATATAACTTGGTATGCTTTTGCTTTACTTTTATATTGATTAAAGTATAATGCATACCTTGATGCCTTTTCATTGCTCTTGAAAAAAGGATCCATCTTGTCAGTTATATTATCATATTAGGCCAGTTTATCAATTTTAAACCAATCAATGTCTATTGAGATTTTAGTCTTTTAGCTTAGCAGTTATACTCTCACTTAGGTCACATATATTGGCACAAGTCCTTAAAAGTTTTGTTTGTGTGGTTGTATTGTTCGTGCACCAATTTTTAAGGGCTAGAATGCATATGTGTGTGTGGAATGGGTGGGGTCATTTACAAGCAATATTGGAGCTTGCCCATGATTAGGAGATTTATTTAACATCGAAAATGTATAAAATCAGTTCAGAGATGAGAAACTGTTGAGAGGAATTTTACAAGAGAGTTTGAAGCTTGCCAATGATTAGGAGATTAATTTAACATTGAAATATATAAAATCAATTGAGAGATATGATAAATTGTTGAGAGGAATCTAACGACAATGAGAGCTATATGATGAAGTCCTAAGTAAATGTTGATGCTTACAAGACTATGGAAATGTTTATTCAAATCCAACAATATTTATGCCATTCGCCTATTTTTGAGTCATGTTTGCTTGATATTGAAAAGATGAAACTAAGATAAAGTGATGCACTATTTAAAGTGGTTGGATCTTAGTTCTCTTAAAGGTATAGGTGGTTTTGGGATCAAAGATATGTATACAAGTGATATTGGAGATTGCCCATGATTAAAAATTAATTTAACATTGAAAATGTATAAAATCAGTTGAGAGATGAGAAATTGTTGACAGGAATCTTACAAGCGATATTGGAGCTTGCCCATGATTATGAGAATAATTTAACATCGAAAATGTATAAAATTAGTTGAGAAATATGAGAAATTGTTGAGAGGAATCCAGCGCACCTAGTGCAATTTGATGAAGTCCTATGGAAATGTTTATTCAAACCCAACAACATTTTTGCCGTTGTTCGCCTATTTTGAGTCATGTTTACTTGTTGAAAAGTCATGAGAAATTTTCTTCATGGGGAAACTAAAATAAATTGAAGCTTGCCATGATCAGGAGATTAATTTAACATTGAATGTATAAAATCAGTTGAGAGATAAGAGAAATTGTGGAGAGGAATCTTACAAGAGATATTGGAGATTTTCCATGATTAGGAGATTAATTTAACATTGAAAATGTATAAAATTAGTTGAGAGATATGAGATAATGTTGAGAGGAATCCAGTGACACCGAGAGCAATATGTGAAGACCTAAGGAAACATTGATGCTTACAAGACTACGAAAATGTTTATTAAAATACAACATTTATGCATTGTCTGCCTATTTTTGAGCCATGTTTTCTTGATATTAAAAAGTTATGAGAAATATTCTTTGAGGGGAAACTAAAATAAAGGGATGCTCTATTTAAAATGGTCGGATGTTAGCTCTTTAAAGGTATAGGTCTTGGGATCAAAGATATATTTACAAGTGATATTAGAGCTTGCCCATGATTAGGAGATTAAACATAAAAAATTGTATAAAATCAATTGAAAGATGTGAAAAATTGTTGAGAGGAATCTTACAAGCGATATAGGAGCTTGCCGATAATTAGGAGATTAATTTAAACATTGAAAATGTATAAACTCAGTTGAGAGATGAGAAATTGTTGAGAGGAATCCAGCGACATCGAGAGTAATTTGATGAAGTTCTAATGAAATGTTGATGCTTACAAGACTACAGAAATTTTATTCAAATCTAACAACATTTATGCCATTGTCCGGCTATTTTTGAGTCATGTTTGCTTGATATTGAAAAGCTATGAGAATTTTTCTTGGGGAAAATAAAAATAAAGGGATGCACTATTTAAAGTGGTTGGATGTTAGCTCTCTTGAAGGTATAGGTTTTGGGATCAAAGATATATTTACAGGTGATATTGAAGCTTTCCTATGATTAGGAGATTAAAACATCGAAAATGTATAAAATCAGTTGAGAGATATGAGAAATTGTTGAGAGGAATCCAGGAACATCGAGAGCAATTTGATGAAGTCCCAATGAAATGTTGATGCTTACAAGACTATGGAAATGTTTAGTCAAGTTCAACAACATTTATACCATTGTCCGCCTATTTTTGAGTAATGTTTGCTTAATATTGAAAAGTCATGAGAATTTTTTTTTTAAGGGAAAACTAAAATAAAGGGATGCACTATTTAAAGTGGGATGTTTGCTCTCTTAAAGTTATAGGTGGTCTTGGGATCAAAGACATTTGTACTTTGGTGGCATGACATACTCTTAATTATGTTTATGGGGCTTATTAATTATGGCTGCTAATATTGTAGTCAAAATATGGGTTTAGAAGCCATAGTTTCTTAATAAAAAAATATGTGCTAGTTTAATGCATGCAGATTGGAAGATGATGCAAAAATAACCTTCTTCTCTTATGCTGTGATTATTGAAGCTTAATGGCTAATAAACTTTAGTTTGGTTTCAGAAGGATGTCCATTTGTCTTGGGCTGCTTTTGTTTTAAAGCTTTTTGAGTTGTGAATTCCATATTTGTTGCTATCAATATTGATACTTACTAAGAAGATATTGCAATGTTGCTTGTGGGCCGAAAACAAAGAAAAATTTTCTCGACAAATATATAACTGGAACCTCTATGATACGCTGATCATGAAAAATATTATGTGTTCTTGATTGGGTCTTAGAGAAGCTATTTTTATTCGATGATTTCATAAAGATTTCATTTTTACCAATTATTGTTGAATTTTTTGAAGGGGTTTACTTAAGAACATGTATGTGTTTAGAGTTGCTAGGATGTTGAAGACAACTTGCTAAACACTTGTCCATACACCTTCATGAAGATAATCTGCAATATATTAACAGTTTGGGATATCTTCATATATTCACACATGAGAGTTCTCGGACTTATTTTGAAGTGCAAGGATGGAGTGATAGCCATATTTGCTTCATAGATTTACTACTAGGTCTTCTACTAGGATTGGAGATGTTGGCTTTCCAGAAATCATAATTGTTAGCTTCAAACCCCTTGATTCTGTTTAAATTCAAATTTATTGTTGGCCACAATTTAGGCTTCTCTTTTGAGATGGACTTCTAGGATATGTTGTCTCTGCTGGGCTTGAGTAACCCTCTTTGTTTAGGATGGCCCCCACCTCTGTGGGATTAAAGCTAGCTTTGGCGTGTATCTTTTCTCTATCATGATGATCATTTTGGTGGTGCTATCATAAATTATGAAAGAGCTGAGATTATTGTTGTGCTTTAAAATAGTAGAGAAATGCTATTTTGAAGGAAATTCACTTTATTTGTGGATTAATCAATTCATGGATGGGAAATTTTGATGGTTTGGTCATTGAAGGGGGTTGATTATCTTGAAGCTATTACTAAGCTTTGGAGGACTTGTGATATGCTTCACACTAAGGAGCTGTTTTGGTTGATAATGCCTTTTTTTTTCTTTTCTTAAAAAAACATATTTTATAAGTTCATATTTACGCTAATTTCTTACTAAATTTGTTCGCGACAAATATTTTGTAATTTTTGGGATATTATTTTTGAAAGTATTTTTGGCGTCCTTTGAGAGAGTACACGACAGTTGAATTTAGGATTGCTCTTCTTCTTATGTTTTATAATTTTAGATAGTATTCTAAGGGCTGATTTTCACAAAAATGTACCTGGAAGCTCTCAAGAAGACATATTGACAGCAAAGACACTTTTCCAAAAGGGTACTCATTGAGTGGCTTTAATGCTTGCCTGGGAATGGTTCAGAGTTGACTTCACTAATAGATTTAGCATTGTTTTTCAATGTAATCAGCATCTGTTATCTATAACCTATAAAGGGATGTTTTGAAAGAATCATGACACATGAATTTTTGGAAAGAAAGATCATTTGGAGGGATGAAGGATGAAAGAATTAAGGTGGATGAGATACTTAATAGAGAGAGATTATTAAAATAAGAAAATTTAATGGAGAATTAAAGAGCTGAAGAAAGAGAGAGAATAGGGAATTTAAACAAGAATGTTTTTTCATTTCTAATATTAAAAAAAAAAACAAAAATAATTTCTCTCTCTTCCCAATTATAATAATCATGATCTTCTTGGAGTCACTTGTTGGATATATTAATAATGAGCTTTCAGTATTTGGTTGACTGTTCCAACTCTAGCTGGTACTAAAACAATATGCTTTGTGAATCTTGAAGTATGTTGTTAAAAAGAAGTGTACACAAGAAGACTAGAGAACCATATTTTCAGCTTTCATAAAATCGAAAAAGAAACTGTGCTGTCAATTTTGCAAGGAGAAAATCTAATGGTTCTCTTTTTAACAACATATGATTGTGATGGTAGATGAGTTAATGCAGGGAACATCATTTAAAAGTCATAAAGTTGAAATTGGAAAAACAATTGTGTTAAGCTGCCATGGCTAAAATGAATAATATTATTCGGGGATTTAGCTATATGTGCATCACAAAAATAAAAGTTATCTAGGTACTTATATTGGTTTCTAAAATTGAAAAAAAATTAGGGTTAGAGGGCAAATGACATGGCAGGAGGTTAAATAGCCAATATGTTGATAAGAGTAGCCCTCAAAACATCGTTTAAGAGTGCACATAGAGCAATTAACACATGCTCACAAGGGTGAGATAGCTCAAGAGGATACATTTAGTGATAGTAGCTAGCTAGGATAGTTAGCAAGAGCCACTCAATTAAAAAATTTCCTTATTTTCTCATTCTAAAACTACAAAATGCAATGGCTATTGATGGGCCGCTCATCCTCCTCCATTGCATGGTTTGAATTGTCAATTTTAGCATTTGTGATATTTCAATAACAAGCATACGAAGTGGTGACTCAAAATTATTGGGTTTAAGATAACCCAAATCACACTATTCAAGAGAGGGATAATTAGATTTTTGATTTAATGAAAATTGAGCTTAGTAAGTTATAAATATCTTTGAGAGATTGAGATATTTTAATAAAACCAAAGAAAAAAAATAATGATAAACAATATAATAAAAAAGCACACAGATTTATAGCTGTTCACATCAATCTAATATCTTATGCTTAATTTTTGAAGGTTCATCACTTTTTGGATTCCACTCAAACAGACACTTTTTCGCTTATCCCTAAGCAGATGGAGAAGCCTTTACAATATCTCATTCACGTGCTTTGACAATAGAACAATTGAAAATATGCATCAAGATTTATCGTTCGCATATTTTAGCGATGGAGTTCTCGAGATCACCCTCCTTTTCAAAGTTATGCTTGACTGGAGTTACCATGGTCCTTCCTTTATAAACTTTGATGGTGGAGTTGCTATCATCTTCTTTCCCAAAGCTATGTTTTGTGTGACTATGTGTGATGGCCCGAGGTTCGGGTGTTCACATATCGCAGGATTATGTTGAGCATTTTGAGAAAGAAAATAGACACATAAAAACCAAAGATATTATTCATTTATTTCAATAGTTCATATTCAAGATCTTTTCATCGTACTCGTACAAAAGTGAAAATAAAAAGAAAAAACTAAGCAAAATAGCGCCATGGATCTATCAATAGATTTAATATTTTAAGCATTATGGTTCTTGCGTGTATTCTCCCAAAAGTACCTGACCTGGTATTGTACTTGAAACAATACCGGGATTGGAATTCCTAATAGTTAGAGAATACTCTAAGTACTGCAATAAGCAATGGAGTATTACATTTTATAATAGCAGAAATGCGATTTGCGAAAAAGATGCAGGAAAAGTAATGAGGTAACAGTGCAACATGAAATAATTAATTTTCTATAAAAGATATTAGCTCAAAGATGTAAGTTATTGATGTTGTTTTTCTAGTAACCCACCACAAATATTATTACTGATGTTATTTTTTCAGTAACAACCTAATAATGCTATTACTGATATCATTTTTTCAGTAATTAGCTATGAATGTCATTATTGATGTTATTTTTCTAGTAATTGGCCACAAATGCTATTACTGATGTCTTCTTTCCAGTAATTAACCACGAATGCTGTTACTGATATTATTTTTTCAGTAACTAGCAACGAATGCTGTCACGTTGGTTCCGAACAACCAACTAAGCTTTAAATTGGATTTGGCTCAAAGAAAACAAGCGAAGCAGTAAAAGTACAAAATGTAATACTTGTCATGCTCTGGGTACTTTTTGTCATTTAGGTTCAAATGAGTGATAGTTCGATTAATCTGCATTTTAAGTTTTTGATATTTTTAGCATTTAGCCTTTAATCTTAGGAATATTATCTTCTTTTAAGTATTTTGATTGATAATTTTTTTTTATAATTTTGCTTTTAAATTATAATTCAATATGGAGAAGTCATTTTCTCTTGTTAATTCCAAATTAACCAGCTTGTAAGCTGATTCACTTGTACCCTCGAACTTTGAGATTGAGCTCCATTAACAAATCGAGCTCAAGCTCAAGCCAAAACCAACTTATGCTTGACTTTGTTTGACTCTTCTCATAATGCCATATGCGTCATAATCCTTCTTTTCCTACATCATTAAAAGTTAAGAGAAGAATATCTCTTACTTTCAAGATTAGGATTGCTGGAGAGAAGTCGAAATGGATGGCCGGCGGCTTGCTGGCTGGCAGGGGCTGTTGTTGGCAGCTGGAGGCTGGTAGGGGTTGAGGAGGAGTTGGCAGCTTGCTCGCTGTCATGGGCTGTGGGAGGAGCTGCTGTGGGGCTGACTATATGGGGAGAAGAGGAGGGAGGACTGCTGTGGGGTTGGCTGTTTGGAGAGGAAGGAGGGAATGGAGGCCTCTTAAATATAGGAAATGGAGAGGGAGGGGTAAGCGTAGGGGACATTCCCTGTGCTTCCCTGCGCAGGTCGCGCATGGTCCGCCTGCTGCGGAAGTTTCTTCCGCCTGAAGGCGGAAGAAATCGCATGTTTGCGATCGGGGGAGAAGAATTTTTAAAGGAAATTTATTAAAATTACTTAAATTTATATTAATCGTATTCTTCCGCTGTTTTACGTCTAAATACAACGAAACTTGATACCGAGGTGTGTTATGACATAACGAACACCCTCGCGCCGAAAATTTTCGATTCGGAGTAATATTTTATTTTATATTAATTTTGAGATTAAAACGTCAAAAATTAACCATGATAAAATTGGCACTCATAATTTGATGAAACTTCTCGAGCAGTCTTTAAATAATATACTTAACACAATGACACTGAATTTAGACATGTATTTCAATGTTCTTGATTTTTAGAATTTAAATAATTCAGAAAATAAAGCGGGAGCTTCCGTTATACGAATGTCTCCCAAACTAGGGCACTTTGATCTTAAAATTATTCTCATCTAAGGGTATTTTTGTTTGCCATAATTTGAAATTTACAGGGCCCTGATGTTAGAGTTGGGATTTTGACCTAAATCGCAAAGTAACGACTTTGGGTCGTTACATTATGCGACAATTCAACTTGCACAACTTGCAATAATATGTTTGAAATAAAGAAAGAAATAACGATGATAAAACTTACAATGTTGATGTGAAATCCATAAGGTTCGGAGCAACCTAAACATTGAAGCTATTTGATTGTTATGGAGTGATATGAGTTAGGAATTAAGGACCCCTTTATATAAGAGTGGAAATAGACCTCAAAATAGAAGGTTGAAAATTTTGGATTGTTAGACATGTCTAGGCACATGGCTAGATGTAGTTAGTGGGTTGGCTTTTTCTACAAGGGCTTGCTAGAACATAGGCTAGAGGCTCGGCTTGGCATGTGAAGGTGGTGGGTTTAAATTCATCATGTTTGGTGAATTGCTAAAATTGCAAATGTGGTTGAGCGCTTGTTTTTGTGTGCCTGACGCGTGGACCAAAGATGCATAAATTAAAGCGGTTAACAAACGTCTCATTTATGCAATATTCTTTTGAACTTTAGGTAGTTTTAAACTAAAGTCTAATACATAGAAATAATATCACAAATACAATAAAATAAAACTAAATTACTAATGTAAACATTCATAAGATTTTAGGTTTGCTGGACTTACGACAGCTCATCACTCATGCTGAGATGTTGGAACTGAGTCCACTTGATCTTCCAGGCTCTACTTGTAGTTTCATTGAGTCAAACAACTGAAATATGCTTACTCTAATCTTTAGAATACTTTAGATCAAGCTTCTATGAATATTTGGATCATCTAGGCTAGCATCTAGCACTACTGTATCATTTGAGCTAGAACTGAGAATTAAGTCTCTTTAAATTATATTGTAAGAATATTTGTGAGCATGCACTAGGTAAATAGTTATTAACTTTTTGTAAAAGTAAAATGTTACATTGCGATTGTTAAAGTTAATTAGGAGAGATAATAACATTGCGATTGTTAAAGTTAAATTAGGAGAGAGATAATAAGCTGAAACCATTGGCTTAATAAAACCTTCTAACAGCTTATTGGGAAACCATTTAAATTATAAAGTAGGTCAACCCCCTCCTCCCAAACAAACCCTTCATAAAAAATTTATCTTATATGATATGAAGAAAAAAAATGAAGTTACTCAGGTTGTGGCTGTGATAAAACAAACCGTTATAAATATTTTACATAATTTAGAAGACAAGTACAAAACTTTTTCACAATGAAGTGCCCTCTCAGCAAATTATATTTTTCTTGGAAACTTAACAAAACCTAATGGTAAAATTTTCCTCTAATGACAGTTGTTCGGATTCAAATTTTGGCTTGAAATAGAGTATGGGAACCAAAATGATTTTGTTAAAGACAAGTTGGCAATAATTTTTTATAAATAAATATTCTCTTGTTTATTATCACAAAATCTTAGAACATGATACTGAGGTTCTGGAAGCTTTGTTTGGGACTTTTTTATAGCAGTTAAAGAAGGATGATAAAGAGAACATGGTAGCCATTACAATTGACTTAGAGCAGACATTTGATTCAAATTAGTTGGGTTTAAGAGTTTCCTGATGGTAATGCCAAAGGTAATTGATTCGAGCTGATGATTACTAATGACTATAGAAACTGTACACCTTATGATTCCATGTCAGAAGTAATTTGGCCATTATTGATGTAAAGTGTTTATAGACATTCTTGGGGAGCTTTGTTGAAGATTGAGACTCATGATGATTCCTTATCCACATTTTTATCACTTTGAATGGTTTTATGATTTTGAGACAAGGGCTGATCAACAACTTACTTTCGTTTTGGCATTGTGCTGGAGTATATTTTTGATAAGTGTGTGAAGTAATTAATATTTCTTGGCATCTGCTAGATAGTCTTTAGGTGCTCATTATTATAAAATTAAAATAACTCCTTAAAAAGGGTATTGGTATTGCACCTCCAAAGATGTCAGTATTGCAATGCTAATGGGAGTATAGAATGCGAGCTTATAAACATGGTTGCAATTGAATAATTTAAGTTATTTATAAATGCCAACTATACATATTGGGTGAGTCTGGCCTAGTTTGATTAGGCCTTGGACATTTATGTCCATTCTGAGCTGAGCTCAATTTAAAGTAAAACTTTTCCAAATATGAGTTGTGCCTGGATGTCTCTTTGGGACATTCAATAATTAGCTTGATATTATGAATGGTTGAACCCAGCCATTGATTTTAACCAGATGTGCATAGTTTCTGTTATTGGACTAGTTTATTTTTTCTAAAATTTCTCAATTATGAGTTGTGCATGGTTGACTTTTTGAACTTTTTGTGTACTGTCAGATCTACCAACAAGTTTTCTTTTTATTCTTTGTTTGAATGTAGAAGAAACCTAACCTAAATGCTGGAGCATTGATCAAGTGAAATATATGAAGACCGACCTAAGTGAAAGAAAAAAGAAACTTGTTGACCTTTATTATTGGGAAATGAGGGTTGAATCTAAAGCTATTGGTAGAACAACAATATTAACATTTACTGAGTAAAGGATTTTTCATCTTGATAAGTGTGGTGGAGAGTAAAGAAACATTATTTGAGTTAGATCAAAGTGTTATCAAGCTAAGCGGCCCTTTCCATGGATCAACAATTGTTAAAATGCCTAAAAAAGACAATAGTTGCATGATGTATGTGAACTACTGGGCAATGAACAAAATTACGATGAACTTTTATATCTTTTTCTTGAAGTAGATGACGTTACAGACTAGTTAAAGCTTGTTACAATATTCGCCATGTTGGGTTTGAGCTACCATCAAATTATAGTACATGATCAAGAGTGTGGTGATTGTATATGAGCATATGGTAATGTTATTTATTCTCTATAATGCACAAACAACATTGTGTCTCATTAATGATGCTTAGTATTATTTCATGAAGAATCAAGTCAGTTTATATATGATGATATTTCATCTACAGTTGATTATGGGAGAAACATTTTATTCATGCACAAAAAATTAAACCCTTGAAGAAGTGTGATTTGAAAAAAAGGTCATTTCTACTTTTTGTTTGAAATTAATCATGAATATTGACCAAAGCCATTGTAAATTGTCCTTGATGAGGAAATGCCACCAATGTGCAAAATTTCATGAAACATGCCTGTATGTGATGGGCTTTATCCTCATCCTTTTTGAACTCGTTACACCATTACATTTGTTATTGAAAACTAACCTAGAGTCTCCTAAGAGAGGAACATGAAGATGCACCTTTTAAATAGAAGATAAGACATCAGTTTTAGCAAATATAAATACTTAGAAACCATTTGAGGTTAATATTGATGCTTCTGAATATACTCTAAATTCTGCTTTGATGCTAGAAGAGAGACTTGTATCATTATGCTATGAGAGGCTACAAGGTACTTACAAGGATTTCGAACAGATGTTAAGGAACTTGCATTTCATCAAGTTATAATATTATATTCTTAGAAAGGAACAATTATTCATATTGACTTCAAGTTTCTTCAGCATTTGCAAATACAATCGAAGGTTCAGTATGCTTGCCACTTAAAATGGATGACATTTATTGTAGCAATACAATTAGTTACCATGGATGAGAAAGGAATGCATGATAAGGTGTCTGATTTCTCATCTTTCTTTATCGATATTAACACAATTGCAAATTTATGGCAAAAAGTATTTACGAGATATCATGTGAAGTCATGGACTCGGGAGAAGATTTAGATAAATTTGAATTTTGCAGAAAAATCAAAAGGAATAAGAGAAGAAAAAAAAATCAATTGGTTCACATTCAAACAACAAACCAAGGTACAACCTTTGATAGAGGCAGGGTCGTTAAATGTCCTGCCGGAAGGATTGTCTTATGTGGAGGCTACCTCCGTATCTATATTGTTTTTAGAAGTATGGTGATTGCTTTGCTTTTTTCTCCTTTCCTTTATTTTTTTCTCCTTTTTTTTTGAGGCCACCATCTCTTTTATTGCTTAAACTAGGATATATGCTTAAATTCAGGAGTTCAAATTCCATTGGTTGCATTATTATGCCTTTTTATGTGGCTCACCTTCTTTTGAAAAAATTCTTTACCTATATAATGGATGGTGGTGTGATTTGAGAGAATTTTTAAAGAAAGATTATTGAAATAAAGAGATTTCTCTTGAGAATTTAGAATAAATTTAAGAGAAAGTGGTTCAGGAACCAAGTTAGAATGCCTTCTTTTGTAAAATTTATTGCTTTCCTTCAATGAAAAAAAATGTTTTCCTGCCTTTTAAAAATAAACCAAATTTATTCTCCCTTGTATCCTACTTGACTTGTTCGTAGGGCATCTTTTTGTGTCCAGTGGGCGGTTTCAGATTAATGTGGTATTCAATTTTACAACTAGAGTCCTTTCAGATAATTGAGCTTTCAATGTAGAATAATGAACAATATTCATTTTCAAAATGAAATATTGTTTTCATTTTTTTCACTCCAAGTTACTTTTGGTAGGCCAGTTCATTCTTTTTAAAAGATTGAATTTTGTTTTAATAATCTGAAGCTACATACTCTCATAAGTTGATTTTTCTTGCCTCATCATATTTCATTTTCATAGTATAAATCTAAGTGTTACTTTTCTTAATTTTTCCTTGGTTACTTCCTTTAAAAATCTATACTTTTCTGCATTCTTGTTGCAGATGAAAAGCTTAACGACATTGTAGGCAGTGCTTATTATGTTGCTCCTGAGGTCCTACATAGATCATATAATACAGAAGCTGATATTTGGAGTATTGGAGTTATCACTTACATATTGTTATGTGGTAGTCGACCTTTTTGGGCACGAACAGAATCAGGAATCTTTCGTGCTGTGCTGCGAGCTGATCCTAACTTTGACGACGCCCCTTGGCCATCTGTATCTGCAGAAGCTAAAGATTTTGTTAAAAGGCTTTTGAACAAGGATTATAGGAAAAGAATGACAGCTGCACAGGCTCTTTGTAAGTATAATCTTTCATTTACTTTTTCTCACTTTGGCTTGCATTTTTTTCCAGTTCCATTTGCTGTATTGGAGGAATCAATAATCTTTTTTTGTATTAATGTTATTTTGGCAATAAACTAGATTTGTTAGGTATCAAAGGAGATAATTTGTAATTTTTTTGATTGCAGCTCACCCTTGGTTACGAGATGAGCACCAACAAGTTCCATTAGACATACTTACCTACAAGCTCATCAAATCATACCTTCGAGCTACTCCTTTCAAGCGTGCAGCCCTTAAGGTTAACCATTCACTTTCTGTTTTTGCCTTGTAGCACTTTGTTTTTTCGATAAATAATTTACTGTGGTGTACATTTCAGATCTTATACTTGTAAAAATTTCCTTGTCTTGTAGTGATTTTTTCAAATTTTTTTTAGTTCTGAGCACTTTCTATAGTTCCATTAGACATACTTACCTACAAGCTCATCAGATCATACTGCAAATTTAAGGTATACTTATGGGCTGCACGCTTGAATACCTTGTATAGTTTCAATGCTATTTTATTATTATGATGTATTCTTGTATTATTGAAACCTGGGGTTATATTGGTCTTCACAATAACTTTTTCCTATGCCATAAGTTTCCTGATTTTTTGTTAGAAATGTAAACATTAGTTAGTTGGGTTGTTTAAAATGGGATATTAAATGTCAATGAAACTCAATGAAACTCTGACGTTTATATTTGCAGTAAACTTAAAATTGATTTCATCTAGCGCTGAGGATCTCTATTTCTTTGTTGAATTTCTGAATGTTACTCATTTGTAACAATATTCTTGCGCTAGGATCTGAATTAAAAAACTTTTTAGTTACAATGTTGTACTATTATAATATGTGCAGCATGTTGTATAGCAAATATTGTGTGATGCATTCTTTCATTTGCTGATAAGCATCCTAGTATTTATTACCAACGCTATTTTTTGTGGCATTTAAAGTACTAATTTTCTTATTTTCAAATATTTTGATTGTTTCAACTATTTTGCAGGCTTTGTCTAAGGCGCTAACTGAGGACGAACTTATATATATAAGGTTACAATTTCAGCTACTGAAACCTAATAAAGATGGACGTGTTTTCTTAGATAATTTTAGAATGGTCAGTTAATGTAGTTTCTTTCTCTGGGAATTCATAGACTCTTTTGAGTGCAAATAGTTTCTTTATGTAACCTATTTTCATGTGGTTGCTTTCTGACTGTCATATCTATAATGAACTAACCACAGGCACTTCAACAGAATGCAACAGATGCGATGAAAGAGTCTAAGGTTCCAGACATCCTAAATGCGGTATGACAATTATTTATTTCCCAGATTTAGTTTTTTTTTTTAAATTTTCTGTTAACTACATACCTTGGGAATCATTATTTGTATACATTGTTATATTTGATAGCCTGGCATTATTTTGATTTAAGACTTACAGAGATTATTAGAACATTAAATTGCTATTTTGTTTATGGTTACCTCGGGCTTACTTGTATCTTGATAGTGTTCGTCTCTTTGGATTTGTTACT
Source organism: Gastrodia elata (assembly GCA_016760335.1). Taxonomy (NCBI): domain Eukaryota; kingdom Viridiplantae; phylum Streptophyta; class Magnoliopsida; order Asparagales; family Orchidaceae; genus Gastrodia; species Gastrodia elata. The sequence goes on along the minus strand of CM028681.1, from coordinate 11,362,630 downwards.
ATTTTTTAATTGCTGCACTATTGAGAGCATTTTTAAGCCTGATTGATGCAATCTATATTGTGGTTAACTTAATTGATTGCATCTCTCCTTGGAGCTCCAATTACTGATTCTTCTCTCCAATAAAACTCTCTGATGACACGGTTTACAGTACCCAGTTTCTCATGCTGCCAACTTTGCTAACATCCTGTTAACTTCCAGAGTTCAAACTCTTTGGTTAACTCTCTTGGAAGTCGACCATTTGTACCTTCGTTCACAGTCGACCCAACTAGTAACAATCTTGATCCTATATATTTTTGCCTTCGTTCACTAACCTTGGCATTGCACCCTGTCCTGTCAGAGGAGAGCAGTTTTTATGGAAGTGATAGTAAATGACACCCTGCCAGTATTAAAATTATATCATTATTTTTTATAATTATTTTATTTGAATTGTTATATTTTAGATAACCATATTAAATATTCCTCATAATTGGTATCAAGTGAGTAGATACTGTTTTTAATATTGTATTTTATATAGTTAGTGCCCTAACATGCTTTTTGTTTTTGTTGGCCAGTATATTTCCCTGAGAGCATATAATACTTTTAATAGCATTGATTTTGATAATTTGAAACTTAAAGCATGAGGTTCATCACAGGCATTTTGGAGGCAAGCAAGGTCTTGCCAGACGAATCTAGAGCAAACTTTCACAACATAAACAGTTTCTACTGTTTATTCATTGAGTGAATCTATTGATTAATGGGTTGTAGGGTTGTTGATGTGATGATTCATATTTCTGTAGGAGTTTAGCTAAACGTTAAATTTGTGGTTGCTTGCTTTAAAAGTTTTTGAGTCAAGCAATAACCAGTAGGAAACGTTGAAAAATCGATGCGAGAGACTTATTTAGTTTGGTTAAAATTAACCATTCTAGGGATGTGAATATGATGTAAACAATTTTCCCCTTATCAGGTTCTTCTTACTTTTATCTGACAAGTAATAAGCCCCTCCCTCTCTTTCTTTCTCTCTTTTCATTATACTTAGCCTAAGCCACTTCTTTCCATGGTTAGTGTTCTTTCTCTCTTTTATTTCTACTTAGCCTAAATCGCTTTATACTATGGTTAGTGTCCTATTTACCAGCTTGTACTATTGGCAATATGGGCTAGGCCTTTTGCTAATTGGCTAATCAAAATATCGGCTATTAAGTTGTGCATGTCCTTCATTTGTCTCTAACAATGAGGTGCCCTTCTGCCAATTCTTGTTGATCAGCTCACCAACTACGTCTTCCTCTTAAATTTGTGGCAAGACATATAAGGGTTAGGGTTACTTAAGTATTCTTGAATCAATGATACATGAATGCAGTAAAAGAATAGAAGTTTGCAAAAATCATCAAATTTTGATTAACAGCAAAATAAATCCCTTTGGTTTTAGATAATGAGCTCAAATTTAATATTTGGAATATAGCTTTGGTATTCAATCAATAAATTGTTTGCAGTGAAGTTATGACGATTTTGAAAGTTCAATACTCAATTGATTTCTTATCCTATATATTTTTCTAATAATATTCAAATCTTAGGAAAAGCTTATGATGAGAAATGCAAAAAATAAAAATTGTAAGAAAATAATTTGTTACTGAAGTAATGCATTTCTGGTCGGAACAAACGAAAGAATCTTACATAGGCTTTGCTGTCATCTAAGAACATAAAATTCATGAGAAAAATTTTGAGTGAAGGAAATAAATTTTTTTGCTCAAAAAGAAGTAATTATTGGCGATCGTCTAAGAACTCTTTACAAAGCAACAAAGTGTCCTCTAAATTTGAATTTCTTAATAGCATGCAGTGATTCTACCTAAGCATGAGTGGAAGCATTATTTATTTATTTTCCAAAACTGAAGCAAGAACAAATCTGTATTTTTATAATATTGCTGCTATCCTAGGTAAAATTAGGGTAGCCTTACGCTATGCCACCTCGGTATAGTAGTCCTTATAAATGCTTTTTGGAGAAGCTAGCTTTCAATTATATATTTTAGAGGTGGGAAATCTAATAGTTAATGGAGAAGATAACAGCCAGCATTGACGTTTTATTTGATCTCAATGCATCACAGTTGTATTCCTTTGGAAGCATAAGCCCTTGAATATCATTTTAAATGTTAAAACATTTAATTTGCTTTAGGGGAAAATTTGATATGCAGTAATGTGTGTAAAGTAATTCTTTTACAGGCAAAATAAATTGGTTGGTGTTTGGTTTGCAATCAAGTAAAAGTAAGGAAAAGTAACAGAGTAATCAAAATCTTCTACTATTAATAGGGGTGCGATAAAAAATTCTTCTCAAAATGAGCGATTTTTTGTTACATGGAGTTTCTAACTCTCTCCTTTGCAATTTTCATGAAAGCCGGCTGCTCATATGTGATTTCCCCCTTTAGGTCAAGCCATTCTTCCTGTTGCAGGCCAATGCAGGGTTTTCGCATTGCTGGTTAAATGGTTCTTCTCATTGCAGGTCCAGCTTAACTGAGGGAGTAACTTCGTACGCCGACAACTACGTCTTTGCAGGCCATCATCTCGCGTCCGGTGATCTCTTCTTGACGGGATCAACGAGTGGGAACAACTAGGTTCGTTTCATTTGCGATTCAAGGGTGGGAAAGAGTAATTTGCTCGTCACCTACGTTGATTGTGCTTTGCGATTTTTAATTTTATGTCGAGCTTCTCCTCGTCCATTGTCCTCTTCCCCATGAGAGCTGCTACGATTTTGTCATTTTTTATTAACGGAGGCTCATCGGCGATTTAATCTCGTCAGCGACTCAATCGATTATTCTCGTCAGCTATTTTTCTAATCTTGACGACGATTCAAGAGATTAATCACGATGCTAATTTTTTTATCTCGTCAAGATTCAAGATTTTTAGAGGCAGTGTTCTTACTGGGTAGAAATGTTTGCTAGAGGGAGTAAGAAAGTTTTTAATAATTCAGCTCAAAATTATATTAGAAAAACATGATTTGACTATTTAATTTATTGGGTTTTAAACAAAACAGAGAATCTAGATAGAGATTCTTGATTCAAATTGTCTTAGAAAATAAAAATATTGACTATCTAATTTGACATATTCTTAAATGGTTAGAAAATGTAAAAAAAAAACAGTAGCTTCTTAAGGTAATTTTATTACTGAATTATATAAAGCACTATACTTTGTAAATTACTTTGCTTTAAAAATGTAATAAAACAATTGTAAAATAATCAGATTATAATGTAATCGGATTACAATCATATTACATTGTAATTATATTATACTTTAAATCTAGCATACCAAATAACCTCTTAATCAAGTAATGCCAATTTGAATGCTAGCGAGTTTTTGTTCATTTGAAACTTGAAGGGAAGGTCGTGCCTTCGGTGAAATCATGTGCAAAGTGCCTAGTCCGTAGAAATAACTTTAACATGAATTTGATATCTACATTAAAGGCTAACAATTTAACTCGAAACTCAAAATTTGTTCGAAACTCATTCGAATTTTGAGTTGAATTAAACTTGACTCGAAATTTTCGAGTTGGGCTGGTTGACTCGAACCCAATGGAGTCGAGTTCGAGTTGGGGTCAACTCAACTCGAATTGAATTCGAGTCACTCAAATATATATTATTAATATAAATATAGAAATATGATACAGATATAAGAGCAAAATTTAGTCACATAGTGGGTGGTAAAGTTCTCTTTATTCTCCATGAGGTATCGGGTTTGAAGCTAGTGCATGCAAATGAGCCACGATTTTGTAAAAAAATCTTTTTTTTTTTTAAATATAACACAAATTTGGCAATACCAAAGATTGAACCCGGGACCCTTCAATGAAACAAAGGCAGAAATACCACCATGCCATGGAATGCTTTCAACATATGTTAGAAGGTATTTTATTTTAAAATATTTCAAGTCTGACTCAAATCAAGTTCAAGAGCCATCTCGAACTCGAACAATTTTGAATTGAAATTGACTCGTCTTAAACTCAATTCGAGTTCTAGTTTGAGTCGGACTCAACTCGAAAATTTTGAGCTCGAATATGACCTGATTCGCTTGAACTTGAATTGAATCCATCCCTAGTTACAGATGCTGAATCATTGGATCTATGACCTTGTCTGATTAAACGCAACTAGACTTAATATTGACAAGTTAAGCTAAACATCAAAGTTAAAATACTTTTGTCAATTATGCTGCATTAAGTTGGCTACATTATACTGGTTGGTTTAAGCTAAAGTGAATTGTTTAAGCATAAAAATAAATTAATAAATAATATAATATAAGCAAATTATGACTGTTAATATATTTATTATTATTATTATTAAAAAATGAAAAAGTTAATAAAAAATATTACAAAATTCTTAAATTATAATTGGCATACTTTCTAATAAGAAATATTATTTAATAAATGTTATATAATGAAATGATTAAAATTATAATTAATTAATTATATTTTCATAATTTCTTAAGTTATTAAATTATATAATTATAATTACCAGAGTCACTAATTGTATAATTAATTATAAATGTTTATGTTATCATATTAAGCATATGTAGACATAAGTATTTTATAATTTTAAGATTAAGTAAATATGTTATCATAAATATTATTATTAGTTATACTTAATTCTTAAGATAGATATTAATAATAATTATTGATTGCTAATTTATGCTAAGGCTTAGCTAAGTTATGCTTAGAGCTATTTTGTTAAAGGTCAAATAGGCTTAAGCTAAGATAAGCTAAGCTATAAGAAAATTTTACTTTGGTCATAATCAAAATTAGCTATGCTAAGTGAAATTAAACATGGGGTTAATGTAAGGGTTTTGAAAAGAGATGTTCTTATGGTTAGTTTGATATATTTGATTTACTAAATAATAAAGCTTGATTATTTTGGTTATAAATTCAGAAAAAGCACCATAAAAAGTTCAACAATTGAACTAAAATTTTATTCATTTCTTATTTGATTTTTGGATAGCTAAATTTGAATTTTTTTTTGAATGATTGGCATCTTTTGAAGATTAAAAAATATTATTATTTTTGTTATATATGATTTTTTTATGGTGTTTTATGGGTTTAAAGTTATTTATATATGTTATGCAAGGACGTGCTCAGAGGTACATTTTCTTAGTTATATCTCTTAGGAGATAAACTTGTACTATTTTTATGTGTATATGGAATGAAAGGGAGTGTGGTGTAACATTTATATTTCTTGAGAGAGTTCTTGTAGTAATTTGGTGATCCCGCAGCACAAGACCTTTGGTGAGGTTCTTGGTGGTAAGGGTTTTGTGTCCAATAGTTTTGTATTTTTGTAGCATTCCTATGTCATCTTCAACAATATCTCTATTATACATCTACAATTCCATGAATCGCAATTGTCCACTGCAATATATTTCACCATTGGCGATGTCGATCAAATTCCATGGAACACATCCATCTAATTGTCACCACCATATCCAACCATGGTGTCAAGGCTGTCGGCAACATGGTGGTCACTGTCACGTAGAACCAATTAAATGAATTTGCATAGAAGCACCATGCTCATGGATCATTATCATGTACTTCCACTTCATCTTTCACCAACATCCAGCAAAAGTTGCTTAGCATAGCCTCTATCCACTGCCTTCTTCTCTTCAAGCAATTTCAGCCACATGGCCAGTGAATTGCTTATCCAGATTTGCGGAATCTGCGTCTGCTACAGTGCATATCACTAGATACCAGCATAACTTGTTCAGATTATTCGGAAACCACCAGTTACCGACCCAATCAAGTGATGTGTCGTCTTTGGAATAGCTAGCTCATGCATTTTGGAACTGGGTTTAACGATTTGCATGTTATGGAAATACGTCATGATATTCAAGTTGTGGAGATCTGCATCTGACCTGTGTGAAGGTTGAGTTTGTTGTAGACCCACGATTCTTGTTTCGGGCTGATATGACCTGCGCTAAGTCTACAACTGCAATGTTGGTTTGTGCGTTTTCTTTTGTCAAGCCTATTTGAGTCACGCCAACCTGGGTGCAGCCTGATTTTCACCTAACTGATATTTCACAATTAAGTAGTTTGGCTCTAAAATGTGAAATTGGGTCACAACTAATCCGATTAAGTTCAATTTTTTTTTTAATATAGTTCATAGCCTATGTCAGCAATTGTAGGTCAAGTTTGACTCAATTGCCCAACAACGGCATTGAATAATTATAGAGACATTCTAATATGGGCAAAGCAGTACATGCCGATTCGACATAATTGGTCATAATGGAGTCCAAAATCTCTACTATATGAGCACATGAATAGTGATGAAAAATTTACCAAACAAACTTTTGAGAAACCCTAATCTTGATGATGATTTCAAACCATCATGTTCAGATGTTGGTAGAAGTTTACTAGAGATCATAAATGCCTTTCAAAATATTACGTTTATGGAGATAACTACAAAATCAGCTCCAAATCACCTTCACTTGTTGAAGCAGGTTATTATTATTTATTTTAAACAGAAAAAGGAAATGTTATTAATGTTAATAAAGAGTACTACAAGTGAGAATGATTGGTCCATTACATCTTAATCAAGCTAAGGACCCGGCTTATATGTTGTGACATTTTGTTTAACGGCTAGCCTCCATCCTGCGAGACAGCTCAATCCGGTGGGATATGCTATTTTTTAACGGCTAGCTTCCATGCTGATAACATTTTTGTTTTAATTATATGCTGTTTAGTTATAGTACCTTATTTGAATGTTAAGTAATTTCTGTGTTATATTGGAATGTGTTTAAAGAGGTGCGTAATTCAAGGGCATTTCTGATGAGAAAAAATTTGTAGTGTATATATATATATATATATATGTATGTATGTATGTATGTATGTATATACATATTGATGGAAAGAAAGGGAGAGTGGAGTGGGTTTGAAAAGTGTATTTTGAGAAGAGCTCTTAGAGTGATTTAGCGATCCTCTATAAGTACTTACTACACGATTTTATCTCTCAACTTTACATTGATATGCACAATTTTGGGATGCTAAGTATATTTGCTGTCTCGCAGCTGGAGCCCCTCTCATACAAAAAGCTGGACTTCGAAGAATTCTGTGTTGCGGCAATCAGCCCGTACCAACTAGAGGCAGTCGAGCGGTGGGAGCAGATCGCGTCTGCAGCATTCGACCATTTTGAGCTGGAGGGCAATCGTGTCATCTCTATCGAGGAGCTTGCACGAGTATCTTGCTGCTCCCTCCTTTTACCATATGTTTCATCATCTCCAACTTTATTGATGTTTATATACTTCATCATTTTAATGTTTTTTTTCTTTTTTCGTGAAATTTGTTCAGGAGCTGAACTTGACTCCAGCAAACCATTCTGTGGTTCGGGATTGGATTCGGCTGGCTGACGGCAAGCTCAGCTTTCTCGGCTACACCAAATTTTTGCATGGGGTGACTATACGCACCTCCCACACATCAAGACGTCGGTAACCTTCTGTTGCTGGCCTTTATCAATTCTTTGCAGAGATATAATTGTATCATCTCATATTATACATATATATATATATATATATATAGTAGTATAGTAGGCTTGTGCTGTTTGATTCAACGAAGCAATTGCTTTTTTTTTAGCTATATATATATATATATATACATGCATACCTATATGATGTAAACTTTGGTTGTCAAGAAGTGCACAGTAGATCTTAATTTTTGCTCCATGTGCCAGGCCGGTTTGTTCTATAGAATATGCAGTCTGATGTGCCTACGAATATATAATAATATTGGAGCTTCGAAATTATGCTGTTTATGTTGTAAAGGTCACATGAAATGAAGAAATACACAGAATCTGTTCCATTTTCTCCGTCTGTTAATTTAGCTGCTTTTTTTTCTTGTGTATAAACTTCGAACCTTCTCATTACTACTCAGGGCTGCATTTGCTGCATGCATGTCTCCAGCAGTGGAGCTGTGACTTATTTATGGGGTGTAATTTGTAATTAGGATATTTAAATAAGGCATTTTTATGCTTAGAGGTACAAACTTTATCTAAACAATACAAATAAAATATAAATTTTTTCTTGGGTTCCACAAACATTCTCTTAATTTACAAATTTAACTAACATTTTTAAATATTTAATAAAAGTCATATTTTAACAAAAAAAAATATTATTTTCTCTTTCTTATGTTTTATTTGTAAATTTTTATTTTTATAAATTTTGTATATTAAATTGTTATTAGATGAAGTGAAAATATAATTTATTATTATTTTATAGTTATGTATATCTATATATAATATTTACAGAAAATGTGTTAAATATTTAAAATAATCATTTTTTCAATCATATATTATTCATTATAATTTTAATATTTAATAGAGAAAGATTCGGCTTTACAACCAAGAGCTCAAAACCGGTCTCCTCGGTGGCGCCGGGAAGAAAATAAAAAAGAAATTTCGATTTGCACCTCCGCTGCCGAAACCGCGGGAAAATAATTCCATATTTTTATTCTAAAAAAAATTTATTTTTATTCTCTCCCCCATATTTTATGACCACCGCTGAGTTTGACCACCGCTCCTCCTCACCTGTTGGAGTTGGACTGCTTAATGTGAAAAGCGTGCGATTTTAATTTATTTCAAAGGTTCCAAAAAAAAAAATTTTTTTTTTAATCAATAAAAAAATAATTCTATTTTTTTTTTATTTAAATAAAAAATATAGTGTATTAATCATATATTTAAGTATAAGATTATCATATCATCATCATATTAATATGTACATGTTACAGTAAAAATTAGAAAAAATGGTAAAAGATTTGATGAGAATAAAGTTATTTGATTTAATTTATGCATCCATATCTATTATATTATTTGTGCTATTATTTTTTATCTCGAAGGCATCTATATTTGGGAGTCAATTTATTTAAAATTTTCTTCAAAATTTGGCATTTTAATAAACAAATTATGTATCCCAATAAATATTAAAAAATAATAAAATGTTAGATATTTATTAAGAAAATCAAGAGATGCATGTTTATACAAAATTTTGAGTTTATACATAATTTTGGCTCATGAATTGCTTATACATAATTTTGAGTTTAAATTTTACGGATCACATATTTAAGCTCCGTATCAACATTCAAATCTTTATAAGATTTATTCAAGATTCTCTTATAAAAATACTATAATAATTCTAATAAAAACAAAAAAAAATTTCAATAAATACAATAAAATACAAATGGAGGTCAATACAACTGTATCTCAGAGAAATAATATTTAGACCCGCTGACAGAGCACTCAGAAAAACTTATTTAATGAATTGGATCATTTTAATATATACTTAAAAAATAATATTTATATTATTTTAATGTAAATAAATAAGTATTAATAAAATAATGTCTAAATCTTATTGTAGAAGTTTTTTTAGATGTCAAATTAACAGATCTAAATAATATTTTTTTTAAAAAAATTAATCAATAAGAAACTCTTATCTAATCAATTAAAAAAAAAATTTCTATCGATATAAGTTTAATATTTTCAAAGTAATATTAAATTTATTTTTATTTATTCACTTAAAAATAAATTATAATTATAAAAACTTATCGTTCGGAAGTAACCAAATAAATTTTTTTAATTAATTCTTGGAGTCTTATCAGGACCTAGAAAAGTCCAACAAGCACAGACCTCACTGCGAAGGCGCTCCCATATGTCCATCGAGAGGCGATCTTCAACCTTTGAAGGAAGGGAAGGCTCCTATCTTACGAATCAATCAAATCATCGTCAAAACCCTGCCTCCTTCTCCTATATAAGCGACTTATTAGGGTTTCTGAATTTTGAATCGGGATCCTTCTCTCGATCGCCTGATCGTCATCCAAATCCGCCGTTTTTGGATTGAAGCAAGAATGAAGAAAGGATGGATGGCGATTAGGGTTGGATGCGAAGGGGAGGCGAAGCAGCGGTTTGTTGTGCCGCTGGACTACCTTAAGCACCCCCTCTTCGCAGGACTTCTCAAGGAGGCGGAGGAGGAGTACGGGTTCCATCAGCAGGGGGCCATCGCGATTCCATGCCACGTGGAGGAATTTCAGCATCTCAGAGGCGTGATAGACCGCGACACCGCCGGCCATCAACAGCACCATTTCCTGCATTTTCCCACCTGCTTCAGAGTCTGAGGTTTTCTCTAGGGTTCGCCCTAATTTATACCATTCATGACTGTTTTGTATTTTTCTCTTCTGTGAATTTCAAACCACAATTCTTGTGTTCATATATGAAGATCAATGTTTTTTGAAGATTTCCATTCATGACAAGTGATCTGAAATTATGAAACTAAAGAGGGTGGTTTCTGAGATTTGATCCGACATTGAGGCAAAGACCCTCTGTAAAATGGATTTGCAGATGCTTGCATGCAACTATGTGGAATATAAATCTTTGCGTGTTGCTATGTGATACGATTGGGGTTAATAAAGTGAGATAAGAAGGAATTTTGTTAAGGGAAAAGATTTCTGTAATCCATCGAAAGCTCAAAAGATTTTTTAATATTTTGACACACAGCAATCCAAAAATCTTTAGATTGAATTCACAAAAAATCTTTACTTGTACGAATCATTAAAAATTTAAAATACAAATTCTAATCATTCAAAATCTACATTTATATATTTTATTTTTATATAAAATATGTTATATATATATATATATATATATATATATATATATATATAACTCTAAAATTGCCCTTTTGTACTCATAATTAATTTTTTAATTACTTTACTAAAAAGTTTTCATAATTTTTATGATTAAAACTTCATGTTTATTAATTTGAGAAGGTTATAGAGAATTTGTAATGGTAATTTTAACTAACCTTATGAACTTTAGAAGTTAAGGAAAACTATAGGTTAGATGCTTCTTAAATCTCACGTCAAGGTTATCCTTCCAATCAAGTTTAATTAAATCTACTTAATTTGAAGATATTGACTTAAATATATTATTAAGTTTACTATAATTATTTGAAATTTAGTATTATTTATGGTTGTACTTAATATTAATTATCATAGATCATGTTTGGACGATAAATGAGTCATGCTTAATCTTGTTTTTCTTGATCAATATTGTTCAAACCTTTATATTTTATTAAAAGAGTCATGTCTCTATATATTCCATAATTGACATATTAATTGGTAAGCTATGTGATCAATTGAAAACCCCTTATGTTGTGTAACTTCATAACATCTTACCATTTCATCCATTTAATGATTACTATTTTAGAAACTCATTTCCCAATTGAAGCCTTGAATTCAATCAATTTTTAAGTTGTTAGTTTTTCCCATTTGAATCTAGTAATGAAGCTATATTAGCTATTAAGTAAACCTTGAGCAAATCCGAAGCATATAACTTTATCACTTTATTTCATTAAGAATCTATTTGTCTCTTAAATCATGCATAAATTGTAATGATCATCTTAAGTAATAGTAAGCAAAGTTTTAAACATCGATACGCCTTTTCAGATAACGATGAAGTTTCTGATAAGAACTCTAAAGTTAAGCGTGCTCATATGGGAGCACTCCTAATATGGGTGACTTGCTGAGAAGTTATATTTCGAGGGCAAAACAGTGGGACCTTTCTAAGCAGACAATACATTTATGTTTAAGAATTTGGGTTGTTACATAAATTGACACAAGATTTGTTTTAGATCATATCTAATGATCCTTAACCTCTTAACATGTGATAAATCAATATTAAAATGCTTTTCTTAGAATCATTTCATAATCTTCAAGCAACATATCTCGAAGGCTTACAATTTGGCAACTCAAACCTTAAAGAAAGATTATCATCTAGACATATTCTTTTGAAATTCAATTTAGTAATGTCATGCCACATCATATAATACAATACGTCTATTGAAACATGTGATACCCATCTCGACATATAATAATTCCAAATCCTATATATTAAGATCCTATATTGGACTATTTCAAATACTCAAATGCTCTGAATGGCTTTAATCAATTGGAGTATTATATGCATTGCCCTATTGAGAGTTACATATTAGAGTAGGAATAAACTCAAATGTTTTCTCAATTTCTCATTCTTCAAATGAGGTGATGAACGCTTTAGAAAACTCCCAAGCTTTAAAGGATGCGAGTTTTAAGAACAATCACATTTCTTCCAACAATAAATTTAATCCTTTCACCAACTTGTGTTGATGCCAATGTTGTCGGATTTCACCATCACTTCATAATTAGTCTTTAAAGTCTACTTCCAGAAAACAGATGTATCACTAATCAATTCAAAGCCAAATTACTTGTATTATTGTATTATGTACATCTTGTGAGAAATAAATATTAGTTATTTACACATTATGCAATGTTTTCATATAGCTAAACTTTACCATTTTGTCTCTTTTCTAAGTTTCTAAATTAAAAATCTCATCTCTTTGTGCAATAATAAGATCATCAATTTAATCCTTACCGTCAAATATATAATGAAAAAAAGATTTTCTTTTCTAACATCTCTAACAGCTTGCGCTTATTTATTCAATTTTAATCCCGAGTATATGGTTTTAATTTACCGCATTTTCCTGTTTTTAAAAGAAGTTGAGCTTTAATTAGACAATTATGTGATCAACGGGATTTGAATCCTTGACCTATCAAAGTTTAAATCCAAAGATCCCAACCAATAATGCTTTCGAAGAATAATAAGTTCCACAAATACGGATCGTCGTAAAATAAATAAATCAACATGAATTCGTAAACCCAAATCACAAGGGACACAATAATTTATGTGGTTCGATGAGAATGACGGGAACGAGAGAGAAGAATATTATAAAATGCCTCTCAAAATTCCTATCCTTGGAACTCTCTTAGCATATATATACAAGAGTAAACATTTAATCTCAATTAAACAACCATAAAAAATTCCCAAAAACTACACAAAATCTTACAACCATCAAAAACACACAAATACTTTTCAATTAACACAATGAAACTCCCAATAATTATAGAAACAAAACAACCATAAATAATTATTCAATTTCACATTTTTAATTTATTATTGGGTATTACTGTAAGTTCTTAAAAAGAAAAAGCATGATTTGTAATGCTTTCTCTTAGTTCACATTTGCTAATAGCTCCTATTTATGCTTCGAATTTATGCATTCTATTTATATTCTAAACTAAAGTTGGCTTAAACGAAAAAATTATGCTTACATTAGAATATATATTAAAAAGTATCTAAGATCAATAGAATCTTTTTTTTTTAATTTTTGCATATAGACCTACAAAAAAGTGTATTCAACCAATAATCTATTTACACATTGGATTGACACATCATCTATATATTTTGGCATATACTAGTGTGTAAGTGTAGCAATACTCATAAACATATAAAGAGAGTTTACTATGTAAATTATATAACCAAACAAAATATAGACTTTTGGCTTTAACATGAATATTACAAATAAAAACATAAGAGTTTTAGGGAACAATTATAAGAGGTGAAGTTTTAGAAGCTGAAGCACCTCATGTTGTAATGTTAAGAAGGTATTTATTATTGGTTGGAAAAGTCGTCCTTCATTTTAAATGAAGAACAATAATGATTACATAAAATGATATAATGTATGACCAAAAAAATTGTTTATGCATGTCAAAAATATATTTGATGCTAGAAGAAAATACATACTAAGAGAAGAAGTTTAGCTTAGAAAAGACTTGCATTAAAACTCGAATTTTGATTCATGGGAATGGAAGATTGCAACTCTATTTATAGGACTCCATGTAGGTTTTAAATACAATAATTTTCTAATCCTCTTTTTGATAGAAATTCTAGATAAAATAAGAACTTAAACTTTTCTAGAAAGCCCAAACATTAAATAAGAAAACACAGAAAATATAGGTATTAAATAAAAAATATCTGGATCTTTTTAAGCAAAATTTATTTTTAATGCCCTATCTTAAATTTGGTTTAATAACTCTAAATTTTGCATATTGATAAATTATTCATGATTGAGTGGCTTGGTAAATGTATCTTCAATCTGGTCTTGGGATTTTATATAATTTACTTGCACCTCATTTTTTATGATGGATTCTCTTATATAATGACAATGCATATCAATGCGTTTGAAATACAAAAATTTTGGCTAGCGCCATTGCAGACTTTTTATCGATATGAATTTCAGTTGCTTCCTCCTGTGACAATTTTAACTCTTTCAGCAAGTTTTGGAGCCAAATTACATGGTAAACACATGAAGCTGCCACATATTCTACTTCACATGTAGAAAGAGTGACAATTTTATTGTTTCTTTGACATCTAAGTAAATGCAACATTTTCCATAAAGAACACAAAAAACTAATAGAATTTTTGATATCATTTATTGCCCAATCACTATTGCTATATGTTACAAGTTTGAAACTATTAGATGATGAATAGAAAAGACTAAAATTAAGTGTACCTTTGATGTAGCGCAAGATTCTGTTATCAATTTTCAAATGGATGGTAGTTAGAGTCTATATATAGGGACTTGTATATCCAACATTAAAAATAATATGTGGCCTATTGTATGCTAGGTATTGTAAACTCCCAACCAAACTCATGAAGAGGATTCAATAAAATTTTTCTGCTTCCATATATTTTAATAGTTTGACTCTACATTCTAGAAAAGTATTTTAGGGCTTTTTGTTATCCATCTTGAACTTTTCAAGATCTCCCATGCATACTTTTCTTTTGAAACTAAGATTCCATCTTCCATTTGATTGAATTCCCATGGACTATGTCAAATGGAAGAACTCCCAAGAACTATGTCATTAACCCAATATCAAACATTTAAACTCTTTAATCATCACTTATTTGAATTCTCTAAATAAGTTAAGATTTACTTAAGTGTATATTAAGTCATCAATGTACAAATAAATAATTAAAATATCATTAATCTTATTATTAATGTAATGAGCATGTTCATATGGACATTTAATAAAATCTTCTTATATATATTTATCCATTCAACTATTTCATGCTCTTGTGCTTACTTAAATTCATATAAAGTCTTCTTTAGTTTTAAGGCATTTTCTTGTTACTTTTTTACTTTGTAACCCCATGCTTGCATAATAAAAACTTCTTCTTTAAGAATTCAATTAAGAAAAAACTTATCTTATGTTCATTTGATGTGTTCACCATTTATTTGGGCTACCAATGAAATGATTTGTCTAAGTGTTTTTAGTGAGCAATAGAAGCAAATATCTCAACATAATCAATGACAGGTTCTTAATTATAATCTTTTGCCGATAATCTTACCTTTTATCTTTTGATTTCTCCTTTAACATTCTTCTTAATCTTGTATACTCATTTCACGTTAATCATCTTATATTCCTTAAGAAGTGAATCTAGCTCCTGGGTGTTGTTCTTCTTCATTACACTGATTTTTTCATTCATATTATCTTTCCATTTTGGATTATGCATAGTTCCCTAAAAATTTTTAAGCTTACAATCGGTAAAAAGGCAAAAAAAGAGTAATATTATCTTGATTTTTAGTTACATCATAAAGACCATGTAAACTCATGATTCATGGTTCTCTTTCATTTAAACGATCACTTGAGATTGATACAGATGAGTTTTCATGAGTACGTAGTGGGCTCATCTCTTGTTTGCTCCTTCTTTTGTTGCTCCATCTTCTTTAAATTGTCAGAAAAATTATAATCTTAATTACGTGATTTTCAATTACATTATACTTATTCATCAAATGTGGTATCTCAATTAATAATGAACTTCATAGTATTTAGATTATATATCTTATATCCTTTTTAGTATCATAACTGATAAAATAAACTGTTGGGAACATGCACATGGGCTATACTTCCAAAGACTCTTAGATGAGAAATTCCAGGTTTTCTTCCGCTCCATGCTTCTTGAGGTATCTTTCCCCATATGCTTTTTGTCGATAATTGATTGGCCAAATATATTGCACATGCAATTGCTTTTGCCCAAAGTTCATTTGATAAATCTCTTGCTTTTAAGCGTGATCCTTACCTTATTTAGAATGATTTTATTCTTTCTCTGTACAATTAATTTTCTTAGGAGATCTTTGAATTGTTAAAGGGAATCGAATTCCATGATCTTTATAAAATTTTCTAAACTCATTTGAAGTGAACTTACCCTCTTCGATCATGTAACAACACAAGATTGTTACCCAGCTTAATTTAAGCATAATCATATCCTAATTATCATTCTATTAAGTTCATTTAGTCATTAGAACAAAACCCTGAAAGTTTGGAGCAATTCAGAGCTCAATTAATTATTTTGGAATATTTTAATATTTAATTAATTAGAAAATTGAGGTATTTATTTTGACCTCAAAATTGAAATTTGACTTTGCCGTTGCGATCATCACCCCCAAATTAGCTAGGGGTGATGTTTTGGATGCATTTGGAAGTCGTCGAATTTTCGGTAATATTTTAATATAATTAAATGCACCGGAAAATGGAATAATTAAATAATCATCGGAATCAAATTCCGACTTCACCATTGAATTCCTCGCTCCCAAATTAACTAGGGGTGAATTTTTGGGAATTTTTGGAGTGCATTTCAAAAATCTGAATTTTTTTAAATAATTAAGGAAAATAAATAAGTAACTATGCAATCCCCAAATTGCAATTTCTCCTAATTTTTATTTACTTCATGTCAGCTTCCCTTCCATAGCCGGCGCCCCCATGCCCCCTTAGGCTCCTTCATGATGGCTCCCTTCTCTTCCCTCTCCCTAGGCTTATGATGGTTTAGTTTCCCCTACTCCATCCTTCTTCTTCTCCTTTATTAAGGAGAAGCACAACCCCTTCTAATCCTTGCTGAAAGTTTTTCATTCTTCCCCCTCCATTGATCGCTTGTGCTGAAAGAACGAGCTCCTCGCTAAGGTCTTGAAGAAGGCAAATGTCCTCTTCTTCCTCTCCAAAAGGTTAAGGTACCCGTTTGCTCACTCTCCTTATTCTCATTTGCTCCTCTATTATGCTTGGATGAATCTTTAGAACTCCATGAGCATATATGGAAGTCATTAAGGCCCTTAAAGCATCACATTTCTTGAAAAAAAACTGCTCTATTTTTCATTTATTCTGCACACCTTTGCATTTATCATCATTTTTCATATAGTTAGGATGCTCCGTTTGTGCTGATTTTGGTGTCAATAGAAAGGTATTAAAAAGACCTTTCCATTAATATATGGCACTGCTCATGAAATGCTCTAGATTGTGAGTATTTGAGCTCAAAAGTAGGCCCTTATGGTTTTCGCACCTGACGAAAATACCGTCTGGGGCTGCAGTGCCCAGGTTGCAGAGATGGACCGCTGCAGGGCGCCATAGTGCGCTGTAGTGGGCTGCAGTATGATCAATACAGGATTATGCTGAGTGACATAAAAGTAAATGAACATATAAAAACATTGAAAACAAAACTAACATCCTATATATATATATATATATGAAAGCAGTAAATAAGACTAGCATCCTATATGAAAATAAGGCTAGAAAAGTGCAGTACGACTATAAGTAAAAATAATGCTAAAATGCAGAAAAGAGTAAAGTAAAATAGCAGGATCAAAACTAAAAATCTGTCTTGGCTACTCAAGCCACTCAACTGTAAGTAAACACTTAGCCTGATAGGCTAAGGCAGAACTGTGAACTGAATATCACTGAAACCTCTTAGCTTGATGGGCTAAGGCAGAAAGTACTGAACTGAATAATCATTGTACAAAATCCACCCTCAACTAGTACTCACCATGTCCAATCCTGACTAATAAGGTCAAATGAGCATAAAATCTATTTCTCGCCATCCTGGGACCCACCTCAACCAGGCATGGATAGACTTACCGTTAGTAGCAATCCAGCGTGCTATGGCGGACTCAAGGATTAGAGAGGCATACTAACTAGGTCACAACGTACTGAAAGATTGAAAATATCGATAAAACATGAATGATATGCATATAATTCAAAATTAACATGAGATATTTATCAAATATCCTATGTCCAATATCTGTATACAAGGTATGAGGCTCAAAACAATGTAAGCGAAGCATCAAAGTCAAATTTGAGCAAGAGACTCTACTAGGACACAAGTGATATCCATTATTGTCTACTTTATTCAATCTAGCTACTCTAAGTTACATAAGATTCAAAATCATCAATTCTTAGTCTGAATATAACTTAGACTCACGTCCTTATAGATTGAAAATAATTAGGATTAGCTAGGTCCCAATTATAAATAAATTAATGTCGACTATATAAGTTAAATGATAAATCAATCGACCTATTTTAATAATTTTAAGAATTCCAACCTCATCTTGATTAACTAAATCAAGATGAAAAGATTAAGGATTAAACTCCAAATGATAGGTTTAATCACTTAATCTAGAGGTATATCTAAGGATTTAAGGTTTAATACCCATACTCACTGATTTAAATTAAGGCAATTCCTAATGATTAATCAAACTCATTAGGATAGATCTCTATTTTAAGTTCTAAAGTTTAAAGATCAAATAATCATTAAATAAACTAAGAAAAATCTATAAACTAGTAAACTCAAGGTTTCACCTATTGAGTAACTCAATTTACTCAATAGATGAACTCTAACATAAGATCTATTCCTAATCTTAGGAATTAAAGCTCTTAATTTCTAAGAGTATCTCTCATGACACACCTCCTAACTAGTGTTATGAAACCTATGAATGTAAAGGAAAGAAGGATCACTCACATTTTACTTAAGAAATTCCTTAAGGACCTAATAGTGAAGTTTTGATTAAAGTCAAATTAAAGTTTGAATTCACATAATTATGATCTAAATCACTTTAGTTACTGTTTATAACAATTGAGATATGATTTTAGGGCTTAAAAATGCTAAACCCTAATTTTGGGCAAAATGACCATTTTGCCCCTACTTAAAGGTTCAAAATATCAAATTTTGATCTAGGGTTCCAAATTTAAATTTTTCAGTGGCAAAGTGTTTCTTACTGTCTCATATAAGATTAGACAGCAAATACACAAATTTTAGGTAATTAATAAACCTCATGAGATCAAATTAATGAATTTGACTCATAGGGGCATTTTGGTAATTTGGCAAAATAAAATCTAAATTTTCTTTTAGTTTAATGTTGTTTACTGTCTAATGTTTTCATAGAACCTAAATTTGCTAAGTTCTGATAAGTATTAGCCAAGTTATGGCCAATACAAGCTTAAGGGGTAGAATGGTAATTATGGTTTTCTTAATTAAGAGTCAAAATCCTAACTTTGTCAACTGGTGTCCAAATTGAGTGAAATTAGTGACTATGAATCATACATGATCCACTTATTACAATGATGAGTGGTAGGTTCAATTTGGACTCCAATTGGCTAAGTTATGACCTAATTAGGGTTTAAAGTGATTAGTGAGTGATTAGTGAAATTAATCGCAAAATCACTAATCCAACCACACTATTAGGTTCTAATATACTCTACAAGTCCTCTGAAACTAAAATTGTCTAATTTGGATCATTATATTTACTAATATTTACTAATTAAGTTTTTTAGGATAATTAGGGGTGATTAGCAAATCTAACTGTTGGATCCTAAATATTTTTATAGATTATTGTTAATTAGGTTTTTCTGATCTAAATTGATACTTGGATCACCTAGTTTAGAGTCCAATTGACCAACTTATGGTCAATTGAAGATCTAGGGTTAAATAGGTTAACTAGGGTTAGGTCATAAAAATGATTAGTCCAAAATTAATCCAAACAATAAAATGAATACTACTAAATTAATTCTTAAGGTTTTCTGATCACTTTGAGACCCATATTGAGTATGTTTCGAGTAGTGTGTGCAAAGTTATAAGGGTTTGAAAATTTGGGACAATTAGGGCTTAATTAGGGGTCCTAAATGTTACTAAGTTAAATATTGATCCAAATGAAAGTTTTGATAGTATCAATGTGTTCTCCCATATTGATCCAAATATATTCTTATTCTTAAGGAAAGGATCCTAAGGTGAAGTGAAGTTCCTAAGGAAGTGCTTTAGTTTTGACTCTAGATTCTAATTCATGTTCGCATATTTTACGATTTTTAACTAAGGTAATAATTATTACTTAATTAGCAAAGAGTTCTTATGTCCTGATGTCATGATTTTTAAATAATAATCAATCACTAATAATGCTAAGATCTATGCAAGTGATGTAAACACTGTACATAGAGCTAAAGAAAATAATATAATTAAATGAATATAAAACTCAAAAAAGTTCTAAGGAGGTAACGTTCCTATATGATGATTCGGATTTGCAGCCTAATACTTTGATTGAAAAGAAGCGGCATTCATAGCACCTGCATTAATCTGCCATGATACAACAACATGGTAAATACTCTGATGAGTAAAGCTTACCTAAAGCTAGCATGGATTAGGGGTAAAGCAGCATGCTAATTTTGAAATCGAGGATACATGCCAGCTCGATTACACACAGTGATTAAATTAAGTATCACTCCCTCAACACCAATTTCTGTATTTTATAAAATTAACATTTTATATGAATGCAATATCTTACTCCCATTTGCACATTACACATAGTTGTTACCTCCATGCCACTTCCATCTGACATTAGCTTAAGACAGTGCTATTGAAAATAAAAATCTCCAATAGATTCTCTTCTATAGTCTTATATATAAAAAGTGTGTGGCAGCTTAATGCCCTCTACATGGGAGAAGACCTATAGCGCATGTTACTCAGCTAATTAGTTTTCTTCCAAGTTCAAGCATAATTTCAACTCCTCTCAGGTGTAAGTCATTCATATTTGAATACTTCAAATGAATTTGATTGCTAAAATGTTCCTACACTTTGAGATTACTTACAATACCTTCATATGTCTTAATAGATTTCAGATATAATCGAGTGTTTTGCAAAAGATCGCATGCATAGACAGTTGTTTGCACCTTACTTCCTAAACCCCAAGAATGCGGCTGCGTGTAATTTATGAATGAGACACTTATCTGCTAAATCGTAACTACTATATTCAAATAATGTTAATATATTGAATTAAAATACTAACGTCCATTTCAAATCTCATAATTTTTCTTACTTCTTACTAAACACATGAACTTCAACGCTACTTATAAAGACACAAAATGCCACCCTTATGGTTTTGCCATTAAATATTAAGATTTTGATGAAGAAATTTTAACATATTTAAGATAAATTATAATTACTAGTGATTGATAGTGATCAAAAGCTACAATTTAGAGAAGTGCAAATCTATGTTAGCAAACTTTACATTTTACTTCAGCTTTCCTTAAACTAAGCTTGTAGTTAATATTATTTTGTGGTTACCGCATAACACCACATCACATGCTAGCATATATATGACGTATTAGCATTATCTTGTGATAAAATCTTCTAGAATATTAGTTTAACTGAAATTATAGTAGCATACTTGATTTACATATCAGACTACCTCAAATATCAATTGAAGTTATATATAAAAAAAAAAGCAATCCAATATTTTTATATCAAAGTGCTGAACTTATATATATATATATATATATATATATATATATATATATATATATATATATATATATATATAAGTTCAGCACTTTGATATAAAAATATTGGATTGCTTTTTTTTTTATATATAACTTCAATTGATATTTGAGGTAGTCTGAAATGTAAATCAATGATCCAAATCAATGATCCAATTGATATTTGAGGCATGCAACAGTTTGATTTAAATCCAATGATCCAAATCCATTTATCGCTCTGACATTTGAATTCTAAAATTCATGAAACTTGGCCTAATTGAGCGTCTCGACGAGACGAACTCACACATTCAAAAATTATTTAATTTCGACGTGTATTTTATTTTATATTAATTTTTAAGTGAAATTTTCAAAAATTCACTATGGATAATCTAGCACTCCAAAATTAGGGGAACTTAAAACATAGCATTCTCATTTAATGATTGACTTAAAAATACAAACTTTATAAATTCTAATTATATTTTATTTATTATCAGTTTCTGAAATTCAAACTTTACGAATTTATCTAGGACAATCTGGGATCCCAATTGCACTCAAAATTTTATAGAAAGATCCCCTTAATATGCTTTATTTGAGATTATTTTTATTTAATTTTTGTTCAGCATAAATCAAGATCTTGAATTTCATCTCAACTTGCTCAAGATTAAGTATAAATGGCTTAGTAACAACATCGAGTTGTTACACAAGGTGCCAATAGACTCCCGATAATGTAACCCACCAAATAATAATAAAATTGATTGATTTGATGACTAGAATTCAAATTTATATTTCTAACCATAATTAGGTATATTTGTGCCTCGTAAGATGTGCTAGCGTTCAATTTAGCCAAATAAGATATTTATGGAATCCTAATCACTTGAGGAACCTTAATTCACCATAAAATATTGGATTTGGTAATTTAAATTTATAAATCAAATCTTTGATTTATAATAAATCCAATTTTTCTAATTAAGCAGGTTAAAACTAGAATTGTTCTAAATTAGTAAGTTATTGATTGGATGTATGTATAGATCGAGATGTGTAGCATGTGAATTTCTTATTTTTGTAATGCATTTGACTACTCAACAACATAACTAACTGCATTTATAATCAAATGATACATATTTACTCACATTAATCCCTTAATAACAAAAAAATGCACATATTGATCACCGCATATCTGAGAATAATTATAAGTCCTTAATGTTTATTCTAGGCTCAATCTAAGCTATAACCCTTAATAGGTGTGGCGGCCGCCCCTTCTAATCACAAGGCTTAAGGAGTGGTCGTCACTAAGCACATCTCATACTTAACATTAGGTTGGAATTTAAAACTTCAATCTAATCTTAAGAAAAAGAGGTGCTTTTCTAAATAAAGTAAAGGTTAACAATCACTTAATGAGTATCAGAGTGCGGAAGAAAAATATCAACTGAAGTAAACATCCATACTATAAAATACAGACATCCAGCTCAGAATATATACAATGCATATGAAATGTGAATGAAGCTCAAAGTATGTTATAAAGTAAGTATCAAATATTCAAGTATGTACAAAGGTGTAAAAAGGCTCAAATGACAAGAAAAGCATAGCATTTCAAATTCAAGGAATTAATAAATAGCACTACACATACTTTGTGATATCACCTATTTTCTAATTTAATCATTCTAACTACTCTAAGTTACATAAAATTCAGAATCATGAATTCCTATACTATCTGTAACTTAGACTCACGAATCTACATGTTGAACATAATTAGGATTAGCTATGTCCTAATTATAAATGAATCAAATGTCGCCTATAAAGTTAAATAAGAAATCAATCGTCCTAACTTGTTATTTTATAATAACCCATTCAAATCCTGATTAGCCAAATCAAGATTTAAAATATTAAGAATCAAACTCCAAAGAATGAAGTTTAATTCTTAAACTCAAGGTTATCCTAAATGACTATGGCTTAATCCCATCTCACAAATTAAATATTAAGGCAAATCCTATTGAATTAAATCAAGTTCAATAGGATAGATCTCTAATCCTAATTCTAATGTTAAAAGACCAAATAATCAATAAATTGACTATGAAAAATCTAATAAACTAGTAAGATCAAGGTTTCACCTTAATGAGTAACCCATTTTACATATTAGATGAATTCTAACCTAAGATCTAATCCTAAACTTATGAATTAAAGCTCTTAGATACTAAGAGTATCACTCAGACACACATCCTAACTAAGGTTATAAGACCTAAAGGATGATCTAAGAAGTTCAAAGGAATGGAGAAGAATTCATATTTACTTAAGATTTTTACTTAAGGCTAAATTTAGGGTTTTCCTTCTAATATCTAATTTAAGGCTTAGAATTATTTAAATTATAGTTTAAATCACTTTATTTACTATTTTATATGATTTAGAGATGAAATCAGGTCTTAATTTCATTAAACCCTAATTTTGGGTAAAAGGACCATTTTGCCTCTTCTTAAGGGTCTAAATCTCATCTTTATGAATTAGCACTAAATTCTGAATTTTAATAACATAGAATGATTACTTACGATCTAATATGAGTTTAGACAGTAAATTTATTAATTTTGGTTAAGTATTAAGCCTTATAGGGTCAAATTAAGGAGTTTGACATATAATGGCATTTTGGTAATTTATACTAATAGCATATAATTTTTCTGTTAGTTTATTAAGGGTTATATCCTAAGGTTTCTATAAAATCTAAAATTATTGAATTCTGATATGTATTGACTAAGTTATAGCTATTACAAGTTCTATGATTTTAAGGGTAATTAAGGGTCAAAAATCATAACTTCTCCATTTGGTGTCCAAATTAATTAAAATCAATGGCTATGAATCACAATTGATCTACTGATTCCATTGACTAGTAGTGGGTTCAATTTGAACCTTAATTGGCTTAGTTATGGCCTAATTAGGGTTTAGGGTGATTAGTGAGTGATTAGTGAAATTAAGTACTCAATCACTAATCAAACCTTACAGTTAGGTTTTAATAGGTCCTAGGAGTTCTCTGAAACTTAGTTTGTCCAATTTGGATTATTAAATTTGTTAATATTCACTAATTAAGTTTTAGGATAATTAGGAGTAATTAGCAAATCTAACCGTTAGATCCTAAATATTTTTATAGATCTTTGTAAATTAGGTTTTGCTGATCTAAAATGGTGTCTGGATCACCTAATTTGGAGCTAAGATGATCATCTTATAGTTATTTGAAGTTCTAGGTCAACTTAGGCTAATTAGGGTTAGGTCCTAAATGTCATTAGGCTCAAACTAATTCAAACAACAAGATTGACCTTACTAAAAATATTCCTTAGGGTTTTGTGAGCATTTTAAGACCCATATTGGGTATATTTGGATTAAGGGTTACAAAATTATGAGGGTTTGACTGTTTTGTAACATTATTAGAATTTAAATTATACCATAAATTGTCACTATATGATATATTGCTCCTATTGAAATTTGATTAGTATCATAATATTCTACTAATTTCACTGATCAATTTGCTATATAATATTGCAGCATTTGGATTATTGGTTTGAAATTTACAAGTGTTTAAAATTTGCCAATTAATTGATTAATTAATTAAACCAGATTATATTAATATTACGGTGTAAATTTAATTTAATAGATTTCTTTTAATTAATTTTTTACATTTTATATATATTTAATAATTAAATTAACATTTTATGCAGAAATCAGGTTAAAGCCAGACACGTGTCAAGACGTAGTTGGCGGGGACAGACAAGCGGGTCCCACCGCTGTCTCGAATGAGACTGGTCTGATGGAGTGATCAGCGGCGGGGACCACCTCAGGTCGTGTAACCAATCGCCTCATGCCATGCACCCCATCTGGTACGCGGGCTATGAGATGTGCGGGTCGGGCTGGCCCGACTCGGCCCGAGGGAAATCGACGCCTTCTTCGTCTTCTTCACCGCGACAGGTAATTAGGGCAAAGCTTTTGGATGACAAAACATCATCGGAGGAACTCGGCCCGCATGGCCATGGAACGACCAGGTTGAGATCTTCAAGTTGGTGGTTGGATCAAGACCTAAGATGTACTAGATCGCAAGCAAAACCCTAACCTAATCGCTTATGTCACGGTCTAAAGCTGGTTTAACGAATTGTACTGTAGATGAACTTGAAATTCAGATAAAATTGGGTTCGATCAAGTCAATCGAACCCGCTAGATGGACGATCAAACGTATGGAATAAACAAATGAAATTATAAACATGTGATTTGATAAGAGATTTAGGTACACAGGGGTACCTTGAATTGGACGGTAGGGGTTTGCGAGAGCCACCGGTGCGATCTGGTTTGTCATTCGGGTCCAAAGAGGTGAAACCAACGCACAGAAAGGAGTGAGGCTTTTAAAGAAGTCCTTAAGCGGTGGTTGGAGGTGGTGGAGGCATCCATGCGGCGAAGCAGCTGCCGCGTGTCGCCTTTGCGTGTCACGCAGGCGTTGCGAGGAAGAAGAAATGCGCTCACCGTTCGATCTGCGATCGAAGGGTCAGGATGAGCTGTTTGATTGGATGGAAGCGGGGTGACGGAAAGGGATGAAAGATGGCGCCGTTAAGTTCTTAAATTAATATTATTATTTAATTCATAATTTTCAGATTTAATTAATCAAATTTACCCTATTAAATATACCCCAAAAATTTTTAATAAATCACCCCTAGATAAATGAGGGGTTCTGATCGCAATGGTGCGATCGGATTTTCATTTTGACGAGTATTTAATTACTTGATTTTTCAGGATATTTAAATAATATTAAAATTTTTGACAAAAGTCCAACGACTTCCAAATGCACCCAAAACTTCACCCCTAGCTAATTTGGGGGTGGTGAATACAATGACGAAGTCAGATTTTTAATCTGAGGTCTAGATAAAAAGTCAATTTCTATGGTTTTGAGATTTTCCATAAATCAGGTTCTGATCTATTTGATCCCTGATTTGATCCAAATCTTAGAGGTTGGTTCCAAATAACTTAATTAAGCTACTAGAATCATAATTAAAACTTAAATTAATCTTAATTGACCTAAATAATAACTTTGGTTATTACAATAGGTCTCCTTAAAAAGATGATTATAACATTGCTAATTACCAAGCATAGCAATAAAATTATTAGCTTGGCTAGTTCATGGTTGATTTAGTGCTTATTTAATCTTAGAACATAAAGATAAGTAAGTTATAATTCCAAAGTCAATTCTCTATTCATGGACCCCTTGACTAGAATTGGGAACTTAGTGCCATGTGCCATTTTTAACCTAGGAATTCCCTTATAGCGTTCTATGCTATGGGCAATGAGTCCCTTCATAGCGATTCTACTTACTTTCAAATATGATATTTCATTTTTGCACCTAACTTTATTTAAGTTTCTCGAGATCAAGACATTTTATAATATTTTCTTTGTAGCAAATCCCGTTCATGGGCAGTGACACGACTTCCACTTCTTAAGAAGCATTAAGAGTTCAAATAACATATGGTTATCAAGATTCATTATTGATATATCTATATATCAACTTCAACATCATGAATTGCTTTCGAACTGACTTTGAAATTCCTTAAGTTTGGAAGTTTGTTATGCGGAAAAGAAGTTCAATAAGCAAGAAGTTCATTGAAAGAATTTATTAAGAAAATAGTCTAATAACATGCTTAATTCTAGAAAGGAAAATGCTATGATTACACAAGAATATATACCAAAAAGTATTCATGATCAATTATAATTTTTTTTTTGTAATTTTTGTATATAGGTCTTATCAAAAAGTGCATTCAACCAATAATCTACTTATGCATTAGATTGACACATCATCTATATATTTTGGTGTATGCTAGTGTGTAAGTGTAGCAATACTCTTCTAGAAATGATTATAACCCACCTTTTGGTTTCTTAAATGCTGCTTAGAGGGAAGCATAGTTTTTGAGGTATTTAACAAAGGCTTGCCAAATTAACCAACCTTCTCTTAATTAAGTATTTGATCATAATTCAAGAGAAATAAAAGTCCAAAAATTTAGCCACTAAGATAATATTTATAATAAAATAGAAGAGAAATGCTATTTAGATCTGTTGATGTGGCATCTAAAAAATTCATTAAATAGAATTTAGACATTATTTCATTTATATTTATTTATTATATTAAAATAATATAAATATTATTTTTAAAATTTATATTAAAATAATATTCAAATTCCATTGCATAAGTTTTTTTAAGTGCCATGTTAGTAAATCTTAATAGCATTTCTTTAAAATAGAATGCCCGCATTTATATTGATTTTTTTTTTTGAAGAATAGAACAATTTTTTTATTTTATTTTTTTTGGCAATTAGTATTAAAAATGTATTACATTATTAAAAAAATGCATCTAGCATTCAAAGTTTATTAAAAAAAAAATGCTATTTAGACTCACTCATATGTCACTAATAAATACCTATCGAATTAGATTTGAATATTTCAAACTTGAAAATAATATTTATATTATTTTAATATAAATAAATAAAAATAATATTCAAATTTTATTGGATGAATTTTTATGAGTGCAATAATATATCTCATATTCAAATATATAAAGATTATACATATATTAAAGAAAAATGTTAATTAGCTGCTAAATATCTCCCAAAAAATATAGATAATTACGATTTAAAATTAAAAAAATATAATTTTATTGGTCCTACCAAAAAGTGAATTTAATAATATTTTTTTATTCTACTTAATTCCTTAAATCCTAATTATCTATATTTTTTTTGGAGATATTTAGGAGCTATGTAGCGGCACAAAAAAAAATAATTCTTTAGTATTTATATATTTATATTAAAATAATATAAATATATATTTTAAAATATGTATTAAAATAATTCTTCCTAATGAATTTTTTGAATATTATATTAGTGATTCTAAATATTATTTCTATGGCACTATTAAAATTTTAGATTTATTATAGCATAATTGATTAGATAATATAATATATAATAAATATTAAATAAATGAGATATAGATTCTTTGGAATACAGTTTGGAAAATGCTAACTAAGAATATTTATCAAAAAAAAGTATTCAGGATCAATTAGAATTTTTTTTTTTTATAATTTTTACATATAGGTCTTATCAAAAAGTGCATTCAACTAATAATCTATTTATACATTGGATTGACACATCATCTATATATTTTAATGTATAATAAATGTAAGTGTAGTAATACTCATATATTTTATATAATTAAAAAATCATTTTTTTCAAAAAAGCTGAAGTTCATAAAAAATAATAAATCTATTATTGCTAAAATTTAAATTTAGAATCTTAACTATTAAACTATAACATCATTTAAATTTTTAAGATTTCAATTATAAAACAGAATTCATAATTTTAAATTACCGAATATTGAACGATAATACTCATTCTTCTCTTTAAAAATAAGAACAAAGTGATTATCTGCAAATTTTTTGAAATGTATAAATTGTTTATTTTCCTAAATTAAAAATATAAATTATTTATTTTCCTAAATTAGAAATATATTTTATATACTTGCTAGAACAATTTTACCGCATGTTTGCATTCAAGACATTCAAGTTAAAGAAATGCCGCTGCAAAATTACCGCCACACAGTATACCCACACACAATCTTCTCCGCCGCTCAAACCCCCTTTCTTACACGATGGCTATGCTCTCACGCATCACAATAAATTAGCTTCCGTCTCATCTTGTTGGAACCATTCCGCCCTTCGTCCCCCTTCCATGAAGTCTCCCTTCCACGCTCTTCACGCATCTCTGATCACCTCTTAGATCTATCAACAACACTTTTATATATCCTCCATGGATCCCGTATTCCTGTCCGATCCCGATCTCCCCACATCTTCCCCAGCCTTCGTTGCACCGACGCCGCCGTCCTCCTCAGAAGAGGGCCGTCCATTTTCCGGCGTCGCCGCAGATTTGTTTTCCGCCGCTTGACTGCTGCAAGCCGTCGCCGATCATGGCGCATAATCAGTCAGATGCCAGTCGCACTGAGCAGATCATCTCCGAGTTCTTTCTTAAGACCCTACATGCCGTCGTCTCATCCAGGATCCCCCACCTCACCGGTACCGGTGGCACCGTCCGTGTGCGGAGGCGCGATCGTTGGTTCAACCTTGCTATTGGCGATCTCCCGCCTGCCCTGGAGAATCCTGGGCTCTGGCACTACGGCGTCATGGAGCCGATGATCGTCGACGTCATTCTTTCGCCTCGCGATGGCGCTGAATCGGAGGCCGTCATTGAACGATGGACAGCGCAGTGCGAGGCGACTCCGCAGTGGAATGACAGCACGTCGTCGCCTCCGCCTTCATCTGCTTCCTTTTACAGAAGGACATACAAGAAGTCGATTCTACTCCTACGGTCCATTTACTCCCTCCTCCGGTTTCTCCCCGCTTACAGGGCTTTCAGACTGCTTACCTCTTCCAGCCAATCTTCCAACTACTATTTGAACTATAGGGTTTCGTCTTTCGCCGAGCCATTATCTCGGGAGGAAGAGAAGGGATTCAAGCTGCAGACATTCCCGCATGTGGAAAGTCAATTGGGTCATCTTTCCGTTTCGGTTCTTTATCGTCCAACTCTTGAGAAGTTCAATTTAGAGGTTTCGTCCTTGTTGCCGCCTATGATAATAGCGGATTATGTTGGTAGCCCAGCTGCCGATCCGATGAGAGCTTTTCCGGCTTCGCCGTCGGGGAAGGGCATGCGACCAATATCTTACCCCTTGCGCGGTGTGCGGACGTTGTCGGCGCCGGTTATTCAGCGGCCGCATACCTGGTCCACCGCTCCTATGACACATCATCCCCTGCACGCTTTTGTGGATGCAGTTCCTGAGCATCGAGTCTCTCCGCCTGATTATTTTGGGAAGCGAATGGTAGCTCCTCGGCAATCTGGTCAGAGGAAGAGTAGCTTTAGCTTTGAGGAGTACCGGCTGTCCCCTCCGTTCTCTGTGTCTCCTACTCCATCTCCGCCTGCCTATACGGCTAATGCTTTCCAGGCGAGATTGCCATCGGAAACTGCTCCAGTTAGCATACCGCAGCCTGTGATGGGAAAGAACCTTTTACAGCGTACTCCTAACTTTTCTGATCCCACTAGAAGCTTGCTGCCGCCTCCGTCACCAAGGAGTGCGCGGGCTGATGTGTCTTACGAGGAGTCTCCATCCACTAGCAAATCCTTTAGGAAGTTGGATGCACTGAAGGCAGGGGAGCTTCACTCACTTCTGTACATGGCTCCCAAGGTACAACTTATTTGGATCGTGTTTTTTGTTGTTTTAATGCCATGATTGTGATACTTTGATAAACAATTTTATAGACATTGTTTTTCTGCACTGATTGTAGATGGTTTTTGAGGATGATGGTAGTCATTCTGGATTGTCTTTATTTTGTTCTGTACTCTTAGATTTGAAATTATTCAATTTGTTGAGAATTTGCAGGAGATTTCATTTTGTGCTAACATTTGAAAGGTTTTATTATAACTGATGCAAATTACTGTAGGAATTGGGACTAGGGATAGGGGAATTGACAGAGAAGCAGCTTATTTGATTCTAATTCAGAAAATTGTCGACATTCTAATTATTGTTATAAAATGCTCCATTCTGTGAAAATTGGAGTTATAAAAACAAAAATTTTGTTGCTATTGATGTCATATACAAATCATCCACTTAACTTTTCGTACATGCACCTGCTTTATGCCTGAGTTTCATGTAAGAAACCATAATAATTGATATAGTTTATCAAATCAAATGGTTTTATACCAAAGTAATAGTTGCAACTAGATCAACTTTATAAGCATTGTAGAACAAAACTTCTCGATCACATTCTTTGTATGTTATTTATATACATACATAATGTTTACTTAGTTTTAAATTTTGCTTGAAGAGTTATGTAACTTTGGAATTTTTATGTTGAATATTTGCGAATAAAAGGAGATTTTCGAACAATATTAAAATTAAATTTTAATATGCAATGGAAATTTTTTATTTTTATTTTTAATCCAACAACTCTATATAGGATAAATTAGTAGTTCCACTTGGGAGATTGCCCTAATGTTTTAGAGATTTTTAAAAAATATTATGCATTGGTAATGAGATTAGGTAGTGGATAGTGTATATATAAATGATATCAAGAAAGTGAAATATGATTTTAAATGGTGGAAACAATTATTGGCTATTAAGGTTTTAATTATTTAAGTAATTAAGATTAATGATTTGTGCCACATGAATTGCCAACTCCAGCGTTGGGTTGTGTCATAGATTACCATACATATTTTCCATTTATATATTTGTATGTAGTATATTATAATTCTCCCTATTTAATTTAAAAATATATGTTGTCATGTTAATATAAAAAATACAGCATTTTTCTCAATATTTTAGATAGTAAAAGAGTATTTAATTTAGGGTTTTCCAAATTTTCATAATCTTTTTTTTGGCATGTTTGATTTTACGAATCTGGGGTGAGGCTTACATTTACACTTATTGACAGTTTATCCAAGATTGTCTGGAAATGATATACCCAAGTTTAAATTTCTGAAAATTGTTTACTAGCTGTTCCTCCGTCAGTGATTCGTATTTTCACCATCTAGGTTTTACCTCCTCGATTTGGTGTTCATACCTTTGTTGACGATCCATGTTATCATTTCCGCACCTTTATTATCTTGTTTCGCTTCTCTTTGAAAGGGCATTGTGTGGGGAGGAAACGTAGTGAGGGCCCCGACGCCGGTTCAGCGGAAACCGTTCCGACATCGGGCGTTCACTTACTGCAGGATCATATTGAGTAACTTGTGAGAAGAAGAGCATACACATACAAAAGCCAAATGATATTTTTCATTTAATTCAATGTTCACATTACAAGGTCTTTTTCAGCGTTCCTCGTACAAAAGTAAAAATAAAGAAAAGATAAAAGATAAACAAGCAAAAACAGTGCCGTCGTAGATCCATTTGCAGATTGAAAATTTTAAGCATTAGGGTTCTTTCTTAAGCTCTTCCAAAAGTATCTGACCTGGCATTGTACAACAAACAATACCGGGATTGGAATTCCCAGTAATTAGAAAATACTCTAAGTACAGCAGTACATAATAACAATTATATTTTTAAATGATGCGATTAGCGGAAGTAAGACGGAAATAAAATACAGGAGAAAATAGGGTAATAGCGCGAAATAAACAATTCCTGCAACAAATATTATTTATCAAATAAAGATTACTAATGTCATTTTTCAGTAATCTACCCCGAATGTTACCGATGTCATTTTCCAGTAACAACCTCGAATGTTGCTGAAGTCATTTTTTCAGCAACAATCCCGAATGAAAAGTTCTATTGATTTCTAACAACCAACTAAGCATTAATGTTACTGATATTATTTTCCAATAACCCCCGAATGAAAAAGGATGTTGGTTTCTAACAACCAACTAAGCTTCAAATGAATCTGGCTCAAAGCAAAATGCGCGAAGTTAAGCAGCAGTAAAAGTGCAAAATGTAATACATGTAATGTACTGGGTACCTTTGTTTTTAAGTTCAGAAGTTCAACGGCTTGAATGAGTGATAGTTCGCTCAATCTGCATTTAAGTCCCCGATATTTTTAAGTTAGCTTTTTAATCAAATGACTTCGGAGTTTAATTTCTTCTTTCATTCTGTTTTTCTTCCGCTTTTGATGTTCGATTGATTTAAGCTGCTATTAAAGCAATTATAATTATTAAAGTGTCTTAAGATTATGATCATAATACTGTATAACGATAAAGTCAGAACGAAAATATATGAATTGGCAATTTAGGAAATAATAGTCATTTATAACATTTGTATTGTTGTCATTATTGATTAATGACAACAATACTAATGTGATGACATAATCTTATAAGTATATATATATATATATATAAAACAAAATAACTTCTCTTTTTCTCCTCCCTTTTTTTTCTTTTTCTTAAACTTCTCTTCTTACCTTAGGATTAGGATTGCTGGAAAATGAAAGGAGATCGGAGTGGGTGGCCGGACGGCTGGCCGAGGTGGTAGCAGCAAGGGGCTGGCTAGAAAGGGCTGTTGGTGGCCGTCGAAGGCTGCCAGAAAAGCTGTTGGTGGCTGCTGGAGGGGACTGCCGGGCTGCCGGAAGCGGCTGGAAGGGACTGCCGGGGGTTGCCGGAAGCTGCTGGAAGGGCTGAGGAGGGGCTGGCCGGCTGCTGGAAGGGCTGAGGAGGAGGGCTGGAAGCTGTTGTTTAGGGTTTGGAGGAGGGGAGGGGTTGTGTTAGGGAGGAGAAGGAAGGGGGGGGCGTTTAAGTAGAGGAGAGGAGGGGAGAAGGTGGTCGGCCAGGTGGGCCGACCAGCCTGCGC
This sequence comes from Gastrodia elata, assembly GCA_016760335.1. Classification (NCBI taxonomy): domain Eukaryota; kingdom Viridiplantae; phylum Streptophyta; class Magnoliopsida; order Asparagales; family Orchidaceae; genus Gastrodia; species Gastrodia elata. Next base: position 11,328,885 of record CM028681.1, on the reverse strand, counting down.
CAAAAACGGCGCAGGCAGCCCTACCTGGTGCTTGTCGGGGCAAGTCGCAGAGGGAGGGGTCGAACGGGGGTTGGGGAATAAACAAAGGAAAATAAATTTTCTTTAAAAGGAAAATTTAAAATAATACTTAATGTTAAATTATTTGCATTTTTCTGCCGTTCGGCATTCAAATACAACGAAACTTGGCACCGAGGTGTGTTACTACATGACGAACACCCTTGCGCCGAAAATTTTTGATTCGGACAAATATTTTATTTTTAATTAATTTCTGAAGTTTAAAAACTTCAGAAATTAGCCACGATAAATTAGCCACATGAAACTTCTCGAGCAGCCTTTAAATAATATATTTAACATGTCGACACTGAAAATGATAAATTCTGACACGTATTTCAATATTTTTGATTTTTAGAATTTAAATATTTCAGAAAACAGAACGGGAGCTTTCGTTAATCAGATTTTTCTCAAACTAGGGCACTTTGATCTAAAAATTATTTCTATCTACTGGTAATTTTGTTTCCCTAAATTGAAATTCCCCGGGGTCTTAATTCCTAAGGCGGGATTCTGATCTAATTTGCAAAATAACGACTTTGGGTCGTTACAAGACGTGAGTCCATAAATTTGTAAATGATGCTCTATTTTTTAGTGCTGATGATGATTTGTAATATATGGGGATCTCCTAAATCAACCCCAATCTATAAGTATATTTTTAGAGATCTGTCTATTCTTATTAGCTATGCTATATTCTATACACATATATTGGTGATTTTGCATAGTTCTTTAAGATTTGGCTGTTTAATCCAGCAATTTGAATAAAAAATTTGCTACCTTCATTGCTTATGATACATTTGGTTGACTCGTCTGCATTAGAGATTTGTTCATGTTGATGACCTCTTATATCATGATTAAATCTAGGTTAACTACTCACCATTAATCTCCCTTAGACTTGATTATTGTTGTCTCTGACTTAAAATGTTTGACAATTATGCTTCTCTCAACCTGTGGTTGTTTTTTTAGACATTATGCATATTATAATAGTTTAAGGATTTTTCTGGTATCAATATAATTATATAAGTGATCTTATGAATTTTCTCAATAATATTTTTCTTAATAGCCCTGTCATTGCATAATGTATATCTCCACATAAATTTGCTTGGCTTTTTTATTTTGCTTGTTGTAATTATTTGACCATCGGGTTCATTTTGTATAAACTAAAACTCCATTTCTTAATCCTCCACTAATTTGTATAAACAATGCCTCTAATATGAGTATGTCTTGTTTTGGGCATGCTTCTTTATTACATTTTTTTTTATTATTTACTTTGTTCCCAACTTATCATTTATGGGATGTTTTTTTTGGAGTTATGTATTGAGATTAAATTTCTTAGGGATTAGCTAAGTTGACAAGGCTATTTGATTAGACTTTAGACTATATGATTTTTTGACTTTGACTTTTTAAATTTGTTATTTTTAATGATTTTAAGCTAGGTAACTAGATAAATTAAGTTGCTAAGCCATTTGGGAATATTTAAGCTAAGCCAAAATAAACCTGAAATGAATAAACCCTTAATCTAATTCTATTGGCCAATTATGTGATATGATGACGATGCTACTTTTTCTTTTTCTGATTATTCAGGTGTAAGTCCATTAATTGAAGATATCTTTTGGATTGGGTTACAAAGTCGGACAACTTTTCAAACTTACATTTCCTTCTTTCTCAAGAAATGTATTATCCCTACCCCATTCAATTCTTCTTTCTATTAATGCGATCTCATCTATGACATGCATTTATTGGCAAATTGCACCTTTCACTTTTTGTGGATTGTTGGAATTAATAAAATTAGAAAACTTTATTCTCTAAATTTTCAACTTGCTAAGTAATGAGCTTTATCCTTTATAAATAATCATATCTAATACGTCTTTTAAATTTATTTATTATAATATTTGGTATCCATCACCTCTTGCATTTGCTATTGGTTGTTGATATTATGTTTCATATACTGATAATGATTCTCCATTTACTTGGAGATATTTAAAACACAATTTAGAATTACCTTAATTATACTTCAATTATGTCAAAATAATAAAAAATATACTTATGCTCCATTAAAAGTCTCCATTCAGATAATATTTTAAATATTAACATTTTATTTATTTACTTTTTTGTTGGAACTAAGGGTTGATTCCCAATTCATTCATTTAGAATAAAAAGCTAGCAGTTGCAGAGTCTAAATCAAATTGAAAGGGCCAAACATAAGAAACTATTAATCACAAAGTAAATAAAGCTAAATGCCAACAATCAACCTGTAACAGCTCCACTAGCCAGTAAACCATGCTGTACACTTCCCTTAAGCCTGGATGAAAATAGCACGCTGGATCAAATCTGCATCCAGTTGAAATTAGAGCTGTTCCCCACCGGCATGAATATAGCCTGTATGCACGGTAACCTATAAAGCTTGCCCACTGCCCATAATGCCATTCAGCTTGAACTACACAGAAACCCAAAGTAAAATTAAATGGTAAAATGAAAAGTGAGTTCAAGACTCAGCCCAACTAACTAGTGAGAAGGGCACTCCCTCTGGTAGCAAGACTCCATCGTATATCTATTTCCATGCAACATCTATTCAAGACAGCAACCAGTTGAGAAAAGCCATATACAAAGGAGGGTTAGTAGTCTCACACTCATCATCGTCCAGCCTAACTCCATAAGAAGAAAATACGAAATATAGACCAGATAACAAGGCTCAGAAGTTTCCTGCCTATACAGAACATTTAGAAAACCAGACCAACAAAAATTGCAGCCAAAGCGTGCAGTACTGAGCCCTTTATTATACCGAAACAAATCTAAGTCCCCATTTTAAACAGAATTTCCAGCAATGCTCCTCTTACCAGAGGTGCTATGAAAGTGGGCTATAATAGTTCTCATAATAGTGCTAGCATACGCAGATTTCATCAGGAAAACACACCGATTACATTAAAGCCAAACATTATTGCAAATAATGCCAACCAATAACAGAAGCGTGCCTATTTATGTTTTCCGTTGAAGACCCAAGCAACATACATCTTTTAAAGCTACAGCAAGAGTAAAGGAAAAAAGAAGAATCGGAATGAGTCACACTTCAAAATATAATAAGAAAATTGGCAGCCAAACAACAAGTGTTGAGCCAACTCATCATTCTCCCCACAAAGAATTCAAGAAAGTGGAAAATTTATACCCCCTTTGACAAATTATCCATTGTTTTTAAATGCCAATATGCAAATATTTCCAAAGGAAGCAGGAGTGTTTTCTTATTTATCATTAAAGTACTTTGGATTAATACTTTTGTCTTCATATATCAACCACAAATGGAAGAGTTGAACACAAGCATCATCATATTCTTGACATTATATGAGCCCTTGTACTTCTAGATGCTCTTTAACATTTTTGGGGTAATGCTTCTTTTATTGTTGTTTATACTTTTTCCATTGAAAAGTTATTTAACTAATCTTATTACTGCTGTCTTTTCAATCTTTTCTGCTATGATTTGTTTGCCTTACTCTATTTTCATGTCCATATTTAAAACCTTGTCCTCATTGTTGTATTGTTTTTGGCCATAGGATATATCATAAAGGTTATTGTTGCTGGAATTCCTTTTTTAATTGTTTGTACACATTATGATGTCATTTTGGGGGAAAAACACCAAATTTCTATCCTTTTCATAGTTCCGCATTTCTTTTACTGCTTATTTTCACTTACCATGATTTTAGCAATTTTGTTTTGACATTATTTATGTTGAAGAGTCTCTACCTCTTGTCTCCCATTATAATTCCATTGTATCACTTGATGAGTTATATAGGCACTAAGCATCTTCTTCCGCCAACTACCACTGTTCTTCCTGATATTGTTACATATGAAGAACCTTTCACCATCCCACTGATTATTCCATCTTTTTTATTGAGGATGTTTCAAGTGCTAGGTTTTACCTTATCAACAATCTTCTTAAATGAAATACGATGCCATTTTCATAATTGCCATTTAATTTTTGCTCTCATTTCATTACACATGTCTCAATCATATTGTGAGATATATGTTGATTATTTGTAGTAGCAAACAATTCCGATAATCTCTAACCTTTAGAAAAAATACATTAAGTTCTGTAGATTTTTTTGCCTTCAAGAAAACACTCTAAGTGTGGATATATTAATAAGGTTTAACTTATAATAAATGGAATTATTAATTACTACAAATCCTAGCTTGTTACAAAGATTATAATAAAAAATATTATATTGATTTTGATAAATATTTGATCATGTTGATAAGTAACTTTTATTTATTACTTTCAAGAAATTACTTTTTATCCAATAATGGAAGTTTCTCAGATGAACGTGAATAGTTCTTTTCTTAGCATAAATTTGTAGGAATAAATTTGTATCATCTTTCATTTGGGTATTGTGATCTCATTAACAAACTTTCAAAACTTAGATTTTTTGTTTAAACATTATTATCCAAATTTAAATTAATTTTTGTTAAACCACATTAAGTTTTAGTGAAAATTGTCATTATTGTATAAAAGTATTTTTTTATCAACAACTTCAAAAGTCAAATAGACACATTTGTTTACTTTTTATGTTTGTTTCATATGTATACCAACAATAACAACACCACCAGCTTTAATCCCACTTAGTTCTAAATAAAAGTCTTTGCTTTCATTGTGCACGCTCGAATAGAAGTGCCTTCCCGAACTTCTAAATCGAAAATATCCTTTCTATTGGTTTTGTACCATGCATATTTTGGTCCTCCTCTTTATATTTGAACATAAGAAAAATTCATATATTCAAATTTTCTAACTAGATCATTTAACAATCTACACTTAGTATAGCGCCTAATGATGGAGCTAGGCAGTGACACTCAAGTAAATAAGGAGAAATCTGCAATGATGATTTTGGGTGAGTTTTTGATGAATGAAATGATGTTGAATGAATTTAAAACTTTTTAGGAATGCAACTTATGATGTTGGAAGATGCGTACAATAGATGTTTTTGGTGCTTAAAATATTCTTGATCCTAGAAATATGTAAATATCAAAACAGGGGTAATAGTTGCATGGTTTGGCTTTGAGATTGCGTAAGGTGATGGAAATGAAGATGAAGTGTCACAAAACAAAAGTGAAAAGATAAAACATAGAGAAAATATGATGCGTAACAAAGAAATAAAAGAAAAATGCATAGACACCTTGGAATTTCAAGGTTGTGCATGCCTTAAGTCCCCTCAATTATGCATACCGAGAGATCGATCCAATTTATCCATATAAAGACCGGAGCACCCACACCCGTAGTTTCTAGTGAAAAATTCTTCATTAACCTTCCAAATATAAAAATTGCATGGCTTAATGCTCTCCAAATTCTAGACTTTTTTATGTCCAAAATTTCAAAATACTCCTAATTACTCTCATATTTAATATTTGTTGTCTCAAGTGATTATTGCACTTTCCAAGCCTGAATATTGCCATCTCAAAATGTTATGACATTTATCATGGTCAGATTGTATTAGAAAAATATAAAAATAAAGTAACATCCATCTCAACCAAAAATGTCAAATGTGACCCAAAAGTTGACACAATAACTCCAAATATAGTAAGTCTAAATATTACAATAAAATTAAAATAAAATGATATAAAAGAAAATAAAAACTTAGAATCAGCATCATTAACAAGGCTTTAATCGCCATAAGCTAAGGTCATGATTTTGAATCGAGTGCATCAATTTCTCCTCTGCTAAAGGAGCTTTGATCTGCTGAGTTGATATCAATTTAGTCATCTAAAAGGTTACAATCTAGCTTAGAAGCTCGCTCTTATTTATCCTATTGAAGGAGATCTATTCTTCCATTTGATTAGAAGCTTGTGTTCTTCAAGCATACCTACATCAATTATATTAGCCTAATATTTTTCAAATAAGAAAGGTTTTAGGATATCATGCAATGGATAATTGCTAGACCTAATCATGAATTTAGTCCCTGCATTCACTAAATTTAGATTCGTAGAAAATGCAATTTAGTCTTCAACATTAAATATCTGAATAATCAACATATCAAGTGGCAAGTGTAGGATGATCTTGCATGTAACTTTTTGTATTTAGTAGGTGGCATATCGTTCAGGGATACTGTACCCTAGCACATAATCCTTCTCATTAAATATCTCTCTAATATACTTGCATTAATCTTGTTACCTTATTTACTATTTGAAATTTGAAATTCTTCTTTTATCTCATGCAACTTTTGAAAATCTTTGGCAAATACATACACAGTATTAGCATAAGAGTGATGAGGTAACTCAACTAAATCATTTGGCTTCCTAGGGTTGAACCCATGCACAACCTCAAGTGAAAACTTTTCAGTGGAGTTGAAAACAAGAAAATTTAGCAATGGGTAAGTGAAGGTCCCAATTTCCTAGGCTCTACAACTAAACATCTAAGCAAATTCCTTAAACTGCTGTCTACTATCACAGTCTGGACATCAGCTTGAGGGAGAAGAGAATTTAAGGGAAGGGCTTAAGTGTTTCTGATGGGTTTTCAAGAAATAGGAAACAAATTTAACATCTTTGTCAGGCACTACTATATTGGGTACCCCATATAACTTTACTTCCATGAATAATAGCCTAGCAACATAAGAGGCATCCATGATTTTAGAACATAGAATAAAATGCTATTTATGAAAAGTGGTCCACTACCACAAAAATACTATCGTTGCTTAGCTATGTTCGATAACCCAAATAGAATTTTTTTTTGACAAGATAGTCTTATCCCTGCATAGATGGAAACAATACCCTCATAATGCATCTCCTCAATTAGAAATAACTAAGGGGTATCTTAGGGATACAAAAATTGGATCTTGAAACAAGTAAACCCTAAACAACATGGAGTAATGACTTGGTGGGCTCAAAAAACCACTCGCCTAGCTATAAATCAATTGAAAATTAGGATAAGATTTGTAGTCCCCTCTCAACCTCTCAAATCCCACTATTTCGTTAGATAGGTAACCCCTAATGCAACTCGGAAAGAGCATCTATTGATTTGTTTTCTACCCAAGCTTATGTTTAAGCATAAAGGTAAAAGGCCCCGAAGGTATTTGATCCACTTGACATGTTGATGGTTTTGTTTTTTGGATATATATGAATTTTAAAGTATGATGGTCAATGTACAAAATAAACTCTCTGTGTAAGCAATAATGTCTTAAGTATTTTAAGGATTGAATGATGTCATAAAACTCTTGTACATAAAGTATCTCTGTTTAGCATCATTTAGCTTCTCGTTAATGTATGACAAGTTGGTTATCCTATAATAGCACTTCTTCAATGCCAACTTTTGATGCATCACATGCTACATCAAATACATTGCTAAAGTCAGGGAGCTTAAGAACATTTGATGTAGTCATGATTTTGTTAATATATCTAAAGGCTCTCTTAAGAGTGGATGCTTATTTAAAATTTTCTCTTTAAAATATTAGTTACGAGTGCCATGATAATAAATTCCTTATAAACACTTATAAAATGTGTTAATTCATGGAAAATCCTCACCTCAGTTAATATTCTAGGTGTCGATCAATCAAGAATGGTTTGAATTTTGATTGGGTCTGGCTTTATACTTAGTGATGACAATGAATCCTAAAAATATAACCTCTGTTTATGTAAAAGAGCGTTTCTTATTGATATAGAGCTTTTCTTCCCTTAACCTTTCTAAGACCAATCTCAAATGCTCTAAATGGTGATTCTCATCAGTGCTAAAAATTACAACGCTATCAAAATAAATCATTAAAATTTTTCTATGAACAACCTAAGAACATTGTTCACCAATCTCATGAAGGTGCTCAGATTCAAAGGGCATAACAAGCCACTCATGATCTTTTTGATGTCTTAAAGTGGTCTTCCACTCATCACCTGGTTGGATCTTAATTTAGTGATATTCACTTTTGAGATCTATCTTTGAAAACAAATTTGAAGATGCAATAAGATCAAGCATATCATCAATGCGTGGTAAAGAAAATCTATATATATTCATGATTTTATTGATGATTATACTGTCTACATACATCCTCTATGTATCATCTTTTTTGGGAGTCAAGAAAGTAGGTATGACACATGGGTTAAGACTCTTTAAGGAACCCTTTGCTCAACAAATCTTCTACTTGTTGTTGCGGCTGAGCCTACTCTATTGAGTTCGAACGATAATGTGGGAGCTAAAGAGTTGTGCGATTGGGATAAGATTTATGGCGTGCCATATATCATTCAAGGTTGGAAACGCATTCGGTAATTCAAATCAGTCTAAAAATATCCTCCAAAGCCTAGACACTTTGTGGCATGAAAATATTCTTAGAATCAATTGCAACTTGATCAAGAAACCTTTATATAAGCGCCTTCAACCCAACCAGCTCAACCGCGACTACAACTAGTGATGATCTACAAAAATTGGAACAAGATTAGAGGGATGCGAGGCGGATGGTGAAATGGCGATGAGTTAGAGTTTGCCCCCTCTTAAACTCTTATTAAACGAAGGGATAGAAGTGGAACTGGTTGAAATGGGACCTATAAGTGGTGTGGATTATGAGGGGCTGGAAATAGATGTTGATGGGAGTTTGATGGTGGGCTTGGTTGGGTAGAACTTGTCTGTTTTGTCTTTGAATATAAAACATGTGTTGTCCATCTCATAATTATTGTGTTCATGTTGTATAATAAGGCCTCCCTAACAAGATGTGTATCTATTGGAAGTACATCACACCAAATCATATCCTCTTAACTATGTATTTCGATAGCTCTAAATATCTTTGGGTAGCAAACAAAGAAAACTAATTTACCTAAATAACCTTGAATGAACTAGGATGACTCAGGTACTAACTTGGCCATCTATAGGTAGCCTGCAACCAATCTCATTGCAATTCATCATTACACTAACTATATTGCGTCTCTTTTAATCCTTCTCAATTGTTGTGCCTAAACATTTTAGTACCCCCATCCCTGAGTCCTCACACTATATAATCACCTCCTCAGTAATTTGATCTTCTCCATATATCTCACATTCCTCATCCTATACCTCAATAATAGTAGTGGCCAAAATGGTCTTACACTGATGCTTCAAATATCCCTTCTATTTGCACATTTAACGCATCACATCCCTAAGAACTCTAGTTGACTAACAATAGATGCCTTTGGAGTAGGAGTAGATTGTGATGTAGATGGCTTTTGAGTGGGCTTGGACAATGGCAAGGTGCTAACACTCCTAAGCCTAGAAGACAAGGCCTAGATTGGGGTTTTAGGAGAAGAGCATCGTAGAAAACATCCTCAGCTGCCAGTGGATCATTTAAGTCAACTTGGTGTCTCAAATCCAACATGAGGTCTATAAAAAGCTTGTTTGTTAATTGCCATTTAGATTTATGACAATTTGTCCTAGCCAATAGATTCTCATAAAGGTCTACCGAATAATTTTGCTTAAGTATCATCAATTTTGTGTGGAATTGCTTATGACGATACAATAGGCAGCAATACTTGTCCTTAGGCACTTCTCTGATCTCTACTCAAGAGATCTTGTTCCTTTCACTCCTCTCTTTTCTCATCAAACAATTGTTTCAAAATATTTCTGCATGCCTCACTAACTTTATTTTTGCAAATGTAACAATTTGGTAAGCATCTAACTCATGCCACTCAAAGAACTTCTCAAATTGAGTCACTCAATTTAGGAACTTATCAAGATCATGGGTTTCATTATATGTTGGGGCTTTTACTTTGATGCACCTTAATGGGTCATACTTTTATTCTCCCCTCTCTGATCCCTCTCCTAATGGTCCTCCTAGGTTGAGGCTCAACTCTCGGTTTATTCTAAAAAATTCTTCTCATAGCTTGGTGCTCTCTACTATCATAATACTCACTCCTCAACTCATTCTCATTAGACTCATCAACATAAATGGGTTCTCTCATATAATGAGGGTTTCTCCTAATCTCAACATTTTAAGGGTCATCCCTAAATGTGTGTGGATATCGTGGACGATGATGGGTCGGATTAGTATGGATTTTGGGATGTGTATGAGGATTTTTAGGTGGTGTAGGTGGTTCCTTCATCATGGTGGCAATTAGTTATCTTAACTGCTCCTTTACCTTTCTTACAGATATTTCTAGTACATATACCCTTATATCTAGATCAACTATAGGGTGTTCTTATGGAGTCTCTGATTATTCTTTATTGCATTTACTTTTGCTCAAGAATGAACACAAGTATGCAAAGTGATAAAAGTTCAAAAGAAAATTAGCAAATGTAAATGCACTAGCACAAGAAATACAAATAGAATTCGGAGAATATAATTTAATTTTAGATGTTTAAGTGCCGGTGCAAATTGGTATGGTTTGTTTTTATGTGGAAAACATTTCTTCACAAGTGATTACTTAATTGGGTGATAGGTAGGATTAAGATGATAGACTGGCTTTTAAGTGGAGCTCACTAATGGATCACAACACCCAAACCATTTTTAAGTTGCAAGCAAATACAAGGACTCGTCTTTGTGACATAGTCATGACTCTAGGAGCGCTCTTGTTGAGTGAGATGAGTTGTTGTCAGTTGCTGATCCTTAAGGAGGTGTCCACTAAGATTTCGGAGGTGCACACAAGAATTCAAGCACAAATCTCCCAAAAACAACATCTTCAAGCATTTCCAAACCTTGAATTGTCGAAGAAAGTCCTCGATTTCCCGTCTCCTTGTGCCGGTGTTAAAATCACCTTGAGAGGTTGTTGGAGCAAAATGGAGTCTTTTTGGAATTCAGCGGTAATGACAACACACAAATCAAAGCTAAGATGGCTTTGCGCATGACTTCAGAAGATGCGCCTGATGGCGAGCGCTTGGGCCTTGGCGTGTGCACGGGCGGGGTAACACATGTGCATACTTGGGGAAGGCAGAGGGGCACACATGAGTGCATGGACGGCTGGCGCTTCAGCTACACGCACACGGCACATGTAAGCGGTGACGCATGAATTCATTGGAAAAATCCTAAAAAAATCTAAAAATTTTAGAAATGACCAATAATATGATTTTGAGAGGAATTTTGGCTATGATACCAAGAATGGTGAAGGTGGACACTAACACTCAAGTAAATTAATGGAAATTTACAGTGACATTTTTAGGTGTATTTTTGATGGATGAAATGATGTTGAATGCACTTTAACTTTTAGAGAATATAACTTAAGATGTTAGAAGATGAATGCAACAATTGCTTTTGGCATTTTAAATATTTTTAAAGGTGAAAGATGTAAACTCAAAATAGGGGTAACTGATGCATGATTTGGTTTTGGGGTTGCACAAGGTGATGGAAACGAATATGAAGTATCACGAAAGCAAAAGAGAAAAGATGAAATACAGAGAGAACCCGATATGTAACAAAGAAATGAAAGGGATATACATATATTTCTAAAGTTATACACTCTTTGGTATCATGAGGCTATGCATGCCTTAAGTCTCCTTGATTATGCACATTGAGAGATTGATCTAAATTATTCGTGCAAGATCATGAAGTTTGTTGGAGGAAAAATATTCATTAACTCTTCAATTTAGACATTACATGGTTTAATATAGTGCTTGCCAAACCTTGACTTCTCTCCTAACTCAACAGTCCAAAATACTGCTAATTGCTCCCCTATTGATCACTTAAGTGTTCCAAGTGACATAAAAATGATTGGCTTCCATCTAGAAAATACAAAAGCAAATAAAAGTAAAGTGTTGAGCCCACCATTTGATTGACTTAAAAATCCCAAAATATGATTCAAAAGTTGACTCGATAAATTTAAATAAATAATCTAAATGTTACAACAAAATTAAAATAAAATGATATAAATCAATTAAAATAAGAACCATCATCATAATCAAGGATTCAATGCCTTTCTATATGCTTGGGTCACGATCCTAAATTGAATGAACAATGATGTGATGCATCACCTAGCCATCCAAGATGATATTCTCTAATCTTAACCACTGTTGGATCCACTCCAACTATGCTATGGATGAACTCATTTCTCATTCTAGTCTTGCAAGTATATCCGCTCTTCCACCTTAGCATCCTTATATTTGTGATACTTATTTTATTAGAAAGTTTTTTCTTATTGGCTAACATTCAACCCCATATAATTTAGCCAATCATGTATTCGCTCTTTAATTTTTTTAGTGCGATTTCAATTGCACATCTCTCTAGAAGCGCTTACCCATTTCATCTAACTTAGATATTATTATTTGCGTTGCTCTCTATCCACCATTATTTTAAATAATTGAAGATAGGTATTTGAATCACATGGCCCTCAATAAATATGTTCTCAAGATTAGGGATTCTATTAAGATTAAACATACACTATTTATTCTGTTTTGATCTATTAAGATGAAAGTCTTTAGTTTCTAAAGTTGTCCTCTATAACTTAAATTTTGCTTTAGCTTCATCGTTAGCCTCTCTGGTCAATCAATAATTTTTTTTTTTGGAAATAACTTGTAAGGAACCTCTTCTTGAATGTGCTTTGTATGAACATCCAAATTAAGTAAAAAGATATTGATTGAGAGTAGAGCCTTGATATAATTCAATAATACTAGAAAAATTATTAGACAAGCCAATCAAACATATGTTACAACTCTAATATACATATCTCTAATAACATCAATACATGATAGACAAATTTTTTTTTTCTCCAAAGCTTTTTTACGAATTTTTTTGGGTACTCTACCATAATCATTTTCATGATCAATAACAATTAAATGAATATCTTTTTTCCTTGAAATTCATTATCAAACCTCTTAGTAAATATATCGCTTGCATGATAGAGTTACTTGCCATAAAATCAAATTGATTTTGTGAAATACGACATCTCTTTGTAATTTCATATTCAAATGCTCTCTTACAAAATTTCAACATATGACACATTAATTTAATTTATATAAATTTGCATCCATGAATAGTACCTTTGTTCTTGCAATTATGTATAATAATACTCTTTCTCAACTTTTCTAGCATTTATTAGTATTTAAAATATTATTAAATAACTTGGTAAGTCATGAAGTTCTTTTCTCACCTAAATATTTCTACACAACAATATGGATGCCATCCAATCCTATTCATTATCCTCTCTTCATGTAAAACAATTATCATGTAAAACAATTATCATGTAAAACAATCGTATTCAATTATCATGTAAAACAATTTGTAAATTTGAAGCAATAAATAAGACATTAAGGTTATGTTTGTTGCAGGCTGCTGCACTTTATACAAAACTTCCTTTTTTCTAATTTATATTGGTTGTAGAGTTCTTTTATTTGTTTTCTTAGGAAACAGTTCATCAGCAAGCAGTTTTAAAAATATTTTTCTAAAGTATGCTATGGTTGTTTTTTGTTGTCCAACGTATGACAACCACTGTTTTGGCTTGTCCCTCAGCCACTGCCAGTGCTAGCCAACTCATCAATCTTCCTGTAGTTCACTTATTGTTCATTGGCCACCAGCATCCACTGTTAGTGTTCAGATCACAACAACAACGTTGACTTCTTTTACAACAGCGTTACTTTAGCTTTTTTGTAATAGTTTCGCTACAACTTTGCTTATATAGTTATGATCACTCCAAACGGAATTTTAATCTTGAATAATTTTATAAAAATAAATGAGGCATAATTTTAAATATATTGTGATATTTGAATTCAACATTAAGTCATTAATTTAAAAATATAAATTTCTTAATAATCATTACCAATACAAATAAAATGATAAAGTATATTACGACAACATGGGTTTGTCACTTTTATCATTTAATACATTATTTTTCATGTTTATGTCTAAACTATAAATTTATAAATAAACATGTATTCGTGCAAATGGTTGGTCAGCATTGAATAAAATGATCACGATGCATATGATTCAGGCTGCACTTTGAATTTATATTAACTTAGTCATATGAGAACAAATTTGACAGGTGTAATCTACTTGCAGAATTATATACGGCTTAGCTTGAAGATAAATGATAGTAATGAGTGTGTAACTGTGTTGAATTGTTCACAATTATATTTGATTGTGGCAAGTTACTGTTGGCATGAAAAGAATTCTTCATTAGTGCATATGATGAAAATAATTATGCTTTTAAGCATCTATATCCACACTAATATTTTTGATATACACAATCATTTATGTCTTCTTAATATCTTTAAAATGTTTTACCATAATTTGTAGGCTGGTGATACTACTAATGAAGTAATGATAATACTCATTATGAATACATAACATTTAAAAGTGAAATACAATTTAAGAAAAACATGCTCAACAAAATTTCTGTATCACATCAAAGGTAGAAAAGAACCGATTGTTAAAAATTAACTCAATATCATTTGTCCAAATAAAGAATAGTCATTCAAGTGTGTACTAAATTGGTTTATAAGGGATCATTATTTTTAAGCATGAACATATTTTTAATCATAAAGGAACACATTACTCTGTATATATATTCAACTGTATAGAACAAACATGATATTATTTCATTTGAGCCAAGCACACTATGAACAAGCGCTATAAAGGATTGCCAATATTGCACGAGAGGTTACTGGTGATCACTGACTTCCTTTAAATAGCTTGAATATTGTATTGTGCTAATGTTAATGACAGACTTATATAAAAATTTGATAGTAGCTTGTGTTTAGTGTCCATTGGAATTAGCTTTGGAATAATTTAAGTCTGTTTATCAGTCTAAATTTAATATGAAATAAGTAAATGAAACTCATGCATTTGTCATTTTTAGGCGCTTAAAGATGCTAAAGATGATTCAGGACGGTTTTCTAGCGTTCTTTCTTCTGGTGGTTCACCGAGGTTTGTCATCTCAAGGAGTTCAAGTAGAAAGTCTATGCAGGATGACCTTGAGGATTTAGATTTTTCTTGTCCTTTTGCTGTGGATGATGTTGATACTTCTGAATCTCAGTCGAGGTACTTTTCATCCTTCATTCATTTTTCTTGGATGCCAAAATTTGTTTTCCAAAATGATGATTTTTTTAGTTGGTCCTAAAAATTATTTGTATTTTGATTATTGGTGTATTATTTATTTTTTTGTTTGTATTCCCTCATTGGCATGCATTATTGATGGATGTTGAACATTTTATGTTTATTTATAATAAGCTCTTCGTGTGTAATTATTGACTTCCGTTATTGGATTTCATTATGAGCAGACTTAAACAGTACACCTAAATTTGAAATCTCAAATATAAATCTTTTTTTCTTTGGCCTACCCCAACTATTTTCCAATCAATTGTATTTTTGCAACTATTTCAGTCAAATACAGTTGCAATAAAATTCTGGAACTGGAATTTGAATGTAGTGTATTGTACATAGTGCTTTAGGATGGTTTTTAGGAAAATATACTAGTAGTGACCTATAGTTATTAGATTTTACTGGGACCAAGGTTAATTAAAGAAAGACTTTAGTGGATTTTGTTGAAACATTCTGTTAAAATAAGTTTATTTGAACCCTTAAATTAAAGTGCAGCATTTTGATAGGAAGCTTGGGCTGTTTATATTTGTGAAATTTTGAATTTCTTGAATCAGCAATTGGTTTGTATAAAGCTTCAATCTAGGATAGTCTGAATTAAAAATGTTGACTTGTTTTGAGGAAGACATTGTACGATTGATCACATGAACTATTGTGTCCATATAGGAAAACCATGTCAACATTATGATCTAATTTTAACCCAATCAATGTTGGGACTCTTTAAATATGGAACATTGTTCAAACTTGATTGACCAAGACCTGATATTAAAATGGGCATTTTTTTCTACAGAATCTACAAGTTAAGTAGAACTAGGAGAGCAAGAAGATATAGTGAGAAGACTCGGGAGAGTGGTTTTAAACTTCGAAAAAATATTGCAACAACTTTCACTGTTATAATATGGACGCAATTATCATTCATAGTAATGGAAATGAACAATTATAAAAAAAAATTTAATTATATGCCAATCATCATCCAACCACTTGGGCAATGACATTTAATGCTAACATTTAATTTTGCAGTTAACAAAGCAACCTTTTGGATAGATGGGTTCTGATTAATTCACATGAAATCATAACTCCACAGCTTCAGTCCTTCCTCTAGTCAAGCAGCCCTCTGCTCTCTTTCTTTTCTCAAGCGATTACTATTTGGGAACATTGTCAACTTGAGGTTTGCGAAGCATAATGTTTTAACTTTTTTCGGAGCGGCTGTTCGGCCTTACCAACATTAGCGAGTTGTCATTAATGAGTTGTATCGTGCCATACCAACAGCAGCCCGCCCAGATACGGGCCTATAACCCCTATAATCCTTCTCAAAGGCAGAGAAATTTTAAAATCAAAATATAGTGTTGTGCTGCTAGCATCTAATGGGGTCCATAGGGAGCTTTAGTGTGAGGGCCCCGACCCCGGTTCAGCGGAAACTGTTCCGACATCGAGCGTTCACTTACCGCAGGATCATATTGAGTAACTTGAAAGAAGAAGAGCATACACATATGAAAAGCCAAAAGATAATATTCATTTATTTCAATGTTCACTTTACAAGGCCTTTTCAACACTCGTACAAAAGTAAAAATAAAGAAAAGATAAAAGATTAAAAAAAAAATAGCGCCGTGGATCTCATCGGCAGTTGAACTTTTTAAGCATTAGGGTTCTTGCTTAACTTCTTCCAGGAGTACCTGACCTGGTATTGTACAACAAACAATACCGGGATTGGAATTTTCAATAATTAGAGAGTATTCTAAGTGCCACAGTAATCAATGCAGTATTACATTTTATAATAGCAGAGATGCGATTTGCAAAGGAAATGCAGGAAAAATATTAAGGTAAAAATGCAAATGAAATAATTAATTTTCTGCAAAAGATATTAGCTCTAAAATGCAGGTTACTGATGTCTTCTTTCCAGTAACCTGCCACGAATGTTGTTACTGATGTCTTCTTTTCAGTAACAACCCACGAATGTTATTACCGATGTCATTTTTTCGGTAATTAGCCACGAATGCCGTTACTGATGTCTTCTTTCCAGTAACTGGCCACGAAGGAAAAGGATGTTGGTTTCTAACAACCAACCAAGCATTAATGTTACTGATGTCATTTTTTCAGTAACCCACGAATGTTACCACGTTGGTTCCGAACAACCAACCAAACTTCAAAATGAAATTTGGCTCGAAGCAATTTAAGCGAAGCAAATCAGTAATAAATTGCAAAATGTAATGCATGTCATATACTGCGTACCTTCGTTCTTTAAGTTCAGAAGTTCAACAACTCAAATGAGTGACAGTTTGCTCAATCTGCATTTAAGTCCCTGATATTTCTTTAAATTAGTCTCTTTTATAAGTGATGTGATAGTTCATGATTTTTATATTTATTATTTATTTTGTCATTTTTCTTTATAATGATTTAAAATTCGTATTTCATAATAATGTTACTATATTGCAAGAGTAACGATAGGAATGGAAATAGTAGTCATTTTATAGCATTATGAACTGTCTTCATTATTAATTAATGAGAATGATCAAAGTGCGAATGACTAAATATAAAATTATATCAATGATTTAATAAGATTAGTAAGAAAGTGTTTTCTTCAATTTTCTCTATTTTCAACCTCTCGTACCTTAGCTTTCAGGATTGCCAAAAAACAAGGGAGGGTTGGAATGGGGTAGCCGGATAGCTGGCCGAGGTGGCAACGGCAAGAGGCTGGCTGGCAGCGGCTACTGAGTGTCTTGGCGGCTTGATAGCTGGCTGTCGAAGGCTGCCGGGGGCTGCCGGAGAGGGAGCTGGCTGGCTGAAGGGGACTGCCAGGCTGCCGGAAGCTGCTGGAAGGGTCTGCCGGAGGCTGCCGGGAGCTTCCGGAGGTGCTGGATGGAACTGCCGGGGGCTGCCGGGCTGCTGGAAGGGGCTACCCGGGCTGCCAGAAGCTGCTGGAAGGGTCTGCCGGAGGCTGCTGGGAGCTGCCGGAGGTGCTGGATGGAATTGCTGGGCGCTGCCGGAAGCTGCTGGAAGGGGCTTCCGGGCTGCCGGAAGGAGGCTGGAGCGGTTGAGGAGGGCCTGGCGCTGGCTGCCGGGGGCTGGACTGCTGTTGGCAGGCTGCCGGAGGCTGGGAGGAGAGAATGGCTGCTTGAGAAGGGAGGGAGCTAGCTGGAAGTAAGGAAGAGGGCTGCTGTGGGAGTTGCTGTGAGGTGAGGGAGATGGCTTTTTATAGAGGAAGATAGGCTGGGGGGGTCGGCTGAGGGAGAGGGAGCAGGTCGGCCAATTTGGCCGACCGTTCCTGCGCCAAACGGCGCAGGAAGCTCTCTCGCGCGGAAGCTTCCGGGCCAGAAATGTGCGACAGGCGTGACAGGGGCGATCGGGGGAAAGCAGAGGAAAAAGGGAAGAAGAAATAAAGGAAAAAAAAATAAAATTACTTAAAGTTAAATTTTTCGCATTTTTCTATCGTTCTGCGTCCAAATATAACGAAACTTGGCACCGAGGTGTGTTACGACATGACGAACACTCTCGCGCCGAAATTTTTTGATTCGGACAAATATTTTATTTTAATTAATTTCTGAAGTTTAAAAACTTCAGAAGTTAGCCACGATAAATCCGGCGTTCAGGATTTGATGAAACTTCTCGAGCAGCCTTTAAATAATATACTTAACACGTCGACACTGAAAATGACGAATTTAGACACACATTTAAATGTTTCAATTTTTAAAATTTAGAAATTTCAGAAAATTGATAAGAAGCTTTCGTCTTTCGGATTTTTCCCGAATTAGGGCACTTTGATCTTTAAAGTTGTTTCTTTTTACTGGTAGTTTTGTTTGCCATAAATTGAAATTCCTCGGGATCCTGATTCCTAAGTGCTGACCTAATTTGTAAAATAACGACTTTGGGTCGTTAC
The DNA here is from genome assembly GCA_016760335.1 of Gastrodia elata. Lineage (NCBI taxonomy): Eukaryota > Viridiplantae > Streptophyta > Magnoliopsida > Asparagales > Orchidaceae > Gastrodia > Gastrodia elata. Next base: position 11,310,015 of record CM028681.1, on the reverse strand, counting down.
AAACGGCAAGTTAAGCTAGCTGGTGGAAGGGCGAGGAGGCCTTTGTACTGTTCATTTTTTGGTTTTTGTGACTTATGTATAAGTTTAGATTTCAATTAGGTTATTTCAATTATGTTAGTTAATTTTGCCTTGCTTTTTCTGTTTTCTTGAATAATGAATATTATTGTGAGTGTTGTTTAAAAATTTAGTAGAATGGTGCTAACTTGTTGCATTGCATAGAGTGGCGTTAGCCTCATTTGCAACTAAATATTATTTTTGTGAATAAATATGGTTGTTGAATGAGTTGAATGAGCTGAATGAGTTGACTGAGCTGTATTTGCAAGCTTTCTTGAAATAGTAGATTATTTAAATTCTATATGGATGCAAGCATGTTGTTGCTCAAGCTTTATCTAAATTAATTTCATTTATTGCACATTTTATTTTTGATCATAAAAGAAATAATTTGATTTTAATTGCTAAATTTGCATTGATAAATATCTTTCATATGACAAGTTAATGAAGTTGTATTATATTAATTCTCCTTCTTTTATCTATCTTGACCCCTCAGAAATATCACATTTTTTGTTCCTTGTTTTAATAACATTGACTTAATTGACTTAATAAAGGAAAAAAATCATTCTTAATTTGTATTATATTTTAATTCTCCCTCATTTTGTTGACCTTAATCTATTAGAAATATCACAATTTTTGTAGCAAAAATATTAATCTAATATTAGACTGTGATAACCCGATGCTGGCTCAGTGAGAACTGTCCCGGCATTCAGGTATTCACATACCGCAAGATCCTATTGAGTAATTTGAGAGAATGAATACACGTGTAAAAAAAAATATTCTCGTTCATTTTAAAATTACAAGGTTGTAGATTACATGATCCTTCATCGTACTCCTCATACAAAAGAAAAAAAAAAGGATAAATAAAATAAAATAAAAGATAAGCAAAACAGCGCCATTGATCTATAAGCAAGATTGAAAATTTAAGAATAAGGGTTATTGCGCGTATTCTTCCAGAAGCACCTTACCTGGTATTGTATAGAGAACAATACTGGAATTGAAATTCTCAGTAATTAGAGAATATTTTAAGTACTGCAGTAAACAATAATATTACACTTTGCAAAATACGGTTAGCGGAAATAAAGAGGTAATAAAATGCAGGAAAAGGTAATAATGTAAAATAAATAATCAATTTCCTGCAAAAAGTATTATTACAAAATATAGGTTACTGATGTCATTTTTTCAGTAACCCACCACGAATGCTATTGATGTCATTTTCCAGTAACTAACTGTGATGGCCCGACATTTGGGTGGTCACATACCGCATGATCATATTGAGCAGTTGGAGAGAAAAGAGTATACATATACAAAAGCCAAAGATATTCATTTCAAAATTACATAATACAATAATCTTCATCGTACATCACAAACATTACTCACCTTTTTTTTTAAATAAAGAGAAAATAAAAGATAAATAAAAGTTAAAGTAGCGCCGTCGTAGGTCCATCGGCAGTTTGATAATTTAAGATTTTAAAGTTCTTACTGAGGCGCTCCCAGAAGTATGTGACCTGGTATTGTATAGAAAATAATACCGGGATTGAAATTCATAGTAATTAGAGAATATTCTAAGTACCACAGTAAATAAAATAATATTATATTTTTTATAAAAGTAGAAATGCAATTAGCAGATATAAGGGTATAAATGCAGAAAAAGTAAGGTAGTAGTGCAAAATGAACAAAAAGTTCCTGCCACAAGGATTATTACAAAATGTAGGTTATTGATATCATTTTTCCAGAATCTCACCACGAATGTCACTGATGTCATTTTTCCAGTGACCCACGAATGCTGTTGATGTCATTTTTTTAGCAACCTACGAATGTTACTGATATCATTTTCCAGTAACCCATGAATGTTACTAATGTCATATTTCTAGTGACCCACGAATGTTATTACGGATGTCTTCTTTCCAATAATAACCCACGAATATTGTTACCAATGTCTTTTTTCTAGTAATAACCCACGAATGTTGCCACATTGGTTCTGAACAACTAACCAAGCTTCAAATAAAATTGACTCAAAGTAAATAAGCAAAACTAAGCAACAAGAAATTATAAAAAAATTAATACATGTCATATACTGGGTACCTTTGTTCTTAAAGATCAAAAGTTTGACAGTTTAACTTTTGGATCTGCATTTAGATGTATTTTCATAAGTATTTATTATGTCTTTTTCCATTGTCTTTCTTTCACTCTCCTTGCAACATATTTGTTATTGAGGGTAGCAATAACATTATTATTATCTTTATTTAAAGTTAATAATAATAATATATGATAGTAAAATGAGGAATCGAAATGACCGAAAATAATAGAATTTTAAATTGACAAAATGAAAAATATTAGTCAAATATAACATTTGTACTGTTTTTTATTATTGATTAATGATAATAATGCAAATGTGATGACTTAATTGAGATAATATTCTACTCAATTAAGGGCTGGCAGGGTGGCTGGCTGGCAGGGCTGAGGAGGAGGGGTTGGCATGGAGAGGGGCTGGCTGTGTGGAAGGTGAGGGAGTAGGGGGGTTTAAATAGAGGAGGGAAGGAGAGGGGGTAGTTGGCCAAGAGGGCCGACGAACTTGCGCCAAAAACGACGCAGACGGCTCCCCTGGCAGGCGGAAGGTTCTGCCTGCAAGCTCTGTCGAGCGATAGAGCCTGCGATCGCAGGGATCAGGCAAATTGGGGGGGGGGAAGGAAATTAAAAAAAGTTACTTTAATTTAAAATTTTCTCATTTTTCTGCCGTTTGGCATCCAAATATAACAAAACCTGACACCGAGGTGTGTTGTGACATAACAAACACCATCGCGTCGAATTTTTTTTTGATTCGGAGTAAAATTTTATTTTTAATTAATTTATGAAGTTTTAAACTTCGAAAATTAATTGAGATCAAACCGAAGCTCAGAATTTGATGAAATTTTTTGAGCAACTTTTAAAAATTTATTTAACATAACAACACGAAAATTGATGAATTTGGACATAGATTTAGTTTTTTTAATTTATTGGATTTAAATACTTCAGAAAAATAAAGCAAAGTTTTCGTTATCCGAATTCTCCCAAACTATGGCATTTTGATCTAAAAATTATTTCTATATATTGGTATTCTTATTTGCCCTAAATCGAAATTTCCCGGAACCTGATTTATGAGGTGAGAATTTGACCTAATTTGCAGATAAAGATATTGGGTCGTTACATAGACTGTCACAATTTTTGGTATTATAGCTTATTAATCTGATATCGGCACTACAATTTTTGATATCAAAGCAGAGTTGAGAATTTGTAGGTATAAATAATTTAGAGCCAAAAAATTTATTTTGGTGAGTTGGGGAAGTGTTAGGTTTGTTATTTTGGGAGTTTTAAGTTTAGTGTTTTAATTTATTTGTAGGACCTATTTTGTTGTGGAATAATGGAAATTAATACTAAGGTGTGGATAGAAGAATTGCCGGATGGAAAGTTGGTTACTCATCTGGCAATTGTTCATATATCTATATATATTTTAGTCTCATGTTTAAAAAGGTTGTTATTGTTTTGCTTCGAATGGAGAGCTCAGAAAGTACAGAGTTTCTACAAGGAGCATGAAGGTTTTTCCCATGATAAACTTTCTGCCCGGTTGTGGGCCGAAGCATATCTAGTTGAGATGTTTGAGGAAGGAGAGGTTTAGCGACCATGGTTTTGTTGTTTATATTTTTGTCATTTAGGTGAATTTGAGCTAGTGTGAGATATGAGTTTTGGATTATATATTGCAGTCATGTTTTATCATTGTAGAACAAACTTCAATATCAAAAGATCAAACTAGTTTATCAACCTGAAATAAGGTCATTCTATATGCAAGAAGGAAATAGTTCATTGTGTCAAATGTGGAAGAGATCATTCAAAAGGGAATGGTCCTATGGAGAATATGAGATGTTATTGCTGTGGTTGGGTCACATTATAAAGATTGTATTAGATTTTCCATTGTTAATCAGACTGTGCAAATAGTTTAGAAAAGTAACAATAATATAATGAAATTGTTGTGTAGTAAAATGTACCAAAGCTAGTGAATGCACCTCAATAGGCAGCAAGGAGGCCTACTTATGCTTGAATTTTCAATCTATCTTCTGGAGAAGATGTGGACTCACCAGATGTGGTTTCAAGAATGATTCTTATACAACAAACTCTTTTCATTGTTTTATTGATTATGGTGTCAATTATTTATTTTTTCTATTTTATGTTGCTTTATTAAATAGACATGTTAAAGAATTAGTGAATCCTTTGGTAGTGGGTTTAATTTTTGAGAATAACTTAGCAGAGGTCATCAGTGTGTTTGCAATTTAGAAATTAATGGTAAACTAATAGAATCAACGTTTTTACTTTATTACCAATTGTAACAGCCAACGTAGTCCTGGGAATGGATTGGACGAGTAAATATAAGGCGATTATAGACTTCTTTAAGAATAGGGTTCATATTGGATTGGGGAAAGAAAATATTTATTTTGTAGGCCGCTGAGAGTTATTATCTTCTTTAATTTCATCTTTACATGTTTTAAATTATTAAAGAATGGAAACTTAGTTTTTGGCTATCATGATGGGAGCTTATGAATCTAATAAGAAGTTGATAGATACCTCAATAGTTTATGAGTTTCTAAATGTTTTTTCTGAAAATCTTCTAAGATTGTTGTCTGAGCATGAAATTGAATTTACTATGGATTTGATGTCTGGAATCATTCCAATTTCTAAATCACCATATCAAAAGGCCCTTAGAGAATTACAATTGCTGAAGAAGGAACTAGAGGAATTTTCTAGTAACAATTTTATTCGTCCTAGTATTTTATCTCAGGGAGCACCTGAATTGCTTGTTAAAAAGAAAGTTGTGGGTTTCTTTAAAATTGATTTGCGGTCCTGATAGCATCAATTAAGAATCAAATAAGAGCATACACCCATTTCTGCATGCCGCACTCGCTATGGTCACTCTGTATTTCTAGTAATGTTCTTTGGGTTAATGAATGCACCATCTGTATTTATGGAATGAATACATTATACCTTAAAGCTTTATTTAGATTGGTGTGTTATAATATTTATGGATGACATTCTTATATATTCTAAGAGCAAAGAAGAGTATGTTCATCACTTGAGAACTAATTTGGGAATTTCTCGAGATGATCGATTATATGCTAAATATTCTAAGTGTGATTTTTGGCTGGATTCTATTTCATTTTGTCATTTTTTAGTAATGATGGAATTTCAGTAGATCCTATTAAGGTTAGCACTGTTCACGATTGGTCGCCAGCATCATTAGCATTAGAAGTCTGAAATTTCTTCGGTTGTTGGCTATTATTGAAAGTTTGTAAAATTTTTTTCGTAGATAGTTGTATCATTAACAAGATAAACATAAAATTGTGTTTGTTTGGTGTCAAAAGTGTGAGTTAGCATTTCAGCAGTTAAAGGTTTGACCTCATCACATATTTTAGTATTTTTTGATCTTTTCATTAAAGTGCAATATTATTACTTGTTCAATGTTGCTTCTTTATATAGTTTAGAATGCATGCTTATGCAAGCATACACATCTAGACAGCTAAAATATTATGAAAAAAATTATTCTGTACATGATTTAGAGTTAGCGGCCATTGTCTTCACTTTTAAAATTTATAGATTATTTGTATGGAACATCATAGATCTATAGGTCTATTGCAACCTCTCCCTATTTCTGAATAGAAGTGGCATGACATTGCAATAGATTTTATGATTTGTTTTTCTCGTTCTAGGAGTGAGAATGATTTAATTTGGGTAGTAGTTGATCAACATACAAAATCTGTGCATTTCATTCTTATCAAACAGTCCAATCAAGTTGAAAGGTTAGCCAAAATATATATCAAGGAAATAATAAGATTGCATGGTGTGCTGAAATCAATTATGTTAGATTATGATAGTAGATTTACTTCAAAATTCTAGTGAATAGTCTAAGCATATTAATGATCTAAATTGAGTTTGAGTACATCTTTTCATTCACAAATGGATGAACAAATAGAAAAGTAAATCAGATTTTAGAAGATTTGCTTGTCTCTGTGTGGTGGAAGTTGGAAAAAATATTTTCCATTAGTAGAGCTTGCTTATAGCAATAGTTATCAGAGCAGTGTTAGTGTGGCATCTTATAAAACACTCTATAGTAGGAAATGTATTACACTAATTGCATGGTCTAAAATTGGAGATAACCAATTATTGGGTTTTGATTTGGTTGTTGAAGGTACAGAGAAGATCAAGCTGGTTCAAAGCCGTATCAAGACTACTCAAGATAGGCAAATTAAATACTTCGATCCAAAGTATCGACCAGTAAGATATGAGATTGGAGATTATGTATATGTAAAGGCCAGTCCTTGAAAGGGATTATATATTTGGAGTTTTAGGGAAATTTAGTTCGAGTTATGTTGGCCCATTCGAAGTTTTAACACAAGTTGGAGAGACATATTACAGATTAAAACTTCAATTCATATGAGCACAATTCACAATATATTTCATGTTTAATCTCTTTGAATGTGTTAATTCTAGCCAACCTTAAAAATTGCAATTGAGAATATTAACCTTCAGTCTAATCCAAGTTATGCTGAGATGCTTGAGAAGGTTTTGAATTTTGATGTGAGATTATTGCATAACAAGATATTCTCGTGGTTAGAGTCTGCAAAAGAAGAAGCCACTTCGGAAAAAGAATCAAATATGTGCCAATTATTCCCTTTTCTTCTTAAACAAATTTATTTTTGATTTTCTCATCAATATTCTTCTAAGTCGAGGAAATTGTAACATCCCAATAATTAAAGTAATTTAACTAAATTTTAATATTACTAATTAGTATTATTAGTGTTATCTTTATTATTATCATCATTAAATTCCTTAAAAATACTATTTTATATTGTCATGAGTCTAGACGCGTGTTAGGTGAGTTCAGATGTGTGACGAGCCCAGGCACGCAGAATGCAAGTCCAGGCTCGCGGTGAGTCTATGCATGACACCCAAAGGTGGCCAAATCGTGCCCAGGGGCTGATTAACTTCAACCAAATTGTTATTAAATGTGCTGTACTGTGCTGTACCAACAGTAGTGCACCCAAACGCGAGCTGAGACCCTATATACCCTCTAAAAGGCAGATAAAATAAAAAAAACTCAAAATACTATGTTGTGCTGTCAGCATCCAGTGGGGTCCATAGGGAGCTTGAACCGGGCTAGTGGCAAGTCAAGCTAGTTGGTAGAAGTGTGCGGAGGCAGTTGTACCATCCATTTTGTCATTTTGTATGTAGATACAAGTCTAGATTTCAATTATGTTACTTATTGTTGCGATTGTTGCTTGAAAATTATAGTAGAATAGTACTAATTTGTAGCATTGCATAAAGTGATATAAGCCTCATTCCCAATTAAAATGATATTAGTAGGAGTAAATATGTAGTTGAATGTGTTGGATGATTGTATCCGAATGATTTATTGATATTGCAGGTTGTTTAAATTCTATATTGTTATAGGCATGCTACTCAAATTTACCAAAATTAATTTTATTTGTTGCATAATTGATTTTGATCATTTGAAAGTAATATTTTGATTTTAATCGCTTAATTTGCATTAATAAATATCTCTCATGCAACAAATTAATGAAGAAATGAATCAAGGAATGACCTTGTGATCTGATTCAAGGGTGTTATCTTGCATTGCATTTGGGGATTCTCTTTGTATTTAGTACAGATGTGTGCTATCAGTATTGGTGAAACAAGGTGAAGTTATGCTGTTCGAGGAAGGGGTACATTCCCGTATGGTGAGGATTCACGGTATAATTATGATTATTTGTGGACTATTGTCGGGTGGATGGCAGACCCTATGTATGCCTGTGATTTGGTATAGATCCCAGTAAAATGGTAGGTGAAAAAGATCACGTACAGTAGAATGGTGTGTGATCTTCTTACGATGAATAAATCAGATGAAAAATGAATTGATTAGATGTTTAGTCATGAATTTGATTGTGATGCTTCCACAAGGGATATTGAGATAAGTTGACTAAATGCATAGTATTGAGTAGTGAAAGTGGCATGAAAAATTAGTTATTCCTATCATTTATTCCATTAATTTCACATTTTAATAAGTATATTTGTTAGTATTTACTATTAAGCTTTAGCTTCATGTCTTTGTTCATTTTTATGTCGCACTATTATATATTTTAATAGTTTGCTTGTAATTTGCTCAAATAGTTTGCTTGTAATTTGCTCTCACTATTAAATTTATGTATGCTTAATACTTTGATTACATAAACTAACATAGAAGTCAAATATGATTATTTAAGACTTTTATAGACTCATTTTGGTTGGTGTTTTTACTTGTTGTTTAGGTGAGTTTGAGGAATGCTTTAGTTAGCTGGGTTGTTCTAGCTATGAGTGATTATTGAGAAATTGAGTTTCTTTAGGTAACATCCCATCAATGGTGCTAAATTTTAATTTGATTGGCTTGACATTGGTCTTGGTCAATTGGCAGCGGCTCCAAGCTTCTCATAAACTCACATTGGAGTTATGTCACTATGTAGTCATTAGCGATTTTTTTCTACTTTTAGCAAGTTGCCAAGGTGACCGGTGATCTAGGCGGCATATCAACGACATTTTTTTGAGCCTCCTCTCTTCTCGTAGATTATTACTATGTTGAATTGGTGTAGGTAAAATATTCATTGTTTGAATTTGTTGCTATAATTTATAAAAACTAAAATGGTCGAGAGATGATCCTAGTGTACAAGTTTCTATTTCCTTAATAAAATTTGTCCATGTTAATAATGTTTCTAATGTCTCTAACTTTTCAACTCTATTGTCGGGCCCCAAGTCTTGGATGTAAAAGAATAAGGCAACACAAACTTTGTCAAATTCTATTATGTCATGAATCCCTTGAACATTATGCTAGAGCTAGTGTGATGCCTCGATGTCGATTCAGCGAGAACTGTCCCGACAGCGGTTACTAACTTACCGCAGGATCATATTAAGCAATTTGAAAGAAAAGGAACACACATATAAAAGACAAGATAATTTTCATTCATTTAAAATTCTTGAATTGCAAAAATCTCCAACACTCTTACAAAGTTCATCAAAGATGAATTGAAATAAAAGGAAAATAAAAATAAAAGTAAAATTAAAGTAACGTTGCAGATTCATCAGCAAGTTTGAAAATATAAGAATTATGGTTCTTGTTTGAATTCTCTCAGAAGCACCTGACCTGGTATTATAAAGAAAATAATATCGGGATTGGAATTCCTAATAGTTAGAGAATACTCTAAGTACCGTAATAAACAATAAAATATTACATTTTTATAAAAGCAGAGATGCGATTAACAGAAATAAGGGTGTAATAAACATGCAGGAAAAATAAGTCAATAGCGTAAAATGAATAATCAATTTCTTGCGAAAGATATTATCACAAAATGTAGGTTATTGATGTTATTTTTCTAGTAACTCACTACGAATGTTACTGATGTTATTTTTCAGTAACTCACGAATGTTGCTGATGACATTTTTCCAGCAACCCGCGAATGTTACTGATGTCATTTTCTAGTAACCCACGAATATTACTGATGTCATTTTCTAGTAACCCACGAATATTGCTGATGTCATTTATCCAGTAATCCACAAATATTATTAATGTCATTTTTCCAGTAACAATCACGTTGTAAAAGGGATGTTGGTTTCGAACAACCAATCAAGGCTCAAAGCAAAGCTAAGCAACAATAAAGTGCAAAAAGTAATACATGTCATATACTGGGTACTTTTTTCTTTAAGTTCAAATGTATAGTTCTATTGAATCTACATTTAGATGATAATTTAAATTAGCTTTTTAAAGATATGATATATTTTTAGGGATTTTTTTTTGCTTTGTTCTTTTCTATTATGTCTTTCGTTCATTCTCTCTTTTGATAGAAGACAGCGTTTTTAAGTCACCGAGGATAGCAATTATATTTAATATAATAATAATATTATTATTATTATTTAAATGATAATAATAATATATGAATGATAGAAAAATATAATGGAAATGACTATAAAAGTGAAAATGCATTAATTAAATTTTAGCATAATAGAAATAATAATAATTTAATAATATTTGTATTGTTCTCATTATTAATTAACGAGAATAATAATAATGTTAATGATTAATTTATTAATTTCATAATAATAATTTATTAAGTATAGAATAAAAAGAATGAAGAAGTAAAAATAACAAGCAATTTTTTTTTCATTTTCTTCTTTCTTTTCCATCTCCTCTCATCTTTTGGATTAGTATTGCTGAAAAACGGAAAGAGGCTGGACGTGACCAAAGGAAGGAGCTGGAGGGGGTGGCCGGAGCAGTGGGTGATGGCCGGCTGCTACTAGCTGGAGGAGGGAGCTGGTTGGCAGGGCTGAGGAGGGAGTTGGCTGTGAGAGAGGAGGGGGGTGGGCTGAGGGGGGTAAATAGGGAATGGGAGAGAGAAAGCCCCGGGGTCGGCTAGGTGCAGACCAACCTGCGCCAAAATGGCGTAGGCGGCTCTCCCTGACGCAGAAACTTCTGCGTACAGGGCTCTGTCGAGCGACAGAGCCCGCTCGATTGCAGGATCCTGCAATCCGATCGGGGCAAAAGGAATTAAGGAAATATTTTTAAATAATTACGTATTTAAATTTTTTGCATTTTTTTTTCCGTTTGGCTTCCAAAAATAATAAAACTTGACACCAAGGTATGTTACGATGTAACGAACATCCTCGCGTCAAAAAGTTTCGATTCAGAATAATATTTTATTTTATATTAATTTCTCAAGTTTTAAACTTCTAAAATTAATCGAGATCGAACCGATACTCCAAAATCGATGAAACTTTTCGAGTAGCCTTTAAATAATATTTTTAACATAATGACATGAAAATTGATGAAATCAGACACATATTTAATTTTTTCAATTTATTAAATTTAAAAAAGTTCAGAGAAATAAAGTAGGAATTTCCGTTATCTGAATTTCTCTCAAACTAGGGCACTTTGATCTAAAAATTATTCTCATCTAAAGGTATTCTTGTTTGCCCTAATTTGAAGTTCCCCGGGATCCTGACGTTAGAGTCGGGATTTTTACCTATTTTACAAAGTAACGACATTGGGTTGTTACAAACTCCCCTACTTCAAAACGATATCGTCCTCGACATCTTAAGAACAAAACAAGGTCTTAAATGGAGTTTTGGGGTACTTTAATTAAGAAATAATTTTGGATACTTTCTTCGCATACCATCTTCCTTTTCCCATGTGGCTTCCTTTGCAGTATGGTTATGCCACTAAACTTTAACCATTGGGATTGTTATGCTTCTTAATATGTGGCGGTCTTTCTTAATGATTTGAAGAAGCTTTTCGACATATGTCAAATCAGGCTGAATTTTGAGTATTGAATCAGAAATTTGCTGAGAGGGTTCCTGGAGGCATTTGTGGAGTGCTAAAACGTGGAAAATGCTGTGCACGACAAAAAATCTCTTAGGAAGTTTAAGTCTGTAGGTTGAGCTTCCAATTTTTGCAGTTATTTCAAAGGGTTCATCATATTTGGGGCTCAACTTACTAGTAATTCTAAAGTGATGTATTCTTTTCATAGGGCTAACTCTTAGATAAGCACGATCACCAACTTGAAATTCTAACATTCTGTCCTTTGCGTCGTGGTATTTCTTTTGTCGGTCCCGGGTTGCTGCAATTCGACACTTGATTAGCTTTATATTTTCGTTTGTCTTTTCAATTAACTCAGAGCCATAAATCATCTTATTCCATTTCTCTTTGCTCTGTTGTTTAGCTATAATTTTTTTCTTATGTCTAATTTTCCCATTCTATGTTGGAATTTCCGAGAGTTGAACTCTGATACCCATATTAATGCTTGCAAAACCAGAATTAGCAACATCAACTTCTCCAATCCCTTTATCTGATTCAAATGGCAATTATTTGACAATGAGGGGTGCTGCCACAACTTTAATATGGCCCATTTGGGTCAAATCCTCATCAAATGGGATACTACTAAAATTCATTTAAATCGTATTGTAATTCATGCTCAATACACTAATGGCATAATTCATATTAAAAATTTGCTTATCATCCTACTATCTTGTGTTTATGCTTATGATCTCAATTCTCAAAGGGTGGAGCTTTGGAATTCTCCGTTCTCTTTATCCCATAATATTGATAAGCCTTGGGCTATTGCTGGAGATTTTAATTGTGTTTGCCATTACTTAGATAAAAAAGGTGGGGCAACTCTTTATGATACTCAAACTGAGGAACTTAGTTCCTTTATTTTTACAATTCTTCACTTGAGGATTTAGCTTCCACTGGTTCAAAATTTACTTGATATAACTAACAGTTGAATAACCCAATTTTTGCCAAATTGGACAGAGTTTTAGTTAACCCCAATTGGTATACCTATTTTTCTCATTTTTCTTTTACAAAATTGATAGCCCGGGTTTTTCGGATCATGCGCCCCTTCTCTTATCCCTACATAATCAAATTAAGAGTAAATGTCGGTTCTTTTATTCAAATCATTAGAGGCATCATGAAAATTATTCTAACATTAATAGCTCTGCTTTGAAACACTATGTTAAAGGTGACTCTCTCAGTTCTCATAAAAAAAAAAATTAAGAGTGCTCTCCTCCACCTCTTCCACACCCACCCCACTTCCTTGATTTGTAAAAACAAAATTTTCATTTTTGAAAGCTCTGACTCCATTGAGGAGATACTCCTAAATAAAAAGTAGCTTTCTAAAGAACTTGAGTGGATCAAGCAGAGGGATAAAATTAAATGGCTCTTAAGAGGTGAAGATGACATTAGTTTCCTTTATAAGCAAATTAACAGCCACAAAAAAAAAATCAAGCCAATATTAACCTTATGGAAGGTGTTTTGGATCAAGACAACACAGCTGATCTGCTCATTTCGCATTTCAAAAACCTTTACAATAAGAATAAGGATTTGAATGGTTTTATATGTCCCATCTCTGCTACTCTGTCTTCAATTTTTTTTCTCGCTGATTTCACTGTTTCTGTCTTTGAAGAACATATTTTTAACACATTAAAATATATTGATATTAATGCGTCGTTGGGTCCGGATGGCTTCTCTTTTGACTTCTATATTAGAAACCGGGGTTTGCTTAGGAACTAGATTTGTCGTGCAGTCCTCTTCATCTTTAAATTAATTTGCCAACGGCTATCACGCACACATCTATTTCTCTTATCTGTAAAACTCATCATGTCAATAACATTCAAGCTTTGATTCTTATTTCGCTTCGTAATACTATTTACAAACTTATTGCCAAGCTTTTGGCGCCTAGAATCAAACTTCACTTGCAGTGCATTATTGATTTAGCTCGAGCTGTTTTCATTTAAGGGTGTGTTATCACCAAATTAGTCTTCTTGCAACGGAGATCCTCCGCACTTTCAAAAAAGGTCATGAGAAGTATTTTTGTGCTAAACTTAATATCAACAAAAGCTTTTGACACAGTAAACAAATCATTCATTCTTGAAATACTCAGAAGTCAAGGTTTTCCTCTTGTATTTGTTAATTGCATAGCGGCTTGTATCAATAATACAAAGTTCTCTATTATCCTTAATGGTGAGATGCATGGTTATTTCTCCTCTGCTAATGGTATCAGACATTGTTATCCTCTAATTTTAACAGAATGGAAATAATAATCATTTAATAATATTTGTATTTTTCTCATTAATGAGAAAAATAATTATATGAATGACTAATTTATTAATTTCATAATAATGATTTATTAAGTATATAATTAAAAGAATGAAGAATTAAAGAAAACATGCAAAATTTTTCCTCATTTTCTTCCTCATTTCCATCTACTCTCACCTTTAGGATTAGGATCGCCGAAAAATGGAGGGAGGTCGGACGTGGTCGAAGGAGGGAGTCAGAGGGGGGTGGTCAGAGCAGTGGGGGCTGGCTGGTTGGCTGCGGCAGGATGGCTGGCTGGCAGGACTGAGAAGGGAGCTGGCTGTGGGAGAGGAGGGGGGGCGGAGGGGGTTAAATAGGGAATAAGAGTGAGAGGGAGAGCCCTGGGGTTGGATAGGTACTGACCAACCTACGCCAAAATGGCGTAGGTGGCTCTCCCTGGCACTGAAGCTTCCGCGTATAGGGATCTGTCGAGCGACAGAGCCTGCTCAATCGTAGGATCCTGCGATCCGATCGAGGGGAAGAAGGAATTAAGGAAATTTTTTAAATAATTACTTAAGTTTAAATTTTTTGTATTTTTCCGCCGTTTGGTATCTAAAAATAATGAAACTTGACACTGATATGTGTTAGATGAAACAAACACTCTCACGCCAAAAATTTTCGATTTTGAATAATATTTTATTTTATATTAATTTTTGAAATATAAACTTTGAAAATTAATCGAGGTCGAACCGACGCTTCAAAATCGAAGAAACTTTTTGAGCAGCATTTTAAATAATATTCTTAACATAATGACACAAAAATCGATGAATTCAGATGCATATTTAATATTTTTAATTTATTGAATTTAAAAAGTTAAGAGAAATAAAGCGGGAGTCCCGTTATTCGGATTTCTCTCAAACTAGGGCGTTTTTGATCTAAAATTATTCTCATCTAAAGGTATTTTTGTTTGCCCTTGTTTGAAGTTCTCGTGGATTCTGACGTTAGAGTTGAGATTTTGACCTAATTTATAAAGTAACGACATTGGGTCGTTACAGCTAGGCTGTTCCTTGGAAGCGATGCACTGCATTGCTTTAATATAGTGAATAGTGTACAAAGATGCTACATTGGTGCTTGAGTGTAGTGTCAAATAAGAAATAATTCCCATATTATGGATGAATGCAGATAAAATTTATTTTATGAATCTAATTCAAAGTTAGGTAGTTGAAATATTGACACTCTCACTTAGGGTCGACATTGAGTCTAGTTCGAGACGAGTCAACCCAGACTCGAACTCGACTCTAACTTGTTTGAGTCATTTCGAGTCGAGTCAAATAGGGTTAGAGTCAAGCTGTTCGACTTGAATTTGACTCAAAAATTTTCAAGTTGAGTCAAAATATTTTGAGTTTGAGTTTTGAGTTTCGGGTCAAATTATTAGCCCTACTCTCATTGGCAAGTTTTTTGAGTTAATTTGATATTATGATAAATAAGAAGATTATATATTATGCTTTCATAAAATTAAGTGAGTGGGAGAGATAGTAAAAATAATTAACTGTTGGGCTTTAAAATTCTAGTATTCCGATAAAAATTGTCATAAAAATAAATGGGTATTATTCTGGATTATAATTTTAAGGAAAATGTAGTGTAGAAGTTAAGAAGTTTAGAGATAGAATTATATCTATAGTACTTAAAATTAGTAGAATAATTTTTAATTTGTTTTCTCCAGTAGAATTGGATGCGTATAAAAGTAAGATTTTGGCATGATTTGGATGAGTTGTTCAATGAATATCTTAAGAGAAGATATTTTTTGTTAGGGAGATCTAATAGACATGTTAGAAGGATTAATAGTATTCATGGTAGTTTTGATTTTGGAGAGTTTAATAATTAATGAAGAATAATTTTGGAGTTTTCTTTAGCTTATGATATTATAATTAATAATACTTACTTTCAGAAAAGGAAAGAACATATTATCATATATAAAAATGGGTTTTCTAAAATTGAAATTATTTATTTTTTCTTAAAGAAAAAAGACTGTTTATTTTGTAAAGATTATAAAATTATTTCAAGTAATTGTTTGACAATTCAGCATCATTTATTGATTTTAAATTTGAAAATAAGGGGTAATACAAGCAAGTACTATTAAACTTAAAATTCCATTATACTTAATAAAATTTTGAGAAGGTATATAAATATTTGTAAGAGTGAAGTAGTCAAATTTGGACAATGAGATTTTGAGGATGAAGTCAATTTTATTGAAATTTGATTGTTAATTGCATTCTTAATATAACAAAGAGTTTACTTGATGAACCAAAAGGGAGATTACCTCGTAATAAATATGCATGATGGTGGAACTAAGGTGTTCAAGTTAAGATTAAAGAAAAAAGTGGATATAAAAATGGTTTAAATGTAAAACTGATGAGTATTGGATGAAATATAAATTAGTTTGCTGTGATTCAAAATAACAGTTCGTGATGCTAAGAGTACAACATTTGAGGATTTATATAGTAAATTTGACATTGTCGAGGGAGAAATACATATTTATAAGTTAGTCCTACTAAGAGATAATTGAACTAAAATTTTGACTTACATTAAATATAATAAATATGATAATTAAAATTTTTTTAAGGAAGAAAATATTTAAATTTAATGGGTGGATTGTTTTACTAAGCTTTTTTAATGAAGATTATCTCGATACAATTAAAATAAGTGAGTTTAATGGTTATAAAAGTATTCTTAATCACACTTTCATTCGCTGTGATAGTAACGTGTGCTTTGGAATGCCGTAAAGATGATGAAGCGCAGAAAAGTGATAGGATTGGATGACATCCTTATCGATGTTTGGAAATATTTGGGTGAATTTCTTTGCATACCAAATTATTTAATGTTATTTTAAAGACTAAAAAGATGCCCGATGAGTATAAAAAGAGTATTATTGTACATAGTTTAAGAATAAAGGCAATGCTCAAGTCTGTGCTAATTATAGAGGAATTAAGTTAATGTGTCATATGCTCAAACTTTGGGATTGTAATTGAATAATGATTATGTAGGGATACTTGTATTTCTCAAAATTTGTTATTTATTCTAACTAGATCTACCATGGAAGCCATATATATTTTATGAATTTTGATGGAAATATTTAGAGAAAGAAAAGAAGTTCTTCATTTAAATTTTATTGATCTTGAAAAGACTTATGATAGAGTACCAAGAGAAATTCCTTGGAGAGATTCGGAGAGAAAAATATTTTGTGTTGCATATATTGATGTTATTAAAGATATGTATAATGTGGATGTAACATGTGTTCAATCGCAAGTTGGCATGTCTTATGATTTTTCGGTTAATATTGGATTGCATCAAGGCTCAGCTCTTAGCCCATATTTATTTGCTTTAATTTTGAATGTTCTTAAAGAGCACATTCACGAGGAGGTTTCTTAGTGCATGCTATTTGCGTATGACATTCTTTATTTGTTAAGATTAGGAATGAGTTAAAGAAAAACTTAGTTATGAAGGATTACTTTAAAATCTAACAGCTATAGCTTTAGTAGACTAAAATAGAATATATGGAGTGTAAGTTTAATTGTATTAGAAGCCCTAATATTGAGGACATAAATATTAATTTAATTATTTAAAAAATAGAGAGTGATGTGATTCATAGGATCCAAGCTTGTTGGATGAAATGGAGCATTGCTTTTGGAGTGCTGTGCGATAAAAAAACTTCACTCAAAATTAATGGATAGTTTTATAGACCAGCTATACGACCAATTATGTTATATGAGGATGATTGTTGGCCAACCAAGAAGAAACTTATGGATAAAGTTCGTTTTATAGAGATGAGGATGCTTAGGTGGTGAATGAGTATATTTGTAAGGATAGAATGAGCAATGAATTAGCTCGTAGCAAGGTTGGAGTGGCTCCAATAGTGGACAATATTAGATAATGCCACCTTAGATGGTTTAGGTATATTAAGTGTAGACAGTGATTGTCCTTCTTATAAAAATTGAGTTTATGAATATCACCTATATTAAAAGAGGAAGCTGAAGACAAAAAAATATGGGAAGAAGCCATTAGAGAGGATCTTCTCTATTTGGAATTTAGAGAAGGACTTTTATTTGATTGTGCACAATGGAAATAAATGATTCATGTAGCCGATCCCACCTAGTGGATTAAGGCTTGATGTTGTTTTGTTGTCTAATGCATTATAGTGTTTTATGGTGTTAATTACTTCTTTTCATAAATCGATTAGTTCAATTGTGTTATTTGTAGTACCTCAAAAAAACAGCTAAGGCGAACTTTCTTGCATTAATGTTGCTCCTAGTGTATATCTTGAGGCATATGCTTCAATATCAATGCCCTTTAAGGTTAAGAAGGGCTAACACAAGGGCCTAACATTTTAGATCCTTTAACTCTTCAAAGGCCTTTTGAAGTTCAGTTTCCATTGGAATACTCGGCTTAATTTCATAAACTGATGAAAAGGTACTTCAGTAATAGAGAAACCCAAATGAATTTTCTCACATATTTGCAAGCTTCAGTGAGGCTCCTTGTCTCGGTCACATTGGTTAGTTGAGGTCAATTTTGAATAACTATATGCTTTTTCGTGCTGCTTTTGACTTCTCCATTCTAAATCTCAAAATCAAGATAAAGCCTCGGCCTAATTCATACGTCATGGAATTCAAATGCAACTGATTCACTTAAAACAAATTTAGCACATTTCTTAATTGATCTTGTTGTTCTCTATCAATTCTATTGTAAATGAGGATGCCAGCTAGCACAATTTCTTCAAGCACGTTTTGAGTTCTAATTCATCATTCTCATAAAAATAATGAGTGTTGCAAAGCTCAGATGACATAATTAACCTTTTATATAACTAGTTTGGTTTTAGGCGCTGTTTTCTAGTATTCGAGGCACTTATTGTTATGGCGATATTTCAATTTCAAGTTATGTTTAGAAAAGGCATGGGCGATCCCAACTTATCATTAATTTGCTCTGAATTCTTGTTCTTAATCGTGCTCTTATTCAGTGCCTAATAATTAATGAACATCCTTCACTCAATATATTATTTCAGAACTAATGCGACTTATGCTTCACACGGCAACACTGTTGGATTATTTTTAACTTGGTTCAGTGATATTTACAGATCTTTTACATATAAAGTAAGCTTACAGCTAAAACTCTTACAAAAATAAATAGAACATTTCAAAAAAAGGATTTAATTGAATAAAGTGATATATATCAAATATTTTATACATTTAATATATATATATATATATATATATATATATATATATATATATATAATATAGATGTATATGTAATTTCCTTAAAAATTAGCATATATTTCTAAAAAATCTACATCTTCCCTCTTCTTTGTCCCTGCTTCCTCTTCCTCCTTTGTCAGCTTATTGATCATGTTTCCTCTAATCTTATTTCTTCTCCTCTGGCTTAGGCTTTTTAATTTATTTGTTTTCCATCATGAATTCTACATCTTTTCTCCAACATCTTATCATCTTTTTATTTATAGTGAAAAATCCTAGTGAAGGAAGAAGATGGAAGGCGTAACAATGTGATATTATCTCCAATTAAAATAACCATTAGAGTATGACAAACTTGTAATTTATTCAACCTTAAGATGGCAACATTGAATCACATATTCATTTTTGGGTGGTAATTGGAGAATACTAACATTATCTTCTCAACCAAACTAGCCCTTCAGGTGATTGTTTAATTTTAGATTAGGTCAAACATACAAGATATATTTAACATTTAAATAAATTTAAAATTGCTTTTGCATGGGTTTATATATAGATTAAGGACTCCCAAAGATTCGTTACCATGTTTTGAAAAGTATCACCTCACATAAAGATCTCATCAATAAATTTTCGAGTTGTTACAAACTTTAGTAATGTCAATTGAAAGCTAAATTTATTTCCTTGAATCCAACCTAAAGGATATGGGCTTTAGGTGTTTGGTTGTTGAGTATAGCTTTTTCATCGGACTCATGGATATCAGCTTTTTGACTGTCTTATTTAACTCTAATAATAACTGTGTTTCTTTACTCGAACTTGGATAGTGAACCATTCTCATTGGCTTCTAGGATCATCACCCTTAAACAATTCTTTTTACTTTGGCATTGCCGTTAATGAAAGATTTTTATTAGGCTATCAATCCTATCAAGTTGGCCTTAGCCTTCTATAGCTGTAACAACCTTCCTGCTTTTAGTATTCTTAAACTTTTTATTGAATAACATGGGGTTTTTCTCGAAATCTTTCATCTACACATGCCTTGTTATCTTGTAAAATTTATAGGAGACTTCCATAGTTGGTGTCAACTAGTTGATTTAGCTGATTAGCTAGCATTCACTAGGCTTTCATCCTTGTTTCTCAGTTTTCAGATTTATTACTTGGCTTATTAGATGTCTTGTAGCATATCCCTGGAAATAAATTTTTTGGCCCAATTTTCTTTTTTATAGCCAAAAGCTTATGTACTAATTTGTTAAGGATTCACTTGGAAATAATGCTTGGCCGCCTTGTTATAATATGCAGTCTTTCCCGATACTTCGTCAAACTGAGATGTCTTTCAGTGACAAGCTCATTTTTAGAGGTTCCTTGCAAAACCTGGTGGTGTAAACTTGAACAGTTTGATCTTTTTTGTCAAAGGCTATGCATTTCCTTCAGCATTCTTTAGTATAACTCGTGGAGTAACACTCGTCTAGGAAATGTTGCTTGAATCATTTCGATTGGTGCTTATATCTTCTTCTCCAAATTCAACATCTCTTTGTTGAGTCAGCATGGACACGCTCTTGACTATGCTATCTTATTCTTATGTGGTGTAGGCATTCTTTTGGCGTCTTCCCCCTTTTTTTTTCTTCTTTAGCTAATTAAGGGCTACGAACTCCTAGCTTCTATATTCAGTTCTTATCAATATAGCCAATGATCTTTTTCCTCCCCTAGCATACTTGAGTTCTTTGATATTAGAACTTGAGTTGTATGTAGCTCAGTCGAGTTAATCTCTGATTTAGTCTATTAATAACTACGTAGAATGTGCATTTGTGGGAAAAATATTACAAAAATGTATGCAGTGGACTGAATAACCCGCACGATTGGAACAAAGGAACGCTGGTAGAATTAAAAGAAGCAGCAAGTCTTTCAACAACCTTTTTTGTTAAGGTTTGGTTACAAATAGCCTTCAATGAAGGGTATATTACTCTGATAAGCTACTAAATAGAACAACAAACTACTCATATCATAATGTGACATGTATCTAATGAGGATTTTTGGGGCAATTTGGCCATCATATGTGAATGCGTCTAACCTTTCATTTAGGTTATATCATATAGTGTTGTAGTGATTACAATGATTACACCCATATATAATTTCAAGATAGCTCGAGAATATCAATCGCACATTGGATCTCTAAATATTTTCGAATTGAGTGATTAGTGCCTCTCTTAAAATCTCGTTTATGGCTTTGATCAGCTTCATAATGATCTACTCTAGATGATAGCAAAGATAATTACTAATTAATATTTATTGTGTTTTTTCAAGTAGGAACGCGCACGACGGCAAAGATGCGTCCGAGTTTGCTGCTCAAGCATCGCCGCACAGATCACAGGATGCAGCGGTCGGAGCTCTCGTCCACATGCTGAGGACTGCGCCCCCTCTGCGCCAGGATCACAGCAGCAGCAGCAGCAGCTCTTCATCCCAGCTGTCAAAGCTCGAAGCAAGCCCCGCAGCCGCAGCTTCCAGCTTCTTCTTGTCTCGGAAGAAGTCCGACGCCCTTGAGGATTTAAGAAGCTACAGGGATATGAGAGAAACCCTCCTGCTTTCCAAGAGCAGCAGAAGCTCCCAAAATCCAGCATCAAAGTAGCTTATATTAAGTCCTTTCTGAACAAAAAAAGCTAAGCTTTTAGTACACCCAATTGTAACTAATCATCATCATCAAGGATTCCAGGTAGTTCTAATTGCTCTTCTTCTTCTTCTTCATCATCATTATTATTATTCATATTATTCAGAGCCCAGTGTACATATGAAATCTAACTCTTATTGTCATTTCTTTGTTTTAGCCTTTTAACTGCCGGCCGGCTTTCTTTTGGAAAAAACATCATTCATTCTTTTCTAGAATTTGAATGTGCGAATTATTGCCCCTTTACTGATCAGTGCCGCAGGCAGCGTTCAACGACAAGTTTTTGTTTCTGTATTATAGATTAAATTCAGTATGCTATTGTTAACTAAGTGCGACTCTTTCTGAGCTTACAGTCGTCGTATTAAATGGTCAAGTTTTTTTTTTTTCTCTTACTAGTTACTAGTTTCCTTATTTATTTCTGTTGTAGTAGTTCAGTGGTTAAGCTCATAATTTATTATTTCATTTATTGATTATATATTTAAAGTTCATCTAATTAAAAAAAGATGTTTTCAATTCTTAATTAATAAGGAATATCTTAGGATTAATTAGAGCTTGATGGAATATGGTTTAATCACTTTGAAAAACGATGAAGTACTATAGTTAGTGGTTCCACGGACTAATAGTCTATCGACTTAACATTTTCATTATCGGGTAGGTACACTAAAGGTCAGTCGTGTTCCTAACTAAGCTTGATGGGTCTCCATTCTTTGGATAACCTTTAAGTGCTTAATTTTACTTTTATAGTATATAGTATTGAAAATTAAGAATTCAAATTATATTTTTTAATAAAATTAACTCTAATTTTAATTGCAGCTTCACAAAATGTAAAGAAAAATATGCAGATATTAAAAATAATTTTTTTTAGCTTAGGAGATATTTATATTATATAATTTTTAAAAATGAATGAGTTCGATTTTTGTAGTAACTTTTATGATATTAGATCCCAAGTTTGCTATCTCCAATTTCTATATATGCTAAAAGATATGTGCATTTATTTCTGTACAAAACCTTATATGAAGCTAAATTTATGCTGAATTGAAAGTTATTATTATATGCAAGTTTAACTAATAGTAGGTGCTCATTCCAACTTTTTCTAAAATTTGGTATAATTAGAGAAGATTTTCTAGGCTTTGATTCGCTCTTTCAATCTAAGCCATCTATTTGAGGATGAAGTACAATGCTCATTGCTAATTTTTAATACAAGATACCCTTGAATTATTTTTTAGAAATGAGTGAATTTAGTATCCTAAGAAGATTATTTCGGGAATTCCTTGCAAACTTATAATATCGTCGATTTACAACCTTATAATATCGGGAAATCCTTGCAACCTTTGGAAAGATTTTCAACTAAATTTATTAATTAGAATAGAAAAAAAGTGCAAACTTCATGAACTAATCCTCTACCACCCAAATATAATCATGCCTAAATTTGATATGAGGAAAGCGAACACTTCATCTGTTTGGCGCTAGCAATGCTTGCGCCTGGGCGCAAGCTGAGAGCCCAACCTCTGCCTTTTAGTTCGTGGCTGTGATTATCACCCTGAAAATGAGCCATCTTGATTTGAAGATGATTGGATCGGTGTTTGCTAACCAAGCAGTGGACAATGGTTTTGTTAGGATGTTTGCAACTTGATCTTCTGTAGGAATGTATTGTAGCTCAATTTTTATTTCTGAATGTTTCCTTGGATGAAGTGATAGTCGACTTCATCGTGTTTCGTTCTTGTAAAATACCAAAATTTCATTCTCAATTTTTTTATAATATTTAAATAATGTTGACTTCAGATTGAAAATCTGACTCAGCCATTGCGTTCACCACCCCCAAATTAGCTAGGGGTGAAATTTTAAACGCATTTGAAAGTTGTTAATTTTTAGACGAATATTTTAATATTATTTAAATACCCGAAAATTCGATTAATTAAATACTCGTCGGATCAAAAATCCGAGTGCACCATTGTATTCAAAATGGACGGTAGCCCATCTTCTTCCACGCACGTATTGCGCGTGGCACTCAGGACACGCGAAACTCGGAGACCTCCAGACGTGCCTCGAGCCCATTAGATCACCGCTTTAGGGACTCTTTAAGACCCCCACTCCTCTTCTTTGCTCGGCTTCATTTTTTTTCTTAAGCGATTTGAAATACGAAACGAAAACAAACCCTAAGACTCATCGTTGATTCTAAAAGGTACTTATTTACCCAATGTTAAACCATTTATGCTATCAATTATTGCAAGTGTTATTGTCTATTCTGTTCGATCAGACCCTGACCTCAATCGAACAAAGATTGAAGCGTTAGGGTTAGGGTTCGCAATTCGTGCGAACCCTCAGAAGAAGACGAACCGTCTTCTGGATCGGGCCGAAATATCGGGCCCGACCCACGGAATTGACGCGTGGCGGGCCGGCTGGGCCAGGCTGCTGCGCTGGTGCGAGCCGGCAGCGCCGCGTGTCTAGCATGCCACGCATGCACTGGCGGGACCCACCTGTTTCGCCATTCAAAATAGTGGGGCCCGCCATTGTGGAGACCCGCCGCTGGGTCAGCATAGCTAATCCAGCATCAGGTGCTCACTTCCCAGGATCATATCGGGGTTTAGTATAACAGTATATTTAGAGACGTATAAAATATACACACACTTCCACATTCATTGTAACATTCAAAAATACCAGAATAATAAAGAGAATATATTCATTACAAGGATAATAATTATTTTTACAAAATTTATTACACACTAAGCAAAAATAATTTAAAACTTCAAGAAAATCAGCGTCTAAGTTGCTCCCTCATGTATCAGCTCCTCCTCAAAGGCTTGATCCAGAGATTGATCCTGAACTGCCATATATATATATGTATATAAATATATATGTATATGACAGGGAGAACTAAAAAAAAAGAAAAAAAGAAAGAGAAAAGAAAAGAAAAGAAAAGATTTAATTAGACACAAAAGTCTAAGTAAGATTTGTAGGATATAAAAATTTGCATTTAAGCGTCACGATTCTGCATGAGAAAATAAAATATGATATTTAAGTATGATATGCTTACGATTACTAATACAATATATATATTTAAGATATGTGCTCATTCTTAAAGAAAATACAACAATATATAATATTTATTCTGTTGGACAAAGTTACAGAATAACCGAGGAGTTAGATACGTCTATCTAACTATCTGAGATACGGGTTCCTGACTAACTACACATTCCCCCTCAAAGGCTATATGCAGTCTCCTTATTTCTCCAGATATCAGCCTGTCCTGGCCTAACGTATTGTCTGTACAAACCTGAGATCAACCTGAATGAACCCATAATACTGATTTCTGATTATTTATTTCAAGTTATGAGCACAAAATCTCATATAAATATATCAAAGTGAGTCAAATCTTAATAATGATGCAAATATTGCAAATGAAATAATTAATGAAAAAGAATAATATTCTTTATTTTATCTTAAAATATCAATGTTAATATTTATATTGATTAGTTATCTTCATATATTAAAATAATAAGTTTTATTATTATAAGTAATATATATATATATATATATATATATATATATATATATATATATATATATATAAAGAAAATGACAGAAATAAAAGTTGCTGAAATTAAGAAATATATACATATAGAAAGAAAGAAAATGACAGAAATGAAAGTTACAGAAATTAGGAAATATATACATATATAGAAAGAAAAAAAATGACAGAAATGAAAGTTACAAAAATTAGGAAATATATACATATATAGAAAGAAAGAAAATGATAGGAATGAAAGTTGCAGAAATTAGGAAATATATAAATATATAGAAAGAAAGAAAATGACAGAAATGAAAGTTGCAGAAGTTAGGAAATATATATATATATATATATATATATATATATATATATATATATATATATATATAGAAAAAAAAAGAAAATGACAGAAATGAAAGTTGTAGAAATTAGGAAATATATATATATATATATATATATATATATATATATATATATATAAAAGAAAATGACAGAAATAAAAGTATATTAGTAGTAATATTAACAATAATAATAATAATAATAATAATATTATTATTATTATAAAAAAAAAGAAGAAGAAATAAAAAGAGTAAAAAAAATTTATTTCTTACATATTTCTTACCCTATATTGACGTTAATGAGGCTTTACTGGAGATTAACGGGGGAAACCGGTGGTGGATGAGGAAGAAGTGGGGGAGATGGGAAGAGAAGAGAGGGGGGGGTGGGGAAGAGAATGTGGGAGGAGAGGAGGAATGAGGAAATGAAGGAGGGGTGGGGGTGTATTTATAAACTTTTTTTTTAATTAATTAAATAATTATTTTCTCTCTCATCCATTATTTGGATGAGATGGATGAGAGAAAATTTGTCATGATTTTGGAGTGTTCAATTTGATCTTTACTTCCTCCTTCTTATCTTCTCTTTCTCTCTCCTCTTTCTCTCTCTTCTTTCTCTCTCTATTTTCTCTCTCTTTTATTTCTTTTCCAGAAAATAACGAAACTTAACATGGAAGTGTATCTTGATGAGAAAAATACAGTCGTGCAGAAACTTTTCAATTTGGAGCAATATTTTATTTTTTATTAATTTTTGAAGATAAAAACTTTAAAAATTAATTCTGGTCAATCCGGAGCTATAAATTCGACGAAACTTTTTCTGTAGCCTTTTTATAATATTCTTAATCCAACGACACTAAAATCGCTGAATTTGAACTTGTATTTAATTTTTCCAATTTACTGAATTTAAATAATTCAAAAATTAATTCAGGAGTATTCGTTATCCAGATTACTCCCAAACTTAAGTATTATGATTACAAAAGTATATTCTATCCAAGGGTATTTTTAGTTTTCTCTAATTTTGAAGTTACTCGAAATTCTAATTTTTTGAGTTATGTTTAATCATAATTATCCTAGTAACAACTTGGGTCGTTACAGCCACTGTCTGATAAGTCTGCTGCGTGGGTCCCACCTGCAAAAAAATGTTAAAAATATATATATATATATATATATATATAATCAGTAATTATTAATATATATATATATATATATAAATATAAATAATCATAACAGAAAAATTTTAATAAATAAATACGATAAAATATTTATTTAACAGAAAACAAAAATAATAAATAATTAAATAAAATAAAAACAGATTAATAAAAAAAATACATTTAATTAATTTCTTATAATATTTAAAATAATATATATGTATATATATATATTACAAAATAAAAACAGTACAAATCAAAATATAGTAAATAATAGTAAAACAAAAATATTATATATATATCAAATCAATACAATAATAATAATAACAGAAAACATAAATTTAAATATAGAAATAATCTATATTCTAATAATAAAAAAAAATAAAAAAAATAAAAAAATACAATATATATACATATTCATAAATTAGAAAATATAAAACTATCAAATAATTAAATAAAAACAAGAAAATGAAAAATTTTATTAGTTAAATAAAAGTAAATAGATTAATTAAAATAATAGATTATTTAAAAATAATATATATATCAAATAAATCAAAATCTATACATTAACAGAAATTTTTATAAATAAATATAAAATAAAACAATAAACATTAATAAATTTATAAACAGAAAAATATAATATTATTTAATAAATAATAGATTAATTAAAAAAAATAGATAAAATAAAATAAATAATAAAAGTAAAAAATTAATAAATAGCATATATAAAAATTATAATTATACAAATATATAAATTCATATACAGAAAAATTACAAAAAATCAATTAATAATAAATTTAATAATAATAACAGAATTAATAAATATTAAACTATAGAAGTATTAATTAATTAAAATATTTAAACTTTAAAAATACATAACTTAAATAATATAAGTTCAAATCATATAAATAAATATATCAAATTCATCAAAAAAAAAATATAAGGAATTTAAAAATGTAATTTATTTTGGTGTAAGATTATTATTTCACATAACGATATTTTTAGATATTTAAATTATTACAAAAAAATGCCACTAAAAATTCATTTAACCCTAATTATTAACCTTGAAAATTAGATTAGCTATAACTTAATCAATTCATATCAGAATTGAATAATTTCAGACTCTATAGAAACCTTAGAATATAATCTACAATAAACTAACATAAATTTTATATTTTATTAAGGGTAAAATTTACTAAAATGCCCTTATAAGGTTGAATTCCCAATTTGACCTTATAAGGCATAATAATTATATAAATTAATAAAAATAATTCAAATAAATCAAAATAATCATTTTATAAACATAATACTACAAATCATAATGAAAATACTAAATTAATAAATTTCATTATTTTGGCAGATTAAAGAAATTAAATTTGGATTAATTTTATCAAAACAAGTCAGGTACGTAAATTTACTTATAAGTCTTATTTCAGTATTCTTATTTGAGCCATTTTTCATTTGAATATTATTTGCATTGCTTACCGTATTTTAATCTGCAAAAGATTTATATCAAATAGCATGTAACAAAAAGAATGAAACACAATATATACATTTTGTGGTGTTTGTCTTTGGAGGGTGGAACGCAGCACTGGAATCTGTACAGATTGGGCCAGCTAACAGCCCTTGGGATTTATATGAAGGGATTTAATCTCTTGTAGGAAGTAGGCAAATCCAGAGAAAAGACACACCACCAGTTATTATTTTGAGTAAGCTACCGACGGGTGGCGAGATAAGCTTCCTACAGGTTATGCCTATGGGTTTACCCATTTGGGCTCAGGAGTCTACGGACTCGACTTATTGTTACATATGCTTTTGATAAAATTTATTTCATATATGTTAATTTTCACAGCTATTTTACATGGTAGAAGTTGCATTTAGAAATTGCTTACTTTATTTGCAGTCTTTCTGTTATTTTTATATGTGATTCATACCTATTATAGGATGCTAGATTTATTTTTATAAGAACAATTTGCGTACTCCTACCTGACTGGTAAACTGAATTGTTTCAGATTTTGATAATTAAAAAGACTTAGAAGATCTGCAGAATTTAAAAGAAGAAGAAGCAGAAGAATGTAGATATTTTATTTCTTATTTTATAAAATTCAAACTGTTGTAACTTTTCATATATATTTTGGCTCTATGTATAAAAGGACTGTGGAATTTTATTTTTTTATTTTATTATATCTTTTATGAATTATAAAAATGTATATATTTTCAATTGAGATGAATTGTTCTTTAAAGACTATCAAACTTCGATCCACGGTCGCCACAGTTCTGGAGTGAAAGACTAGATTCCTTGCAAGGGCTATTTCAGAGAGGTTGCCGTGAAATAATATGGTTGGACTGTCTTGAGGAGTGCTGAATTCTTGAAGTATGCGGTGAAGCCAGATAACATCAGTAGCTGCCGTTGCTAGGACTCTATACTCAGCTTCGGTGGAGGACTGGGAGATTGCACTTTATTTTTTTGTGATCCATGAATTGAGTGTAGCTTTATATGAGGTGGGTTCAATATGTTGGGCTGTTGTGTGAAGAATATTTTTGAGTGTTTAGGGGTGAATTGTTCCTGTTTTGAGTCAGGTAAGCATGGGATGCGTGGGGACTTTGAGATTAAATGTTAGTGGAGGAGTAAGTGCTGGAGTAGAGGAGGGGGCCTGTGTGGGTTTCTGAAGAAGTGAGCTGAGATTGTATTCTGGGCTTTATGTAGTGTGTCGATCGAGGAGGACAGAAGTTTCATAGGAGAGGTTTGATGTAATGTGGAAAGTTTTTTATTGTATGGATTTGTGTTTATGGTAGGAACAAGAGCAAGAGGATTGGTGATGGATTGTGGATGGGGGTATCGAGATGTTATGAGTTCTGTTGATTGTGTAAATGTAAATGATGTTTAGATAAATTGAACGTGATGAGATATGTGAGAAGAGAATGTTTTTGGATCATAATGTAAGTAACATTTGTGATTTGGGGAGTAGCCAAGAAAAATGCATGGTATGAATTTTGGGCTGTTTTGTTGTCTTTGCGGGAGGAAATAGAGGCGCCCGAAGACCCGTAAATGATCTTAGGTTCGTGGCTTATTGAAGAGGAGTTGGGAGGGGAAGATGCTTTTGGTGTTTGGAGAGGGTAGTAGATTAATGAGGTAGGTTGCTGTAAGAGTGGCTTGATTCCATAATTTTTTGGATATATTTGTTGTTTGGGGAAGAGCATGAGTGACCTCAAGGTCATGTCTATGGTTGCGTTCTGCCACTCCATTTTATTGAGGAGTATGAAGAAATGACATTTGGAGATGGAAGCCAAGGTTCTTGAGTAAATTGTAGACAAGAGTGAAGTTGTATTCCCATCATCTGATGGTTTGAAGAATTTTTATTCATTTGTTAAATTGTCATTCGATAAATTTTTGGAGACTATAAATGTTTGTATTGTTTTTGACTTATGTTTGAGTGGTAAGAGCAATATATATCAAGAGTAATGATCCACAAAAATAACATAAAATTTATAATCATCTTTAGAGACTGTGGGGACAGGTCCCCGCACATCAAAAAGAAGAAATTCAAATGTGTTATAAGTTCTAGAGGATTGAATAGGAAAATGAAACTTGTTGTATTTGGTGGTGATTCAAGTGTGGCATGGAAATGATGAGCTATTGTTGCCAAGAGCTGGTTGCTGCTTAAAGAGGAGAATATGAATATTGCAGCTCAGGTGTCCCAGATAGAGGTGCCATGGAGGTTCATGTGACTGTGATGCAGATCTTAGGATGAGGTGGCGAGGTGGATGTGCTGAGATTGTCAGATAGTGTATAATCATTAATGTAGAGTGCCCAAATGGAGGTCCCTTATAATGAATTCAGTTGGATCAAATGAGATGGAGCATGAGTTGTTAGAAGTTAGCTTGTGTATAAAAGGAAGATTGTATTGGCATTGAGGGACATGGAGAATTTTATTCAAGATAAACTTACGATGAGGTGTAGGAAGAATGCCATTGTATGTGTTGGAAATCTAAAGTGTTTGGTCATTGCCGATTGTGAAACTGCTTATTCCCTGATATGTCTTAGCAATGGAGAGGTTGTTGATGTCATTGGTGATGTCACTCGAGGCTCTTGAGTCGAAGTACCAATAATGGTCACTAAAACTGTCGATTAATAGACTAGTTGGATGTTGGAAAGATTGATTTGCTGTGTTGTTATAGTTATAGCCATGCTTCATATGATGTCAATAGTTCATAGCCACGTGTCTTGGTTTTTTATAGATTTGGCATGAAGTTTCTTCATGGAGGTCTAAAATTTCTATGTTGTGGCGATATCCCTCTATATGTGCGGTTGAGAAACCTTTTCTATTGAGCAACTGATATGGGCGGCCTCTTCCATGTCTCTATTTCTAATTGAATAACGAAAATGTGTTTTATTTGGCGGATGGATGATGCTTATATATTTCCTTATGAAAGTTGTATTTACATTAATGTCTTCATTGCATATAAGAGAGTAAATATTATCTAGGATGATTGGGTTGAGTTTTGCTCGAATTGTTGTTTTGAATGCTTGATATATAAATGGGAGGTCATTGAGAGTGTAATAAATGACATCTTTATTATCAATCTTGGAGCCGATTGTAGCTAATTTATTCACTAAGGATTTAATTTAGGTAAGATATTCATGCATGGATCTATCTTTTAGGGCTACATTGTAGAGTTAGTTATTGAGTTGAATGAATCTATAACAATTGGTAGATTGGAGTCTATTTTCAAAAATGTGCCATACTTTGGTGTAAGAACTAACTTCCACGATGTACGGGAGGATGGAGGGATATATGGTGGAGTAGAGGAATGCAATCAGATTTTGTCGGTTGATATCCAGGAGGAATTGTCGGTTTGTGGTTGGGAATTAAATTTGTCGAGGTTTCCTTTAGGTTGTTAGATTTGAATAGATGGAGTATTTGAAATCTTCAAATTAGTAGTTTTTCGATGTGAGAGGAGAGTGTATCATGTTCTTGAAGTTGGACATCAAGATTTTAAGGTGTTTTGAATAAGTGATGATGATTAGATTGTTGTGAGAACTCATGATGTTATTCATAGATTTTAGAACTCATGATGTCATTCATAGATTTGACAACTAATAAATCTTGATGGTTATTGATTAATAGATGGGCTTCTTAGAGGATTTTGAAGGAGAATCTAAGAGTTCTTAAAGAGTTAGTGAAGAGGATGGTGGAGTTCTTGGGGGGCATAGGTGTGATGACCAATATCATTATCATGATAATTATGATCAAACACAACTTAAAAAAATCAGGATTTTGGTCAACTTCAAAATTAGAGCAAACAAAAAAATATCATTGGATATAATATTTTCTTGTGATTGTGATACCCAAGTTTTGAAGCAATCCGGACAAAGGATACTCAAGAATTAATTTTTAAATTATTTAAATTTAGTAAATTGGAAAAATTAAATACAAATCCAAATTGAACGATTTTGATGTCGTTGGATTAAGAATATTATAATAAGGTCACATAAAAAGTTCCATCAAATTTGGAGCTCGTAATTGATCATAATTAATTTTTGAAGTTTTTATCTTCAAAAAATAATATAAAATAAAATATTGCTCCAAATCAAGAAATTTTGGCGCGAGTATGTTCGTTTCATCAAGATACACCTCAGTGTAAGTTTTGTTATTTTTTTTGGAAATAATGACAAATTACACTAAAATTAGGTATTAATTAAAATTATTGCTCATTTATTCAAAATAACTTATTTTACTATTCATCATATTAATGTATTACTCATCCAAAATATCTCATATTGTGTACTTATTAGCTAAGTAAACTTAAGAGTGAAGTAGGAGGAGATGGGAAGAAAAATACAAATTGTACACAAAAAATTTAAGAGGAAGTGGAGAAATCAAATGGTACACTTTGGAATAATGGAAGAGAGAGAAAAAGAAGAGAGAATATATATATATTTTTAAATAAATACCACTTCCCCTCCCCCTCCCCCTCCCCCTCATTCTCCCATTCTCCTCTCATCTCCCCTCCCCTTCTCCCCTCTCCCCTCTCATCTACTCTCTCCCCTCCACTTCCCCCTCTTCCTCGTCAGCTACCATCGGTTTCCCTTGTTGACCTTCAGTAAAGCTTCATTAACAGTAATAAATGAGACATAGATGAAAATTTTTCTATTCTTTTCATTTTATTTCTTTCTTCTTCTTCTTTTAATAATAATAATTATTATATTATTATTATTATTCCTAATTTTTGCCATTTTCTTTCTATATATATATATAAATATTAATATTACTATTATTATTCCTAATTTCTAAAATTTTTTTTTTTAATTTTTTTTCTTTATATATATATTATTACCACCACTATGGGACATGATGCCAAGTTAGCAGGGGCTAACCCATCATCAGTTTGGGGTAGTCCCTTAGCCCCAGGATCATATTGAGTAATTTAAAAGATAAAATATGCAGGCATTAAACATAATTTATTTATTCATTAATTTAGAAATATAATAAAATTTTGATCACAAAGAAATAAATAAAATAAAAAGTTACAAACTTTAAATAGAGTAAAAAATAATAAATCTACAGGTAGCAGTATCAGCACTACATGATCCTTAGCACCATTCCTCTAGGATAAGCTCATGATCTGGGCACATTCAAAGGCGCTAGCATTTGAATACTGGTCAGTTATGAAAATAAGTACTAATAGATGTCAATTTTATAATTGTTAAATAATAAGTAAAATAATCAATAATTTGACAGTAAATAAAAAAGATGTACAAATTTATCCCTTCAAACCTATTTCAATTTCACTGAAACTTTAACATAAAAATAATTGTTGTCACAAAATTAATATATACTTTTAGCGTTTGATATATGACACAAAAATATGATTTTGTTGGGCATACACAATTAAGGAAAATGGGGTTCTATTTTGTGTTATATGTGTCATAATTTCTGCAACTTTCATTTGAGTCATTTTCTTTCTTTCTATATATATATATATATTAATTTATGCAATTTTTATTTTAATCATTTTCTTTATATATATCTATATATTTATATAGAAAGAAAGAAAAAAAATGATTGAAATGAAATTACAGAAATTAATATATATATATAAGAAAAAAATGATAAATAAAAGTTGCAAAAATTAAAAAATATAAGTATATATATATATATATATATATATATATATATATATATATATATATAGAAAGAAAGAAAATAACTGAAATGAAAGTTGCAGAAATTAAAAAAAAAAATATATATATATATATATATATATATATATATATATAAAGAAATGATTGAAATTAAAATGACATAAATAGAAATAATAATAATAATAATAATAACAATAATCATAATATTAACATTATTAATAAAAATAATAACATTATTAATATTAATAAAAGAAGAAGAAAAAAATAAAAAATTTATCTATTTCTCATTTCTTACTATTAATGAGGCTTTACTTGAGGTCGGTAGGGGGAATCCAGTAGTGGATGAGAAAGAGGAGCGGGAAGTGGAGGGGAGAAGATGTGTGGGGGATAAGTGGGGAAGGAGTGAGAGAATGTGGGGGGAGAAATGGGAGGATGATGGGAAGGGGTATTTATAAGATTTTTTTAATTTTTCTCTCTCCTCTTTCTCTCTTCTCCATTATTCCAATGTGAGAAATTTGGCTTATTTTCCTCTTAAATTCCTTGAGTGTACAAATTAGCTTTCTCTTCATTCTTCTCTTTCCTCTTTCTCTCTCCTCTTCCTTTCACATCTTTCTCTCTCCTACATTATTTCCATTTTTTTAATTTTCTCTCTCCTCTTTCTCTCTTCTCCATTATTCTAATGTGAAAGATTTGGCTTTCTCTTCCTTCTTCTCTTTCCTTTTTCTCTCTCATCTTCTATAATTTCTTTCTCTCTCTTCCATTATTTCCAAAAAATAATAATAAAATTTGACACGGAGGTGTATCTTGATGAGACGAACACACCTGCACCAAAATTTTTTGATTTAGAGCAACTTATTTTTATTAATTTATGAAGATAAAAAATTCAAAAATTAATTATGGTCAATTCAGATCTCTAAAATTGCTGAAACTTCTTATGTAGGCTTTTTATAATATTCTTAATCCAATGACTCTAAAATTGCTGAATTTGGACTTGTATTTAATTTTTCCAATTTACTAATTTTAAATAATTCAAAAATTAATTCAGTAGCATCTATTATCCAGATTATTCCCAAACTTGGGCATTATGATGCCAAAAATATACTATATCCATCAGTGTTTTTGGTTTGCCTTAATTTTAAATTCGCTCGAAACCCTGATTTTGAGTCGGATTTAGTCCTAATTAACATGGTAATGACTTGAGTCGTTATAATAACACATCCCAATTATAGCAATATCACCATGACGTTGATAATCCTTTCCTTTTATTGGCAATACTAAAATTATAACATATACTCGATAATCTTAAAATTTTAGAAGATATTCTTATTTTCTAAACTCCAAATGAAAGGTGAATTATTTTGTGTTAACTAAGTTAATGACATTATGAGTAAAGAGAAAATTTTCACAAGCTTACAATAGTAGCTTGCAAGGACCACAAAAAATGAATCTCAATCAATAATGTTGGCCAAGGTAAGTCATTAATTATATAGACCTTATTTGCATCAATTAAGAATCCTTTCTTACTAATAATATACCTTAGGAATGTAAAGACTAGCATATTCACATTTTAAGAAATTGACATAGAGTTGATGAATTTTGAGCAGATCTAAAATAATTATTAGATGCTCCACAATTTTTGTAGAGTCAATTAATGTGTCATCAATAAATACAATTACACCTTTGCCTAGCATATCCTCTTCACTTGATGTACGATATTCATATTGAAAGAATAAGCATTCATTAATCTGAAAGTCATAATAATAAATTCAAAATGCCCACGCTTAATTCAAAAAAAAAATCATGGAATTTCTTCTTCTTAATTCCTTAACTAATGATAACTAGATTGCAAATCAATCTTCTAGAAAACAATTGCTTAAGTTTATTGATCAATAAATAATCATTTTGAGAAAGAGGATATTTATTCTTGATTGTAGCTTTATTTAGCTCTAGATACTTTATGAATATACGCATTGATCCATCAATATTTTTCACAAACAGTACTAGAGCTCCCCCATGATGCTCTTTGACAAATCATATTAAGGGTTATTTGGAAAAAAATATTTAAAAAATTTGCTCATAATATCGTATGTAATTTTCTCAAAATAATTCTATAAAAGTATAAAAATAAGCATCGAATTCACATAATACATAATCTTATAAAATTTTAACACACACAATCTTACCATAAGAGTTTTGTATAATTATATAGAGTATTGATATGATAATAACAAAATAATAAGAATGATAAACTAATTTGCTCCTAGACTACTTTAGTGTTGCAAGATGAGAATTCAAACTCTATCACATAACATATGAAATATCATGAAATTTAGATACTATTAGTATGAACAAAGTATGTGAATTAGTTGTAAGATAATTTTATTAAATGTAAATCTACATGATAGTTTCTCAAATCATAATAGAGTGTCACAAATGATATTGGTTTCTTTAATTATAAAATCATAGTTTTGCATTTGAAATTTCTTTTGCACTCGCATATGCCTTTATAATCACATTTGCACTTAGCATTTGAGTATATATACTTGAAATTAAAGTTTAATTTGTAGATTAATAAGATTGGAAAATACTTTATATAAACTAGTATGTTCTCAAATAGATATCTATAGTAATAATTGAAAGGTAAATTTTCAATGTAATAGAATTTTTTGAAATTTAACAATTTTGCAAAGATATATAGCAATCACATGCATTAGAAATATATAGACATTTCTTATCATAATTGCCAAAATGCATATATACATAAAAGATCTTATAACAACATGTTTAAGAAAGAACATCTAGTAATTAAAATATCAATTGCTTTATAATTATCAAGTAAATATTATTTAAGATGATATCATATTAAATTAAATATTTTGTTGCGCACCAACAAGAGAAAATTTCAGCACATCTATCAACATTGTTGACTTCTTTAAATATAACTAACTCCATGAACCGACCCTTCTTAGGGTAGCAGTACAGATCTCCTTGTCGCGTCTTGATTGTTATCATACACAAGATTATATTACGATATTTAAATAAAAGAAAAACATTCATCATTATAAAAATGAATCCATTATATAAACATATTATAGCCAATAATCAAATGTTTTTTAATTTCCTAGTCATCGCTCCTCTTCAATTTAAGTGTAGCGACTCCTCACGAACGACTCAAGCAGTTATCTAAGCTCCTGAAATTGACACATGAAATATACGAGTATTTTGATTCACTTAGTCGTGAACTATGTGCATAAAACACTATAGTTTTTAAGAGGTAAACAAAACTTGCATTTTCATTAAAATAATATGCCACATTGTATAAGAAATTTATTGAATTAAAGTGCAATAGAGACTAACTTATGCCATCATAACAAAATTTTCATGTCATAAATACAACAATGTTATGTCTTTTATTGTAAAATCATATAAGCCTTGTGAAGTGCCCCCCTCAAGATTGCACCATATGTCACCTTTTTTCTCCAAATTATTGGGTGATGCCCTCATGATATTTGTACAAACGCATAATAAGAATCTCCCATGTGGAACTGAACATAGAGATCAAACAATCATTTTAAAGATATTAAATGCATTTTAAATAAACTTTATGTTTACATGTAAACGATAAATATAGGAAAACTTGTGCTTAAAAATTAATATGCCAAATGGGAATATGATATGAATCTATCTCACAAAACTTTAAAAGTCTATCGAAAACTACTGGTTTTGTGGAAACTTTATTCATGTAGTTTCATGTATTTATACATACACTTATTATAGATTCCTACCCATACATAAACATGCACACGCACGCACGCATGCAAACTCTCAAACACACACACACATATTAAGTTAGCCTTCTTAAAGAAATATATATATATATATATATATATATATATATATATATATATATATATATTTATATTTATATATATTTATATATATTTCACACACACAAACATATTATCACATCGAGAAAAAAAATTCTCTTTTAATGAGCAACATCTCTTTTTTTACCACAATAAATATGATATAAAAGAAAGAAAGAACTATTATGGAGAAACACCAAATTTTTATCCAAAATAAATCATTTAAAAAATAAAATATATGGGAATACATAAGTATTTTAATAATATACAGAGAAATAAAAAAAACTAAGAAGATGAAGGATCTCTTCGCAAATCAACAAAAGTTCATTCTCCTCCAAGAATCTCCAATATCTTATTATGCTATTTGAAAGAGGGATTCCGAGATGAATTATAGAAAATATATCTATTTTGAAACCTAATCCTTAGAGTTTTCACCTCCCCACTAACATCACCATATGTTTCTATTGATCTAAGACAATATCATATCAATACAATTTCATCGTTGTGATGATTAGCCTCTACAATAAAAGTTTGAACTATTGAATGATCTTGTGATCCAGTAGATTTTAATCTCGATATGAGAAAAATTCATACGGATCACATAATTATCTTATTAAAACTTAACTTTTTTTTAAAATAAATAAATACATACATATATATATATATATATATATATAATATCAAATTTACAAAGCATGTAATATAGGCAAACTAACAACGTCCTTTTCATGATTAAAACACCCTTCACCCAAGGTTTGTTTACTTTGAAATCTTCTTTCAATAAAAAAGGCAACACCATCTCATCACGTACTGCAACATTGCAAGCATAAGCATGTGCGAAGCGCCCACTGGCCAAAGATAGATAATTCTCATATTCCTCAACACAAAATTCTATAACTGAGAAGACTAACTCTTATACACAAGTGAATTCTTTTACACAAGTGAATTGTACCAATCAATCATAATTTATATGAAAATCACATAACCTCCCTTAAGCAGCACTTGAAACATCGATATTAAAAAAAAGCCCAAAAAGCCTCAGCACCCCAAAAGCCATGAGCATAGCAATCCACCCGCCAACCAAAACCCTAGTGGCGGCCTTCCATGCCGCGGCGCCGCCCAAAATCGCTCCGACGGCCCCAAAAGCTGCCAATCCCATGCTGCTGACCGCCGTGACGACCGCCACCCGCATCGCCCACAGCCCGACGAACCCACCGGCGAGCAGTGGCATCAAGGCGCCGATGGCGAACGATATCCCGGAGGCGCCCGCCGCCTTCCACGGGCTCGGGAGGCTATCTTTTTTTCGTTCCGGCAGCGCCGACTCGATGTCGTATTGCGTGTAGACAGAGACGAATTCGCCAATGGCCATGCTGCAGGCGCCTGCGACTAGGCCCGCGAGGCCGGAGGCCAGCATGGCGCGAGCGGATTGGTTGATGGCACCGACACCGATCATGAGGGAGGAGACGGAGACGAGCCCGTCATTGGCTCCAAGAACAGCTGCGCGGAGCCACTGGGACCGCGCGAGGTAGTCCGCTGAGGAGGTAGAATGAATGGAGGGATTTTTAGTGTTTGAAGGCATGATTTGGGTGTGTAAAGGAGTGTGGCAAGCACAAGCCCTAGTGGTAGCATTTATAGTGGAATTGGGAAGAGAGGACTGCTGCATGTACCTAAAATGTTTCTAAGGAATCTCAAAAGTGGAGTGACTCAATTCTGTCAAAAGAGAAATATTTTTCTCTTCTTATTTTTAAAAAATTTAGAGTTTTTTTGGGTTCACACTTATAATTTTTCTAAAGTTTATAAAAAACTCTAAAAAGAGTCAATTTTGCAGATATTTTGAAAGAATTTGAGATGTTTTTGTGGCATATAGTAACTCAAAAATTTTTATTTTTATTTAAAGATAATCTCTTAGAACTAATTTATTTAGAAATTTAGCATCTTCTCTATTTGTGCAAATAGTGTATATATTCTTCTTATGTATCAATGTTACTTTCATCTAAAGAGATAGCGTGCAAGAAAATGTTTAGTAAAAATTTGATAGAGAGACTGAATATAAGCAAATATTGTGTTTCATGTATTCTTTTTTGAGGTTCTAAATAGACGTCTTCTTCAGTTATATTTACATGTGATTGATATTATTTCTGCCAAAAAGTCATATGTTTTTCACGATATTTTTTGAAAAAATTAAGTTTTATATGACAATTATGTGGCTTGTGGGATTTTAATGCTTAACATGTAACAATTTAAATTCAAGAGTTCAACTATTAAGCCACAATATCATTCACATATTCTTATATTTTGCATATATTTCTATTGAATCACTCATAAATAAAATTGGATTGTAGTTTTTCTAAAAAATTTGGTACCAATGAATAAAATTATCACCTTGAAAAGTTACTGTAACGGTAGGTTTTATTTTTTGGAAGCTGTTATAATATCCCCTTCAATGCTTCACAGTCATTAATGCACTTAAAATCAGTGATTAATTCATAATAAATG
This sequence comes from Gastrodia elata, assembly GCA_016760335.1. Lineage (NCBI taxonomy): Eukaryota > Viridiplantae > Streptophyta > Magnoliopsida > Asparagales > Orchidaceae > Gastrodia > Gastrodia elata. The sequence continues at coordinate 11,269,956 of CM028681.1, read as the reverse complement.
AGATTCACTAGCTAAAATTATGATTAAAAATTCATTAAAAACTAATAATCACTAAGAAAAAAATGTTAGGGCATTTATTAGGGTATTGAAATATTTTCCTTATTTTTTTAAGGCTAAAGTTGAGCACTCAAGTAGATGCAAACCAGCTTGCATTTTGAAGATTTAATTTATATTAATAAAGATATACAAATAGTTGTTGTAGCCTATAAGTATGACTCTAAAATTATTTTTGAATATGGTGTATTTATATTTTATCAATCACATATTTATTAATGATTGCATATTATTGAAAAATACATTTTGCATTAAAAATTTAACTCTATTTTTGGCTAAGTAGTAGGTAAATGCCTATATGATAAAAACCAAATGGTGTTGAGACATTGTAATTGAGTTCTTATTTGATTTGTTTCTGTTGGCACATACCTGACACAAGCTCTCGGGAACAATGTGCTAACTTCTAAAATTTTACAAGTGCTCCGTTAAGACCATTTAAAAGATTTATAATTTGGAAGTTGGGAAGATTTGTGGTTAGTAATCATGATTAGACCCCTCATCATGTGCTAACCCATAAGATCATGGTGGGCAGCTAAGCAAAGTAGTATACAAACCAATATCCATTCACAAAAGCATTCAAATATCATAGAGATTTCTATTCAATTTAATTTACTCAAATACAAAGTTAAACGATATTCATTCTTATTACATGGCCTTACAAGAAATAATAAACTTTCAGAAATAATTAAAATTATTCTATTGTGCAGCGATGAAGGTCCATTCTTATGCCATTCCTTGCTCATCCAAGTGTTCCTGACCTAACACATGAAATGTGCTAGGATTTAAATCCTAGTTTAATACTCTACTCATATATCATATATTACATTTAACATTTATATTGTACATAAATAAAATAACATAAATATGGATAATAAAGGGAATATTTTCAAAAGAAATAATGGATAAAATATTTTCTCTTACAAAATAATGTTTGAACAACATATAAATCTTTTTTATAGAAAATGAATCATTTAACATATAAACTTTAGGAAGTAAGCCCATTGATCGAATTATCATAATTTGAGTATATTTATTCTCTTAACTCCCTTTACATGCCCCCTCATAGGTTAGATATAGCTTCATTACCGCTCTAGATGTCGTACTAGTCACTGGATCAGTGCCAACATTATAAATGCATACTGAAAGAAACTTATATTGTTCATGTTAATCATGCTGGGATATCTAAGTAGCTAAGTACTTAGATATATGAAATGGGAGTAATTGTGCCCAAAATTATTATGTAATAATAATGATAATTCATAGTACAATATTATAATAAGCAAATATTCATCACATAGTGTAGAAGCAGTAAGGAAATAAATACATTCATACAATATGAAAAAGGGCAGAAAAGGTAAGCACATTAGATATAACAATGCCGAAATGCAAATATACAAGTACTGAATTTAATTATTACAAGCCAAAATATAATGATAATAAAAAGAATGTAAAGCTAAGGATCACTCTCTTCCAAATAAAATAACAACTATAACTAAGCAGATGCAGAAGGATCATCCTCTTATTCCTACTCCTCCCCTGACACACTCTTCAAAAAGCTTTAAATTTGATATGTTAGCTTTTTACATGTTAAGGTCCCAGCCAAGAAAAGAAAAAGTTCTTATGTTAGACAATTGTTTAAATATATTTTTAGTTGTTTAATGATTTCTACAATTTTAGGATATCACATTTAACTTAACAATAATGACAAAACTATAGATGCAATAAGACAAGTAAATGAGAAGTTATAAATAAAACATTTATAACTTATAAAAATGAGGCAAATAATAGAACATACCTCAAGATCAGTAGTTGCAACAAGGTTAGACAATAATACATATAATACTAAAGTATCTATGAAGATCGAAATAAATATCCTATCAAAAATATGATCATTAAAAATCATACTGAGTGAACAGTAAATATAATGATCAGTAAATATAAATGAGTAGTGATACATATAAGTATACAAAGTCAAACAAAAATTAAGACTAGCATCTAAAGGATAAAACATTTACTAAGTTTTTGTTTTTATACATCAAATTCATCTTATGTGACATATTTAAGGCAACAATGCTCAAAATTAGGAAATCAAACATAAGAAATCAAGGAGTAAGCAATACTCATAATAATAACGCATGTGATATTCATTATTATCTAATTTATCTATTCTAACTATTCTCAAAAAATATAAGCTTGGGATCTCTAACATCCTACTATCCAGTAAATTCTCAGAGTCACGGTCCTATAAAGTCAAATATTATAATTTATCAAGTTCCAATCCAAAATCATATAATATGGCATATTGAAGTTTTAATAATTAAATAAATCGTCCTACTTCGCAATTTTTCCATTACTGCAACCAATCTTGATATAATTTATCAAGATTAGGAGTTAAGAAACTAAACTCCAAATATAGGATTTAAGTCTCTTAATTTAGGATTCTAAGCATCTAAAGGATAAACTATTCAATACTATAGGTTAAAGGAAGTTCTATTGAGTATAATGAAATTTAATAAGATTGGAAATACTAATGCCACTAGATAGGGACAACTAATGACACTCAAATGGATAATCAGATTAAGTTTATATGACTAAGATTTGATCTAAATTTTAGACTAAGATATTTTTTATTGAGATAAGTAAATTCTTAATAGAGCAAGATTCTCTTCAATTACTAAAATTAGGCTTAAAAGGAAAGATGTGAGTTCTCAAATCACATCCTAAGCTAATTAGAAGTTAAAATTTAGGCCAAACTAGGGCTTAGTCTAAAAGAAGATTTATGAATTTTCATAAGTCAAAAATGATTACAAGTGATTTTCAATATTAAACGTATAATTTATAAGATGGGATGTGAATTCTAAATCCACATTCACTTGCCTTTAGATTCATTCACCATAATTAGGATGAAAATTAAGGTTTAATCAATTAAGACTAAAAATGGTTCAAATCATTATAATGCTTATTTTTAAGGGTAAAGGACATCATAGTTGGTTCTAATTTTTACTTAGATTAAGAGTTATACAAATTTACTAAAATGCCCTTCCTTAATGGTTCAAAAGTTGACTTTAGGTTCTAGAATTCTAAATTGAATCTACTCAATGCCAAATGATTCTCTACTATTTAAAGAGAAGATTAACACCTTAAACACTAAGTTTGGTTACGAAATGAGCTTATTGAATAGTAATTAGGATTTATGGTCATTAATAAATGATTAGTAAATTAAACTTTGGGAAATGAAGTTTTTAAGTTATAATTTGATTCTACACTATCTAAAAAGTCATTAGACACCTCAAAAACTAAAATTAAAGTTAAAATTATTAACTTATTCACTAATTATGGTTTTGAGTAATTAATGAGTGATTAACCAAATTAAGTATATGAATTTTTTTTACTCCATAATTAGGTTCTCCTTTGTTAAATAAAAAGAATGAGACTTAAATTATGAAATTTGGCTAAGGATTAGCCTAATAATCACCAATCAATTTTTAGAGTAATTATGGAAAAATTAAGGAATCTAATCATAGAAACCTAAATATTTTTGTAGATTAAGATTCTACGTACTTTTCTAATCAATATGGTACATTGGATCATTAATATTGGATTTAAATTGACTGATTTATTTTATTTATTTAAATGAAATATTTCTATTATCAAATCATAGGCTCAAAATTAAAATTAGGATTTAATAATAGAGTTATCAGTAGAAAAATAAATATATTAAATTGGTTATTTAAATAACCTAAAATAAAAAGGCGCAGGTTAGGGTCTGACTCGACCCATCACTATTCTTCTCCGCTTCGCCTTTGCCCAGACAAATGCCAAATTTAAGGTTAGGGTTTCTCATTCCATGCTACTCATAGAGGTCACCCGATGTAACAGCCCAAACTCTTAAGCACCAAGGTATTGTCCATTTTGGCCAGAAAAGCCTCACGGTTTTGCCCTCAGAAGATAACTTCCCAGTAGATCACCCATCCTGGGAGTGCTCCCACCTGAGCACGCTTAACTTTGGAGTTCTTATCAGGAACTCCACAGTTATTTGAAAAGGCACCTCGATGTTTAAGAGTTTCACTTATTACTACTTAAGTGGGTCATCACAGTCTCCCCAACTTAAGTAACTGACGTCCTTGTCAGTATCCACACAGATCCAAGAACCATTCATTGGGTAGATAGGACTAGAGGTGACCCCTACAGGCACAAGAAGTACCCACAACCATGTAGCACCTTAACCATCATGGGTTCAAGAGGCTGCTCACATGAAGTGGTACTTTGCCCTGTATGGCACTTAGCTCCTATCTGACATCCTATGATTTGCTCTGATACCATTTGTAACAGCTCAAACTCTTAAGCACCAAGGTATTGTCCATTTTGGCCAGAAAAGCCTCACGGTTTTACCCTCAGAAGATAACTTCCCAGTAGGTCACCCATCCTGGGAGTGACCCCACTTGAGCACGCTTAACTTTGAAGTTCTTATTAGGAACTCCACCGTTATCTGAAAAGGTGCCTCGATGTTTAAGAGTTTCACTTATTACTACTTAAGTGGGTCATCACACCTGAAGATTGGTTTTGATCTCAAATCAATACTTGCATCCAGATACATTGAACCCACCATGAAGCCCTTTGCAAAAATGCTGGAAACAATGGAATGATGAATGCCTTAAGTTGCCCTTACTAAATTTATAGGGTTTACTGTTGTGAGAAATGTAACAGCCCAAACTCTTAAGCACCAAGGTATTGTCCGCTCTTGGCTTGAAAGGCCTCTCAATTTTTCCCTCAAGAGATAACTTTCCAGCAGGTCACCTATTCTGGGAGTGCTCCCACATGAGTGCACTTAATTTTGGAGTTCTTATCAGGAACTCCACCATTGTCTGAAAAGGCGCCTCGATATTTAAGAGTTTTACTTATTACTACTTAAGTGGGTCTTTACAATCTCTCCAACTTAAGTAACTAACGTCCTCATCAGTTTCCACACACAAATATAAAAACTATTCATTGGGTAGATAGGACTTGAGGTGATCACTACAGGCTCAAGAAGTACCCACAAACATATAGTACTTTAACCATTATAAGTTCAAGAGACTACTCACATAAAGTGGTATTTTTCCTTGTATGATACTTATCTCCTATTTGACACCATATGGTCTACTCTGATACCATTTGTAATAGCCCAAACGCTTAAGCACTGAGATATTGTCCACTTTGGCTTGAAAGGCCTCATAATTTTACCCTCAGAAGATAACTTCCCAACAAATTACCTATCATGGGAGTGCTCCCACATGAGCATGCTTCACTTTGGAGTTCTTATCAGGAACTTCACCATTATCTGGAAAGTCGCCTTGATATTTAAGAGTTTTACTTATTACTACTTAAGTGGGTATTTATGATTATGTATATTAGATTATGAGTGGGTTGAAATAAGAATCCAATCTATATGAGTGCTAGCTTTTCATATATGCTGATCACATCACAATATTAAGTATAAGTAGTAGTAAGTACAGAGTGCAGAAACTAAGAGCATTTATCCTAATCATTTATCATAGAAGTTAAGTAAGACCTTCATCTCAGAAAATGGAGAAAATGCATCAAGAATTTAATTATTACAGACTATTTGCTTAATCTCAGAAAATGGAGAAAATAAAAAATATAATATATATTATATACTGGGTACTTTTGTTTCTTAAGCTCGAATGAGTGACAGTTCGCTCAATCTGCATTTAAGTTCGCAATATTTCTTTGGATTAGCCCTTTTTAAAAGTGATGTGATATATTTTAAAGAATTTTTACATTCTTCTTTTCTATTCTATCTTTTCTTTTACATTCTCATAATGATAGAAGTTTGTATGATATAAAGTCACTTGATGTGATAATATAATATTATCATTATAATAATACTATTGTATGAAAGAATAAAGACAAATAGGAATGAAAAAATTACTTAAATGGAAATAGTGGTCATTTTATAGCATTTGAATTGTTCCCATTATCAATGAGAATAATAAATATATGAATGACTAAATTGAATTTAGAAATAATAGACATCTTATTACATTTTCACTATTATCCATTATGATAATGTGAATGATGTATTTGAGATGATAATACTATTATCAATATTATCATACTAATGATTTATTAAGCACATTGAATGAAATAACCAATACAAATTCTTTTCTTTTCTCCTCTTTTCTATCTCTTACCTTCTAGATTAGGATTGCTGAAAAGAAATGGAGAGAGGTCAAAATGGGTGGCCGGACGGCTGGCCGAGGTGGCAGTAGCAAAAGGCTGCTAGCAGCAGCTACTGAGTGGCCAGCAGCTTGCTGGCTAGCTGGAAGGGGCTATCGCTGGCTGCTAGAGGCTGGTAGGATTGAGGAGGAGCTGGCCGCTTGTTGGGAGCTGGCTGGGAGAGGGCTGGAATGGCAATGTGGCTACTGCTGGCTAGTGGGGTTGCTAGCCGGTGACTGGGCTGCTGTTGGCAGGGTTGCTGGCTGGCTAGTAGGGCTGATAGCAGGTTGTGGGAGGGAGGAGCTGTTCTGTGTGGCCAGCTGTGTCAGGAGAAGAGGAGGAAGGGCTGCTGTGGGCTGCTGGGAGTAAGAAATTACTTAAAATTAAATTAATGGCATTTTTCTGCTATTCAGCATCCAAATACAATGAAACTTGATACCGATGTGTGTTACGACATTACGAACACCCTCGTACCGAAAATTTTCGATTTAAAGTAATATTTTTATTTATATTAATTTTTTAGGTTTAAAACGTTAATAATTAACTACGATAAAATCGACGCTCATAATTGGATGAAACTTCTCGAGCAGTCCTTAAATAATATACTTAACATAATGACACTGAAAATATTGATTTTGGACACGCATTCCAATATTCTTGATTTATAGATTTTAACTAATTCAGAAAATAAAGCATGAGTTTTCGTTATTCGAATTTCTCCCAAACTAGAGCAGTTTGATCTTTATAATTATTCTTATCTATTGTATCTTTGTTTGCCCTAATTTGAAAATCCCCGGGTCCTAATATTAGAGTTAGGATTTTGACCTAAATTGCAAAGTAATGCATCGAGTCGTTACACTATATGAGATTATTTTCCAAATAAATGTTCTTAACTATTGTAGTAAAGTGCATTGCTGACTTGCTTGACTTAGCTATCTTAAGAAGTTCTTTAGTCATGCTATCTCCTTATTGTCTTTAATACAATCGCATATTTGACTTCTATGGTTCAATGATAAATGTTCTTAAGTTGCGACATCTAGCAAACCACTATCTCTTTAAGCGTACACATAGCGACTAGCGCTGTTTCAATTGTTAAGGTTTCAACCTATATTAGTATCTGACATCCATTTAAAATTAATGTACAATTTTTGAAACAAGAATCATAATTGAATTTCTTTCAAGAAATTGTAGAATTCATTTAATGATTTCCCAATATATTTCTCTTAAACCTATCATGAAGCATCTCATGCTCCCATAGCATATGCAATGTCTTGCCTGATACACATCCGAGCATATATATTAAATTATCAATGATTGATGTATATGAAATTTTGGACAATTAAATTTTTTGTTTATTAATATTTAAAGATTGCTTCTTGGACATTTGAAATGTGCTCTTAGACAAGTTTTTTCCAGCTTTAAGTTTTTATCATTGAACTTCCTCAGCACCTTATATATGTATTTTCTTCAGAGTACTCTAAAATTCATTTAGATATTTATCTAAAAATTCTCATGCCAAAGATCTACTCAATTGCTCCTAATATCATCTTGAATAGTTAGGCAAACTATTTCTTTAGCTTGTGGATCCCATATTTGCTTGATCTTTCAACTATCATATCATCAACCTAAAATAATAGAAAACTATATTAAAAAGTGGTATGATCGATGAGATCCCTATCGGTGTATGAAAATATTTGGTTTACGAAGGAATTTATTAGTTTGCCAAGTTATTTAAAATTATTTTGAAGATTAGTAAGATGTCGGATGAGTGAAAAAAGAGTATTATTGTGCCTATTAATAAGAATAAAGACAATGCTCAAGATTGTACAGAGTATAAAGAGAATTGAGTTGATAAGTTATACGCTGAAATTTTAGGAGGTAGTGGTTGAATATAAATTATGAAGTGATACTCGTTTTCACAAAATCAAATTTGTTTTATGCTAGATAGGTTTTCCATGGAAGTCATATGTTTACAAAGAAGTTTGATATGCTATATGGGGCGGAATGTTGGCTAACAAAGAAGAAACTTATCGGTAAAATAAGTGTTGCAAAGACGAGGATGCTAAAATGGATGAGTGGGTATCATTTAAAAATGAGAAATGTTCATTCATGGCAAGGTTGGAGCGGCTCTAATAGTGGATAAGCTTGGAGAATGTCGTCTCAGACTATTTTGGCATATTAAAGGTAGATTGTTCGATTCATTAGTTATAAAATATGAATGTATGAATTTTGCCCATGTTAAAAGAGGAAGTTGAAGACCAAAAAATATGGAAAGAAACTATTATAAAGGATCTTCTATATTTGAAACTTATCGAGCATAATGGAAACAAGGGATTCATGCAACCAACCTAGCCTAAAAGGAATAAGGCTCTATGGTGCTCTTGTTTTTGTATTTCAATATTTAAGAGATAAATTTCATGATGGCTTTTGCCTCTTAGCCACCAGAAATTTGAGTCTGAATAGTTAGTTAAGTTGTTTAGTTGCTAAAAATATAAAGAGAAAATAGGCTAAGTTAAATCATTTGGTTGTTAAAAAAGAGAAGAGTATAATTACTAAGAACAATAAATTAATAATTAACCAACAATTAATTAATTAATAGATATTCTTAACCTAAAATTTACCCAAGTTATTAATTAAATTAATAATGATATTAATTAGTTAAATGCCAAATGATTAGTAATCAGTATTATTAATTTAATAGAGAATATTAATCCTTTAATAATAATGGGCATAAATTAATTAGCAACGTTATTTATTAATTAATTATTTTTTACTATATTACCTATTTAATTAATTGATAATTATCTGTTAATTAATAATAGTCATCACAATATTAAAACTGCTAGTGAGCAGCGCTTATCTGTTAATTAGTTCAATGAGTTGGCACTTAAACTAGCTTAAGCTGCTAGTGAGCAGGGCTTATCTGTTTTTGGGTGATAATTGAATTGCCATACGTACTGTTCCAGGCAATTTAATTTGAATATTTGGTTGGTAATTTTACTCGGCACTCGAATCTCGCTCGAATTTTGAGTCAAATTTGAGTTGAATGACTCGACTCAAACCCCATTTCGAGTCATGATTATAAAATGTATTATAGCTTACAAAGATTCTTACTTGATTGAGTGGTTGAGGCGCCTCATTTATCTTAAACCTAGAACCTATTTATTGTAAAACCCATACATAACCACTATGCCAAAGCATTATTTGTGTTATTAGTCAACTCGAACTTGAATTTTTTTATTCGACTCCAGCTCGATCGAATTCGAGTCGGGCTCAACTCGAAAATTTCGAGTTCGAGTTTGAACTGACACATATGATCTCGGTTTGAATTGAACCTGGAACCTATTTATTGTAAAATTCATACATAACCACTATGCCAAAACATTATTTGCGTTATTAGTCAACTCGAACTCATACTTTTTGACTCGAATTTGACTTGACTCAAGCCCGGTCGAGTTAGAGTCGGGCTCAACTAGAAAATTTTGAGTTCGAGTTTGAACTGTCTCACTCGAACTTGACTCGAAGCTAGCCTTACCTTAAATAATTTGGAACTGCAGGATCACCCGGGATGGTGGGTATGGTACTACTGGTTCTGCCCTTTATCATGGACAATTTACGGGCTCATCGTGACTCAATACAGCGACATGCATGACATGATACGGGTTCCAAGTCAGCCTAACCAGTCAAGTGACATGCATGACATGATACGGGTTCCAAGTCAGCCTAACCAGTCAATCAGTGACTGTCCTGCACCATTTTGGCTACAAAGATGGCTTATGAAGCTTTATTACTATATGCCGGCAGTATGATTAGTCATTAAACATTTTGGTGAGTCTTTCTCTGAATCTTCAGTCACATTTTTAAAGGCATTTGGTGAGTCTCCCTCCTTATTTTTGTATCTCCTTTTAAGGAAAATCATCAATATTGGTACATTTCATATTTTTGTCAGAACATATTGATAACACTTTTACAATTCAATAAGCGATAAAATATATTAAAACAGTAAATTACATTTACAATTGAAAATAGGTTGAAAATAAATGTTTGAAGTAAATTTACAAATATATCTACATGCATGTCTGTTTAAAATTTACAATACTTATCATTACTTTAATATATTAAAAAACTAATATTTATTCATTAATTTGATGTTTAATTTCACTTATAATGCTTTAGAATACAATATATTAAAATTTGATATTCATATAACCAATTTTGAAAAAAACTTAAATTTTAGTTAAGAAATCTAAATTTTTGTTGAACTTTAAGTATAAAAATGAAGGTTATAACAACATTATTAGATTATGGCGTCTAAAAGGAAGTTATTCCTAATACAATGAATGTCACACTACCCTCAAACAGAAACTTTTCCAAGCAAAAATTGGATCTTTCCTAAACTTTAATAGCAAATATGGGAGCTTAAATGACATTTATAACTTAAGTGATTAGCAGTGAAATTGTTCTCAATATATTCAAGTTTGTTTGCCAAAATTTAGCAAATAATACTAGATAGAATAAAAGTTAAGTAAAGCAAACATGGAGAAAAATTCCAAAAATTGGAAAATATAGTGAAGTCGAAATAGAAATTTTGTCAATCTTTGTGTGTTATTATCCAAACCTTAGAGTCAATATCATGCAGTGAATTCTGCAGGTAAGTTGTTTCCTATATATAGAAGAATTTATATGTCAAATTATAAGAACTAATATTGAATAACAAAAAATTTACGATGATGCAAAGTAAATAAAAAAATTTATAAAAATGTTCAAAATTTGGCTAAGAACTATAATTTTATGGAACCGTTACATGCATACTTGAAGTCTTTAGAGGCTTCATTGACGTGTGAAGTGTTCTAATGATTTATTAACAACATATATGAGATTAAACAAAGTAAATTTTCCAATCATAAAATTAATTATTAAAGGAATAATTAAAGCTAAAGTTAGAAGGAAATTATGTTCATTTCAAAGTAATATTCTGATGAAAATTCAAATTTTTATCTTCTTAAAATCTAAGGATTGCATAAGTTAATATGAAACTTGCAAAACTTAAAACATGAATTTGAGTTCAAGCTTGAAATTTTATAAACTCCATTTTATTTCTAAGATAGAAATGATTTACAAATTTCACAAAAATTAAATATTGATTTAGATTTGCTTCATATGAAGACTTCGATCAAATCTAAGTCATCACACATAACTTAGATTTCAATTTGACTAACATGCATGTAAAGAGAATGAGAGAAAGAGAGAGGACTACCATGATGTTTTATGTCAATGGATCTTAGATGGAGAGTGGTGATATCTTGGAATCTCCTTCTGTGATGGCTCATGTTACACAAAGTAGGATAACCCGCGACATCAACAGGGATAACCCGCCCTAATCGTCAATCGGATTAATACTCATATTAACTCGACTGGGAAAGGGTGATTATCTCTCATGCCATAAGTAATATTCAAGTTTTCACTACGACAACTTAGATATTAACTATACTTATCCCTATTCATTGATACATTATTTTAATAATTCACCGATGAATATGCTATAATTTATAAATTGATTCTCAAACACAATACTAAGTATAAGCAGTAAATGCGGAAGCCAAAACACATATCATCCATACAATTCATTTAAACAAAGTAAAACATCCACCTCAGAAAAGAAAAGAAAGAAAATACATCCAAAACAGTTCGTAATTTACAAACCAAACTGTAAAGTTCTTAAATAACTCTCTTCTCACCAAAATAAGAAAATGGCAGAAAGAAAACAAATCAACTACTCAGCAGTAGCAGGCTCCTCCTCCTCTTGTAGCCCTTGAACCTCCACGAAATTTGGCTTCTCAAAGCACTCCACACCTAACATGTTGGTTTCACATACTAGGGCTCAAGCCAAAAAAAAAAAACTCTTACTTTAAATAAATTCTCTATGTACAATTTAGGCTTTTAAATTACATTATAATTTTAGGATATCAATATGGCCAAAACAAAAATTAAAATTATATAAAACTACATATAAATTGTAAAACTAAAAATTGAAATGAACTGAAAGTAAAATAGTAACTTTAAATCACAAATACTGGAAATAAGACTGTAGCTGAAATAAACTACTGAAATACCTTGCAATATTGACATGTACTGAAATATATTACTGATATAATATGTAGTGCCCCGCCCCTTTGCTGCTTGCAACAAAATAGTATTAGCGATGGAACGTGTTATTACTGAATATATAAGCCACCTTCTACTTAATACTCCGAGTTAACATGGGACATTAATGAATGGAGGTGGAATCAGAGAACTGTAATGCCCCATCATTAACTAAGTTTAGTATTTTATTAATCTGATTAATAATGCAATCATATTAAATTGATGATCACAACACAATAAATGTATAGTATAACATATAATATAAAGTGTAGAAGCTAAAGACATATCATCCATGCATTCATCCATACAACAGTAATCAGTAAATACATACATCTCATAAAGAAAGCAAAAAATACATCCAGACATCTTTAATTATTACAGACTTTAATAAAAAAGTAAAAATAAACTCTCCTCTCACTAAAGCAGAAAAATAACTACGGAAGAAGATTATTACAACTACTCAGCAACACCACGCTTCACTTCATCTTGAGTCTCTTGTAGCACTATCAGCAAAGGCTCCTTTAAGAAAATTGAAGTTGACATTGTCGGTTTCGCAATACTAGGGCCCAGCCAAAAAGAGAAAAATTTACTTATATAATGAGTCTAAGTACAGTTTAGGCTCACAAAAATGCATTCTTTATATGACAGGGATATTTAGCATAAAGCAGTAAATAAATAGAAATGTAACTGGAAGTAAGTAAGCTACTGCAAATAACTAACCAATGTAAAACATGAAATATTATCTGCATAAAGTATTGAAAATAGATGCAGTAAACATAAAAACTAAATAGCATAATATTTAATATGGAACTTCAATACATATGCCAACTCAATTGCATTTGCTACAATATGTAACAGAATTGTGCTTCAGCAGCACCCACAAAAATGTACCATACAAAGCAAATTTTTCCCAACGCACTGAATTAAAGGAGTGTGCCCAATGCACTGAAACAAATGAGCCCAATGCTCCCATATATATATTTCTTATTTTGTGCCCAATGCACTGCTATAATATGAGCCCAACACTCCCACAATAATTCTTAATTTGTACCATACACACCACTATAATATGAGCCCAATGATCCCATAATATTTTTTAGTTGTTCTCAACTCGCCGCTATAATATGATCCCAGCGATCCCAAAATGGTCCCTGGTTGGGCACAACTAAGGACTATTTTGGGATCGTTGGGCTCATATTATAGCGGCGAGTTGAGAACAACTATAAAATATTATGGGATCATTGGGTTCATATTATAGTGGTGTGCATGGTACAATTAAGAACTATTATGGGAGCGTTGGGCTCATATTATAGCAATGCATTGGGCACAAAATAAGAAATATATATATGGTAAAATAGCATACTTAATAATCAAGGGTTCTAGATTTAGCAACTAATATAAAACTTAAGGGTTAAGACTAAACCTTCATAAATCATCTTACAAGCTAAGGTTAGAGTGTAAAATATCAAAATTTTCAAATTTAGTTTTCTAATTTTTTTTTTTAATTCACAATAAATTGACAAAATAAAATTATAAAATTGCTAAGAGTATTTACAGAAAATATTTGGTAATTTGTTTGGAATTTTTCAACTTTTCATCGTTTCCTAATGATTTTATTATTTTATTTAATTAAGAAAAATATGCTAATTATTTTGACATCGGATTAAAAATTTGACTTTGTCATTACGCTCATCACCTCCAAATTAGCTTGGAGTGATGTTTTGAAAATTATTGGAAGTTGTCATATTTTCTCGAATATTTTAATATATTTTAATACACCGAAAATTTGGATAAATAAATTGATCTCGAAACCAAAATCCAACTTTGCAGTTGTGTTCCTCACCCCAAATTAGCTAGGAATAAAATTTTGGGATTTTTCAGAGCTCGTTTAAATAACATAATCTTAATTATTAAAATAATTAATAATAAAAATATATGGTGAGCCTACCACCTAATTAAATCAATCTCATCTCCTCATCCTAGCCCATACCCTTCTCCTTATTTATCTACACTCAAATAGCAGCAATTATTTTCTTGCATACTGTTAGAAAATCTCAAAGAGCTAAGACAAATACATTCCTATATAAGGAGATGTCCATTATCAAAGCTTCTTCTTCTTCCTCCCGTCACCCGATCGAAGGTACCCCTATATCTTTCAATTATCTTTCATTAATTTTCAATCAAGTATTAATACCCCTGCATGTCACTTTTAAGCCACCATTAGATTCAATCGAGCTTGATCAAAGGCTCAAATTCATATCAATTGGCAATGATGAATAGTAAATTCGCTATATTTTTTTATATACTCGTTGCTAGGGCATCCCTTTTTGCAATGTAATCCTGCTCCAATCAAGTTGATTCATGTACCGATAGAAAGGTCTGGAGGAGAGCTTTCCATCGGTATATGGCACGCCCTGTAAAGTGCCATATTTTGGGAGTAATCGCGTGCCCCAGGTGACCTCCCGTTCGTCCGTCTGTCCCTCATTTTGGGTCGGGTTGAGCCCGAACAGCGAACTCGTTTGCGCGGCCCGCCTGGCTCGCGTGCGGTCCGCCAGGTGCGTGTAGCTCGCCAGGCACACTTGCGGTCCATGAACAGTAAATTACTATTCATATAGTAATTTCAGAATTAAAAAAATTATTTAAATAAATTTAAAATTTGCAAAATCTTGAACCCTCATAACTTTGCAACCACAAATCCAAATTTAGCAAAATTATATCTCATTTTGCTCAGAAAAATGCAAAGAATATTTTGGCAAGGTTAATTTTTCTATTTGTTGCTTAATTTAACTAATGACTTTTTTAGGCTAATTAATTATCCCATTAAATCCTAGAATTGCATTTAGCTATAACTTGATCATCTTGAATCCAAATCAGGTCATCCAATATGTCATTTTGATAAAAAAAAATAAGGATTACTAATCTGCATTAAAAATTTTATGATTAGATTGTTTAATTATTTATAATTACTCTAAAAATAGATTAGTGAATATTACTCATTAATTATCCAAATTTTGAATTTTAAGTTTTTGATAACTTAAAAAATAGAGGAGAGCATATTGGCACAGTCAAAATGATTGTTCTGTAATTAATTTCATTAATAACTCAATAATCACCCATTAATGAGTTTAAATCCTAATTTTGAGCTCATTAGCCTTAAAACTTAGTCAAATGAAGTTAAATTTGAACAAACTCAATTTCATTGTTATTCGTGTGCTACAAGGAAATTATATCCACTAACTTTGCTCAATTTGGACACCAAATTAGCTTTTTGGCCTTATTCCTAAGTCTCTTAAATTATACTTTTAACCATAAATCTTATTTTAGTCATAACTTAGTCAAAAGACCTCAAAATTTATTGATTTTATATTCTAAGAAATTCTTAGGGAGTAAGACACATAATTATATCAAAAAATTTAGATTTTCTTAAATAAAATTATTAATAAACCTTAATGAGCTTAAATACAAATTTAAGCTTATTAGCCTTAATTCTTGGTTAAATTTGGTGTTTTTAGTGTCTATCTTCGTATTAAATAGTAAGAAAATATTTGACATTAATAAAAATTAATTTGAAACCCTAATTCTTAAAATCACTTTTTGAGCACCTTTAAGAGAGATATTTTGATCATTTTGGCTAAATATTAAATTAAATAAACTTTAATAATTTAAATCTATTCTTTATATCTTAAATTAGTAACTTAATGATTCAAAATCAATTTAAAAATATTTAGATTCTTTTCTTATTTTAAAAATCTAAATTACTAAATTTAGTGCTTATAAGCATAATGCTATATTAATAAATAATAAATCATGTTAAATCATAAAATATTAAATTAATGAATTAAATCATTTTTTGGCATATCAAAAGAATTAATTTGGTTGTATTTTTATCAAAATAATCAGATACGTAGATATACTTATAAGTTTTATTTCAGCATACATACTTTGGGCCATTTTCATTTGAATCTTGTTTATGCTTTCTAATATGCTTATCACTTATTAATTTGAAAAAATATCATCATAAGGCATGTAACAAAAAGATGAAATATATATAATATTGTGGTGTTTGTCTTTGGATGATTAAAAGAAACACTGAGAATCTATACAGATTGAGCATGCTAGCAGCCCCTAAGAATCATATGGAGAGATTTAGTCATGTTTAGGAAGTTGGCAAATCCAAAGGAAAGACACACCATTGTTTTTTAATTTTGAATAAGCTACCAACAGGTAACGAGAAAGCTTTTTAAAGGTTATGTTTATGAGTTTACCCATTTGGGCTTAGGGGTCTACGAACTCGACTTTATGTTGCAAATGCATATGATAAAATTTATTTTATGCTTTTCTTATATACTGAATTTCAAGGGTAATATGCAGGGCAAAAGTTATTTTCATTTGGCAAATGCTTTACTTTCTCACTTGTGATGTAAAAATTTTTTTATATCACTTTTATATTGATTTATGCATATTATAGGATGCTAGAATATAATTCTTATAAGAATATTCTACTTACTCCTACTTGATTGGTAATTATTGATAATATTTCAGATTTTGATAATTAAGCTCTAAGGATATCTTCTTACATTAAAGTTAAAGATAAAGTTTTGAGAAGTGAGTAGAATGAAGATAATTTCAAACTTCTTTTGTAATAATTATTAACTATGTAATTCATATGATAGCTCTGAATGTAAATATGGGCATTAATATATTTTATTTTCTTTACTTTCAAGAATGTATATTTTCAAAGTATGAATTATTCCTTGAAAAATCTCAAACTCGATTTCCCGGTCATCACATAAAGAATGCCAACTAAGGTTCTAAGCTTATAAGGAAGCTATACAAATTAAGTGATAATCATCACTTACTAAGGATCAAACTAACAGAATGGCACTAATCTTCAACTGGGTTGGATGTTCACATTAAAGAGGTGAAGAGGCAAAAGCTCTAAGTCACAAAATGTGACTTAGCACTTAATGGTTCTAGGGTTAAGGTCGTCTATGCAGAAAGGTAGGTAGCTATGCCTTGGAATGCCTTAATTTTACTTAATTTAACATTTGGTCAAAATGGCCAAAATGTCTCTCATTAAGGGTTTTAAATGAGATTTAAGAATATAGGGCTCCAAACTAATTTTTTTTAATGCCAAATGATTCCTTGCTGTCTTATGTGAAGATTAACACTAAGGACACTAAATTTGGCTAAGCTTTGAAGTTAATAAGCTCAAATTATAGTTTAAGCTCATTACTGGGTGATTAGCAAAAATAAATAGGAAAACCTAACTTTTATGATATAGTCAGGTTCTATTCAGTCCAAGGAGTCAGTAGATACTAAGTCTACTAACATCTGAAATAAGAAAAAACCTTAAAAGGAATAATTAAGGGACGGGTCAAAAACTCATTTTTACTAATTGTTATCCAAATCTAGCAAAATCAGTGGCTATGAATTCCTTATAGCACACTGAGTGCAATAATAGTAAGTATGCTAAATTTGGATTTCAATAAATTAATCTAAGCTTTGATTAGGGTTTAGAGTAATTAGTGAGTGATTAGCAAAATTAATTATAGAAAAATAAATTTAACTTCACAATCATGTTTGCCTCTATTTAATGTGTGATCAGAGACATAAAATCTAAAATTTGGCTAATAATTGAGCTTAATATTCATTAATATATTTTTTAAAAGATTAAGCATGATTAAAGGTAAATCTCATATATCTAGTAAATGTTTTAATGCCTTGGTTAATTTGGAGGAAAATGAGGATGGAGGTCAAAAAACTAAGCTATTAAGGAAATTTACTAAAAGGATAATTAGATCAAATACTATTATTCAAATGGTTCACTATGAACCTTCTTTTATTTCTCAATGAATATTATGAGTTAGAATATTAGATGAGTGGGTAACACCTCCTCTAAATCTAGACTAATTCAATGTTGTTCAATCATACTGATTCTACCTTTGATTGACTTCAGCTCAATCATTATTATTTGTGGCCTTGATGACTTCAATTATTATGGGTTTAACTTCACGTGGTCTAATGGTAGGAAGTTTTTCTATCTCAATAGGGTCTTAATCAATACCATGTGGTGCAATTCCTTCTAAGAAATTAGAAACTTTTTTCTTAACTCTACCAACTCTAATCAAAAATCTATTTTATTGTGTTCCCAAAATCATGAGACTAAAATTTAGATCTTTCCATTTTCAATTTATTTGGCTTGATAGGCCTGATTGTGCTAAAGTGGTGAACACTTCCTAGAATGAACATTGTGGGATTTTGGTCTTCCTGGACTGATGGAAAATTTTAAGAGACTTAGAAAAGCTCTTAATTATTGGAATCATACTATTGTAGGTAATATTTTCTAAAATGTTTCTAAATTAGAAACATTAGTCTCTAAATTGGAAGCAATTTTTGAAGAGAATCATGTTGTTCATAATCTGGTGGCCTTCTTTAAAGCTTGGGCTTATTTAATCCAATCCCATTATGATATTGAAAGTTTTTATAAACAAAAATGTAGTGTTAGATGGAAACTTAAGGGAGAAAAAAATTCCAAGTTCTATAATAATTGGGTAAACAAAAGAAGTGATAATAAAATTATTAGCATTACCAATCCGAAAGGAAACCATTTAACTTGTGACAATGAGATTCATTTATTTGCCATTGAGTATTTCTCCCAATTGTATTCTCATGATAAAACTATTCCTAACTCCTCTCGGCTTCCTCCTGCAAATTTTGTCTCTTTGGAATACAATGTTAGTTTAAATAACATTCATAATGAAGAGGAAATCTAGAGTGTGGTGAAAGATCTTAAGTATAATATATGTCCTGAACCTAATGACTTTCCGAGGGAATTCTTTATAAAATTTGGCACATTTGAAAAATGATATCTGTAGTGGTGTTCAAGAATTTTTCTGCAATGTCCATTTCCCTAAATTTTTTAGCCACTCGACTATCACCCTCATCCCGAAAGAGAAAGTCTATAATTGGTGGACCCAATTTAGACCTATTATCAGCCTTTGCTCCACTCTTAATAAATCACTTACAAAATAATTGCGAATAGGCTTAAAACCTTTTTGTATCGAATAATTGAGCCAAGTCTATCTGAGTTTATTTTGGGTAGACACATTCAATACAATATTTTGGCTGATCAAGAGATGTTCCATAACCCTGACAAAAAAGGAGAGGCCATATTCTAATCCTAAAAATTGATCTTGAAAAAACTTTTGATAAACTTGATGGTATTTTTTTACCGTATGCTTATCGATTATGGTTTTGATGGGTCTTTCATTAATAATAAAAAAAACTCTATTGCCAATGGGTGGTACTCTATTATGATTAATGGGTCCCCTTATGGTTCTTCAACTCCTCTCGGGGCCTAAGGCATGGTGACCTAATTTTCCCTAATATCTTTAATCTTGCAATGAACTATTGGTCCTATAACATAAATGATATGTTCCCCAAAGATTGTAGTCTTCATTACAATTTGGGAGGTAAATATTTGGTTTTGCATTTAGCTTATGCTAATGATATTATTATTTTCTCTAATGCTGAAAAAAGAAACATCAATAAATAGAAAAACTTGCTAAATGTTCTTAAGCTTAACTCTGGTCTTAGGATAAATGTTAGTAAAGCAACTTTCTTCACTAACAGTAAAGCTTCTAATCACTTAAAAAATTTTATCAAGACCAAATTGGTGTTTAAGAGTGGTAAGTTCTCTTGTAAGTATCTTGGGATTCCTATTTTTAAGGGTCCTAAGATAAACTTTTACTTCGAATTAATTGTGCAAACCCTCAAAAGGATTAGAGGGTGGGAACATAAATTTCTTTTTCAAGGTAGAGACTCACTCTTATAAAATACATTCTCAACAATATTCTGTTTTATTGGTTGAAAGTTTTCTCCTCTTCTAAGAGTACTCTAAAACAAATCAAGATTATTTTTAATAATTTTTTGTTGACACATGAAAATGGTTCTAAAATGATTTAGTCCAAATGAGATGAACTTACTTTCTCATTTAGTGAGGGTGGGCTTGATTTGAGGAATCTTGAGGCTCTTCATACTTTCTCTTTAAAAATATGGTGGAAATTTTTGACCACCAACTCTATTTGGGTGTCTATTTTATTGGCTAAATATTGTGCTACTACCCATCCTGTGTTGGTGCCTAATAGAATTGTTGACTTGTTTATATGGAAAATGATGATTGAAAATAAAGAATTAATGGAAAACTTAATTTTTGGGATAAAATCAACTCTGCTTTTTGGTGTGGCTTGTATAGCGAGATGGGTCATCTTTTTGAGTACTATAACCCCATCCACCCAAAGGTAACTTTGGGTGATTTCTTATCCATTGATAATTCTTGGGACACTAACTTGACTAAAATATATACTCATATGGCCCTTCATAGAAAAATTCATGTCACAAGTATCACTTTAAGTCATACTTAGCATGCCTCAATTGACATTGTTACCAAAGATAAATTTAATCCTCATTTAGCTTGGCACATTTCTAGAAACCATACTACTTTCTTATTCAAACCTTGGTTTTGGCATACTATTTTCCCAACTCTTATTAGTCTTTTCATTTATAGATTACATTTTAATCATATTAGTATTGATGCAAAATTAATAAAAAAAGGCTTTTAATTACTTTAAAAATGATATTTAAGCTATTGAGCACCTTTTCATTAAGAATAATATTAGTTACGAAATTTGGCAAAATTAAATAGTATTTCGGGGAACAGTATAACATGATGTTTAAAGTTCAAAATATTCTGGAAAGATGGAACAATTGCAAGGTTAAACATCGTAAATTGCATGTTGGTAACCTTTTCGATGCTTATACATTCTGGTACATTTGGGATGATAAGAACAAGGCTAAACATCATACATAACTTTTAATCATTCTAGCATTCTAAAAAAAT
Source organism: Gastrodia elata (assembly GCA_016760335.1). Lineage (NCBI taxonomy): Eukaryota > Viridiplantae > Streptophyta > Magnoliopsida > Asparagales > Orchidaceae > Gastrodia > Gastrodia elata. The sequence continues at coordinate 11,248,637 of CM028681.1, read as the reverse complement.
TATTAATGAGGTTCATCAAATTATTAAAAATTTTTCTGTTAAATCTTCTAGCAGGAAATTGATTAACAAAACTTATTATAATAATTTAATGTATATATATTGTCGATGCTTAATTCTTCTATGGCTGAGACCTTTGCTTCTTTCGGTTTCTGTGAAGTTTGCTCTGTGTTGGCTTAGGCATTGGAAGATGTGTACGTTTGGTTTTTTATGTTTATTGTTGGTCATCTGTAGTTGTGATGTTCTGAATGTCGATGTTTCTGTTTGTTGTTGGCCGTTTGGAGTTGAGTTTTCTTGATGTTAGAGTTTGTGCAGTTATTTTTTCTTGTGCTGGGAGAGGAATCCATTTGGAGGATCATTTTGTTTTCTTCTTTGTTGTTTGGTGTGGTGTTGCTGTGTGTGTGTGTGCATTTAAATTTGTCATATTTCATTTTATTATTAAACTTAATTGCAAATTAATTTATTATCAAGCACTTAAATCACTCTAACTGAATTTATTTCTTAGACAAATTTCATTTGTTAGACTAGGAATACAGAAGGTGTCAAACTAAGTGAAGAGAAGGTTAGTGATACCGCCAACAAGGCAAGATTGTTATTGCTACGAGTTTATTATTAATATGATTTTACTTTATTTTTATGTATCTAAATATTTGTAATATTAAACTTATGGTTTTAGTTGTGTATTTTGTGAAAATTGCAACTCTTGTCCATTGAATACAAGTTCAATTCCCTTATATTTTATTATATTTTGCTTAAATGTTTTAATAGGATTCTGCAATCAATAATAATTGGTATAAGAATTATTAGTCTGATATCTGCTATTACAACAACAGTGGGCAGTCCACTCTAAAGCTCCAGGTTCAAAGAGGGACACCAACTCAAGTTTGATCTTCTATAGCCCAATGTAAATAACTAGAGAGGTTGGAGCCTTAAGAAAAGTTGTAGAGGAGAAATGAGGAAGGTGTGTGCCAATTTTAGTGACCTATAATGCACCTAGTAGGCCAAAAACCTCAAAACTATGAGGGAATTATATATAAAGGGAGGAAAATCAAGAAGAATGGGTGCTTTTGAGATTGGAGAGTGTAAAGTACTTATTCATATAGTTGAGGGGCTTATATAGAACCATTGGAAAGCCCTAAAATGTATAATGTGCAATCATGACTGCAGACAACTACGATTGAATCAGGCCACACACAATTGTAGAGCTTAAAGATGATTTTGTGGAGGTTGATGCGGTCATGGGAAGATGTCCCTGAAAGTGGAAAGCTGTAAGGGGTCACGGGGGTGACGATACCGCCCATCCCCAAAATTGGGTTCAACATTTATGAAGGAAACCTTAGTGTGAACCTTCTAAGCGTTCTCTCTCGATCTTTTTCATAACATCAATCGCTCATTGGTCACCATTAACCATAGGCAGCTGCATCTCTAACAATTTTTCCTCTAGCAGCCATCCATCTAATTCTACTCCAACAACCCTCTAACAACTATTCAGTTGTACCAAGTTTCAATATAGCGAGAGTATCTGCATTTAGTTCAATGATAATTCCATATTAAGGGTAAAGTAAACTATGTTTTCCTACATTTACTAGTTTAAAGTTCGATTTACCTTAACACCATTAACTTTCCTTGCACATGCAACCACAATCACAAACTTCCTAGAATAACTATATATATACATATTACTACATATGCGTAAATACATGAAATCAATCAAATGATATGCATAAGAGAAATATTATTATCATAACAATTTTTAAGATAATCATAATACAAGTATTTAACAGCCATATTAATCTGTCAATCAATCAAATTAAAATTATTGATGTGTATGATAAAATTAACAAAACAATCATTTAAGCTAGCTTTTCTAAACATAAATTACGAAGTCTAAAAATCAATTAAAAATTAAAGAATATGAGATCAATAATCAATCTGTAATTCAAACCTGCTAATAATTATGCAAGGAAAAGTTCTTTTTAAGTGTTTTCTCGGTATTAGTAAGAAATAAATTTTCAAAAAAACAAAACATGATTATATTTGATATATCAAAGAAACTCATTCTGAAATTATCCTCTAGCATAATATTAGAATCTGGGAGGAAAGATCAGAAACACATCTTTCTGTCAAAAAAAAAAAATCAAATTTTTAAATATCACTATTTTAAATAAAATTGTTTTGTAAATTTGAAATATTTACACATGATAAATTTCTCTCCTTTTGTGGGTTAAGATATATTACAGAGCATCATAGAATTAAGAGAAAATGCTATTATAGCAAGTAATGAATAATTGTTATTTGGGATGTAGCTTGCTAATGGTCATCACTCAGTGAGGTAAACTCTGCTCAAGTAATGCCACCAAATAGGTGGTATAAAATGGTCACTTAATATCTTTGAAGGGTATGAAGTTACTTGCACATTTGTGGCCTTAATTCTGACTCTGGATGAACTTCTGACTCGATTGTGCTGTCCTGTATATATTCAGCTTCTCCATGAGAATGATAACTGTAAGATACAGCACTCAACCTTCTATCAGACTCAACTTCCCCTGTCTCATCATCTATATGTTGACCTTTATTAGCATTCCCTCCATCAAATATGCAGTTTCTCGCATTCCCTTCATAAAACATAGACAACTGAGAACCAACATCCGAATTCTGGATGCTAGAATCAGAAAACCGTTCTGCATCTGGAATATCTTTTTCACAGATTTTAACAATCTTGACATCACCCTTTTGAGTGACCCCACCAGAGGATGAGATGCCATCAGATGAAGAAAATCGTCTCAATGAGTAGCTTTTGGAAGACTTTATACTGGGACATTTTAGCATTTGTAATTTTTCAATTTCATCATCTTTTCTCGCTATTATATCCTTCAGAGATGCAACCTGTTCAATCAAACACAGAAAACCGAAGTTTCTATGATAAGCATATTAAACAAGTATATCTGAATATTGACTTTCAAGCATAAAATAATAAATTACAATGTATATAACTTGCATATATTTTTGAAGGAAAAGAAATTGTAGCATATACATAATAAATACAGAAAACAAGTAAAAGGAAATAAAAAACGTCATTTGTGAGGATATAAATCGCCATTTAATATGCATTACTAATCAATACTTTCCTATTATAACAGTTCACAAACTATCGCTTTAATGATAAACTTTCCCAGTAATTGGAGCATAGTTACATAATTATCATTTAGATCCAACTTGTAATATAGCATGGATATTTAATTAAATTCCATGTCTTTATAAATGTATATTTCAGTTGTTCTGAGTTGGAAACTGAGTAAACAACCTTTATTGGTAGCACGTTATGAATAAAATTCAATCAACCACACCGTTTATGTGCTTCCATAACCATAAAATTAGCGGAGAAAGCACTATGAACATCAAATATACATGAAAAACTTGTATCTAGTGATTGAGGCTCGGGATTTGTTATTTCAGGTCATGGAATCAAATCCCACCGCCCACACATAAAAGAGAAAAAAAAAATCAAATATACATGAAAAACAAAAATCAGGAAAAAATATGAGCGAGAGCAGCAAGAATATTACTACATGGAAAAGAAGAAAAAGATGAAGGCAGTCGCAACTCAGAATATATAGCAAATCTGTAAAAAAGTACTCACTAATCCTAAGCCTCTTTGATATGCTAACCCTCATTCAAGACACGACAAGACTACTCAAGTCATCTCTTTGATGGCATATGGCATCACCGCAAGGAAATGTAAAAAGGCTAACCCCCAATTTTTTGGGTTAGTGATTCTAGCCCTAAAACACCCAAAGGGGAAACCTTTCGGTCAGCAAATTAAGGGAGAGACTGAAACAAGCTCAAACAATTCAAGGCACCCATATAAGAATCTCTATCTTGGCTTAAATATTCTCCCTCAAAACAAATAATAACTTAACAAATCTTGTGTCTCCAAAATTGAATTAAATCAATCTATGATAATAAAGATTAAGCAATGCTAAAACTTGGCTATTGGAATTGACTTTGTTAACATATATGTGGGGTTGTTTAAGAAATACTTTATCTTCTTCAAAACAACTTCACCATCTTCAGATTTTTGAGTCAAAGTACAATATATATATATATATATATATATATATATATATACTTTTTTTTTTTTTGCTAATGTGTGGCCGGTGGGATTTGAACCAATGACCTGTGATAACAAATCTTGTGCCTCAACCATTGAGCTACAACACCATTCAACCACTGAGTCAAAGTACAATATATATATATATATATATATATATATATTTTATATCAATAAAATTACATCAAATTAACTCTTAATAAATAAATGCATACTCTCCTAGTGAAACATTTATAAAAGTGAAATAGTAATGTGAGCAACCAAGGAATTAAAATGGGGAAACATCAAAAGACATCAACTCAAGCTTCTCTAGCTTGGAGGTACTAATAAATATAAGCATATGATACTCCTCTATTTAATGATAGAACAATTCTCACACAATTCCAAGATCACTAGCTTTAAAATATGAAACGCTCTTGTTGATGTTGTTGATCACTTTGAAAAACACAGAAATGTCCAATGAATAGCTTAGATGTTAAGAATAAATTTTTCGTGATATCCATTTTGGATGCGTATAATTGATTGAACTCTCTCTAATAGGTGAATAGGCATTTGTTTAGATTTAGGTCATAAATTTCTTATAAGCGCAAAAAATCTTAATTAATTACCATTTCTATTCATAGAAGAGAACTCTCAATTAAAGAATCCTATAATGGTTGAGCAAGCATAAAATGGCACATGGTTAGGGGTAGATGGAAGTAGATACGATCAAGATCTTATGATTTCATCATCCCAGATCAACTTGTAATCCAATTTGACATTACTAACAAAAGTTTTATTAGTAATACCCAAAATTTTGATTATCAACTATGGGTTATCTCATAGTTCGAACACTAAGCTTCTAAGGTCTTGGATATGATCATTAGAGATTCAGAGGTAGTCTTAACTAAAGAAGTTATTGAGAGTCTCAACGAGACTTTAGATATAAATCTAAAACATATGGTTTAAATTTTAAATTTTGTGGCTTTGATTTGAGTTTATTATAGGTTGAGTTGGGGTTTACATCAGTTAACAAGCCCGAGTATTGGTTTAGAGTAAATCCTACATCCTTTGGAATGCTAGGGTAATGGATTTTACAGCTTTATTCTTTAAACATGGTGGCCAATGATTGGCTAGGTCAGGCTTACATTAAATGAAAGATCCATAATTGAGATAAGAATGAGTCTTACCTTTGAAAAGATCAAGATTTATATACATGGTGGGGTTAACATCTATCACAATGCTGAAGTTTGATTAAGAGTATGGCTTTGATCAATTTGAAATGCCTGAAGTAGTGAATGTTACAAGTTCACTATTTAAACAAAGTGTCCCAAAATTTGTTGGGTCGAGGATTACATTAATTGGAAGGCACAAGTATGAGTTTAGAGTGTGTTTACATCAATTAGAATGGCTGTTGTAGTGAGTCTTACAGTTTGGCCATTAAGACGAAGTAACCCAAGTTTAATTAGGACTTACCACCATGAAATGCATGTGATGGTAAATCTTATGGCCTTAGTCATTCATGCAAAGGTGGCTTATTATATGTGTTTGAATCTTAGTTCTCACAAAAATTGAATCATGTAACTTAGCATTGTTTAACTATGATCGATTAAATTATCTAAAAATTATCTAAGGCCTATTATATCTACTATAAATTAGTTAACTTAATATCACATGACTCGAGGAGGATCATTCAGATGACTAAGAATCTTCAGATTATTTATTTTGGGCTAGCTCAACTAGAGTTAGTTTAAGTTGATTAAAGATTAAATGTTTGACTTAGTTGACTTAACCGAGATTAGTTTGATTGACCAGAAGTTAGACTATATAACATAATTTAACTCAACAAGAAGAAATTAGATTGATTATGAGTTTAATTATTTAACATAAGTTGACTCAACTAAGATCATTTAAATCTATTTTGAGTTAAACTACTTAAATAAGGACTCAACTAGGACCATTAAATCATATAAGATCAAGATATTTAAGATAAGTTAGCCTAAGTATAATTAGTTAGATTGAACACAAATTAGATTATTTAACAAAGGTTGGCTTAACTAGGATCGAGTAGATTTAACAAGAGCTAGATTATTTAGCATAGGTTCACTAAGGATTGATTAGATCGAAATCATACATTTAACTTATATTCAATTAAGTTCAGTTAGGTCGGTAAGAACTCAAAAAACAATCTAGGTTCTTAGGTTGTACGCTTGATCTATGTAATTGTCGCTAAATTCATTTTTTACATTTTACTTCCTGTATATTCTTATGCACACATTTTTTATATGAGAAAATTATCAAAATGGTCCATTAGCTCTTGCAAAATATTCAAAATGGTCCTTAACTCTTGAAAATACTATTTTGGTCACTTGACTTTTGTTTAAGTGTTTATTTTGGTCCTTACAGTTATCAATCCCGTAACCTCCAATTACTCTCGTTAAATTGTAAGGGTATATGTGTAATTCGGAGTCCCCCTTCTTCACCGACTACCGGTTATGAACGGGTGTGACTTTTTAATTTTTTTCCATGTACAAGATAGGTCAACGACTTGTAATTTCTTATTCAACATGTCATGTCGCTTTGCATTCCACCGACGGTCGACGAAGAGTTCTTCCTCTACATCTCATCTTTCTGCGTCTCTCATCTGACGAAGAGGCTCATCCGAAGCGGCGTCTCTAGTGCTGATTTCGAATTTTTAGTCATTGGAATGTTCTTTCTCGACCGACAAAAAATTCTTCAACGTGTCACGTCTCTGGTGCTGATTTCAAATTTTTACAATCACTAAATTGTTCTTCTTCGATCGACAAACAACTCGATTTTTTACACTCTTATTTTTACAATCACGGAAGAAGCTCATCCGACAAACAATTGTTCAACATGTCGCGTCTCTCTACGTTCTCATTAACGATCAACGAACAGTTCTTCCTAGACCTGTCCTGTACACAAAAAAAAATAAAAAGTTGCACCTCTTCGCAACCAGTAGCTGGAGAAAAAGGGAATGTCGAATTACGCATATACCTTTACATTTAAAGTGAAGAATGGGAAGTTACGTTATTAATAATGGTACGAACCAAAATAAATACTTTAATAAAATCTAAGGACAAAAAAAAGCATTTTCAAGAGTCAAAAACTATTTTGAATATTTTGTAAGAGTATTATCATTTTGATGATTTTCTTTTTTTATATAGTGATGATCGTTTCTCATTTTCATATAAGTTGCAGCTTGTAGAAGGAGAATGGGTACTTGAACTCAAGAATCAAATAAGAGCTCAAACAAGTGCTCATATGAGCATTTATCAGAAAAAATACACTCATGAAGACTTGCAAGCATCGAAAGGAACGAGAAAGCATTCAAGATGTGAGTTTGGGAACAATGAGAATATACTCAGAGAGTGACTTTGAAAGGCATGTATATAACATATGAAAATTTGAATGCTTATGTTATGAGCACTGCTATAATGCCCCACCCACAATTCCATTCACAACCCATCTATCATTAAAACATTTAATCATAGTATTAAGAACATATAAATACAACGTATTGATCAACATCATGATTTTTGTGGGTTGTGTAAGAGAATACATCAAATTTTTGGTTTGCATTTATTTGTAAATAGTGGGAGCATTTTACATTCTCTCTCTATTCTTCTTTTCCTTAATATGCAATTAATCATGATTAATAATTAGGCATAACATCTGTTTGAACATAATATTAATTTTTGAATTTAAATTTGAAATCCAATTTTAAATGCAACCATTATTAGCTTGTATATGTGATCACCTTAACTATCTAATCAAGTATATACATTTTAATCATCAAACCTCATCCCATATTTTTTGATGTTGATTTTCTTTTCCTATGTGACCTTGATTTAGTTAAGCAAATAGCTTTCATAATTAATCAATAAATTTAATTGATCAATTAATAAATTTTATCATTTAATTAATTTAATTATTTTATAATTAATTTATATTTAATTGATATTATTATTAAACTAATTATCAATTAGCCAATTATAATTTGTACAAAATTTCGGCAATATGACAGCGGGTTTTATGTCAAAAAATACAACAAATTCAGCAAATAGCGATACTCAAAATCACATATAAAAGTACTCCCTTGCTTCAAAACCAAAGATTGACAAACAAAGTTTAATTTCTCTCTAGCTAAATCAAAGATCGACCTTAGTAAAGGCTTCAAATTATAAATTTCCCAGTAGAAGACAAGTCTTCACTTGTTGCTCGGGCAATCCCTTGGGCCTCTTAGGACTTGAGTAGTCTTGTCGTGTCTTGAATGGGTGAATTCCTTTGGTACAACAGTAAGGAAGGCACGAAAATTAAGCAAAGACAGCTTTGTCCAGTTATTGTGACATTATGGAGTAAAGATTGAAGAGACTGAAGATTTTGATCTTCTGTACGCATAAGACCTTTCTAAGCAGCTGGATTAAAGGAATCAAATGACTGAATTTTCCAAGAGAAACAGGCGCCAACCACCAAGCTTGCGCATGTCCTAGGGCATGGGCAAAGAGCATTGAGATCGTAGGCATGCAACAGATTGAAGGGGTTGTAGATTGTGGAGTATCCCATGAATTGAGAGTGGATGTGTGTGACAAGGTTCGACGTGTGCGTGCATGGAAGATCCTGTAGCCATTCATGAAGCCAAGAGGTCGTAGATTGACATGCAATTTGGAAACGAAGTCGATCATTCTATATATGAGATCATGCAATCATGAACTTCCATGTACATGGCTACCTTCATCTTCAGGAGTTATGTGCACATGGGACGATCATGGGTGAGCTGCTCATGTAAATGGGGAGTGAGAGAAATAAGGTGAGCTTCTCCTTGTCTTCTCATTTCATTGATTATCATTTCAATTTCTTTTGATTTAAAGAGCCATGATCTTCCTCCACCTTTTAAAGCTATTAGTTATTAGTTTGTTTGATCGGATTCAATTACCGTACATTAGATTATGAGCTCTTGGGCTGGTGTTACTGTTCATCAGATTCAAAAATACCCTCAGGTTCCTTTGAGTTGTGTGATTTAGTTATTAGCAGGTTTGTGGGGTTAGACATTTGGTAATCAGGAGCAGTAAGAGCTGCTCATCATCAATTGTAATATTTATAGATCTCAATTGAGTCAAGATTATTTTAAACTCGTTGATGTAGGTCACACGCATGTTCTCACATCTTGAGTTTAAAAAATCAATCCATGTTTTATAGCTTCTAGCTTATAAACCAGGTAAGAATTTATATAGCTTCTTCTTGTAAAGATGGTCATCTATCTTTCATCTTTAGGATACAAAGTTTCTTCCCTCAGATATCGTTTTGAAACTTGTTTTCTAACTTTTTGCACTGAGAAAAAATCATAATTGTATTTGAACCTACTATAGATTTGCACAAAAACTGTATAATGAAATAACACAATATATAAATACAAGCATAAGAGCATAGTTACATGGCCCAATGAAGGGTTTACTTATGACCATGGTCACACTAAAGAAAATTTATTATATGATAACAAGAGGACAGATTCAAGAAAAACAAAAAGCCTTCTTTTTGAGAAGATTGAAGCTAGGGTTTGTTGAATAATGTATAATAAACCCAAATCGTGTCTTTAAATGCCATCGATTAGTTTTGGAGAATATCACGTGTTTGGACACCTGAATAAAATGAAAATTGAGCTCCAAAATGAACCAAAATGCTTCTATCATCAAATTAACATAAACACACTAAACTTAGTGGCTAGCCCTTCAACCCTGAATTTAAGAATAGTTTATTCTGAAATTTAGCGAAGTTAACCCAAACAACGACAACATTCAAACCCCCATCTCAAGTCATGGTTATTCCATTTTGCAGCACGTTACAACCCAGTTAGACATCCCACTAGCTCGTTATTGGTGAGCCATTATGTGATGACCCGACGCCAGTTCAGCGAGAACTGTCCCGACATCAGGTACTCACATACCGCATGATCATATTGAACAATTTTGAAAAAAAAAAACACATAAACGTTGTAAGATATTTCTCATTTAATAATATATTAAATTTATAATGTAGCCAACTAACTTCTGGCAAAGTTCAACTTCTAGAATACAAGATGAACTTTGAAAAAGTAAAATAAAATAAAAGTAAAAGTTGCACCATAGATTCTTCCGCCAATGAAAATTTTTAAGGTTCTTGTTTAAGCTCTCTAGAAGTACCTGACCTGGTATTGTACATAAAATAATGCTGGGATTAGAATTCCCATTAATTAGAGAATACTCTAAGTACCACAGTAAACAAAGAAGTATTACATTTTATAATAGCAGAATGCGATTTACGGAAATAAAGATGCAGAAAAATAATAAGGTAAAAGCGCAAACAAAATAATTAATTTCCTGCAAAAGATATTAGCTCAAAGATGTAGATTACTGATATCATTTTTCCAATAACCCACCACGAATGTTGTTACTGATATCAGTTTTCCAATAATAATCCACGAATTTTGTTACTGATGTCTTTTTCTAGTAACAGTCCACGAATGCTGTTATTGATGTCATTTTTCTAGTAACTAGCCACGAATGATATTACTGATATCATTTTTCTAGTAACTAGCCACAAATACTGGTTCCGAACAACAAACCAAGCTTTAATATGAATTTGTCTCAAAAGCGAAGCTAAGCAGCAGTAAAAGTACAAAATATAATACATGTCATGTACTTGATATTTTTGTTCTTTAGGATCCAAGATTGACAGTTTGAATTTTGGATCTGCATTTAATTTTGATATTTTAAATTAGCATTTAGCAAGTATTCTTAGGAATAAATATTATCTTCCTTTCCATTCTGTTCTTCTTTTGCTTTCTTATTTTTGATTGAAATTTGATTTTTTTTTTAAGTTATTGCGATAGCAATAATATTTATTATAGTGTTATTATTATGATAATAATAATGTATAAAAGAAAAAGACAATATAAATGACTGAATTGAAATTGATAAAATTGATAATAATAGTCATCTTATAACATTTTCACTGTTATCCATTATGTAATAATGATAATGTGAACGATGTATTTGAGATAATAAAACTATCATTATTATTATTATAATAATGATTTATTAAGTATATAAAATAGAATAAAAAGAATTTAAAAAAATTCCTTTCATTTTCTCCTCTTTTTCATCTCCTCTTACCTTCAAAATTAAGATCGAGGGAAAATAAAGGGAGGCCGGACGTGGCCGAAAGAGCAAGGCTGGCTGGCTGCAGTAGCTGAGGGGGTTGGCTAGCAAGGGTTGGGGGGGGGAGGCTGGCTAGCTTGAGGGAGAGGGCTGCCCTGGCTGGGAGAGGAGGGGGTGCACTGAGGGGGTATAAGTAGAGAATAAGCAGGGAAGAGAGAGGGAGAGGTAGGGGGTCGGGCAAGTTGGCTGACAGCCTGCGCCATAAACGGTGCAGGAAGGTTCCGCCTGCAGAGCAGGCTCTGTCTTGCAACAGAGCCTACAATCCTGATCGGGGGGAGGGAGAAGAAGGAGAGGAAGGATCTTAGGGAAAAATTAAAAGAATTATTTTAACTTAATTTTTTCGCATTTTTTCGCCGTTTGGCGTCCAAAAATACGAAAACAAACACACTTGCGCCGAAAATTTTCAATTCAGGGAAATATTTTATTTTTAAGTAATTTCTGAAGTTTTAAACTTCGAAAATTAATTAAGATCGAACCGACGCTCCAAAATCGATGAAATTTTTCAAGCAGCCTTTAAATAATATTATTAGCACAATGATACAAAAATCAATGAATTTTGACACGTATTTTGATGTTCATAATTTATTGAATTTAAAAACTCAAAAAAATAAAGCGAGAGTTTTCGTTATCCGAATTTCTCCTAAACTAGAGCACCTTGACCAAAAAATTTATTTCTACCTATTGATATTCTTGTTTGCCCTAAATCAATATTCCCCGGGGTCCTGATTTCTGAGGCGAGATTTGACATAATTCTCAATGTGACGACTTTGGGTCGTTTACACATTAACTTGGTATAGTCATGCCTCACCCATATCTGGCTTTGCACCTTGAATCAGTTTCCACGAACAAAATAATAAGGTGGATTGCACACTACATTCTAGCACTTGCAAGAATTGTCAAGTTGAGCAATGAGGATAACACATTCATTCAAGTATATATTTGAGAATTGTAGTTACTCTCATATTACAATGGCACATTTCATCAGCTTCTCAATGGATTACTTGACAATTTACACAACCAAGAAATTCAAAGTTTTTTGGCGAACATAAACAAAAAGAGATCTACAAGGAAAAACAAAAATAATCCCCAAACCTGCTCAATCAAATCTTTAACATCCTTTCCCTCTTTACTGATCCTTGCAGCACCTAACTCGACTCCAGATACCCTCTCAGCAAATTTTAAGGTACTTAGTGTCTCTGGATAAGATTCTCCATCTGGATTTATATGCACAAACATAAGTGTTTTTGCATGTCCACCTGCATGTAGATTAAAATTACTAAAGAGAATAAGAGCAAGCAAAGCAAGAACTGGAATTTAAGGAAATGAATTTCTTTTTCTTCAAGAACTATAAATGTGCTAAAAAATTCATGAAAAGGACGACATTGAAGTAGGGCTGGCAATTTGACCCAAAACCCAAAACTCAAACTCAAAATATTTTGACTTGACTTAAAATTTTTGAATCGAGTTCGAGTCAAACAGCTTGATTCAAACTTATTAGACTCGACTCAAAATGACTCGAAATGACTCAAAATGATTCGAACTTGACTCAAAGTTCTAACTCGTTCGAGTTCAAGTCAAACTCAGCTCGAAAATTTCGAGTTTGAGTCTAGGTTGACTAGACTCGAAGCCAGCTCTACATTGAAGTACTTATTTAGAAAACAAAAAATGTAAGAGACACTCAATGTTTGTAAGAACTAAAGTAGAAAAGTACCAAGAGAACTCTGAAGAATTTGAGTAAGTTTGCTGTTTCTGTATGGCACATGAGCACTCTTCTGAGACAGTGCAAATATAACATCACCAAGAGCAGAGAGAGATTTGTTGATGTGTTGTGCTTCTTTGAGTCTATCTCCTGTCACTTCAGAGCGGTCAACTCTCTCACTTCCAGCAAGATCTATCAAATGTAGACATCCCCTTAAAGTGGATTGAGTTTTAAGATCTACACCTCGAACATGAACAGTGAGGATACTGTAAATGAAAGTGAAAAATTCACAGATCATTTATATTCATAGAGAAAAATCATTAGCCAAAAAAGATGTAAAGAAGAATATGACAACAACAAATACCTGTGGGATCGACTACTTCGTTCATTGAGAGCAGTTGAGCCAACAGCCCGGTTAGCTTGCCCAAATTCCATCAATGCCAAGACATCAGCAGATGATTTTACTGGAACCATGATCGCATCAGGAACAACTAAACCATGGGGCTGTGAGCTATTAAAAATTACAAGTGTATGCTTGTTAAAGAAACTGGGCAAATCAAAATCAATTACCAAATCAAAATCCTATAAAATCCATAACAAGTAGCATAAGAATAGCATCATTCTATGCTAGAATTTCAAGCATACTAATTGACAACAACCAACTGAGTACAAAGTTCCATTCATGCAATACAATATTAAAATATATAGCTTAAAATATAAGCACACATCTACTGTTATGCATTATTGTAATCTATTTTATCCTGATAATGAAAACCCAACAAATGATAAGGAGACATTTGATAATATGCACATTTTGATGTGGGAACTTCAATATCATAATTAAAGAACTAATCACTTCAAGTAAAGCTACATAAAAAAGAAATATAAATCTAAATGATGTTATATTACATAATTTGAGCAGCTAGCAATAAGAAATATTTGAAAAATAAAGCAAGGATATCGTTTCTGTGAGACATTATTGGAAAGAAGATCACGAATTTGTTCATTGTAGATCTCAACCATTTGAACTCCAACTTCGTATGTGTATGCATTTTTCCTCTCTTGAGAAATATGGAATAGGTCATTCAAAGCTCGATAATTTACCCCTTGTTCCTCCTCTGAAGGTAAGTCCGGTCCACTCTTCCGGATGATAGTTTAGATGTATGAAGTGTTACTTTAGATGAATATTATGATGCATTAAACATTGGAAGGGAGAAAAAACAAATATAAATAACTGCAATCTTACCATTGTGTATGTTTTGCCTGAGCCAGTTTGACCATATGCAAAGATGCACACATTGTATCCATCAAGAACAGATCGAACTAAAGGTTGAATGTCCAAGAAAACTTGAACTAGTAGTTTCACAAAATGTAAAGTTCAATTTAACAACCGATAATCATTAAAGAAATATGTCATGCAGCAAAAAGACAAAAAAAAAATCACATAGGAAGTCATGGGAGTATAGGATTAGAGATAGTAGATTATCTAGAGCGTATTATCACAGGTTTAATATTTAAAAGAAAGATTTCAGAAAAATAAGATGTGAAGAGACTAATTTGATGATAAAGTAAGAGATGTGTTAATATTAAAAACCTTGAGTTGCAGTTTGACCAAAGACCTTGTTAAACTTGAACACCCGATGGCCATCTTTCCCTTGTCTGGATGAATTTACAAGCACAAGCTCACCATTGTTGCCACTGAAATCTACAGCTTTTAATTTAGTCATTTGACCGGGGAGGAAAGGTCTTATCCGACAATATACCCTGATGTTTCCTGAAAAAAAATATTTGATGAAGCTTCAGTTTATTTTTATTTAATTGAATTTATATTTGTAGATTATTATGGCATTCTTCACTGAGAAGTACAACGAACATGACTCAAAAACCAAACCTAAATTACAAGACCCTTTTTCTCATCCCCTTCCTCCTCAAAATGAGATCAAGGTGAAGTTTGACACTCCAAATAATACACAATATAAAGCAATCATGATTCCATCTTTTAAATTTAGTAGGTACCTTTTAGTTCCTGAACTTCATTGTATAACTTCGTATTTTCTGTTAAAACTGTATGATAGTTTTCAGCTGCATCTACGAACATTTTAAGTCTATCCCCTGCATAATCACAGAAAATAGCACATTAAAGATAAATGCAGAAAATATGTTTCAAATGGCATAGTTCATACCCATGCTGATCATTTCTTCCGACCATATCCTTTGAGAATTAATGACTTCTACTCTAATGGACTCTGATAATGTTTTCAATTTCTGAGTTAAGAAGTGAGATTTTCTAAATAATTTGAAGTGTGCAAATATTAAAAAAAAATAATAAGCACACATACTCAATAATTCAATACCTTAAGTGAGCTTTGAAAAGTATTGAATTTGGGTAGCACATAATCCTTTTTATTCCATTTATGCAAATTTGACTGTAAGAGTGCTTCAAGTTCATTCATCCTCTTACTTGATTCAAACAACAAGAATTCAACTTCTTTTATCCTTTCTTGTAATTTGGCTTCATCTTGCTTTGCTTCAGCATCAAACTGCTGGTTATGATGTTCATACATATTATTTATTTCTAATTCCTGTTTGAGTTCTAAGATCATCTTATGATTCCTTTCATTCTCTTTAAGCAACTGCAATGCATTCTGCTGCTCATTCTTTTTACTCTCTCGAATTGCAGTCTTCTGTACCTACAGCAGAACATCATTTCATATCAAGTATAGCAGAAGCCAGTCCATTTGACTAGATGGATTTGTTAAAAAAGGAAAAAAAGTCTTTTAGCAACTCAAGTGAGAATGAATAGAGAGAAAGTATATTTCGAGCTTTTAAGAAAATTAGCAATTCATCCAAGTGATCTGTTAGACTGAGTTTTAACATTAGCAATTGCAACAATACCAAGAGCAAGTTTAAATAACTACCCAACAGGTTTATTTCAATAAAGTTGATAAATCTATTTTGGAGAGTAACTTCTTATTTGCTTCTTTAAACTGCCCCAAAATGCATCCCAAATCCAACCATACCCCCAATGTAGTATTACAACAATTGGATCCCTAAACAACTGATTAATCCAACACAGTACTTCATATAGCTACTTCCTGCACAACAGCTTTCTAATAGATTCATAAACAAATGCATCTACTCCAAAAGAGCAGTATATCTAGTAACTAAACAAGAAACAGAATAACAGACAGATCAATTCAAATTATAGCCATAAATCACATGCCAGCATTAACCACGCAAACTCTACCCAAGTAAACATCACCCATTTTGAACCACCAATGAAGTTCAATTTTCCTTGCATCAAGGCAAGAAAAAAAAACCCACCCTAAGCAATCCTTGGGATGAATCAAGCAAGAGAATAGGTATCAAAGGTTCTGCAGGTATTTATTTAATGTTATGCATTAACCATAAAATTAAGCTCCATCTGATGCTTGTTTGAGATCACAAAACTCGTTCAATCTGATATTCCTAACTAGCTCTTAGAAGGAAATCGGATATACATTTGAACAAATTAAGTTCAATTTTATTAAGTTTAGCCGTACAAACTTATTAAACTCAATGTAAATCTAACCTGATCATTTAGACATGTTGAGTTAGTTATAAAAGCTTGGAGTTTTAAGGCTTGAAAGTCATTCTCTGCTTGATCTTTAGGCTCATTAAGTAGATTATGATTCTTTGCTAAGTTTGGTCTTTTAGACTTACGAAATTTGTAGTTTATATTGGCTTTTAGTCAATTAGGCTTTAGTGAACTCATCCCATTTAAGGTTTCTGAGTTTAAATATATACAGGGCCACTTGTATTATAAAGACTATAGGAGTGTCTTGTATTATATTAAATATAAGTTGTCATATGTATTACAGTGGATATAAAGCTGCCTCTTTTATTAAGAAAGATAAAATTGCCCTCTGTATCATAGAGGATATAACACAACCTCGTTTGTTAAAAGGGATATAAAATTGTCCCCTGTATTATGGAGGTTATGGTATCATATTGAGATATTATCTCGCTTTGTCTTTTAGGCCTCTAGAAAGATAGAACTATATAAAACAGGATTTGATCACATCATTCAAATTGTACAAGACCAAATATATTTTGTCTTAGCAAACAAATTTATAAGTTTTTTTCATCATTCAAATGGCATCAAATGCTAATTAAGCATAATATTTCTTTAAGTGTTAATTATTTATGAGAGGCATGGGTCTTAAACCTTCAATATTAATAAACTGATATGCCCCTCATTCATTTAATTTTTTGATAATGAAGGGTTATTCCCAATTTGGTACAAAATTAACTCCAATCCATCATTGAGCAATTATAGGCATTCATCGGGTTAGGACAAAATCACCTTCAAGCTTTGGGGGTTAATAATGCAATCATGTGCTTTAATCATCCATGCCCTATAATTTTTGAGATTCTGTTGAGCATGAAATCTTGTCTCTTTTAGTGTTTCAAGTTCTTCATGAAAAATTTGTACATTTTCTTCATCAGTAAACTTATACTGAATAGCAATACGAAATGATAGAAGTTTCACTTCAAGCGAAAGCATTGCTTCTGTCCCAAATACAACGTGTACAGGGTGGCTTGGATTGCTAAGTTATAAATAGACCAATATGCATATAAGACTTCTATCAATTTATCATGTCATTCTCATTTATTTTTTAGCAAGGACTTTTTGTAGCAACTTCACCAATTTTTTGTTGAAGGCTTCTTCGAGTCCATTAGCTTTTGGATTGTAAATTGAAAAATATATCCATGTCATTTTCTTGCGCTCAACAAAGCGATCAAGCATCATAATTTTGAATGACATACCATAATCAAATTTGATGTAACAAGAGACCCTGAATCAATCTATGATATGCTCTTGAAAAAACTTCATCATATTAACAACTCTGACTTGTCTCAATAAGATTGGTCTCTGCTCAATTAAGAAAGAAGTTAGTACAACAAGAATAAATTAATGACCCAAGGATAATGGAGGATCTACTGGGCCTATCACATCTATCCCCCAGCTTTCAAAAGGCCACGATGCTATTGTAGGGTGAAAGGATTTGGAGGTCTATGAAAGATGTCTCCATGAATTTGGCATTAGTCGCATTTATTTGCGTGTTAAATGCAATCTTTCACCATTTTTAGCTTATAATATCCTATTATTTTAATCTTCATTTCATTTTGAGTTCAAATCAATGTGTTCCACACAACCCTTCATGTATTTCTACCATGCAGATTTGGCATCATCTAGACCAAGGCTCGCAACCACATTTGATCTTCGATATAACGTAGCGTTCATGAAGGTATATTGTGGTATCCTCCGTGATATCTGTGAAGCTTTCAGGTAACCTCTCCTCTCTAAGGATTCCTCCAATCATTTCCTTTGTTTATTATTTTAACTTCTTGAGCTTCTTCCTGAGATTCTTTGTTAGGGCCTCCCAAAACAACAAGCATCAAAATATGATGATTTTGAATAGTTATTAATGATGTAGCACATCCTAAAAATATTATCAAAGGCCCAACAACAAGAGTCATGGCTAAAATTCAAGGGAAGAATTTGAAGGCGGAGCCGTATTACAAGAGCCTAATCAAATGCCCAATAAAGAGCCAAAATATTGGGCTTACCATTTGTATTTGTTTTTACTAATATTATATTTTTTTTATTTATTAAGGCATATATTTGGCCAACCATATTATGAGAAAAATATTTAATGTAAGTAATTGGAGTTACTCCCTCACTAATTGCCAACTACCCATCTTTCCCTCTAACTTTTCCCTCCAAAGCTCATAGGACAGGAGACTTGTAGTGCCTATAAATATGAGCTAAAATATAATATAATAAAGTAACTTGAATGAAGAAATTTTGTGGTGAATAACTCTTATATTGCTTGATGCTTGGTGGTGTCAAGTTTATTGCCTATCTTTGGTGAGTTAGGTTGTTATCTCATTAATATTTTATTTTCTAACTATACTCTTAATCTCATGACATCAAATCATTCACACATCTTCTTCAACATCTTAAGTATCCTTTAAAATTATTAAATTATTATCAAATTTCTCAAACACACTACAAACTCCACTCCAACCTCCACAACCAAATCTGAAAATAACCCGACCTAGTCTTCTTCCCAACCCCTCGACACCCATCTAAACAACATCAAACCTAGCCATCTACTCCATATCCAAACTACACATCTTAGGCTACCTATCTTAATTTATTTCTAGCCTTTTAACCCACTAAAACCTCACTATAAATGGGATATTTCAAATCAGCCCAAACTAAGCTCGATTGGGACTATTCTTGGCTTTTTTTAGATAGTTCACTCTAAACCCATAACCAACCTAACACAAACTCCAGAAATCATCCTTAGACATTATCCCACCAATCGATTCAATATTTAAATACTTAAATCACCAAAAAAAGGCAGCCCACTAGATCATATTTTGATATTAGAGAGAAGCTGGGAAAGCTAGAAAAAAAAAGCATATTGACATGGGGAATAAATTTTGGTGAAATCTTCACCACAGGCTTTTGTGTCATGCCAACAAGTGTAAGGTAAGTTAATCCTTTTTATGACTAAATATTTTTCATATTAATTGCTCGGAGATTTATCATATTACTTACAAGTCTATAGTGTGTGCATGAGCTCCAATTAGTGAGCACCATTAAATAGCCTAGCCAATATTCTTGTGTGAACATACCTTAAATATTTACTTGAGAGTGAAAACATGGAAAGTGAGTGTTCCACTTAATATTGAAGCATTTACCTTGATGCGAACAAAAAAATTATATGAACTTCTATACTTTCTATGTTTGGTATTTGTGATAGTATTAGTTGCTTATTTTTCATCACTTAAATTAATTTGTAATTCTTAAGAAAATAAAGCTTTTAAATCTAAAAAAAAAATACTTTTATTTGCATTAAACTCATATGCATAAGAATATACTTGTATAAAACTTAGTATATTGCGAAGTTAAAAAAATTTTTGTCAAAAGGGCATAAACAACCTAAGGAGAGCTTGGGACGTAAGTCGCTAAGTGCCCCCTCCTCACCTGGAAGTTCCTTTAACTTACAACACACATTGTTTATACATTTATATTTTCTATTTCACCTTCTCAAATTTAGCATTTTTCCCTCATATTTCTTTATAAAAAAAATGGCACCAAAGTCAATTTCCCAAGACCAAATTGAGAACTTAACCAAGATAGTAGATTCTTTAGAACTTATGATTCATAAACATGAAACAAAGACTATGGAATTATTTGAAGAAAATAAAACTCAAATGCAAGAAATTAAATATCAAATGCAAATTATCTTAAATCTCTTGCAAAATAATAAAAATTATACTACACATCCTATTCATAACCTTAATGCGCCTATGGAAGATGATAGCTCATACATAGATGCAAGTGATGACCAACCCCATGTTCCACCACCTCCCCAACCTCATCAAAGACAACTAAACTCTAAGAATGGAGAAAAGAGAGACCACCAACAAGTTGCTAATTTATTTAATAGTCACTCTATGAGAGTTAAAGTTGAAGCTCCTACTTATGAAGGCTCACATGATCCAAACAAATTTTTAGATTGGTTAACCCAAATAGATGACTACTTTGAAATTGATTGGTCATGCTAAGATTTATTGAATAAACACTTTAGCAAAAGAATAGAGGTTAGGAAAAACAAATCTTACTCAAATAGAGATGAAAGAAATGTTTGGGTCAAAATATTGTCCTTGACATCATGTTAAGAAATTATATGGACAATTGCTGACTCTAAGGCAAGGCTCTCTTTATTATAGAATACTTAAATACTTTTGAGGATCTAGTTTCTAAGACCAATTGTGAGGATAATGATTTGTAACTTGCTAATAAATTTGTTATTGGGCTTAGAATGAAAATTAAAAATGAGGTTGAACTTTTTGATCCCCAAACCTTAGAAGAAGCTTTCCATTATGCTCTTCTTGTTGAACAATAAAAGAAGTCAGCTTCTATAATACGAACTAAAGCTCAAATGACTTCTAATTCAAATCATAAGTCAACTACCAGACCCATTCCACCCTCTAGCTTAAACTATCCACCCAACAAGGGAAGCTTTAATAATATCAAAGATATCATTTGTTTCAAATGTCACAAGAGAGGTCACATGCAGAACCAATGTAAGGTGCAAATCTTATTGTTAGATGAGTTTAAGACCCTATAGATGAAACCTTAGAAGAATTTTATGATGATACCCCATTATCAAATGAAAAATTTGTGAATGATCCTCAAATTAATGTAATGAGATGCCTTACAATAGCTAAGAAAGAAGAAGAAGATTGGAGAAGAAATATTTTTAGCATGTATATTGTGTGCAATGAGCGAAGGTGTAGGTTAGTTATTGATGGGGTAGTGCAATGAATGTTATCCCTACCAATACTATATCAAGAGCTAATTTAAAAACTAAACTTCATCCCCAACCCTTTCATGTTAGTTGGGTTAACCATACTTCGCTTACCATCACTAGTCGATGTTTAGTTCCTATCAAGATTGGTAGTTATGAGGATAAAATTTGGTGTGATGTGCTCCCTATGAATATCGCTCATATTCTACTTGGGCGACAATGTCTTTATGACTTAAGTGTAATTCATTATGGTAGAGAGAACACATTTGTTTTTAAACATAATAATAAAATAATCAAACTTTTGCCAGTCAGACCACTAGAGAAGATATCGTCTATAACACTACATAAACCAACATCTGATCTTCAACCAAAACCCACTATCAGGAAAGGAGCGAAGCTTCAACTGATCATGATAAGAGATCCTATACATAATCCTAGTTCTAGCTTATTTACTCATTCTTCTTCAACGTTTGATGTAAGCTCAATGGGATTTGGAACCTTAAGAAAATAGTTTTTTTTATCCAACCAATATTCACCTTTTATATTTAAAAGAAATTAACTTAAATATTAATGAGATTCCCATTCCTAAAGAGGTTTTACCTCGCCTTTCTGAATTTAGAAAAATTGCTCCGGAGGAAGTTCCAAATGAATTACCACCACTTCGATCCATCCAACATGCTATAGACTTAGTTTCAGGTTCATAACTATCAAACCTTCCTCATTATAGAATTGTAACGACCCAAAGTCGTTACTTTGCAAATTAGGTCAAAACTCGCCTTAGAAATCAGGATCTCGGGGAATTTCAAATTATGGCAAACAAAAATACCATAGGTAAGATTTATTTTAAAGATCAAAGTGCCATAATTTAGAAGAAATCCGAATAACGGAAGCTCCCATTTTATTTCCTAAATTATTTAAATTTTAAAAATCTTGAAGATTGAAATACGTGCCCAAATTTATCATTTTCAGTATCTTTATGATCAGTAGATATTATTTAAAGACTGCTCGAGAAGTTCATCAAATTCTGAGCGTTGGTTTGATTGTGGTTAATTTTTGAAGGTTTTAAACTCAAAAACTAATATACATAAAATATTATTCTTAATCGAAAATTTTTGGCGCGAGGGTGTTCGTAATATCATAACACATATCGGTGTCAAGTTTCATTGTATTTGGACGTCAAACGGCAAAAAAATGTGATTAATTTAAGTTTAAGTAGACTTCCTTTAAAATTCTCTCTCTCCCCCCACCCCCAAGTTCCGAATTTCTTACGCCAAATTGCGGCCCTTACGACAATTAGAGCCTTAAATGGCCAATTAAATACCCCATTATCTCCTTATCCTACCCCTCTTACCCCATCCCTCCTCCTCTCTATTAAAACCCCCTCTCTTCCCTCCTCCTCCACACACAGCCTTCTCTTCCTCTCCCAACTGCCAACAGCTGCAACTCCCAGATCCTCCTCAGCCCCACAGCTCTTCCCTCAGCCTCACAGCAGCAGCAGCCCCTCCTCCACAACAGCCGACCTCTCCCCCTCAGCCATACAGTACCAGCAAGCTGCCAGCCCTCCTCCCTCAGCCTCACAGCAGTAGCAACCCCTCCTCCTCAGCTGCCAGCTCTCCCCCTCAGCCACACAGCAGCAGCAAGCTGCCAGCCATCCCCTCCTCTTCAGCTGCCAGCCCTCCTCCCTCAGTCCCTACCAGTCCTACAATAGCCCTCTCCCCATTCCCAGCCAGCAGCCCCTCCTCAACCCACAGCCAGCCGCTCCCTCCCTTCTCCTCTCAAACAACAGCTCCTCTATTCCAGCCAGCTCTGAGCAGCTCTCCTCCTCAGCCCCATAGCAGCAACCCTCCTCCTTTCAGCCCTACAACAGCAGCCATCCTCTCCTCAGCCCCACAACAACAGCCCTCTCCCCCTCTCCCCACACAGCAGCAGCCAGCTCCCATTCCAACCCCTACCAACTTATATACCAACCCCCACAGCAACTCCTCCCTCAGCCCATAGCAGCCAACAAACTACTAGCTCCCTCCTCAGCCCATACCAAGCCTCACAACAGCTTTTCCTTCAGCCCACAGCAGCCAGTAAGCTGCCAGCCACCCAACAACCCTCTCTTACCACCGCCAGCCAGCCCTCTTGCTGCAGCAATCTCGGTTAACCATCCGGTCATCCATTTCAACTTCCTTCAAGCAATCATAATCCTAAGGTAAAATGTGTTGGAAAGGAAGAAAATGAAAGGAAAGCATTTTGCTAAACCTTATAACTCTACATTTTATGAAAATTTATATTTAGTCATTCACATTTTTATCATTCTCATTAATTAATAATGAGAACAATTCAAATGTTATAAAAATGACTACTATTTCCATTTAAATATTTATTTTCATTTTTATTTATGTTTTTATTCTTTCATAACATTAACATGATTATAATAATAAAATATGAAATGACTTAATAATTATGAACTTATATCATTATAAGAATGTGAAAGAATAAAAACAAGAAAGAAGAGTGTAAATCCTTAAAAAAGAAAATATTTCTAAAATCATTGGCTAAAATACTAAAATATCGAAAACTTAAAATGCAGATTGAGCGAACTGTCACTCATCCAAACTTAAAGGACAAAATGGTAACTCGTATAGGATAAGTATTACATTTTGTATTGTTACTACCGCTTAGCTGTTAATTGCTTTGAGCCAAAATTTCAATTTGAAACTTGGTTGGTTGTTCGAAACCAACGTGACAGCATTCGTGGCTAGTTACTGGAAAAATGACATCGGTAACAGCATTCGTGACTAATTACTGGAAAGAAGACATCAGTATAGCATTCGTGGCCAGTTACTGGAAAAATGACATCAGTAACGGCATTCGTGGCTAATTACCGGAAAAATAACATCGGTAATAGCATTCATGGATTGTTACTGGAAAGAAGACATCAGTAACAACATTCGTGGCAGGTTACTAGAAAAACGACATCAGTAATTTGTATTTTTGTGCTAATATCTTTTGCAGAAAATAAATTATTTCATTTGCGCTTTTACCTTAATATTTTCCTGCATCTCTTTCGCAAATGGCATCTCTACTATTACAAAATGTAATACCGCATTGATTACTGTGGCACTTAGAGTACTCTCTAATTACTGGGAATTCTAATCACGGTATTATTTGTTGTACAATACCAGGTCAGGTACTTCTGGAAGAGCTTAAACAAGAACCCTAATGCTTAAAATTTTCAATCTGCAAATGGATCTACGACAGGCACTGTTTTTGCTTATATTTTATATTATATTTATTTTTCGCTTTTGTACAAGGAGTACGATGTCAGATCTTGTAATATGAAGTTTGCACTAAATGAGAAATGTCTTATATTTTTATGTGTCCCTTTTCTTTCATTACTCAATATGATCCTGCGGTAAGTGAACACCCGATGTCGGAATGGTTTCCGCTAAACCGGCATCGGGCCATCACAGTTGGTATCAGAGCAGGATTGAGTGCTTTTGGAAGAAAGGAGTATACATATAAAAGTAATGATATATACAATCTAAGATAACTTAGAACTGTAAATATAATATTTTGTCATTATTTTATAGATGAATCCAAATGAGAACATGATCGAATATTTTGAGGACGAGGGGAGTAACAGTGGCTCCTCACACTCCAGGATATCTGATCCAAGCATAAACATGGATGCCCCGCAACAGAGACAAGAGATGACGCGGAAAAATTAAAAGAAGTGGAAAGTACCCTAGCTTGGTGGGTATCTACATCTAGGAACCGGATATATGAGTTAGAAAAAGAGGTCCAAGAGCTAAAAGGAGTATTATTTGGGAGAATATCCATGATGGAGTGGGAAATATTAAGAAAAGACGACGTACAAAAACGTCAAGTCCTCCAACTGCAGGATGAGCTTCATAACTTAAAGAAGCTCATCAAGACTGACGACGCAACAACTTCTTCTTCCAAGGGGAAGAGGAAAGCTAAAGACCACCTCGAATCCATATCAAAGAGGAAGTCAACTAGTCATGACTCCTCTGATTTGTAGGAAACCTAGTATAGGATTTTGTATATATACTCTTTTTTTATGAAAATCTTTGTTAAATGAAAACTTTTTGTAAAACAAATTATGAAACTTTTTTTTACCAAAAATTAAAATCTTTTATCACTGTGATTAATTGTGATTTCAGTAAATAATAATTTCTTTTCTTAACTCAAATTTATTAATCATCTCCAAACAGATAGATTCCGACAAAGGCTTCCTCTTTGTACCCACTGAAACCCCACTTAAGACCACAGTCTCCTCGTCTACAGCAGACAATAAAACGGACCATCTATTAGAAGCTGTTTTGCAAGCCCTTTCAAATCAAGGGAAAGCTTCTACCTCCCTGCTCGCACCAGAGCCCCCTCAAAGATTGCGGGTAAACGATGCCCTGCAAGCCTTTCTTAAGCTGAATCCTCCTACCTTTAACAGTTCAGCCCGACCTATGGAATCTGAGGACTAGATCCAGGCTATTGAAAGTAAATTAGACTGCTTGAAGTGTCCATCAAGCGAAGAGGTCAGACTAGCAAAATATTTGCAAGAGGTGAGGCCGAGAGGTGGTGGAAAATCACATTCAAGACAACCTTTAAAGACGTCAATTTAGAAGACATACCATGGGCAGAGTTCACAGCAGCATTCAGGAGCCGCTACATTCCTCATTCAGCCCAGAGGATACTTGAGAGCCAATTTATAAAGGTAGCTCAGGGCGATCGATCCGTGACAGCCTACGAGACGGAGTTCACAAAACTCTCTCGTTATGCACCTAAGCTTGTAGATTGCAAATCTTCAAGGTGCAGTAGATTTTTGGAGGGTTTTAAGGACAGCATTTGCACTAATCTGATTTCACTGAGGCATACAAAATTTGCCGATCTGTTAGATTGTGCAACAATGCTGGAACATAACGAGCACGTGATCGCAGAAAGGCATGGAAAAAGGCTAATCACGTCTAATAGGGATCAAGAGATGTACAAACGTCCCCATTACCCTCCTCCCGCAAAAGCGTACCAACTGTCCCCAAGAGCTCCCAATACCGATGAAGATGTGGTTTGTAATTGACCTCACCCAATTGGAAGATGCTACCACAGGCAAGACCGCTGTTTTACTTGCAGGCGCTCCGGTCATGGTTATCGTCATTGTATCTCCAGGAAGACGATAGACGGAGATATTATTCCAGGGGCAAGATCTGCCCCAAGACAATATTCAGCACCAGCAGCCCCCGCCAATAACCCACAAAGAGGTGGTACTCCTAGGCAAGTTGCAATAACGGCAGCACCTGCCCAAAGGAATGGTCAAACTCCTAGAGCCACCGTTCCAGCAAGGATGTACACCCTTACTCCTGTCGTGGCTCCTGACGACAATGACATAGTGTCAGGTACGTCCCTTTCCCTACTTAAGTCTCTTCACAATTGCATACCTTTATGTTAATTATTTTTTTTAGGCATCATTCAAATTAATTGCAAACCTTTTAACGTCTTGTTCGATGCGGGAGCAAGCCACTCTTTTATTTCAAACAGTTGCGCTAAGACTCTAGATATTCCGTATTGTGAATTGGCCAACACATTAAAGATTGAACTGCCCTCCGGTGCCACCATGAGCACTCAACAATTTTGCATTTGCAATATTCCAATCAATAATGAGGTTTACAAGGCCACTCTACAAATCCTCCCTATAACAAACTTTGATATCATCTTAGAGATTGATTGGTTAAATATGCATAAGGCAGTCATTGATTATCATAAAAAGAAGATTACTTTTAAGAAAGAACAGAACTCAAAAATATTCATAAGCAGATTAGGTGTTAATGATTCTTTAATCAGCGCACTCAAAGCAGAGAAGTTAATCCGCAATGGATGCGAAGCCTACCTAATCTCTATGATAAATAAGCCAGAAGAAGACATCTCTTTATTAGAAACCAGAGTAATAAAGAATTTTCCATGTCTTCCCCGACAAGCTCCCTGGTCTACCTCCAGTAAAGGAAGTAGATTTTTCTATTGAATTAGTACCTGGGTCTCAACCTTTGTCAAAAGCACCCTACCATTTAGCCCCAAAAGAGCTGCAAGCACTTTACGAGCAATTGCAGGATCTAATGGAAAAGGTCTTATTAAATCCAACACGTCGCCATGGGGAGCTCCAATTCTTTTGTAAAGAAAAAGGATGGATCAATGCGCATGTGCATTGACTATCGGGAATTGAACAAGAGAACTATAAAGAATAAATATCCGCTGCATCGAATAGACGATCTATTCGATCAACTCGCTAGGGCTAAAGTCTTCTCCAAAATAGACCTGCGATCAGGATATCATCAAGTCTGAGTACGAGAGGAAGACATTCCAAAAATAGCCTTTAGAACTCGTTACGGATATTTCGAGTATAACTCTAGTCCGAGTCTGAGTTCTAAAGTCTTCGAGATATCCATCAAGCATATTATTCTGGCCAAAAAAATCTATTCCAAAAACAGCCTTTAGAGTATCATTTTCTCGTTCGTTGGAAGAATAAGCTGCCTATAGAAGACACATGGCTAACACATACTGATTTGAAAGCTCTGGACCCACGATGAGTAGAAGATTACTTGGATTTTAATTCTTCAGTGCAGAGTTCAATTGGGCCAATGAGAGTTGATGTAGCACATCTTAAGAATATTATCAAAGGCCCAACAACAAGAGCCATGGCTAAAATTCAAGAGAAAAATTTGAAGGTGGGCCCAATTACAAGAGCTCAATTAATAGCCCAATAAAGAGCCCAAATATTAGACTGACCATTTGTATTTTGTTTTTATTAATATTATACTTTTTTTATTTATTAAGGCACATGTTTGACTAGCCATATTATGAGGAAAATATTTAATATAAGTAGTTAGAGTTACTCCCTCACTAATTGCCAACTACTCATCCTTCCCTCCAAACTTTCTCTCCATATTTTCCCTCCAAAGCTCATAAGGTAAAAGACTTGTAGTACCTATAAATATGAGCTGAAATATAATGTAATGAAGTAAATTGAATGAAGGAATTTTGTGGTGAATAGCTCTCATATTGCTTGGTGCTTGGTGGTGTTAAGTTTATTGTCTATCTTTGGTGAGTTAGGTTATTATCTTATTTACATTTTATTTTCTAACTATACTCTTATTCTCATAACCTCAAACTATTCACACATCATCTTCAGCATCGTAAGTATCTTTTAAATTATAAAATCATTATCTAATCTCTCAAACACACTCCAAACTCCACAACAACCTCCACAACCAAATCTAAAAATAACCCGACCTAATCTTCTTCCCTACCCCTCGACACTCTTCTAAACACCATCAAACCTAGCCATCTACTCCAGATCCAAGCTATACATCTTAGGATACCTATATTAATTTATTTCCAGCTCTTTAACCCACTAAAACCCCACCTACAAAAGAGATTTTGAATTAGCCCAAACTAAGCTCAATATGAACTAGTATTGGCTTTTCTTTAGATAGTCCACTCTAAACCCATAGCCAGCCCACCACAAACTTCAGAAATTATCCTTAGACATTATCCTACCAATAAATTCAATATTTAAGTACCTAATTCACCAAAAAAAGCAGCCCACTAGCATCAATCCAAATTTAACTGCCTCAGTAATTTGAAACTAAGCTAATGCATCGACTTAGCCAGTCTTCCTGCGTGTAATTCTTTTTAGAGTTGTCTCTAAAATTTGCTTTAGCAGCTTCACGATAGGTTTATGACATAAAATCAGTCCAAGTTTAATGATTTTGAATTCAACTGCCATCTCCTTTAAGATCAATTGAGAATCATCATATATGTTGTAATGACCCTAGGGCATTTTGAGGACATTAGAATCCTGCTAAATTCAAATTCTGTTGTTTTCCCGTAAATCTCAGTTTTCGATTGCATCTCCTGCTAAAATCTATTTTTGTCAAAAAAAAATTAGTTACACGTTGATTAAATTTTTGATTGAAAAGGTTTCTCAAATCCGATAAATGCTAAATTGAAATTTACGTTTGTCATTAAGAGCTTATTAAATTAGAAGAAGGGAAGACAGGAAACGAAGGTTTAGAAACCGTCGGCAATTAAGACCGACGGTTCTATCAGGAAAGAAATGTGAATCGCTCAATTCCTTCAAATGCGCCATTTCTGTTTTTATTCGCTAATTACCGTGATCCACGCAAAGCAACCGTAGGAAACGGGTGTGCGTTACGCACGCACACCCTATTTAATCGAGCGCATACCGCTCGATTCCTCACTGTCTTCTCTTGACTCTTTCCTCTTCTCTTCCGCTCAAGTCGTGGGAGTGCACCTAAGCCGATGACCAGCAACAAGAGCCGATCGCCTCCCTCTGCACTCAATCCTCCTTCCGCTCGTAGTTCTGTGCACCGACCTCTGCTTCTGTGCGACTTCTTCACTGCTCAACTCTCTCTGTGCCGACCTCTCTGCTCGATCTTCTCCCTTTTTCCTGCGTCGACTTCTCCGCTCGACTCTACGCCGGCTTCTTCCGCTCGATTCCGCGCCCGATCGCTCGATCATATGCGCCAATCTCTCTGTACGCTCGACTAACGCAAGGTAAGAACTCTCCTCTATTCAATTCTTTTAAAAGGATAATATATATATATATAATAATAATAATCAAAATCAAATAATTAGGGATTTGTTTTGGCATACTATTTCACCTTGTCACTTATTTATTTGTTATATCAAAATATTTTATAGTGGGCTAAACTTTTTAAGAATTAAAATGAAATTTATTTTTAAATATTGTGATAAATTTTAACTATTAGTTTGAGTATTATTGAGAGTTGTCCGTGAATTCAATCAATCTTTCATATTAGTATTATTGGAATTTAAGATCTAATTGCAGTTAACTTAGTATGTTGATGTAATCTTGGAGTTTTTAATAGTTAGGAGATCAAAAGACTAATTGAATTGAGTCAAAGCTTGTTCAATAATAAGATGCAATTGTTTCAGTATAGAATCAAAATTTGTAAGCTAGAGATTTATAATTGACATACAATTTTATTAAATTTGTACTCGATTATTAATAATGAAATCGAGGATTATTCTATTGTAATCAATTTGCAATATGTGTGCAATATGGTATAGGAAGGTTTCAATGCTATTAAACACTTTAGAATAACCTATGTTGCATTTCAAACCTATAGAGAAAGCTCACTTAGGGTATAGAATACACAAATTTTAATACTGATTTTCTCCATATTATTCCAAATTAACTCATATAATCTCTTAACCAAAGATAATTTATATGCATCATAAGTTAAGGAGAACAAAGAACCACAAGGTTCGTAATTAACCAAAAGTTTAGGAATAAAAATATTAAGCGTTCATAGAGCGAGAAAGGACTTTCAAAATTTAATAGAATTTCAATTATAACTTTTGCAGATACATCAAGGTTGTGAGTAAATCGTATTGTTAAGACAAAATACAAAAGGTACACTGGATATTACTTTATATGCTTTTACTTTCATTGCTGCTTAAGTATCGCTTTGAGCCTGTTTTATATTGCTATTTAATGCGTTATTCTTATTACTAATTATATAAGAAAAACAAAATGATGTTTATGAATCTTGTGAATGTTGCAAAAAGGTTCTGAAATGGAGCATGAATAAGTTAAGGACAGGGCTAGTCCTCAGGAGCTATAAAGGTGCCATCTTGAGCCTTTAAAAGAGCTCAAGTGAAGGTTATGCTTAAAATCATGTTTGTTGCCATCTGGAGCCCATAAGGGGGCCTAGGTGAAGGTTATGCTTAAATGCATATGAACCCAACCTCATAATTCTAGCTTTGCCCATCAGAACTGCTACCATTGCTTCATAATATCATAGACATAAATATAAACATGAACTTTTATGCGATTATTACTTTTCCGTTTGAAAATTTGGCATGTGACAAAAGAACATTTATTTTGCAGGAGACATGATCATCTTTTATTTGCAATAAACTATATTTTCCTGTAATTATTATCATTTTTGTCTTCCGCTTTTTGCTTAAAGTATATTTTTAATATACTTTGTATTTATAATGTGCACTAAGGCATTATTTTTATAATGCCAGATCAGATACAGCTGGAGGAAGGTGATATAGTTTAAAGTCATGGCACGGAAAATTAACAAATTTTAATTGCCCCTCCAATGGATAATTATTTTATGAATAATGAAAGTTATGTAATAAATTCTAGATCTTATTTAATTTAAATTGAATGAATGTTATTTCTTATACTTGAATGGCTCTTGATGTGTTTAACTGCTATTTTACCTAACTGCCAATATGATCCTACGGAAAGATGCATGCAATTTAGATTGGTTGTTACCAACCTAACATGGGTCATCACATATGTGGAGTTTATTATCTCCATATTGATTGCCAACTTGAAATCTGCTATTAGAGCTTCATACTTTGTTTCATTATTTGTTTGGAGCTCAGATAGGCCATATAAAAATCAGAGTATTCCTCCTTGAGGTGTTACAAAGACTAGGCCTATCTCAACTTGCATTGTTGATAGATTAGACATCTACATTGTCTTCATTGAAGTAGCTCCATTCTGTTGGAACTCTTTCTTGTCCTTCTAGGTTAAGGATTTGTTCATCTATAAACTCATCATAAACATAGAATCCATTGGTAATGAGTGAGCAATTAGCGCTTGCCCTTTTATAGCTTTTTGCTTGGACCATTTAGCTAGACGTCTTGTCAATGCTAGTTTTGTCATAAGAAATTTTGAGGGATCAACCTTTGATATAAATGTTATCTTATAGGTTCATATAAAGGCAAAACTTTTGCATTGCAAAAATTAGAGTAAAGCATTGCTTCTCAATTGTAGAGTACTTGATTTCTGCACCGACTAGCTATTGACTGAGGTAATATAAGAAATTTTCTTTTCCTTCATTATTTTGGGAGAGTAGCGCCCCCATTGACTCATCCAATGCAGTTGTGTAAAGGATTAAGGATTTCTTGAGAATTTGTGCTTCCAACATCCGTGGGTGCAAAATATATTGCTTTATACTATCAAATGCCTCTTAGCACATATCACCTCATATAAATGGGGAGTTGTTCTTCAATAATTTGGAGAAACAAAACATCTCCCTGAAAAATTAGAGACAAATGTTCGCATGTACTCTAATAAGGAAAAAAAGGAGTATTAAAGATAAGCATTGATAATAAGAATGTTAAAATTTGGTATTGTATTATTTTATTCATTTGAACCATGTTAATTTGTTTTCTTATTTCTTGTCATGAAAATTATATTTTAAAACTTTGAACAAAAATGGTTTGGCATTCATATAAAACTTAAAATGGCATAATAATATCCATTTTTTGATATGAAAAGAGAGCAAGAATATTAATAAAATCATAACATAATAACAAATTAAAGGGTTTAGTGGCCTTGTAAATAACATAGTCGTTTCAGCAATTTAGGCAGTGGCATTTCTACAATCGACTTTATTTAGACAGGTCGATTTCAATCTCTCTGTGGCGCACTATGAATCCCAAGAATTTCCCGAACAAGACTCCAAAGGCACATTTTAGTGGATTTATTTTCAGATTGAATTGTCGCATTCTTTTGAATACTATTCATAGATTGTTGACATGATTTTCACGAGCTTTGCTCTATAACAATAAAGCATCAACATAACATTCTACTTTCTTACGTATGAGGTATCAAAGATGTGAGTCATTGCTCGTTGATAGGTGGCTCTTACATTCTTTAAGCCAAAGAGAATTACTTTATCGCCTCAAATGTCAATGGGAATTCAAAAATATGTCTTCTCATCTCCGGCCACCATTTTTATCTGGTTGTCTTTAGACAAATAAAACATAAATAAAAATTTTCATGATTTAATGGACTATCAACCATAAGTTCTGGTTTGGATGTGGGAAGTCATCCTTTGGGCATGCTTTGTTAAAATCATAAGAATCGATATAGAACCGAATTTTCCCAGTCACATTTCTCACTAGAACAATGTTTACAATCCATTTAACATATATTCTTCCCTAGTTCACTTTTCCTAGGTAATTTATAAAACCTAATACCCCTTTCTCTATAATTTTTTCAAAGAGGGGCAACAAGATTTTAATTTCTTAACGTGTGTAACTAGCAAAGAGATTAGTGTTTTATGTCATCTTTCTTCTCAAATTTAAGGCTCTGCCACTCTAATCAAAGAATTTGAGGTTCTTCCTTATTTTGTATTTGTAGATTCAGTGTTGAATTCAATGTTGTAGTAACAAAAACTTTTTTTTGTTGCAGAATTTTTTTTTTGTCATCTTATATATCATTTGCCCAAATGAGGGATTCTCTTCTCTTGCGAGAAATGTACCTTCTCAAGATGAATTTTTAGTGATGATAATTAATCTTTGATCTTTGACTCAGAGTGGCTTGAGCGTGTTCTTCTATATCAAGCCTCATTCATTATGACGATTATTTCATTGGCTTTATCAAGATTTATGGATAATTTATGGATGGCCACCTCTAGAGACAATCCTAGCATCTCAGTATAATTTCAGGCAGAGTGATCTCTGAACTTTTTGAGGAGAATTTTTAAATCTTCAACCTTTTATGATGTGAGGAATGCACTAATAAACATTGGCCTTGGTTCTTCATCTATGCCCAAGTTAATCCCTTAAAAAAATTTATGTGGCTTGGTCGCTATCTTCGGTATCTTTGGAGCATTCTTAACCTCCTCTGAGTCTTCACCATCTTCAAATAAAGTGGATGCATTTTGAGAAGCTATATAGTAAGCTTCTCTAATTGTGTTTATATGTAGATCATAATCGAGGCCTTGAGTAGTAAATTTTGATATGATTTTGGAAACCCCTTTTAGGTTTGTATTTTGAGCAACACCGAGCGATTATGAGAACATACAACGGCAAAAAGAAAACAAAAAATTGCAAGCAAACGAACACAGAGAAATTATGTGAAAAACCCAAATCCTAAGAAAAACCACGACCACGCAACTAAGAAAAAAATTCCACTATGAAGATATTACAGGGTTTACAGAGTACCCGAAAAGCCCTAACAATTGGAAGAATAATAAGTGCTCACCTGCTAAGGAAACACAACCCTTACACCTCACTTCTCTTATGCCCTTCCCTTGGCTCCCAAACTCAAACCCTAGCCGCCACAAGATTTCTCACTCTGAAATCTCTCATTAACTACTTTAAATCAACACAGTCGTTTAGGCCTTTAAGTAGGCTTTAAAACAAGCCCAAGATCACCCTAATCAGCCCACATGGCCACGGGGAATGTTTTCACATCTGACCCGTCACTGACAAGGTTGTTGTTCCACGGGCGCCTAGGCGCTCATGTCTCTGGTTGGCAGGCGCATAGGCGAGTCGAGGCGCCTGGCCTTCTAGCCCAAGGGTTGTAAGGAGCGTCGGGGCACACCTGATCACTTGAATTTCCCCCAACTTGTCCCAAAACACCTCGAGCCCCGAGACCTCCCGGAACCCACTGGAACTCCATGCCTTGCCTCAGAACCTTTCGGAACACCACCGAAACTCCATTGGTATCTTCCGTGTTGATCTAATCAGTTTTCACATCCCAAAAATCTCCCACTTGAAGAATGATTATGATCAATCCATCTTCATCTATGGAATCTTCTCTTTTTCACACAGTAGCTTCAATTGCTAAGGTCGTGGTGTGGCACACCCAACCTTGATCACGCTTCAAGGACAACTGAAGTTGCACTTTGCTTCAGTTTCCGTGACTCCAAGTTATTCACTTATGTTGAGAAGTTGACTTCTTCTCATTCCTTGTTTCTGTTCCCACAATAAATTATGGCCCTTTATTGATCCTGTAAAGCAACCATTCCATATTGCCCTGAGCTATAACCAGCAAACCTTATGTCACTTTCCATTGTCTTTCCTTGAAAGATGTTGCATAGCCATCACAGACTAATTGACCAACCGCGATCAAATTTCTCTTCAAACACGAAATGTGTCTCACATCCTTCAATCTCCATACAGATCCGTTAGGCAACCTGATGTTCACATCACCTTTACTTATAACTCTGTATGCCTTATCATTACCCTGATAGACTTTTCCCAGATCTTCTTGAGTGTAATTACAGAAAGCTCCTTTTCTTAAGGCTACATGAAGAGAGACTCCTGAATCCACAAACCAGGATGCAACACTCACCAAAGACAAGACCAGCGAGTTTTGATCATCTTCTGTCGAGATGTTCACTGAATGTCCCTTAACTTGTTTCCCACCATTTTTTCTCCTCAAAGTTGAGCAGTCCTTCAAGTGTCATTTCTTTTCGCAATTCCAGCATTCCACTTTCCTTTTTTCCGACTTCATCTTTTGTTGCCTTCTACTATCAATGCTTAGAGCTAAGGTTGTAGTCTCACCACTAGCCCTCCTTTGAACATCCTCATTTAGCACAAGCCCTATAACATCATCAAAGCGTAGCTTCACATTTCTTGATGAGTTATTCACCGCAGTGATAGAAATAACAAAGCTCTCACCTCGTCCTCAAAATTGATTTTGATCAAGCTTAATTGGTTGGTTACTGTGTTGAAATCATTCAGATATTCAATTTCCAAACCACCTTCCACTATCTTCATATTAAACACCCGCTTCATCAAAAAAATCTTGTTAGAAGCTGAAGGCTTCTCATAAATCCTTGTCAGAGCCGCCTTGAGTTCGAATGTTGTCTTTTCATTGAAATGTTGAAAGCAACCAAAAAAAATAAGAAAAAGCGTATCAAATCTAGCGTTGTTCTGTCGAGAACATGCCATTCTTCATCACTCATAGTCTCTGGTTTATTATATTTTCCTTCCAATGGCAAATACAATTTTTTCTGATACAGTAAGTGTTCAACTTGCATCTTTCAGAAAGCGAAGTTCGCTCAGTTGAACTTCTCCACCTTGTATCTCATCTCATCACCCAGCGCTCACACTGAAACTGACAAACCCTAGAACCTCACTCTGATACCACTTGTTATGATTTGGGAAACCCCTTTAGGATTTGTCGTTTGAGCAAAACCGAGCTATTATGAGAGCATACAACAACAATAAGAAAACAGAAAATCGCAAGCAAATGAACACAGAAATTACGTGGAAAACTCAAATCCTGGGAGAAACCACGGCCACACAACTAAGAAAAGAATCCCACTATGAAGATATTACAAAGTTTACAAAGTACCCAAGAAGCTCTAACCTTTGGAAGAAGAAGTGCTCATCTGTTAAGGAAACATAACCCTTGCATCTCACTTCTTTTATGCCCTTCCGTAGGCTCTTAAACTCAAACCCTAGCCGCCACAAGATTTCTCACTCCGAAATCTCTCATTAACTACTTTTAATCAACACAATCATTTAGGCCTTTAAGTAGGCTTTAAAACGAGCCCAAGATCACCCGAATCAGCCCACAAATGACCACAGGACGCCTGTTTTCTCATCTGACTCATCCCGGGCGCCCAGGCTGCTATTCCATGGACCAGGGCGCCCATGTCTCTGGTTGGCAGGCTCCTGGGTGCGGCAGGGTGCCTAGCCTTCAGGACCAGGGGCTGTAGAGCATGTTGGGACACGCCTAAGCGCCCGAATTGCACCCAACTTGCTCGAAATATCTCGGGACCTCCTGGAACCCACCGGAATTCCATGCCTTGCCTCAGAACCTTCCGAAACACCACTAGAACTCCATTGGTACCTTCCGTGTTGATCTAACCATTCTTCACATCCCAACAAATTTTTCATTCAAATTTAACTATTTGGGAATTATCTCCACTTCACAATATTCTAAAAAGGAGGGCCTGTTTTTTACTTAGCCACATGGAGACATGTCTTTCAATAATATTTTTTTTAGCAAGAGAGAAATATATTTGTCCTATCAATGAGGTTTCTTCATCATCACTATTTTCTTGTCTTGGCGTGTACTTAGCAGATTCACTTTTCTCGGGTGATTTACAGAGCATAATACCTATTTTTTAATTATTTCTTCAAGGGATACAAGAGGCTTTTATTTCTCAATGCACGTAATCTGCTGAGAGGTTACTATTTTTATGGACAAAGGCACTCAAGTCATTGACATCTTTCTTTTAGAAGATTGAGATTTGGTCATTCTTATCAAAGAAGCTGAAGCTCTTCTTGTTGTCATATTTGTAGATTCAATGCTAAATTTATCATTGTATTTAGCAACTAAAGCTTAAATTTTCCTCATCATCTTATGTATTACTACTCGGGTGAGAGATCATCTTCTCTTGTGAAAGATGTCTTTATTGAGGTAAATTATTTATGATGACTATTGATCTTTAACTAGAAGTTTCCTTCACATATTTTAAGTAGCTGAATATTCTTCTTCACTTTCTGGGTGAGCATTATTCTTCGCATCATCTTACACTTTATAAAAATAGCAAATGGTTATTGCCATCAATCTGGCGCTCTTCCCCATTTTTATTATGTTTCATACACTAATGGAAGATTGAAGGAATCATGGCATACTCATGTAACCATAGCCTCCCTAAGAGCATCTTGAATGAGGTATCTGAGTCAATCACATATAATTTGGCTTCCATGAGTAATGGCCCAAATCCCAATGGTAAAATGATGGAGCCGAGTGTATGTCAGCTTTCTTCGTTGAGGTCGCCCTCACCCTTCTAAATAACTTCACTCATCAAGATTATTGATGAGCAAGGATTATTCAAATTCGATTCAGCTGTAAAACATTGCTTTGGGCAGTGACATAGAGTGGTCAACTATGTTCTCCAGATCCAAGTAAGAGATCACCTTTATCCCACGTAACACTTGATGAACTCTACGTATACATCACTTCTTTCAAATTTTCTCAATAAAGAATGCTTCATATTTTTCAAGCTCTTACAATACTTTTATTAAAGTCTCTCTGAGATCCTTAGACATCAATAGAGCAAAATACAAGCTAAGCAAAGCATGTAATTTATGAAGATGGGTTAGGACATTATAATTTACAGTCACTTTAAGGCCTTTTAAGAAATTATCAGGTAATCAAGGAAACTTCTCTTCATTCAACTGAATATTTCTTTCTTATCCTTCTCCTTTCCCTTTCTTTGAAGAAGAAAGTTTGTTTCCACTTGTTAGCTTTATCTCTTTAATCTCCGAAGAGCTATCATCACCCTAGGATGCTTTTATATTAGACTCCTTAGAGCTATCTAAACTACCCCGCTTATGACTATGGACTCTTGCTATTAATTTAGACTCTTCTTATTCTTGATTGCGAAAGTTGAGCTCATCATCTAAATTAGCAAAGAGAGTGGTAGTCTTACAAGACTCATGTTGTTGATCACCCATGTTAACATTTCTCTTTGACTCTGGATGATTCCATGTGTTCTTCATCTTTAACTTCTTCTTGCTCATTTCAAGCTATAAATAAGCCATGTATTCTTTCAATACGACAGACTTTCTAGCTGGTTACTGATATTCATCAAGTCTCTCGACGATCATCTTATTTTCAGTTTTGGGCTTTTTTCCTCTTCTTACTCATATCGGTTTTGAGCATCTTAATTTCAAATTAACTTCTTTGTTTTTGAAGAAGATGAGGGCGTAGCTTTATTATAAAAATTCCTTAAGTGTGATACGGGATACTTTAAAGAAGATTTTGTCTTTAAAAATTTCTGAGATCAAGCTCTGGTTCCAACAAACATCATTAGTTACTATTAACACTATCATCATTTGCTTAGTTTTATTGGAGATGTAAGGCTCTTATTTTCCTTCATCATCTATTGTCTAGGGTGATTTCCCTTTTTTGATTCGCATTTTGAGATATTAAGGCTTCTAAAATTACATTGGCTTTCTTCATTTTGGGGTTTATCAACACACTATCTGATAGTGTAAGTTCACTATTCTTCGAAAATAAAAACAATCGGGTAACTTATCACCTTTATAGGCTTTCTAAGGTGAGATTGGTGATCATCACCTTTTGGGTTGCACCAACGAAACTATTTATAAACATTGCTTCTAGTTCACCAAATGCCCACACTAAATTTTTCGATCAGTCAGAGTACTATTCAAATGTTGTGCCACTTATATTATTTACAAATTATCGTAAAAGTAAGGCTCACTTCCTCCAGTGTTATCGCAAGTAGCCTTAATTATGCCTTATGCTATTCATAGTACAAGTTCAGTAGATCGGAGTACCATTCAAATTGTCATATCAATAGTTGTTGCTTTGGCAGCATCATCTCTTACGCATATTGGCGGGTTTGGAACTATAACGTTGATACATTTACCCTATATCGGCAGACGTGTGGGAATAGTTGGTTTGAAGACCTTCTTAGTCATAACCTCCACTTTAATCGGCTCAAGTTTAGCTTAAGGATCAAGAAAGAATTTTACTATCTCAATGATAGTACCAAATTGTAACATTGCTCCTGCTGCTCCAGTATTCAGTACCACATCAAGGAATTTGATCAAATGGCAA
Organism: Gastrodia elata; assembly: GCA_016760335.1. Taxonomy (NCBI): domain Eukaryota; kingdom Viridiplantae; phylum Streptophyta; class Magnoliopsida; order Asparagales; family Orchidaceae; genus Gastrodia; species Gastrodia elata. The sequence continues at coordinate 11,208,853 of CM028681.1, read as the reverse complement.
ATTCAATTTTAATCAAATTGCAGCATTACCTACAATTGCCTAAAAAAGTTAAAGTTGGTTGAGTTGCAATAGGATATTAAACCCTCGACTTTGGCGACAAAGTATTAGAGTGACTCATGTCTTACTTTCAAGACATGCTATATTACAATAAATTTAATGTTGCTGAAATTATAATTTATATAATACTCCAAAAACGAAGAGAGAAATCATCCCCAGCGAAGTCTCCAGAAAATATAATTGTGTTGAAAAGTACAAAGATCTCCACATTCTAAAATATAATTTAGAAGAGTAATTTAGTTCTAACTTTTATCCACAATTCCTAGTTAAATCTAGAGGTCAAGAATTTTCTATAGGCAGCATTAATATCTTTTAATCAGCAACGAAATGGGGGTAAGAAGAAGTAGACCTGATCAAGATCCCATGATTCCATCATCCCAGGTCGATTTGTAATCCAATCTACCAATATTAGATGAAACATTATTCATAGCATTATCCCATCTCTACCATGGGTTATCATCTCAAAGTTTTCAAGCAAACTAGTTAGTATTTGTTGAGGATTTAAATATTAGCCTTTACTATTTTAAATTTGGGTTTGCATCCGTTAAAATACCCGATTTTTATTTAGGACATGGTTTATATCTATTTAGAATATCTAATATAAGTGGGTCTTGCATCCTTTTCATTTAGACAATGTGGCTTGATATGGTTTATATTTTAGAACTTTATAGGTTAGATGACTTCTTTTTAGCTATGGTCAAATTATTTGGGTATTAAGCCATTCTAACTTAATTTATTTAAGTTAGGACATGTTCTATACACTAAGAATCAAGTGACAACTTGATAAAGAGCATTTAGATCTACTATGAATTGTGTGATATGTTTCATTTGGTTTGTCTTTGTTGTGAATTTTTCATGCATGCTTTTCGTACACGCTTTTTATTGACTTCAGCACTTATGCAATTTTTATTATTTTTTCATGTGTTTATGATATTTGATCATATTTGTCTTTCACGTGCACTTAGTAAGCAAAGGTTAGCAAGTGCTTAGCAAACTCAAAATGGAGGTACTGACAATGGTATAGAGGTTCAAAAAGGAGGCTTAGACACCTGTTTAGATGAGGGTATTAAGAGTGATGCTCATTAATTTTGAGAAGTGAAAATCTGGGATATCTGTTTGTATATGTGAGATATACGTAAAAATATTGTCTAAATGCAATGAATAAAAAATCTGACTGCACCGGCCAGGTCAACCAGTTTAATCGTGAACCGGCCGGAATACCAGTTTAAAATAGCCAGTTAAACCTTATTTCAAAAAACCGGAATAAATCAGGTCGGTTTTATGATTTGACCGGCGAACCGTAAACCTGAACGCCGGTTTTACTCAAACCGGGCGATTTGAAATTTGGGATATATAAGCCAACTTTGCTCGTATTTATGACAAGACTTGGTAGAGTTTTACATACATCAAAGCAAAATGCTTCTTTCCTAATGTGGAACGAGAAATGATTTAAGAAAATTTTCTTGAAGAGAAGCTGCTCCTGGGTTTATATGAGAAGGGATTTGAAAGGTCATCCCCTATTTATTACATATGAGATATCTCAAAGTGTTCTCAATTAACTCAATAAAATTTTCTTAAAATTTTGAGTTCATTTTGATAAATAAAAATTTTCTATAATTTTCTTTAAATCTAATTATGAATATTTATGATTATTTATATTAGAGATATAAAAATAAATTTAACATATCTAAATAAATTAAACAAATATTAATAAAGATTAAAAAAAAATTAGTAACAAATAAATAATTTTAAATAAATTTATTTTATGATGCCATATTAAATTTTTAATAATTATTTGAATGATATATGAAAAGAGAGTAATTTGTGTGTAAAATTTTGAACTTTTAATTATATATAATTTAATTAATTTATAATTTATTACATCATTACGGTTCAACCTCTCGCCTTTATCGATTTGATAATTGATCCGATTTTTAATTCTTTGTTTATCTATGTACAAAGTGTGAACAATTTTCTTCTCTTTTCTCTTTTCTATTTCTTTCTTTATTGTTTGCTTAAATCATTTATCCCATCTATCCCAGTGCAATGATTAGATTATCTGAATACCACACTTTGAAATTTCATTTAAGCCCCAATTTCCAAATTAATTAATTTAATTTATTGTAATATTATATTATTAATTAGTTAATAATGTAACAATTAATTAACTAATTTAATATTATTTTATTAATATTATTAATTAATCAAAGATTAATTAACTTTATTAATTTAATCACTAATCATATTGTTATTAAATAATTAATTATTAATTAACTAATTAATAATTTAATAAATTTTAAATAAATTAATTTAATATTTTATTAATTCAATTAATTAAATAAATAATATTTTTTATAATATTTCAAAAGCATTATATGATTCTAAGTGACATGTTTTTGACAAAATTTCGGCTGCATCACACAGCCTCCAAATAGTATCAAGGAAATAAAGATTCTCCCAGGCAACGAACAGAGTTACTGCACCTATACATGCACCTGTAATCTATCATAGGACATATTTGTACATGCTCTTCCATGTTTTCCCTGCTTTCTTTTTTTATCTGGATAATTGCTTGTGACTGTGAGACTTCACCCGGACCTTTCACCATGTCGAACGAAGGGGGAGGGCTCTATTTCTAGGCGAGGGAACGAGCTGCAGTTATACAGACGGTTCGTTCCAGGCGGCGATTCGCAGCAGCTCGCAAGTCGTGGGCAGTTGTGGAAGAAGTCGTAGACGGCAGTTACTTACGTGAGTGTGGCAATTTCAAGCGGTCGTAGGAGAAAATAGTGGGATGTGTGTATATACGGGCAGCATTGGGTTGCTTTCTTCTCTCACACGAGTGTAGGATCGATTGTGCGTCATATAGATATCTCAACATTACCTGCTGCGTCATGTACCAAAAGCATTAACGGCAAAACAGAGGCTTCCCTCATGCATTGGTATTGCTGAGACGGCAACTGACGGCTTTGTTACATGTTTGATGACATAAGAAGCAAAGGCGAAGACGTTGACAGTAGGTAATCTTCTTTGTCTCCGTCTCTTTTTATAAGCAAACAGGGGCTGTTCAATTCTAAGGAATGAGTTATATAAGCACATTTATATTTAATGGTGTTGAGTTCTATTCCCTGTTATAACAGCACAGAATTCTCTTTCACCCCTTAATTGCATAAGCATTCCGTCCATGGGTGGGATGACAAAGACTCTCTTGAGCTATCCTCCCCATTACTGATCATCAACTCATTTTGATTGATGACTCATAAGGAATAATGCATTATCTTAATTGATAGGTCAGCAGGATTTACGTATGAATCAAGCACGTTATCTAGAATTTCTAATACTTAAAACTCAATTTGTAGCAATTGCAACTAGGGAAGCTGCTGTAAAATCATTGTTGAGGAAATTGCTATGAAGCTACTATGGAAAAATTAATGTTGTTGATGTTTGAATGCTCTATTGTCATATTATTGTGTAGAATACCAACAATAGCTGGTAGTAGCTGATGGTGAGTTAACGTGCATTGGTGGTGGCGGAGGATCAGGGCCAAACAGTAGATTTGCTAAGCATCAAAAAGCAGCCAGATCGTATTTAAGAAACATGTTCCTAATATTTCTTTCTAAGAGATTGCTTTCTAAGAAAGCAGGCAAAAGCAGCTCCCAAAATGACTAAAATCAAACAAAGATAAGCATTATATAAAATACAGCAGCCAGAAACTTGCCACAAACAGAACCGTATATTGCAAATATTTCTGATCAAACTACTTTGCATGACATTGATTGTGAATATAGTTAAGAAGAAGGGTATATAAAAGGTGAATGTGATTTTACTAGTAGGAAGCTTTCATCTTATTGATCAATTAGGTGCAATTGATGCCTTTAAAATAGCTGCCAAGAAATCAATGGATAGAAATAACCTAAAATACTAGAAAAGAAACTAACCTTTACTGTCAAGAGTTAGCTCGACAGTAACTGCTGTGTGAAACATATAACAGGTAAATTAATAGCAAATATTTAGCCCTAAGCAATAGCGCAGTATACGAATGTTTAATTAAGAAAGTACTTGTGTTTCTTCGTTTGTTCCAGATGCCATTGTCTCAAACTCCTTGATTCTTGATTGGTGCCTCTCTTCAGGAGCTTTAATAAGATCATTTTGCTGGAATAAAAAATTTTCAATTAGTTATTTAAAAACAATATTGAATTTGAAGAACTTTAATGAATATCAACTTACATTACGGATATGCTCTTCCTGTGTTAAAATGCGTCGCTCGATCTCATGCATAACTTTTCTCAGTAAACTCGCTGCAAGCTGAAATGATCAAAGTAATAGTAATTCTAATAAGAAGACTTGAGAAATAAAATTAACCAGTGTTGTTTTGTGTGGATCCAGGAAATTTAAAGAAAAAGAAAACACTGGTAGTATGCCTCAATTAAAACTCTTTTTTAGCGCTAAGTATCTGCAAGAAACATACAAGAGGTATCTCTCGATTCTTTCTGTTAATGCTTTCATTGAGAATCCCATGAATGACGGTGAGAAGTGATTGAACAGGAGCATTCTGTAGAAGACAAAGAGAACCCAATATATATGTTAAAGATCATAATCCTTTAAGGAATTCATGAAAAAATGCATATCATGGAACTTACAACTAAACCATTTGACTTGATCATTTCAAAAACCTTAGTTGTAGAAGTATCGGTATATTGTAGTCCGTGTTTTAGTTGTAACTCATTAGGTTTGCGACCCGCATTACTCAGTGAAACAGTTTTCTCTGCATACAAAACAATTGAAAATTATCAATATTTAAGATTGCAAGCCTACGTTCTTTTGACCAATAAAGTTCAGAGATAAATGTGCGCAAAAAGTAAATTGAGTGCAATTGTTCATCCAAAAGAAACCCTGAAATGGAATACAGCATTTTATAAAATTTAGAAGAGGTGCAGTAGTTTATTCATTACTTTATTTGATTACTAGTAAATACCCGTTTCCGTAAAGACTGATAAAAATAAAAATAAAAATTTAATTGTTAGTTGCATTGTAAACTAACCACGTTCCACAAAAGTCATGTAAAGAAATGTTTGAAATGGCTAGACTCTATGTCCATTACTACTAACTTTGCATGCAGCATCTCAAATTTTGTGCCTGGATTCAATTGGATATATAAAAGGAATGCTCAGCTAGGATTTAAGTGTGACATCAAAAAAAGATCACTCTTGTTTCCTCATCGATATACCCTCTCAACTGCAAGGTTTTGATGGATTCTATCCAATGCATATGAGGAAGAATTTGTGAGATAATTTCCTTATGAGAAACTCAAGAGTTTACTTCAGATCTTCATCTTCCTCTTATTCTCTTATAATTAATGCAATGGATTATTAAAAGGACAAAAAGTGCTCACATTATTTATGCCAAGAATGTAACTTCATTGATAGCATGTAGTTTGAGGATGAAGTTGGCGGGCTTATGACACCCAAATTTTATAAAGGCGACAAAAATTCAAGGGGATGCTCTTGCCATGCTTGTAGGAGAAAATGATAGGAAGAATAATTAAAATCTACATTGAACGAGGAGTAAAGAACATAGGGGCACCAAAAATAAATATTATGCAATACAAGTATGGTGCCTTTTAAGAAAAAAAAGTGTTCATAATTATGAGAACTATGTAAGTACGTGTGCTTATTATGGAGCACACAAAAGATGAGGAACTTCCTAAGAAATTATTACATAAGAACAAAGTTGTGAAGTACAACCAAGTATGGGACAGATCAAGCTAAAGGATAGTATAAATAATGCGTTGGATCTTCTTTCTCATAGATGTAACTTTGAATGAAGCTAAAGCATAGAAATTTTGGTCTCTTTTCTATTACGTTCCCTCTTTTTTCTCAAATTATTGAGTGGAGGATCATGTGTCAATCTTAGTTGACGCTACTCAAATAATTTTGAAGCACAAGCTTGGTGATGCATGCTGGATAGTGCAATTTAAATTGGTGGAACTTATTAGCATTAGTGTTGATCTAAGTTCAGTTTTGTTTGGAATTTGCATCCCTTAAAGGCCCATGTTTTAGTTTAGGGTGGGGCTTATTTCAGTTAGTATGTTCGAGGGTTCAATTTAATTTGCTTATTTAAGCGAAATATACATGATTTAGGAAATCCCAACTGATGGTTTTACGGCCATGTGTTTTTAGCCAAGATCGCACATGGCATATGCTGCTTTATTGTAAAGGTAATTCACTAATAACTTACATCAACTAGGGGTTAAGATAATATACAAAATACTGTAAATAATGTAGATCATTAGAATCTGTTAAACTAGCTTAGGTATTTATTAGATTATAAGTTTATATGATTCTCTAGAACATAGATCAGTTAGGATCATGTTATACTTCCCACTAGAATCTTCAGATCAACTAAAAGTTTAAAAAATATGTAACTAAACATAATTCACTAGAACCATATGGATTAGCTAAGATTGAATTAGCAATCAACTAAAATCAAGTTCACCGAGACCCTTTAGTTCAACTAAGATTGGCACAACAAACATTTAATTGTAGCTTAATGTAGCTCAGCAGAATTTTTAGATCTTTTTTTATTAAAATAATGATTAATCAAATTATAACTTAGCATTATTTACTAGAATACTGCAGATTGACATTGAACCAAACAGCTTGAATCCTTGGCCCATTTGCATAATCAATCAGATTGATATTATATGCTTCATTTTATGCATTATTACATATTCATTTTATGCACATGCTTATTTTATACTTGTACACGGTGTTGCAAGATCATTGTAAAATAAATTCAAGTTTGTATAATTCATTTTTTATAATTTTGAGAGCACTGTATTACTTAGATAATGTAAGCTAATTATAGCGATCAATACTTCAGCTCTCTCATCTTCTTTTGTCTCGATGTATCTTTTTATTATTATTATTAAGAGGATTAATATATTATGCTTTCAAGAAACTAAATGATGAGAGAGAAAACAAAAAGAAATAATAGTTTTAAGCTTTAAACTCTAGTACTCAAATAAGAATCACTATAAAAATGGCATGGATATCATTCTAAATAAGAATTTAAAGGATAATACAGTAAAAATGAAAGAGGTTGAGAGATTGAATTATATCTTTAAAGTTTATATATAATAGAATAATTTTTAATATTACAAGCATTTGTCTTTTAAATATGATGGGATGTGTATTAAAAATATATATTTTTGCATGATTTAGATGAGTTAATTCAAGAAATACCGTAAGAAAAAATGCTTTTATAGAAGTAGATGGAAATGGGTATTTTGGAAGCATAATTATAGAATTAAATAGGAGAAAATTATCAAAATGGTCCCTTAATTCTTACAAAATATTCAAAATAGTCCTTATCTCTTATAAATATTTTTTTTATTCCTGAACTTTTGTTTAATTTTTTTGTTTAGTCCCTGTCGTTATATCCCCCGCCACTTCCATTAAATTTGCACCTTTTAGCCTGAATTCTAACTGCAAGAGGCTAATTCTGGTTGCTGGAATCGACGGCTTACAACTAGAATCATCCGCTAGATTCCAATGGCCGATTATAGCTAAAAGACGTTTAACGGAATGGACGGGGGAGTAAACTGCAGGGACCAAAAAATAATTATTAATTTTGTAAGAGTCAAGGGACCATTTTAATAATGTTCTCTATTAATTAATATTCATGGTGATTTTAGTTGCGGAGAGATTAATGAAGAAGAAAAATTTATTTTAAAGCTTGTTAGCTTATGATCTTATGATTGCTAACACTTATATTAAGAAAAGAGTTATATATTATCGCATATAAAAACAAGACAAAAACTTAGCTAATTATTTTTTTTAAATGAGTTGTTTGTATTGTAAGGATTGTGACGAAGAAAATTTGATTTTAAAGCTTGTTAGCATATGATCTTATGATTGCTAACACTTATATTAAGAAAAGAGCAATATATTATCGCATATAAAAACAAGGCAAAAACTTAGCTAATTATTTTTTTAAATGAGTTGTTTGTATTGTAAGTGATTGTTTGACAACCTAATATCACTTATTAGTTTTGATTTTAAAAAAGGGGTAATAAAAGTGAAATTAAATCTAAAACATGTCCTAAAATTAGATGATAAAATTTTAAGACAATAATATATATATTTTTAAGAGTAAAATTTTAACATTTGAACAATAAAATTTTGTGAGTGATGTCAACCTTATATTAAATTCAATTACCACTTGCATTCGTAATATAACAAAGAGTTTACTTGGTAAATTAAAATGAAAAGTACCAATAATAAAGTTGCATCGTGGTGTTAAACAAGTTGTTCAAGTTGATTAAATATAAAAAAAAATAAAAAATTATTTAAATCTAAAATTTAGGAGAATTGGAATGAATTTAAATTAGCTTATCATAAATCTAAAATAGTAGTTTGAAATGCTAATAATGTAGCATTTGGGAATTTATGTAATAAATTAAAAAATGTTGAGAGAGACACATTTATAAACTAATTAAATTGAGAGATAAAAACTTAAAATTTTACTTTTCTAAAATACATCAAAGATGATTAAGAAAATTTAGGGATAAAAATATTTAAAATAGATTGATGCATTATTTTACAAAAAACTTTAATGAAGGTTATACTAATATAATTAATATAAATAAATTTAATAATTATAAGAATAGTATCAATTACACTTTCAATCAATATATTAATAAAGTTGAAGTTTATAAAAATAATATCAATTGCACTTTCATTTGATATATTAGTAACACTGATGTTTGAGATGCTTTAAAGAGGATGATGTGTGAAATAGTAAAATAATTAGATGACATGATGTAGCACATCCTAAGAATATTATCAAAGGCCCAACAACAAAAGTCATGGCTAAAATTCAAAGAAAGAATTTGAAGGTGGGCCCAATTACAAGAGCTCAATCAAAAGCCCAATAAATAGCACAAATATTAGACTTATCATTTGTATTTTGTTTTTATTAATATTATACTTTATTTATTTATTAAGGCACATATTTGGCCAGCCATATCATGAGGAAAATATTTAATGTTAGTCGGAGTTACTCCCTCACTAATTGTCAACTACCTATCTTTTCCTCCAAAATTTCCTTTCATATTTTCCCTCCAAAGCTCATAAGCCAAGAGACTTGTAGTGCCTATAAATATGAGCTAAAATATAATATAATAAAGTAACTAGAATGAACGAATCTTATAGTAAATACCTCTCATATTACTTGGTGCTTGGTGAGTTAAGTTGATATCTTATTTAAATCTTATTTTCTAACTATACTCTTATGCTCATAACCTCAAACCATCCACACATCTTTTCTAGCATCTTAAGTATCTTTTAAAATTAATAAATTATTATCTAATCTCTTAAACACATTCCAAACTCTACCACAGTCTCCACAGCCAAATCTAAATACAGTATGACCTAGCTTATTCCTTACCCCTCAACACCCATCTAAGCAACATCAAACTTAACCATCTACTCCAAATCCAAACAACACATCTTAAGCTACCTATATTAATTTATTTTTAACCCTTTAACCCACTAAAATCCCACCTAAAAGAGGGATATTTCGAATCAGCCTAAACTAGGCTCGATCTAGATTAGTCTTAGTTTTCCTTTAGATTGTTCACTCTAAACCCCCACAAACTCCAAAAATCATCCTTAGACATTATCCTACTAATCCATTCAATATTTAAATACATAATTCACCAAAAAAGGTAGCCCACTAGCATCATATTTTGGTATTAGAGCTAGGTTAGTAAAGCTGAAAAAAAAAAGAAGCATCTTGACATGAGGAATAAGATTTGGTGAAATCTTCTTCACAAGCGTTTAAGTCATGCCAACAAGTGTAAGATAAGTTAATCCTTTTTATGACTTGATATTTTTCATATTAATTGCTTGAAAATTTGTTATATTACTTGCAAGTCTATAGTGTGTGCATGAACTCCAATTAGTGAGCATCATTATATAGCTTAGCTAATATCCTTGTGTGAACATACCTTAAACATTTATTTGAGAGTAAAAACATAGAAAGTGAGTGTTCCACGTAATAATAAAGCTTTTACCTTGATGCGAACAAAAAATTATACGAACTTCTTTACTTTCTATGTTTGGTATTTATTGTAATATTAGTTGCTTATTTTCTATCACTTAAATAAATTTATAATTCTTAAAAAAATAAAGTTTTTAATCTAGAAAAAAAAAATACTTTTATTTGCGTTAAACTTGTATGCATAAGAATATACTTAAATAAAACCTAGTATATTGCGAAGTTAAAAAAAAACTGTCAAAAGGGGGGCGTAAACAGCCTAAGGAGAGCTTGGGACGTAAGTGGCCAAGTGCCCCCCTCCTCACCTGGAAGTTCTTTTAACTTACAAGTCACATTATTTTTACATTTATATTTTTTATTTCCCATTCTCAAATTCAGCATTTATTTTTCCTCATTTTTCTTTATTAAAAAAAATGGCACCAAAGTCAATTTCCCAAGATCAAATCGAGAACTTAACCAAAATAGTAGATTCTTTCAATCTTAGGATTTATGAACATGAAAGAAAGACTATGGAATTATTTGAGAAAAATAAAACTCAAATACAAGAAATTAAAGATCAAATGCAAATCATCTTAAACTTCTTGCAAGATAATAAAAATTATGCTCCACATCCTATCCATAACCTTAATGCACCTGTGGAAGATTATGGCTCATACATAGATGCAAATGATTACCAATTCTATGTTTCACCACCTCTCCAACCTCATCGAAGACAACTAAACCCTAAGAATGAAGAAATGAGAGACCACCAACGAATTGCTAATAATTTTAATGATCTCTCTATGAGAGTTAAAGTTGAAGCTCCTACTTATGATGGCACACATGATCTAAACAAATTCTTAGATTTGTTAACCCAAATAGATGACCTCTTTGACTATTAAAGGATAGATGATTATCAACGAGTTTCTTTTGCTTAGATGAAATTGACTGGTAATGCTAAGATTTATTGGACAAACACTTTAGCAAAAGAATAAAGGTCCGAAGGACAAATCTTACTTGGATAGAGATGAAAGAAATACTTAGGTCAAAATATTATCCTCGACATCATGATAAGAAGTTACATGGGCATTTGATGACTCTAAGGCAAAGCTCTTTTATGTAACAGAATACTTAAATACTTTTGAGCATCTAGTTTATAGGACCAAATATGGGGATAATAATTGGCAACTTGCTAACAAATCTATTATTGGGCTTAGAATGAAAATTAGAAATGAAATTGAACTTTTTGATCCCCAAAACTTAGAAGAAGATTTCCATTATGCTATATTTGTTGAACAACAAAAGAAGTCAGCTTCTATAATACGAACTAGAGCTCAAGTGACTTCTAATTTAAATCATAAGTCAACTACCAGACCCATTCCACCCTCTAGCTTAAACTATCAACCCAAAGAGGGAAGCTCTAATAACATCAAAGATATCATTTATTTCAAATGTCACAAGAGAGATCACATGCAAAACCAATGTAAGGCACAAATCTTATTATTAGATGAAGTTCATGACCCTATAGATGAAATCATAGAAAAAGTTTATGATGATACCCCATTATCAGATGAAAAATTTGTGAATGATCCTCAAATTAATGTGATAAGATGCCTTCTAATAACTAAGAATAAAGAAGAAGATTGGAGGAGAAGAAATATTTTTAGCATGTATGTTGTGTGCAATGAGCGAAGGTGTAAGTTAGTTATTGATGGAGATAGTGCAATGAATGTAATCTCTATCAATGTTATATCAAGAGCTAATTTAAAAATTGAACCTCATCCCCAAAACTTTCATGTTAGTTGGGTTAACCAAACTTCGCTTCCCATCACTAGTCGATGTTTAGTTCCTATCAAGATTGATAGTTATGAGGATAAAATTTGGTGTGATGTGCTCTCTATGAATATCGCTCATATTCTACTTGGGCGACGATAACTTTATGACTTGAGTGTAATTCATTATGGTAGAGAGAACACATATTTTTAAACAGAACAATAAAACTATCAAACTTTAGCCAGTCAGACTACTATAGAAGATACCGTCTATAGCATTACATAAACCAACATCTGATGTTCAACCAAAACCCACTATCAGGAAAGGAGCGATGCTTCAACTGATTGTGATAAAGGATCCTATGCATAATCCTAGTTCTAGTTTATTTACTCATTCTTCTTCAACGTTTGATGTAAACTCAATGTGATTTGGAACCTTAAGAAAATATCCGACCAATGTTCACCTTTTATATATAAAAGAAGTTAACTTAAATATTAATGAGATTCTCATTCCTAAAGAGCTTCTACCTCTCCTTTCTGAATTTAGAGAAATTGCTCCGAAGGAACTCCCAAATGAATTACCACGACTTCGATCCATCCAACATGGTATAGACTTAGTTCCAGGTTCACAACTTTCAAATCTTCCTCATTATAGAATGAACCCCACTGAACATGCAAAAATTAAGAGACAAGTCACTGAGTTACTTGAGAAATTATTTATACAAGATAGTCTTAGTCCTTGTGCGGTCCCTGCCCTAATAACTCCTAAGAATAATGGAATATGGAGAATGTGCATCGATTGTCGAGCTATCAATAAAATCACTATCAAATATCGATTCCCCATTCCCCGATTAGATGACAAGTTAGACTTAATCTCAGGAGCAAACTTCTTTTCAAAGATTGATTTGAAAAGTAAGTATCATCAAATTAGAATTAGATCTGGAGATGAATGGAAAACAACTTTCAAGACCCCTAATAGACTCTATGAATGTTTGGTCATGCCATTTGAACTTTCGAATGCACCTAGTACATTTATGAGATTAATGAATAATTTTCTTAAGCCATTTATAGGAAAAAAATTGGTGGTTTATTTTGATGATATATTAATTTTTAGCCCAAATAAAGTAGACCACCTTAATCATCTCAGACAAATTTTTGAGACCCTTAAAATAGAGAAATTATACATTAATTTTAAAAAATATTTCTTGAAAATTGAGGTGATATTCTTAGGTTTTATCATTTCATCTGAAGGAATTTTTATGGAGTAGCCAACTACTAGAAATTTTACTGAAATAAGGAGTTTTCATGGCCTCACATCACTCTATAGGCGATTCATTCAGAACTTTAGTGTTGTTGTAGAGTCAATCATTGATATACTGAAGTTAGACAAATTTTGTTGAACCCCAACTGCTCAAAAAGCTTTAGATTAAATTAAAGTTTTAATGACAACAGCCACAATCCTTCAACTCCCTGATTTTTTTAAAACCTTTGAAGTAACTTGTGATGCATCTGGGATTGGAATTGAAAGAGTTTTAAGTCAAGAAAATCATCCTGTTGATTTGTTTAGTGAAAAGTTGAATGATGCAAAGCAATGATACTCAACATATGACAAAAAGTTTTATGTTATCATTCAGTCATCAAGGCATTGGAGACACTATCTTTTACACAATGACTTTGTTCTTAGCTTTATCAATACTCAACGAAAGTTAAATCATAGACATGCCAAATGGGTTGAGTTTCTGCAAGACTATTCATTTGTCCTAAAACATAAATTAGGAATTGAAAACAAACCTGATGATGCATTATCAAGGTTGGCAATAACCATCTTCTATTTAGAATTTAAAATTCCTAGATTTGAATGAATTCGAGATGAGCACCCAGTGTGCCCGGACTTTCATCTGATTTACATGGAGCACTTGGACAAATCGCTAACCTTAAATGCAACATATTTTGTGATTAATGAGTATCTTTATCGAGGAAAGAAACTTTGGATTCCTAGGTTTTCTCTTAAAGAGTTTTTAATTTTTGAGCTGCACTCAGGAGGAATTACTAGTCATTTTGAAAAGGATAAAACAATATGCTTTATATTTTATAAATTTTTTTGGCCTTCCCTAAAAAGAGATATTCAAAAACTAGTAGCTCAATGTTTAACTTGCAAACAGGCTAAAGCTACTAAACAAAAATTTGGCCAATACACGGCATTGTCTGTTCCTCATAGGCCTTGGGAAGATTTATCAATGGATTTTGTTCTTAGGTTACCCCGAATAGCTCGTGGTCATGATCGCATATTTGTGGTTGTTGATATATTTTCTAAGATGGCCCATTTCATACCTTGCTCTAAAACTAATGATGCATCCCATATTACAAAATTATTCTTTAAGAAAATTATGCGACTACATAGCCTTCCTTCAACTATTGTATCAGATCAGGATGTTAGATTTGTGTCATACTTTTGAAAGACCTTATGGAAAATTGAAGTTGTCAATCAAAGCTTAGGAAACTTACTTAGGTGCCTTATTGGAAAAAACATAGGTAATTGGAACTTATATTTACCAACTGCTGAATTTGTATATAATAGTAGTACTTCCCAAACCACCAAAACATCTCCATTTGAAATTGTGTATGGCCATAATCCTAAACAGCTGATTGATACTGCCAACCTTTCTTCTCATGCATTTTCTGATTTAGCATTCACATTTGCCAAATATTCTCAAAGCCTTCATGATTCTATAAGACAACAAATCACTTAAAGCAATGAAAAATATGCATCTAAGAAAAATCATAATAAATCAACTAAAGAATTTAAAGAAGGTGATTATGTTTTGATTCACATCCGCTCTGAGCAATATAACAACACCAAATATAAGAAATTACATCCAAGGGCAAAATTCTTAAAAAAATTAAATCTAATGCTTATCACTTTTATTTGCTTAATGATATGCTAATTCATCCTATTATTAATATTGATAATATTTTATCATATGAAGGAATTTTTAAACCTTCACTTGCGCAGTCTGACTTTTTAGTAGGAGATATAGTTCCTCACACGCAAACTCCATTCTTTTTAGACATTGACTACACCATCACTGAGAAGGCTCCTAATGATCGAGATAAAGAGCATCGTTTTCTCGTTCATTGGAAGAATAAGTCGTCTACAGAAGACGCATGGCTAACACGTAATGATTTGAAGCTCTTGACCCATAATTAGTAGAAAATTACTTAGATTTTAACTCTTTAATGCAAAGTTCAATTGGGCCAACGAAAGTTGATGTAGCACATCCTAAGAATATTATCAAAAGCCCAACAACAAGAGACATGGCTAAAGTTTAAGAGAAGAATTTGAAGATGGGTCCAATTACAAGAGCTCAATCAAAAGCCCAATAAAAAACTGAAATATTGGGCTTATCATTTGTATTTTGTTTTTATTAATATTGTACTTTTTTTATTTATTAAAGCATATGCTTGACCAGCCATATCATGAGAAAAATATTTAATGCAAGTAGTTGGAATTAATCTCTCACAAATTTCAACTATCCATTTTTCCCTCTAAAATTTCCCTCTATATTTTCCCTCCAAAGCTCATAGAGCAAGAGACTTGTAGTGCCTATAAATATGAGCTGAAATATAATGTAATGAAGTAACTTGAATGAAGGAATTTTATGGTGAATAGCTCTCATATTATTAGTGCTTGGTGGTGTTAAATTTATTGCCTATCTTTGATGAGTTAAGTTCTTATTTATATTTTATTTTTTAACTATAATCTTATTTTCATTACTTCAAACCATCCACACATATTCTCCAGCATCTTTTAAAATTATTAAATCATTATCTAATATCTCAAACACACTCCAAACTCCACCACAACCTCCACAGCCAAATCTGAAAACAGCCCAACCTAGTCTTCTTCCCTTTCCCTCGACACCCATCTAAACACCATCAAATCTAGCCATCTACTCTAAATCCAAACTACACATCTTAGGCTACCTATATTAATTTATTTCCAACCCTCTAACACACTAAAACCCCACCTACAAAAGGGATATTTTGAATCAGCCCAAATTAGACTCAATCTGAATTAGTCTTGACTTTCCTTTAGATAGTCCATTCTATACCTATAACCAACCCACCACAAACTTCAAAAATCATCCTTAGACATTATTCTACCAATCCATTCAATATTTAAATACCTAATTCACTAAAAATGACAGCCCACTAGCATCATGACATATTTATTGATGTATGAAAATGTGGATGAGGAATAAATTTCTTAGCTTACCGAGTTATTGATTGTTATTATGAAGACAAGATGTTAGATAAGTGAAAAAAAAAGTATTATTATATATATTTACAAGAATAAAAGTAATGCTCAAGACTGTGCAAATTATAGAGAAATCAAGATAATTAGCCATATGTTGAAACTTTAAAGGGAGAGTGATTGAATACATATTACAAAGGGATACATTTATTTCTTAAAATCAATTCGCTTTTCCATTCTTCATCATTTTTAAAATATTCTAAATCTAAATTTTATTGGTTTATTGAATGAAAACATAATTGATATTATTTTAATAGCCCACAAAACTCACTTATATTAACTACATTAATATAATCTTCATAAAAAGGCTTAATAAAATAATTCATCCATCTAAATTGAATATCATCTTCTAAAAATAATTTTATATTATTTTTTATATATTTTAATTAAGAGTCAAAATTTTATTTGTTTATTTCTAAATTTGATTAGATTATATGTGTTTCTCTCGCTCAATAATTTGTAGTTTATTATAAAAATTCTCAGTACTATAATCCTAGCATCATGAATTATTATTTTTATTCACAACAAATTAATTTATATTTATTCTACTTCCCATTATTTTTATATTTAAATTATTCTTTATAGTATACATTTTATTTTATTTTTACATGAACTTATTTTGACCACCATGCATATTTGCTAATAAATTCTCTTTTAGTTCACTAAGTATACTTTTAGCAACATTGTAAATAAAACTTGCAACTGAATTTGACAAAACTTTGGCTTCACCCTCAAAATCAATTGTCCTAATTTTAAACATCACTCCTTAAAAAATCTAGATTACCCTTCTTAAAATTCTAGAGTTTTAGAATATATTTTAATTTTAGAATTATTTATTTTAGTCCTGATTTTCAAATTTAAAATCAATAATTAATACAAACAATCTATTTTATTTAAGAGAATAATCAATCTAAATTTTAAAAGCGCCATATTTATAAAAATTAACATTTTCCTCCATTTTAAAGACAAATATTAACGATCAAGATCATGAGCTAAATATTACTCCAACGTCATTCATCATTCTTATTAATCTCTTCAAGATAAAAAACAATCATAAATATATTAAATTTTTTAATCATGTCTATTTAAATTTATATCTGCAAATAGCAATGCTTCTTGACATCCTCCTTAAACTAACACCTTCAAATCATGCCAAATTTTTCTTTTAGGCTCATATTCAATCTTATTTAAGGGCATAAATACTGCAATATTAAAAATTTGTTTATCAATTATAATTTTAAATAATATAATTTTATTTCATATCCTCATAATTTTCACTATATTATCTTTTAAATTGTTATCCAAAAAGATATCAGCACCATTCCTATGATTATTTACCTAGGTAACGAAGTTTAATGCTTATATATTAATTTTTAGTATTCTCCACTACTTCATTTCTTGAAAATGTAAAACGTTTATCATCCTATTAATTATTATATATACTAACTCAAAATGCTTGTCAATGAGTGTGCCAATATTCAAATTGTCTAATCTTAATTTAATATCATGGACTAGTTTCTTTACTCGCATTTGTCTATAATATGAGAGCTCATTTAACACTACACCGGACACTGATGTAGTGGCCTTTGCACACTTTTCACTATATTCAAGCAATGCAATGCTTCGCTTCAAAGAAATGCCTTAGCTCTAACATAATTTTTTAAAAGATTCATGTCATGAAAGATTCCACAGTTTTATGATGGTTGTCAACTACCTAACACAGCCATTACTATTTATTATTCTATTATTTAATCTAATAAGGCATTAAATACCATAGTAATAAATATGATTATTAATATAATTAATTAGCTAAAATACTAATAATAAAAATTCAGCAATTTTCAAAATTTCCTATAATATTCTATATTGCTAGGAACTCAAATATAAAGTTGTTTCTTGATTTGAGCCTCGAATTATTTATTATGAGTTTTGAAAGCTAGAAAATACAAAAATTCATGAAAATTTGAAAATATTCTGAAAAATTGCATACCAAAATTTTATAAAAATTACTATTTATTTATTAATATAAAACTAAAACTCTAAAATTTTCAATTTTGAGTTAATTTTGCTAAGGGTCATTAGTGGGTAATTGGTTGTATTAAGCAATGGCAGATGTCAATTAAGTCCCATTTTGACACCCCTAGCTTAGATTAACAATACATGGGATAAATGTCCATACAAAAGCACAGATGATTTATGTAGCTGTACTTGTCACACTTGCATGATCATATTGCACACTATCTTGAGTGGTTGTGCCATGCTAAGGTAAGAACACATACAGTGAGCAACAATACACTGCACAATTGTGCACTGTTGAAATGTATGCTCTAAACCAAGGTCCATTGTTAGTCACCTTGCCATAACATTTAGTGCTTCTCAACATTAAACCATACCAAAAACAAAAAAAAAATGACAAACTCAATACTCTCAAGTTGTCAAACGCTCAAGAATTTTACTATCAAAAAGCATGCACCACTAGAACACACAACAATGAAGATCAATCGAGAGTCAAAAGCTCAAGAATTTGCCATGATAACTCTCATATACCATTTATTAAATAGTATAAACAAAAGTGTAATTAATCTTTGGTATAAAATACCAATGGTTAAACACATTTTAAGCACATAAGCTTAAGCATATGAGCGTAAGTGAATCACTTAATTGTAATTGATAATATTCATTTTAAAGTTTTCATGATATTTATATATCACTAGGTATTCCTGGGAATTCTGTTCATTATATTCATTTTAAAATTTTCATGATATTTATATATCACTAGGTATGCCTGGGAATTCTGTTCATTTTAATCAAGTAACCTTAATGCCAAAAAATGTATCCACATCTATATCATCATTCTTTGTTTAAAAAAATTCAACATGCATAAACCTTTTTTATATAAACATACATTATTTTCTATGAATATCAAATGAAATTGTTAGTATCACAACTAAAATTGTTTGTCACATACTCAAATCTAGATATTGAAATTCTAAGTCCGTATTTCTAGCACAATTACTGTCATTCTAGCTTTCTACCAAATTTTGCATTCAAAAATCCATAGCTATATTCATGAATCACACTTCAAGACATCTGACTTTGAAAACTATTTATAAATATTTCCATGAATAACAAAAATTATACATTTGAAATATGATATTTCTTGTCGTGCTTATTATTTTTTTGTGCAGTCTGATGTAAATTAATCTAGGAATTTTCATCCAAAAGAAGTTTCAAGTATAATAAGAAAAACTTTGTAAGTAATCTTTTGTGCGACCAGGATAAGAGCATGAGTTTACTGGCATTTTGAAGCTCCAAAAATAAAGGATGACAGCTAATTAATATAAAATTTGATTTAATGCAGATGAAAGACCATCATAATTGTCCAAATCTTCAAAAAACATTATGCAAAGATAAGAATATAAGTGAATGGTGAAAAAGAATAATAAAGGTTTTCAACAACAACTATGTAAATATTGATATACCATCAAACAAACTGTCGTTTAAATAGACAATAAGATCACCTTTCCCTTAATATACATAACTATAAACAAATACCAGATATAGCAGATTCTAAATATAGAAGACAATATTTATTAGTGAAACTAAAAGATGGCCTTTGTGCAAGAGTTTCTAGCTTTAGAGTACCTGGAAAAATAGGACTACCAAAAACAGGGCTGAATCTTGATGCTGACCGGTTATTGTTATTCTCTTCCCCTAGTGGAGGACTTTGCCCACTTTGGATAACATTTCTATGTGAAGCATCCATAGCTTCTCCATCATCTTTAGAATTGACCCACTTCTTTAATGCTTGGTATCTATAATTGGCTGTCTTATGGACTTCGCCTTCATCAGGTTTACAATTGAAGAGATTCCTAAGGGACAAAAGACAATCAACCACTGCAGATGTGGGCCCCTGCACCAAAGAGCAGGAGTTGAGAATCATTCTATATATGAATGGAACATAAAAAGCGCCAGTACAAAATCAAAAGGAACCAATAACTCTTAAAAAAAAATTGTATGGAGATTGATGAATGTGGGCATAACTAATTTAAGCAAAATAAATACGTTGATTTCTATATCATACCAGGAACAGGCCTTACATTTTCCAAATCAGCTACAGTAAAACTTGGCAAGCCCATTCTCTCCACAGTTAAAAGAAATCTCCTCACTTTTTCTTGCCTCTGCTCAGATGACATAAAAGCACCTCGTTGATTCTGCACCAAATTTTAAATTAAACATTAAAATAACCTTGATTGTAAGTCTAAATGATTCTCGTATAAAAATAAAAAGGATTTAGAGGCTGTTTGGTTCATTAACATCTCAATAATATTATTGAGATAACAGTGTTATCAAGTGTTAAAAGGCACAGAAAACAAATTAACAAGAAACTAAGCCAGAATTGTAAAACACAGCAGAAATAATCACAATTAAACATGTGAAATTAGGCAAAAACACCCAATGTGAAAAAATAACCTCAGAAAAAAAAAAGAAGGCAAAATATTCTAACAGGATGCCCTAGAACCTTTTACCAACACATAAAAAAGTTTAAATAGAGATTCAAACAAAAAATTCTTAAAATACATTTATTATAACTTATGTTCCAAATAAATCTCTATTAAATCCCTATTCTATGGATGCCTATTGATATCTGCATGGTGCATATTTATTGAGTTTAAAAAGGTATGGGAAATTTAAAGAACACAACCAACATTAAGAAGCCATAATGTTCAGATGTGAGAGTATTATTAGAATGTTATGGACGAGTGAATAATCAGATTATTTTTAAATCAAAAGCTGAAGCATATGAGTGCATGCTAACTATTATTAGTTCTACAAAAGGTGGTACTAAATCACACTTGAATGTCTCAATAATCTTCCCCCAAATGAGAGTTTAGTGTTATATTACTCAAAAAAAAAAAATCTACATCACCTAGATTCATGCACTAAAAGCACACTCAGTCATATGGATGCATTGTGCAAGTATCCCACTCTCAAAACAAGCTCAACCATGATTGTAGATACCAAGAACCATGGAAATCACAACCACAATCACATAAACCACATGATCTAAATCAGACCATCAGCTCTAGTATCACTGGTGTTGAACTAAATGGGCAATTCAAAGTTAGATTAAATGCATGAATGACTGGTTAAATTTAGTTTCAACAGAGAAGCTTAAGCTAATAGATGTGGCAGTATACCACTTTCTTTGTTTAATAGTTGGATATTAAACTTAGCCATGCCTCAATATAGAATGTTATCATTTATTTGATTCATTGTTATTTGTATTCTAAATATTTTAATGTTTTAAAATAAGATTATCATAATAATTGTATTTTTTACTTAAATAAGATTATTATTTAAAACTGCTGTAATTTAGAAGAAAAGTGCACTAGAATGAAGAAATGAGAGAATCTTCAAGCAAAAGAGACAATGGAGGCAATTTTGATGGGTTGATGCTGAGACAGGGACAGGGAAGGATATAATACAGGCACCAAACCTCAAGCTCCCAAAAATCACCACTACCATTGGGGTGGAGGAAACGCCCAACATCTAGGTGTTGGTCATTTTTGGTGCTACGAAAATGACTAGATATGATGACATATTAGGAATTTATTTGAACTTAATATGGCATAGCATGTTATGTTCATGTTAGCCAAATGCATGTAATGTTCATATTAGATAACATGGCATAGCATGGCATGAAGATGTCTAAGAACCATACAGCCCATTGGCAGCGAAAAGAATATACTACCTCCAAGAAAGCAGGATCTTGCCGGTTCACAATGCCACATAAAACAATCCCATCAAATAGATGAGCTCTTAGTTCTTCCTCTGATGCTTCCAAGGAGATGTTAAGACTCGGAAATAGACTATTTAGCCACTCTACAAGTAAGCGCCTCTTGGCTGTTGGAAAAAGAAAAAAAAACTAAGAATTCAGACAAACATAAATTACAGAAAGCGTTATGTAGAATCTTGCTTACCCGCCGTATCCACCGAAGTCATCTCTAATAACGCCTACCTCCAAATTGAAATTAGCCTCTCCAAAATTCTTTCACCGTGGCCTCCCTTTTAGGGCAAAACCCCTACCTTGCGGTAGCATCCATGGAAGCCAAAATGAAGAAAAATTCCTAAAGTAACCACAAAAACAGCATTCTGCCAAGAAAGGATACAGAAAATCGAGCTTTACAAGCCAATTAGAATTAAGTCATTTCCGGAGAAGAATTTTATTAGAATGTTAATGAAAGGACCGACTCGATCAACCTCTGGTCGGATAATTTCCAACAACAGAATCGAAATTCAAAGCAAAATAACTGTTGCGTGCATAGAATTTAGAAGTGCAAAGGAAGCAATTTCGCGGATAAAAGGCCACAAGACGAAATCAAGGTTGCTGGGACGCCTAAACCCTAAATGTCTGGAGAATGTGAGGTCTAAGATACCGTTTCTATGTGTGAACCCTCTCTCTATAGTTCTCGTCTTTATGGTTCTTGTTTTTCCCTAGCTGTTCCGCTTTTCGGTTCACTTAGAATTTCTATCCCAACGCATGAATCTATAAATAGCCGTCTGACCCGCAGTTCGCTTTCCGCACGATAATAAATGAATGAGCCATGCAGCCATGCAAGCTATCGAAAAAAATGCTTCAATTACGCATTATTCGAAAAAAATGCGTTTCTTAAGTGGGTCCCACTTTTTTTATATCAATATAATACAAAATTTTTAATATTTATTTTTAAAATATCTTATTTTTAAATATTATGTAATATTCAAAACTTTAAAAATTAAGTATTGTTGTACTTACATGTTAATATACACTAAAATATATAGATGATGTGTCAATTTATTGTGAAAGTAGATTATTATTTGAATACACTTTTTTGGTAGGATTTATATATGAAAATTAAAATAAAATAAAAATTCTATTGGTTCTATATATTTTATAGTGTATATTTGTGTGTACGACATATCATTTTTCTTTAAAATTAAGCCGTATATCACCCCAATTAAAAGCATAATAATTAATTTTGTGAATGCTTACTTTTTCTATATTTTTATAATGAATTGAGCTATTGTATTTTTACTTTTGTGATATGGGAATGGATGTTATATAATATTTTGATTCTGCTCTTCGTTTTTCTTTATATGTGTTGATGAATGAATTACAGTTCATGTGGTAAGTTCTACAATTATCGACGAGTTAAGCTGAAAATCTAATTCGACTATAGTTAAGGATTTATCACACGGTGGCCGCTTTACATAATCAGGGACGGGAAAATGTCTTAAACCAAATTTTCATTCATAAGATGGAAATGTTGCATGTGAAGGGGAGATAGAAAATGTTAGAAATTTTGGATTTAAACTATTGATACTTATGATTTAAATCTCACCACGTAATTGTCTCATTGATGCTTAAAGAGGGTAGAATACGAGAAAATATATATATATTTATATATATATAAATTCTTTTGATCGAGACTACGACCTCCCATATGGAGATTGAATCCGATCACAATCAACCACTTCGCCCTAGGGGTGGCCTCGCTATTAACAACAAGTGATGCACCCTTTCGATCGGAAGGATTTAGATTATTCTTTTCTATGGTTTGTTTGGTTTGATGTTATGTGAAAAATTACTATGATAGCATGTTATTCAGATAGCAATCTAATTCATATAATACGTTATGTTTGGTTCAGTATTATTTTAAATATAAATTTATAGTATATTACATGTGATTACCCCAACGCTAATATCGAGAATTGCAGGAGTTAGACTATATGGATAGGGTAATGTTATTTCACAAGCGATTTCTTACGTATGTTCATCTTATCCATCGTAAGTTTGCAGAATATTGGGAGTTAAACAATGCGGATAGAGTAGTATTTTTCGCAGGCGGTTTCTTACGCATGTTCGTCTTATCAATCCTAAATTTGCAGGATATCAAGAGTTAAACTTGTGGATAGGGCAAAACTTTTTCACAGGCAATTTCTTATGGATGTTCATCCCCATTTTACAAAGCTTCACTTATGTGGAAAATGCCCTTGCCATCAACTTCTAAAGTTGCGCCTTCACCTTCTCCTTTGCGAACACGAAATTTCGTCATCACCGATTCGCCAGATACAACGAAAACGATTCGATGATTCACCAAGTTCGCCGATCCAATGGCAATTTGCTGATTCGCTGGAGATTCACTGATTCGGGAAGTGAGGCAAGCTAACGAAATGTCGCGATGTTATTCAAATGTCAACCAAATTTGGTAAACATTCAAAAAATATATTGGGAGTGCATTTCATAATATTAAGATATCATAGATGTGATAGCATTAAACCAAACAGCTCTAATCTTAAATATTTTAAAATAACATAGCATTACAAATGCATGCCTAAGAACCAATTGCATCCCATTTTCTCATTTCCCTCTTTTGATGTATGATTATGATCTTCTATGACCGGCCTGAATTCTTTCTCTGGTTCACAACAGTGCTTCCCTCGACAATCTTCACCTCCTCCACTCTCTTGGTTACTGTGCGGTGAGCTTGCTTGACAACCCCTTAAGTAGTATCAAATAAAACTCTAAAACATTGAGACGTATTTCAAATAACGGTGAAATTTTTGATAAAAACTCTAAATTTAAATGTGCTCATGTAGGAGCACTTTCAGATGCTCAGAAGTTATGTTATGAAAAAAAAATTGTGAGATTTATGAGACTAAAGCAAATAATAACTTATTACTTAAAAATTAATTAGGGAAAAAAACTTTTGTGTTTATTTAGTTAAAATATTATTTTGAGCAATAATTAGTTGTAGCGCCAGATTTGACACCCCTCCACAACAATCTCCTCGTCGCTGAGTCGAAAAACGTGTTGCCTTTGGTCTTTGTTATAGCGCTGCTGCATCACTAGCTAAACCCTGGATTCAGCAGCCCTCTACAGTCTCTTCGCCGACAGTCCTTCATCTCCTTCGGCCTCGCAACAAATCAGAGGTTTGGAAAGATCTACTTATTGCTGCTTTCAATTTTTTTAGCTACCCTCACTAAGAAGCTCCGCCATCTCTTTCCCCCTAACTCATTATAAACCAGCAAAGCAGTGAGCCTAAATTTTATAGCGTTTAAGTCCACTGATATTAAGTCTCATTGAGGCTCAAATCCTTAAGAAATATTATAAGCCAAAGTAATTGCTCAAAATAATATAATGATGAAGATGCAAAGAAACTTTTGTGTTTATTTAGTCAAAATATTTAACATTGCTGATTAAAAGAAGAACTGCCAATTATTTTTAAAATTTTGTTAGCTAGAGGCTCTCCATTTCTCAAAATGAGAATCAGCTGTAATCTAGTTAATCTGACTACCATGTAATAAAGGGATTCTTTTCCAGATATGAGTAACTGTAGGCCTTTAAAACAAAAGATGATACATTCCTCAAACCTTGATTGCAAAATTGTATAGTCATATCGCTCTTAAAAAGTTTTGCCATAGCAGTTAACTTATTCATATATAATTTCCAATTGAAGAGTGAAGGCTAGGTTGGAGTTTTGCAGTTTAAAAAATTATGCAAGTATTTTAATAACAACATACCCTTATTCATAAAATGATTGTACCGTGATTTTTCAGCAAAGATTTCATTTTTAATATTGCATTTAGTAGTGTCATTGTTATTGAGCTGGGTTCTTTTAAACTTAAAGTGGTTTCCTTTTAATTTCAAATTCATATATTGAAGATTGTTGTTCATTTAAAGGAATAGAACTGGTCCATCTTTGTTGCTAATTTGCTAAACAATTAAGCTGGGAATCAACGCTACTCATGTTATTTTGAGCATCATCATTTTATGTGACATAATTTGATCATTTAATATCCAAATCAAATGATCAAATAGTCCATTTCACTAGCGAAAATATGAGGAATATTAATATGAGATCAAATGAGATCCTAAATTTCATAATGATATTTTAACCCTAATCGGGAGTTCCCTCAAACCCTAGAAACCCAATATTGTCCAAATTTGATATACTTAGTGTCATTTTCCTCTTTATGCTATAAGGATTCCATATTTTCATGTAATATTTTATTTGGACAATAATTGGTAGTTTTAGGTTTTTAGCTCCTATTTAGAGTAATTTTAATAATTCTTATAACTTCATAATTTCATGTTTTATGTATGTTTGAACCTTAAGGTAGCTAACTTGCCATATTTAATTAATTTCCATGTTATTTTAATTGCATGTTTAAGATTAATTTTCTCATATTAGATGCTTCTTTATTTAGCAAATTGATTGATTCAACCTATAATCTTAGAAGAGATACCTTATGATTGAGTTTATAATATGTTTTGCTTGTGATCCTAGAAATTTGTGATCCTAAAAGTTGTAAGATGCCCAATCAAGTGTAGTAACATTAATACTTGTGTAATGGTAAGTTGTGAATAAATTAGGATTAGTCCTAAGTAACTAGATTGGATCCTAGTTCACTTCACCTTGGTTCTTAAGTTCCTATTTAAGCCCTTTAAGAGCTTGTATTAGGAGTCCTAAATTCATTAGAATAGTTTAGGAATCCTAGTGATTTCCCTAACCTTCAATTTATATAAAACATAGAGCTTATAATTTTCAAATCCTTCTTTCCTATTCTCTTTAACCTTTCCTTTTATTATTAACCTAGCTAGATTAGTAGTTGATTTTAAATAAGATCCTTCTAATTCAAATTAGTTAGATGAGTTTAATGTATAGAACCTTAACTCTCAACTTTCTCAATTGTAGTGTTTACTTAACTACACATTTCCTAACTAGTTTCCTAAGCCTTGATTTAGTTAATCTAATTAAATCTTATAGTTTAGGATAATGATAAGATTAATTTTATTTTAGTATTATTGTACTTATAAATTATTTTGTCATCTCATAGAATAAAATGAAACTACTATTTTCTAAAATCCCAACTACTTATATTATTTACAATTGACTTGAGATCAATATCTCTAAGTTAATTAAGAGCTCAATTAGCCCTAATTATTAAGGAGATCATTAGAATTAGATAATTTTGAATATCACATAATTTGCAATTATTGAATTTTCCTTTAATGCTTGCTTAGTTTTGAGCCTAATTCAATTGATACATTCATATAAGATCTTATGCATAAATAAAACTTTCACATTAAAACTATATAGGTTTACATTGTTGGTTAAGTCAAGGGCAGGTTAATTAAGAATAATAAGGAGACCTCACATTCTTAGAGGGTGAATATGAGTGTTATTTATTTTGACCCCACTTTCCTTTACTTGTTAGGCAAATGTGCTTAACTCATCGCTTCATTCTATATTTGTCCGCAGAATGAATACTTTCATAAAATAACTGCAACTTTATAAAACATGAGTTCTTCTACAATCTTATGAATTGTGAAGACTCATCATAGCTTTTAGCTATGTTATTTTCATAGTTCTAGACTATGAGCTTCTTAGATTGATAATCTAAGATTTTATTCATTTACTATGCTTTGCGCTTTCTTTGTTTATTAATACTGTACTATACTTATTTATAGTTCATTTAAATTGCAGTGAGTATTATTATAATTCCATTTAAATGCTTCATTGCCTTCTTTACTTTAGCATAAATTTAGTGAGCATTTACATGCTCTTCCATTCATTTTCATATGCACATTAGTATCTTTTAAAATTATTAAATTATTATCTAATCTCTTAAACACACTCCAAACTACCATAGCCTCTATAGCCAAATCTAAAAACAGTCTGACCTAGTCTTATTCCCTATCCCTCAACACCCATCTAAACACCATAAAACTTAACTATCCACTCCAGATCCAAACAACACATCTTAGGTTATCTATATTCATTTATTTTCAACCCTTTAACCTACTAAAACCCCACTTACAAGAAGGATATTTCAAATCAATTTAAACTAGGCTCGATCTAGATTAGTCTTGGTTTTTCTTTAGATTGTTCACTCTAAACCCATAACCAACCCATCATAAACTCCAGAAATCATCCTTAGATATTACCCTACCCATTCATACAATATTTGAATACCTACTTCACCAAAAAGGCAGCCCACTAGCATCAACCATATGTCACAATTTTCATTCCCAGAAGTATTAACCTCACCACAATCGACACTGTCAAGCTAAAATAGTTGGAATCCAAAGGATCTATTAACTCTATGAACTTGATTCTTCGAATAAAGCAAAATAGGGTTATGATCAAAAGTGGATGAGTTGTGAAAATTTTCTTATTTCTTGGAATTGGTTACACCACAACATTATTCATCAGAAATCTATCAAGACAGGCAAATTTATGGCCATTAGACCAAATGAAGTCCGAGCAAGAGTAATTAAAATCATCCAACCCATAATCAATGATAGCAGAGTTAAAGTTAAATATGGATGATGAGTGATTCTCCAAATAACCTTTGTATTTATTTGGATTTATGACCACATTGAATATTATCCCCAACCAGCCAAGAAAGGTTGGGAGAGATATAAGATTTGATAAAGTCCCAAAAATGCAATCGATCAGAACAAAGATTATTATCATACACAAAAGTAGTAACACAAATGAAATTATTGTTCCAAACTTTCAGATAGATAGCTTGATTACATTGCCCAAGAATTTCAACATTCCATCTATCAAACTAGAAAATTCAAATTTTATTAGCAATCGAGGGTAAGCTAATATAAGCTTTGATGTGGTTCTGAATCTTAGAGCAAGCCTCTTTGGTTAACTATTATATGTTTTATTGTTATTCAAATTGGGTAAATTTTGTATTATTTTAGTGGCTTAATAATTTATAATTATTATTTTTTTCTAATTTGTAAGTATTTAAGATTAAAACATTTCATAATTCAAACGGATTTGTGGCATATATTCTAAGTGAGCCATATATTCTCTCTTCTTCCAGTAATTCCCTTATATTCTTTTAATAGCCCCTCCTTGTTTCCTACTGTAAACAGCTCTAGGATCTGTCGTTATCCCACAGAAGTCCCAGCCTGCAGTCCAAAGGTTCTCATAGCTATTCATCATCTAGAACAGCATGTCCTGTTCAGAAACTGCACTTCCTGCTATATTGCTGGCACCTATAACAGGTTAATGTTACTAGCAACAAAAATAGACTGTTTTTCATACTAAAAGCCCTTCCTATTTTGCAAGCATTAAGAAGCCAGTAGGATAATTTGTAGCATATTCACTATCTTCGATGACAAAACAAAATAAAAATTTCGTTTGATCTACAAAGAAATATAGTGGACCTGTCCTAAGACTTCGTTTTTGGACTGCGTATAATTTAAATCGAAAGAAAATCAAAATAGTAAAGATATCAAAATTAGCAAACTTCACACGGCATGTGCCTCTACTTTTCTTCTGAATTTTGAAGTAATCGAATGCATACTTTAATTCTAAAGTTTGCACAAAAGTACTAAAACATTTAATTCAAACAGAATTTTTTAAGTGGATTTCTTCATGTATCCACTTCAATGATAAATCTGGTAATCCATTATATTTCTTAAAATTCTTACTGTCTGTTTATGAAAAGAATGCCTTTAAATTCCATTAGTTTCAAAGCTAGATTAGCTTAAATAAGAACAATTAAACAGCTAAATTTTGTAACAAATAAGCCTGGGGAGATTGCAATCTTTGCAACAATTATTCAGTTTTCATAGACTTGCTCCATCTTTGTTGTCTATCCCTCCATCTAACCTAAAATTTATCCAGTTGAACTTGTTTCCTATTCAATAGCACATCTTTATTCCTTCTCCAACTAGCAGTGTGCCTTACAGATCACCTAACATCAATTTTTAATCATAAATCAAAGTATAAAGTATAAATGTCTCCCATCTCTCCAATAATGGTAAGATGTTTATTATTACATTGCAGTATTAAGCCAAAGCTTAGGTTCAAATCACTCTAGAACAATCCTAAGTGAATGGTGTTGTTGACAGAAATTGTTATTCTAAGCTTTGAGTTCAAATTTCACCAGCCACACATTTGCTTTATATTTGAAGATCACTAAATTTAAATATATATATATATATATATATATATATATATATATTAAGCCAAAGCACGTGCTCATTTAGGATACATCTTATTGAAGATGCTTGTAAGAAAAAAGGCTGAACACCTACGAAAATGCCAACATGCCTTGGCAACACTATTTTTTACACTCAATCAAGAAAATAAGACAACCATCATATATAATAAAAATATTTTCAAATGAAATATAGCTTTCAAGATCAAGCATATTTTACTAGCCAACTCTGCAAATATACATAATGATAGTTCAAAAATGATGCAAAAAACAGTAGAATTATATAATAATGGAAGTATCACTGACCTCTATCAAGTCAATCCAATGGATAAACAGAAGATGCTTAAGAGTGAATTTTTATGTATCGCTAAAATACACTCTATAAAGAGAAAATCGTTCCAGCGCGCTGGATTTTATATTGGCATTTAGTACAGAAATGAAACACGCATACAGAATTTGGCACCGATATAAATTTGGGTTGCTACTACATCTGTCTGATTAACCATCGTGTCACCATTGCAAAGAAAGCTATTGTGAAGTTGCTATATATGAAGCTGATGTTGTTATTATTGGGATTCCCTACTATCACACAGTTGTGCCCAGCGCCAACAATGGCCAGAAACAGTAGCCGAACAGCCGATGGGTATGCAGATGGTTGGCAAGTAGAAAAGCATGTGGCTGTGGAGTTTATGAAACAAAATAATAATTTTTATATGCTAAATTAGTAGAACCACCATATTCTTAAACCAATTTTCTGAAAGCTGCTTTAGGAGGGTCTACTTATATAAAGAAAGGAGAAAACAATTCCCTCAAAACATAAACTAGTCAGAAAGCAACTTTATATAATGTGCAGCCCATAAAGCTGCCCTAAACATAACCTTAAGCAGTAAGCATAGCATAAAACCTGAAATTGTTGGCATATAAACTGCATAGAAACTGAAGAAAAGCATTTAACCTGGATGAATCATCAAAAAACAAAATAAATTTCATTGCCAAGAAAAAATCCTTCTCATACATTGCCAAAGCTGAAATTCCAATGAAATGCGCTAAACCAATATTCAATTTCAGAACTAACTTAATTATTACAAGCAAACATACTAGTAATAATTCCTTGGGCAGAATCACATCCAAATGATAATCTTTATAGATCTAAACTATGAAATAAGTACACACATTAGAACATAGAACTGGTAGCTAAAAATGGGAACCTCTGTGATATGTGAAAACGTTTCCTTGTATTCTAAAGACGAAAAAAGAAAAACAAAACTTGTTGAAAGAAACAAACTAGTTATTTCCCCAATCTTTCAACTTCTTACTCCCTTTGGGTTTTTCTATAGGTGCATTCATGCCTGCCATTTTTGCATTGTACTTTGCTCGGAGAGGGCCATTAGCAGTCCACCTAGAACATAGGAAAATTATCAAAGAAGAATCTAAAAAAACCTACTACAACTATATTTGCAGAAAAAAGTAAGAATAAAAAACTCCTTTGACATTATAGAATAAGAAATATAGAAAACTGTGTAAATCACATTGTTTCAATCTAGCGTCAAATCTATTCAAAGTTCAAGCTGCAGTCATTACATCAAAAAAAGTATTAATACTCATGTATTATAAAAGAAAGCTGATACAGTACCCATCAGTGCTTTCATTAGTGGTATCATTAAAACTTTTAAATCTAATATTTAACTCATAATAATTAAGATTTATTAGCTAAAATCATAATTATAAATTCATTAAAAATAATTAATTACATAGGAAAAAAAGATAAAAGTATTTTCGAGAATATCTAAGCATTTCTGATAATAAAATACAAGGAAACAAGTCGATCAGGATCAATTGCAAACTTTATATAAGAAATTACAAAACAACATGTGTAGGTAATTCAAATGATATAATATTAGTAACGTTCAAGAAAAGATTATTATTTAAAAAAATAAGATTAGAGCAAAGATAACATTTTACGTACGGAGTATTCCAATCAGTTGTATCTTCCTGAACAAGATGCGTCCATTTTGTTCTTCCACTGCGACCAAAATGCTTAACTTGCATGACCTTAGGCAAAATGGTTTTATCCATCTTATCTTCACCTGTAGGATCTGAGAAGTCACGTCTATAGATTGTATCTGATCTAACAGTACTTGAATGATCATCAGCATCAGACTGAAAAAAGGCGCCTTTGTGGTAATATTTCTGCATGAACTTCCACTTCTGCTTTGTCTGAGGTAGAGTCTTAGGGTTCTTCCTCTCCCAGTCCCTGCGTTCTTCCTCTGTCATATTCCTCACCTTCTCCACCTCCTCCTTTTCCTTCAACCTTGCCTCTCTATCCTCCCTTTCCCTCTTAATCCTTGCAATTTCCCTAACCTTCCAAGCTTCATACTCCTCAGCTTCATTCAACTCATCATCTGTGTCAACATCTGCAACATCTGCTTCAGCTTCAAGATTCTTCTGAACCTGCTCATCCTTCCGTATTTCCTCAACAACAATCTGCTTTGTTTCAACCTTCCTCTCCTCAAGCCTCCTCTTTACAAGCTCCTCAAGACGCCTTTCCTCTTCTTCAAGCCTTTCACGCTCAACAATAGTGTCCCTCTGAGATTTTGGGATGAAGACCGGTTTCACCATGGTGATGCCCATCTGTTCTTCTTCAGAATCAGTCTCGTACTCAGACTCCTCTTCTTCTTCCTCATCGGCCTCCTCTTCTTCCTCAATAGGAGGAAGAGAAGCAGTTTCTTGCTGCTCCCGCAGGATCAGCTTCTCCTTTATCCTCCTCCTCCTCTCCTCCAAGGCATCCTCATCCTCCTCTTCCAAATTCAGTCTCTCCTGTCTTCTGGTCTCCTCTTCAATGGTGGAAACTACCTCAGCTTTCCGAATTCTTCGGTGGTCGGCCCTCACCTCTTCCTTATTCTCAGACCTAAGCTCGGCCAGGCGCCGTAGCCTGCGATCGTCCTTGCGAGAGAGGTTCTCGGAAGAGTCTTCATGGATGGGAAAGGCTTTCTCGAGGGCCGCAACCCTTGAGGTTCGGATATCGGCATCCTCTTCTGCCTCATCGGCCCATTCGGGAGCTTTGCCAGGCCAATACCTTTTAACCTTGGTCTGCCCAATCTTCCCTCGAAGCTTGTCGCGGATCGCGATCACCGCATCACTGACACCTGCCGTCACCGACATGATAGACGGCGGACGATGATGCCCTGAAACCCTAGCCGGAGGTTGTTGAGGGACGAAGATCGAACTTTTACGATTGGATAAAGATGATGCAAAAGCATTTGCTCAGTAGTAAAAATCCAACGCCTGAAATTTAATTATTATTATGTTAAGTATATTAAATAAGATTTCATGTAAGTCTTAATATATACTTTACAACAACCTATAACTAACTAATAAATATGTATGTAAACATGTATTTTACCAAATGAATAATGCTACAATTTTTGATGTAATGATCTTCTTAATACATTCCTGAGTTCAAGAAATTTTTCAAGATTTTTTTGCTCGTAGTATATCAGAATGATTAGAAGCCTGTTATTCATGAAGCCCATGAAATCCGACAATACAAATGAAAGATACAAATAACAAAAATATAGTAGAAATACAATCAAATTCAATGATACACAATATGAATAATGTTCCATAAACTAATGCAACTCAGATGATTCAGGTATTCTTCTAACCACCTAACCTCTAACATGAACCAATTACCTTTAGTGGAGCCAATCAATCCTATAACATAAAGTGAATCTAGGATTTCTCGATAGAAAATGTGCTAAAGATTCAACAAAGATTTAAAAAGTTGTGGCCTATAAGTTCGCGTTGATTGCATGATGACATATTAGATCTTAAATTTCATATCAAAGAATATGGTAGATGCTTTCATTTATACAAACTTAGTCATAGAACTTTTGTATTGAGTTTGAGCAAAAACAATGGTGATGTAATGAACCTTATTATTATAATAAGAGAAACTGTATCCACATCTTAAGAGATTCTGTTAATAATTAATTATTTCACAAAATTGAAAAGGTTTTGAGAAAAGTTATTCTACTTAATGCCAAAACCCTTGAGATCTACTAAAAGTATTTAAAATCTAGCTTCTCTCAATCAGCTAATGCAATTCTTGATGGGCTTGAATCAAAATTATGATCATATAAGAAATCAAGTACTATTAACGGATCCCATACTAAGCGTTAACAAAGTTTTTTCAAGGATATTAAGAGAAGAAAAGCAAATAGATGTTCATATATGGCTATCAAATACTCATCCTAAATATTTTTGTAAAACCAAATGGATACACATAATGCAACACAAATCAAAATGATAATAATAATAATAATGATGATGATAATAATAGTGAATTCTTAAGAATCATTTGTCTAAGCATGCTTAAATAATTTGGAATCATTGAGTAAAGATCTCGTGTCTACACACCACAATAAAATGATGTTAGGAAACATAAATATTTGGTACAAACAGTTAAAGTTGTAATATTTAAATCTTAGATTTCAAAAAAATTTTATAATGATTCTACTCTCACAAACACTAATATAACAAATAAGCTTCTCACACCCATACTAAAATTAAAATTTCAATTTAAAATCCTAAATACTAAGGCTCCTTTATATAAACTATTTATATAAAGGATAACATAAAAAAAGTATATAGAACGTGAAGCAACTCTCTTTAATGGTCCTAGTTTAAGTATGGGATCACTACACTTCTATAATACCATATAAGAGAAATAAGGGTGAGGAGGCTTACTTAAAATATGAGGTAATTATGCTTCTATAATGGCAAATAGGGGTGAGGTGGTCACAGTTTGGATTAGTGATTATATTTTGTATTTTTGAGAATTGTTTGCCAGTTATTTGAAAGTTGTGTACCAAAATCCATTGTAAGAAATTTAGGCAATCTAAAGAAAATAAATCTAAGAATAATATATCATTAAATTCACAATTGCATACAAAAATTATTTTCTTTTATAATTATTTTAATTAAATGACTTCATTTTGTGACATGCCAAATTACACAACTAATGTTTGTTACTTTGTGACATGCCTAAGCATTTACTCCTAGCTGCATGTCATTTTGGTTAACATCTCTAATATAACCTAAGGCACATATCTAAGCAAAAATGTTGGAAATATGAGCCAAATCAAAGAATCAAGGGTTTTTAACAATGTAAATAATGATACTTAAAATGATAATTGAATTGCAAAAGTGTAAAATCATAATTAGAGCATATAGGATTATAAACACAAATTGAATTCATACAACTTTGAAAAGTTCAAAGCTATTATAGAGAAAGTGTTTTCTCGATCACCAAAAAAATGACGACAATAACAATATTTTTTGCATTATTTATCATTTTATGATGACCCAGTGTCAAATTAGATGTTCTGACCCAACATTGGATGCTAATGTAGTGCTTAATACTAAATTAGAGATACTAATCTAGTATTAAGCACTATTACAAGCAAATAATCTATAAGATACAAAAAATATAGATGCATTTCTAAGAGTAAAAATAAATAATTATATATTCTATTACAAATATCCAGCAAAATAAAAGAAAAATATTCATCCTAAAATTTAATAAATAGTATAATCCTAAATATTTAAACTACAACATTAAATGTATATAAAAAAGGAAAACACTCATCCTCACATAAAAGTGAAAAGTGAAATATCTCTACTGAATCTTCAAAGCATGCTCCTAGTACTCTAGCTCCTTTTCTGGTTCTCCTACTAGCTCCACTCTATGCTCATAATCTACCGTGTTTGGTTTATAACACGATATGGCACAACTAATAAAATAAAAACAAGTTGTTAAACTTGTAAAGTCTAAGCACATTTTAGGTTTATAACTATTTAAGTTTAAATATATCACATTATGTTAAACAGCAAGGGTGCCATATGCAAATACGATATGAAATATAAAACTAAGACTATAAGTAAATGATAGTAAGGTAAACGCAAGTAAGTAAGCTAAATTACATTAGGTTATTCTATAAAATGAAGGTTCGTACATGATATTTATAAAAGAGCTAATTAAGGTAAATACTAGCATCCTATATACAAGTAAGTGAATAAAAGACATTTTCTAGCATCCTATAAACAAGTATAGTAAAGGATCAACTGAGCTGCAATGAATGCAAATGACTGTAGAAATATATAAAATAGTAGGTTAATCTTGAGTGTTTTAATTAAGTTATGTTCTGTGGGCTCATACAGAACAAAAAGAGGAGCTATGTACGTCTACCCAACTATATGAGACGGGAGTCTCTTATATAACCTCACATTCCCCCTCAAGGACATGTGTGGTCTCTTAATTACTCCATAGCCAGCCCTGGCTCAAATGTCTGTACAAACTAATCCACCCTGAATGAAACACCCTATTTAGTTATAATTGTTATTATGTAGTGATTATGATCAATTGGGTAAGCTTCAAAGCATAATAACATTCAATGGGAATGTCAAAGTAAACTAAGCTAGTGATATCAATTTGTTATCTAATTTTAGTTATCTACCTTAATGATTAGGGTAAATTGGACTCCCAGTTGACTTAAGACTTAGGTCTTGGATTAATTGATAAATATATATGTGTGAAAATATGATTTTATAGTTTTGAAATAAATTTATAATAAATAACAAAACTTAAGACTCTCTAGCCTAATCCTAAGGTTAACAATCTCAAGATTCATTAATTAAATAGTAATTAAACTCCTAAGTTGAAATATACTAATATAAGAAATCTAACCTAATATCTAGGTTCAATCTACCTCAAGGAGCTTCTAAGATCTGAACCTCACAGAGAATTCTCCTAAGCTAAGTACACCTCAAACTATAAAGATATTCCCATGTCTGGAAACTACCCAAATGTTCCCAAATGTTGAGCTAAAGAGCTTAGTGCTACTAACAAAGAATCCATATCTAAAAGCCTTAGTCATTCACTGATCTATCAATCCATTATAGATTCAATATTTATCTCAAATGAGGTTCTCAATCTCGCTCACACATTACTTTTGAGCCAACTTTCCCAAAACACCTCACTAATCTCATTCTCCAAAATTCTCCCAAGGGTTCATCACCATTACTCCATCTCCTAAAATGATTAATTGAACTGAATGAGGCTCAAGCTACTCTACTCTAGGGTTTGTGATCACAACTACAACAACATTCTCCAAAATCTCAATTTCAATAAGTGATTTAGCTCCTAAAAATTAAATTCTAAATTCAGCATCCAACCTGAGCAAAATCAGCATGTACACACTCCCTATAGCATTACATAAACATAGATAGTAAGTAAATTCAATTTGGAGGTGATTTGAGAAAGTTAGAGTTTTCAACCTAAGTACTAAAAATACCAAAATATGATTTTTGAAAATATAAAACCAAATACAAATTAAATATTACCATAATATTCTATACATTTTTGTAAGCAGGATGAGATATAACATTGATACATTTGGACCACTTGTTAAGAAGATATGAGACATTTAAGATTTTGAAATTTAATTTAATTAATTCCGAATTGTTTCCCCTGCCCACAAGCCATTGCCCATCCACGAGCACGCAAGCCCACAACGTGGGTCAGGCAACTCGCCGGGTGCTATTCATCTTTGTGTCTGGACCGAGTGACACCAACTATGGCATCATGCCACTCATAGCACAGGTTGATTCAGGAGTCGTTTAGTATGTCAAAATGGAGCTATCATTAAGGCCTACAAGACGCACACAATAATCCCATTGGCCTGTCACTCCTTCACGTGAATTCTTCGTGATGCCCAAATTTTCATTTCATGGGGTATGTGAGTACCTATCAAGCGTCGTCTGAAAATCCCGTTCACGCAAGCCGCTTCGATGTTGAGCTTTCAGTCACCCTTCGCGCTCAATTAACCAAACCAATCCTCAGGGATGGGTTTGGCTTGACTTTGAGAGGGCGAAACGATGACGCCTTAAGCGTCGTCTCTCCAGATGACAGCCAGAAGATAAGCCCGATCACGGGCCCATCCCAACCTTGAGCTAGCGCTTGCATTTGGAGACTAATTGAACGACAATGCTTCCATCATTCTATCCAACCGCTAGTAAAATAAATATAAATATATAATTAATTATGTAATTAAATATACAAACATAATAATTTCAAATATTGATCAATGACTTCAAAAAATTCATAAATTTCACTATTAGTTAATTTAAGTATGAAAAATTCAAAAATAAAATTAAATTTTCAATTTCAAATCTAAATAATTATCTCAATTTTTAAATTAATAAAATCGATACAAATCGTGATTTTTCTTAAACGACTTCTGATTTTGTTTTAACTTTCAAGGATTGATCTTAAAGCGATTTAAGACCAATGGTGAGGTCCTTCAACTTATTTTGTGTTTAAATTTTAAGTAACAGCTATAAGATGTTACACATTTACTCCTAGTTGAATGCAATTAATATCAAGAACCTAAGACATACAATCAAATATAAAGTTGGAAATACGAGCCAAATCACTGAATCAAGGGTTTTAACATTGGAACCAATGATACTTTGAAAAATAACTAATATGCCAAAGAGGAAGAAGATAGCTCAAGCATATCAGATTATGAACTCAAATTGAATCAGCCGACAACTTTGAACAGTACAAAGCCATTATAGAGAATGCGTTTCCTCAATAGCCAAAAAAATGGCGACAACAACAATTTTTATTGCAATGGCTACATCAAACTCATGGGGGAATACATCTATTAGACATAAAGAATGCCTTTTTTACATGAACTTCAAAAAAAGCTCAGATAACTATATCTATTAAAAATTTAACAAAGAGATAAAATTTTGAATAATTTTTAAAAAATATAAATAAAATAGTCAAATTGTAATAATATTTATTATCATTTTTATAAGCTCTTAATATGTAATAACCCAACATCAAATCATTTTAAATAAATCAAAATTAGGACTCTAATTTTTTTTTAAGGAGTACAAAAAATAAAGAGCATTGAGACAGCGAGCTCATAATAAAAGTATACAATTGCATGTCATATCATCTAATTTATTAAGAGTATAGCAAAACTCTTCTAAAATGATTCAATTGAAACCATATCTCATGCAAAAATTATACAAATTCAGAAAATTATTAAACCAAAAAAGTGAGTTGCATAGCCAAACTTTTGGAAGCTCATTAAACCCAACTTATGTTCATTTTTTTTTGTTTGTGCAGCAAAACTCAGTACTCCGGGCCTCAAATAAACAAGAAAATACATAAATTCCCACTTTGGCCCTAATTTCCAAATAAATTACAAACCAAAGAAAGCATAATAGAAAGAACAAATCATTTCAACCCTTGGATGTCCCATCAAGATTCGTGCTTCATCTTAAGGCACCTATCCTGAAGCGCACTCAACGGTCATATTAATGACTGTCCTGAGCCAATTTTATCTCCAGACCGGACTGGGATTATGGTCTGCGGCAGAGTTGATTCAGATGAACAGATTCCTAAAAAAATTACTAAAATTGTTATTATCACACTCCTTCAAGGGATACATAACGAAGAATGGTATGATTCCCCAAAAATATATGACGAGCATAAAACAAATCTCCGTTGTATATTTTGGCAATGTTTACTCAAATTTGAGAGCTTTTGGGAAGCACTTGTGGTACTGTAGCACTGCCCATATATTATTTTTTTTCATAGAAAACACAAGAGAATGTCAGTCATTAATACATTGGGATAATTACCACCACAACACTCAAACTTTAAGTTTTTACATTTCGAACACCCAAATGTTGACATCATTTAAAGATTTTAATGGTAAAAAATTTCATCCGATGTTGGGTGTGATGCTAGAACTGAATGGGTGGAATCGTAAATATTGAGATTAATTGTAAGATATGTAAGTAGAAAAGATTTTAGTGACTATTATTTCATCTTATTCAGCACAATAATTAATTCCTTGAAATTTCAAGTTATGAATTTATGACAGCGGCGATAATTTAATGAAAATTTGAAATAAATTATATAAAAGGGATAATTCGTACTACAACAACAATAACACCAAGCTTTAATCCCACTAGGTGTGGTCGGCTACATGAATCCTGTGTTTCTATTGTATACAATCAAATAGAAGCTCCTCTCTAAGTCCCAAAAAGAAAAGATTCTTCATATAACTGCTCTACAAAATTTTCCTTTAATATTAAGTGAAATATTCGGATCCAACAACACTCCAGAAGCACTCCTTCATTTCATCCAACTAGCTTGGATCCTATTAATCACAACGCTCTCTATTTCGCCATTATTTTAAATAATTGACCCCAAGTACTTGAAAATCTCGCTCTTATTGATCATATGGTCCTCAATAGTTTTGTCATCGAGAACAGAGTCTCTAATACAATTGAACTCACACTGATATATTCAATTTTAGATCTACTAAAATAAAAATCATTAGATTCTAATGTAATCCTCCATAACTCAAATTTTTGTTTTAACTTCATCCCTAACTTATCAATGATTAGAATAGTGCCTGCAAATAACATGCACCAAAAAATCTCCTCTTGAATGTACTCAGTATGACCCATAATAAAAGCAAAAAGATATGAGTTGAAAGCTAAGCCTTGATGTAATACAATCGAAATATGAAAAATCATTAGACAAGCCACCTTGCGATCAAACACATGTAACAACCTATTATACAAATCTCTAATAACATCAATATATGCAACACTAATCCAGTTTCTCTCCAAAGCTCTCCAAATAAATTTTAGTGGTACTCTACCATAAGCCTTTCCAAGTTCACTAAAAACTAAATGAAGATCTTTTCTTTCCCAAATTGTTCCATCAAACCTCTTAATATATATTTGAGTTCCATGGTAGATCAACCTGACATAAAACTAAATTGATTTTGAGAAATGCAAGTATCCTTTCGTATTCTATTTTTGATAATTCTCTCCCAAAGTTTCAAAATATGATGCATTAACTTGATTTCTCAATAATTAACATAGTATTGAGCATCATTTTTAATATTGTAAAAAGGTATAACAATAATCTTTCTCTATTCATTTGACATAATAATTAACAGTATGCTTTAAAATAATATTAAACAACTTGGTAAGCTAAGAAATTCTTTCCTCCCCAAACATTTACATACATCTATAGGGATGTTGTTCGATCATACTGTTTTTTCGCTCTTCATCTTTCAAGCATTCCAAATGTCAACTTTACGGGTGAATGAAAATAAAATTGAGACTATTTTATAATCATTAAACTCATTTATATTAATTTTATTGGTGCAACTTTTATTTAAAATATTAGTAACATAATTTATTCATCTATGATGAATATCTTCATCCCTAAAAGAATTTTTTTATCTTTATTTTTGATATATTTGAGTGAAATCTTTGGTTCTCTAATAATTTAATTTGATAGTTTATAAATCTTTTTTTCATCAATAATATCGAATGTATTGTATGGATCCTCAAATGTTGTATTCTTAGCATCACGAACTACTATTTTAGATTCAAGATAATCTAGTTTATAATATTTCTTCTAATTCTCCTCAATTTTACATTAAAACCATTTTTATAGTATACTTTTTTAAGTTGATTCTTAACTTGAAGATCATGTTCCCACCACCATGCATATTATTATTCGATGCTCTCTCTTTTGATTCACTAAATAAATTTTTTGCTACATTGAGAATACAACTAGCAATTGAATACAAATTAAGGTTGGCTTCGCCCCAAAATCTCATTATGCAAGTTTTAAACTCTACTCTTAAAAATATTTATAATACCTTTTCTAAGATTCCACCATCTAGTTTCATATGAATTTTAAGAAAATAAAGAACTATTGCAACACATTAAGAAGCAACAAATTAATCAAAATAATTTGCCAAAATAGTCCCAGACTTTTCAATTTTGCTAATTTAGCCCAACTATTCAACAACACCACCGGGCAAGTCCCACTAAGGGTGGTTGACCACATGAATCATTGTCTCCATTGTGCACAAACAAATAACAACCCCTCCTAAACTTCAAGTTCTATTTAAAATGATTTTCTCAATTCAAATCCTCAATTGAAGCCACACCAAAAATATACTTATTTCTCATCAAAAGCTCTACATCCAATAGCACACATAATATACCAAGAGAACTTTTTCTAAGTTTATTCTCAATTGAAGCCATTTTGACATTGCTATGAATGAGCTTATATTTCATAAGTATACTTTCAAGACAAGGACATCTAACAATCTATATGCATAACAACATCCAAAAGCACTTTTTTAAAGCTTATCCTCAATTGCAGCCACTTCTATGTTGCTACAAATGAAGTCTCTCATCATAAATCCTACTTTCCTAATCAAGACATCTAATGGTCTACATAATATGCCCAAATCATCAAAGATTTTTTTACAAGGTTATTATCCCCCCAATTGAATCCATTTCTACATTGCTACCAATGAACTCATTTTTTCATCATAAACACTAGTTTCTTGATCAAGACGTAGAATGTTATATGACAACCTGAAATCAAATAGAGTGGGGTGTGATTGTCAAAGTGATCACCGCATGAAAAGCTCATAAAAAGTGGCTCAGATGACGATTGGCTCCCAGAAAGTTTTCAGAAAAAAATGACCGTAAAAATGAATTGAATCCACACCAAAAGAGAAGGAAAATTTTCGAAATTATAAAGTAAAAACTAGAAATACTAAGAAAGATTCAATTTAGAAAAATACTAAAATACAGTTCTCAATTAAAAAAAATCACTCCAATATTGCTACAAATGAACTCATCTTCTCATTATATTCTATTGTGTATTTACCCAATCTCACCTCAATATCCTCGTTTCCACAAAATTTAGTTTATCAATATG
Organism: Gastrodia elata; assembly: GCA_016760335.1. Classification (NCBI taxonomy): domain Eukaryota; kingdom Viridiplantae; phylum Streptophyta; class Magnoliopsida; order Asparagales; family Orchidaceae; genus Gastrodia; species Gastrodia elata. The sequence goes on along the minus strand of CM028681.1, from coordinate 11,165,805 downwards.
CTTATGCTTTGATTGCCAACATTTTGTCCCAAATATTATGCCTGCCCTTATAATAGTTCTATAAAACTTCCTTATTCAATGCCTAATTTACTCGAACAATGATTCATTTTAAGGTTGATTTAGTTCTTTTTTTTTTAATTTAACGAGGTAAATTGTGCTCAAAATAAATACTCAAGGAACTAAATTGAAAATAGTGAGCAGTTGGAGACAACATTGGTTACAAATTAAATAGTCAATATGACTAAATTGGCCAAACTGAAATATACAAACTATTTTGACAAATAATCTATTATTCTTCAACATAGTGTTCTATAAATTAAGAAGCAATTTCTAAAATAAAGAGAATAATTTATCCATTGAGATGCCCAATGATCTAATAGACATCTAATAAAACTAATATTGCCGAACCAGTACTCTGAAGCTTGAAGTAACTAATATATCTTCATAAACTTTCATTTAAAAACGAACAAACACTAGTCATGGGATAGACTACATATTGCCAGTTTGGTTGCATAAAGTTTATTGATCGTCAGTTGGACAAATTGGAATCTTCATGCACTACATTCTTGTGAAAACAAATAAATCCTCACAAATATTATTGCAATCATCAAAAGTATGTTTTTCACATAAGGATTGGTAGAATTTATAAGCAACAAGAAAAATGATAAGCTGATAACAAAATATATTGATAACATTAATAAAGTTATAAAACACATTAAAATATCAAATAACATGTCCTGACTAAATCTCAGCAAAATAAAAAACCATCAAACAAGGAAATTTTCATTGAATCTCAGAAATGTAATTGATACCTCAACATTGGTAGCTGTATATTTCCCCTTACCACAATGCAAACAAAATGCAGCGAGTATAACAATAACAGTGCCACTCAATGTTACTACTACTATGCACTGACCAATGGGAGCTTTGTTGCTTACCCATTTTAAAATGAATCAGTCTATTTGCAGTTAAGAAATCATCTTATTCAGCTTTTTCACTTCTCTCATTAGCTCCTTCATTCGAGCATCCATAATTACCTTTCTAAGCTACTCCTAAATAAGAAAAACATTTTGACCTCCTCACACACTACCCTTCTATTCTCTAATATCCACCATCGATTCCTCACCTACCTTCTCTCAAAATGTTTATGAGAATGAGAGCTGTCGATGAGATAACTAATGTTATGGAGGTGAGAAGGGTAGCCATGGATCATACAAATGATGCGATCACTTACTCCAAAAAATTAGAGATAAACCATTCTATTAACCTTACGAACGATGCAGATCAAAGTGCCCACAAGTCACTATAGTAGTTGTGACAACATTGAGTGAAACAGTTGCTGCTGTAATCATTGTGTTTTGCCAGCATCATAAGTGGAAAAATAAAAAGCAACCAATGTTGAAGCATTAACGATGCTTTATTGACTAAATGAAAGTTCATTTCCTCTTGATATTTTACTTTTTTCAAATTTATGATATTTGAAACACCAGATGAATATTGCGGTGTACATAGTTTTTTATTTGTTTCTTACAGTTGCAAGCACGTTCATCACTTCATTAATGTTACTGGTATTGGTTACCAAACATTGTTTTTCGTGTTAGTTACCCATCACTGTCCTGCTAACTTTTTCAAACGAAAGATCAAATTCAGATATTGTGACAATCCCTATGAAAGCTTATTTGTTCGCATGAAAATTTTTTACATGAAAGTTTAAATCATCTAGTAGGCCAACCATAAAGTTTTATGCCACAAAACAAATCCTATTATCAAGTCAGCCAAACAAGAAGAAACCTTAACAGTTTACATAAAAATTTGTTGCTGAAAGTTTCCGATCCTCTAGTAGGCCGACCATAAATTTTATGACCACAAAATAAAACCTATTATAAAGTTCGCCAAGCAAAATGTACCCGTGGTTCCTAACATAAAATATTTTCAAAGACAAACTTTTTTGGATATTTCCTCCATTGTAGTGACTTCACTTCTATGGTTTCCCGATTCAAATTTTCCAAGTAACTTTGATACTCTTGTGTTTATTTCGTCATTGTTGTGTGGTTGTGCTATTGATTTGTTGCAACAACTTCAATTTATTATTTTTGGGAATATCAATAGCAATAAATAAAGTTATTTAGTTAGCATATAAAATTATATTTTTACAAAGTATCTGAATTTGATCACATGCATTTTAACTAGTATTGACAAAAGAGCCAGCTTGAGATCTTGTGGTTAGAAGGACAAAATAAAAAGAAATTTAGCAGCAGAACTTGAAATTAGAATAACTTGCCTCAACCTGATCATGAACATATCGCATGAAGAAAGCACAACTGCAGCCCTTTGCATCATGAATATTTCTTTCAACAGAAATAACACGTGCATCAAAGTGGTAGGCAGCTTCATCTTTTTCCTAGAAAAAAGAAGTGTTTTCTTAAATGAGTTGCAGTGGAGGCGATTTATAAAAGGTAAGAAATCTAAATGCATACGCGAAAACAAAGAAGAATATCTCCTTCATTAACCCTCCAACATTCAGAAGCCTCCATAGGTATGGATCGGTCACGAACCGCCTTTGCAGCATCTACCCATTCATCTTCCTCAGGTCCAAAACCAGCAAATCTCACACGAACTTCCTAGAATGAAAACAACCTCAGCATATTTTGAAGTACACGTTGGGCTGGATCTCTGAATCAATAATTGTATTTTAACTTAACCTGTGTGATAATACATCTCTAACACAATTTTATCCAATGTCAGGTCCCTTAATTTTATATAATATAGATGCTATTCACATCCTTTTCCCCGGTCCTGTTGATTGTAAACACGAACTTCTTATACCGAGAGCACACTGCAGCAGAAGCGATTTTGGGAGCGCACTCAATCGTGGACCGGGATTGAGTTGACAGTTACCAAGCAAATAATGAAATCACAAAATCCACAAGCAATCGATCACAGCACATGCATGCAAGACAACCACAAGCATTCAAACATCCAAACACAGAAATTTATGTGAAAATCCAAGAATGGGAATGTAATGACCCTAGGTCATTTTGAGGACATTAAAACCCCGCTAAATTCAAATTCTGTTGTTTTCCCGCAAATCTCGGTTTTTGGTTGCATCTCCCGCTAAAATCTAATTTGTCAAGATTTTCTGTTACACGTTGATTAAATTTTTGATTGAAGAGGTTTCTCAAATTCAATTAATGCCAAATTGAAATTTATGTTTGTCATTAAGCAATTATTAAATTAGAAGAAGGGAAGACATGAAATGAAGGTTTAGAAACCGTCGGCAATTAAGACCGACGATTCTATCCGGAAAGAAAACCGCTCAATTCCTTCTGTTTTGTTTGCTAATTACCATGACCCACGCAAAGCAACCGAAGGAAATGGGTGTGCATTACGCACGCACACCCTATTTAATCGAGCGCATACCGCTCGATTCCTCACTGCCTTCTCTCGACTCTTTCCTCTTCTCTTTACTCGAGCCGTAAGAGCGCACCTGAGTCGACAGCCAGCAGCAAGAGCCAATCGCCTCCCCCCTGCGCTCGATCCTCCTTCCGCTCGTAGTTTTGTGCGCCGAGAGACGCAAATCAGAGGCTCATAGCACACGACCTCTGCTTCCCTGCGATTGCCTTCGCCGAATCAACACTCTACGCCGACTTCTCCGCTCGACACTGCGCCAACCACCTAGCTTCTGCATCGATCCTTCTCTGCTCGATTCTACGCCGATCCCTCTCTGTGCACTCGGCCGAGGATAAGGTGCGATCTTCTTTGCAAGCTATACCTTTAGGCGATAGAAGAGTCGTATTTGTAAACAAAATAATTACTGTTAACTGAATCAATAAGACTTCATTAGGGGCGGGTTTTATGTTATGTTGAGATCAAGATAGAACGCTATGTTTAAAGTAGATTGGTTAATATGCAAACAAGTTATTATAAATAGACAAAGATGTAAGAGACTAGGAAAAGATCTAATCAGTACAAATCAGCTATTTGATAAATTCTTAATGAGGGTAAGGAGTTACAAGATCTGTCATATGAAGTCAATTATAATTACTTTTGAATGTTGTCAATATCAAATTAATAATCATCCTATCCTAATTTATACTTTAATGTACACTAAGCTTTTGAGTTCATACCGATTTTGATCATAAATAATAACTCAAGAAGTTTTCATATCTTGCTTTAATGAAGTATGTTGTATTGCTCTAACATAATAGATGGGTTCTGTGTTGATAAAGAGAGGTTTAATAAAAATATTATCGATTTAATTAGATTCCTTTTTTCTCCAACATTGTAATATGATTCTTTCAGATAAGGTTGCCTAAATTCTTTAAGTCTAATCAAGTATGATTTTAGTTTAAATATAATAAATTAAAGTTATGAATTAGACCTTATTGTATAATTTACTCTTATACCATGTGAGATATAGATTAAAGTAACCAACTAAAATCAAACTTGGGAACATGAATACTAGTTCTAATTTTGTAAACAGATAGTTTCATTTAATAAAAATTTCAGTTATAACTTTTACAGACATATCAAGGTTGTGAGTGAATCTTCTTGTTAAATCAAAATACAAAATGTACACTGAATATTATTTTCATGATTTTTACTATTATTTACTGCTTAAGCATCGCTTTGAGCCTATTTTGTGTTGCTACTTAATGCGTTATTCTTACTACTAATAATATAAGAGAAGCAAAATGATGTTTATGTATCTTGTGAATGTTGCAAGAAGAGTTCCAAAACGGAGCATGAATAAGTTAGGGACGGTGCTAGTCCTCGGGAGCTATAAGGGTGCCATCTAGAGCCTTTAAGGGAGGCCCAAGTGAAGGTTATGCTTAAATGCATGTTTATTGCCATCTGGAGCCCTTAAGGGGGCCCCAATGAAGGTTTATGCTTAAATGCATATGAACCCAGCCTCTTAGTTCTAACTTTGCCCATCAAAACTGCTATCAATGCTTCATAATATCATAGACATAAACATAAACTTGAATTTTTACGCTATTATTGCTTTTTCGTTTGAACATTTGGCATGTGGCAAAAGGACATTTATTTTGCAGGAGACATGATCCTCTTTTATTTGCAATAAACTTTATTTCCCTGCAAATATTATCATTTTTGCCTTCTGCTTTTTTCTTAAAGTATAATTCTAGTATCCTTTGTATTTAAAATGTGCACTAAAGCATTATTTTTATAATGCCAGATCAGATACAGCTGGAGGAGGCTGATATAGTTTAAGGGCATGGCGCGAGAAATTAACGAATTCTAGCTGCCCCCTTCTAAGGATAATCATGTTTGTATAATGATGTTTATGTAAAAAGTTTTGAATATTGTTTATTTTAAATTGAATGAATGTTATTTCTTATACTTGAATGGCTCTGGATGTATTTAGCTGCTATTTTACTTCACCACCAATATGATCCTGCGGAGAGATGCATTCGATGTTAGTTTGGTTGCTACCAACCTAACATGGGTCATCACAGTTGGTATTAGAGCAAGATTGAAAGTGTTGGAGTAAAATAGTAATTGACATAAAAGCCATAATTGAGAAATCATTCAATTTAAAATATAAATACATTAGAACGAAATACTTGATAAAAAACTAGTGACATAATAAGGCTATGGAAGAAACAAAACATCTTGAAGAAAACTAGTGACACAATGAGGCTATTATTAGGACAACATTCTGTAGAAAAACTAGTGACATAATAAGACCAACTCACACAATAAGGGTTCGAACATTCCTTGGCACTTTCTGTAGGGGTTGTATTGTTGGCTCTTTCAATTATACTTATAATGAGCAGCCCACATATTACATGGATAAAGGGTTTCCTCCAATCATGTTTCTCACGGGAGCTACTGCTACTATGAATAGAAGTCTGAGACGCATGTTTATTTTCGTTCCCCACATACTGCTCAATCGATTCAATATTTCATAAAGAATTCCCATTGGATGGTGCTCTCACATAGTATAGAGCATTCTTTTACAGATTTGATGGATGTAGATGGCAAAATTTAGGTGGCAGCTAGAATTTGCAAGACGAAGAGAAGAGAAAGATGAAATAAGGAAGCTAGTTTCAGAAGAGAGGAAGTAAGTTTGGAGGGTTGGAAAAATCCTCTGCAGAGCTTTAAAAAAGATATAACAAAATAAGGTTTGGTTGGAAAAACCCTCTCCTTAAATTGTCTTTCTAATATATGTAGATATATGAATATTACTGGTAAACATATAACTTGCAAATTAAATTTTCAATATTATCTTTGTCAATAGTTTGAGATGAAAATTCATGGACCTTTCAGTTAGTTTTAAAGATGATGATTATTATCTTACTAAATTAAGATAATAAATACTTGGAGTGGTCTAGTCCTTGCTTCCTGCTACTCGGCTTAGATGTGCTACAGAGTACACTCCCTTTGTTGAACAGGGTTAAATATTCCTAAATCTTCGGACAACATACTTTCAAGGTTCAAAAGGGTCTTTCCCACACTAAAGTGTCTAGCGACATTGGATGTGTGAGCCTCCTAAATCCATTACAGACAGTCGGCTCCTTTGGGCATATGCACAGCTTGGTGTTATTGAATCCCTTCGCTGCTCGAGGTGGAACCTCTCTCAAGTGGCTTTTTTGAGCTCCCTCCCATCACTCAACAATTCTTACAAATGTCTAATAAATCTTCATCCGACTCATATACCTGGTTTGATACTTGGATTATTCTCAATCTTGGGCTGTTAGAGTCATCCATGCTTAATCAGGGCACCACCGGATACCATTATTGTTACTTCACCTTAATCTGGACCATGGCACAAATCCTCGGAGGCTCTTGAGAAGCTAACACATGTATGACCCAAGTTTGCTTAAAAGACCATCACATGGCTCTTATAATTCAAGTGGATTGACCCTTCTTGATAGTATAACTTAGCTTAAAACATCATTTCTAGCTACAATATAGAATAACTTAACATCTTTGTCTTGGGGAGCCTTAAGAATTGCAAATAGGCCAAACATCATTTGAATTGTTTGAATGCCTCATTTTCTTCAGCCGTGCAAAAAAAATTCACATTCTTAATGCAATAAGATCGAAGAGATTTCTTTTCTCATGGACTAGATTAGACACAAACTTTTCATGTTTAAGAAGTTTCTTCATTTCTTTCATATTCCTTGATGAACGAGCATCCAAGATGGCTTGGAACTTACTAGGATTAGCTTTAATAGAAATTAATTCATCCCAAAAAATTACCCGAAGTTGCTCCAAAATGTACCTTTAAGTCACGCATATTTTATCTCCTAGATTTTGAAACTTTCTTCCAGGTTAGCTAAATGGTCATCTTTATACATACTATTCATGAATAGCTTCATAAACATAAACTTTCATATTTTATTCATTTTTTAGAATGCAAAACTGCTGGAGCAAAACTTTACCGCTGCTCAGAGGTGGCGCAAGAAGAGGAGGAACTTTTGAAGGAAAAGTTTTTGAGTCCCACTCAAAGAAGGCTAAGTCTAGGGTTCGAAGTTCCTTAAATTCTAATTTATAGATATAGTATAGAATCATAGGCTATCCATCAAATAGAGAATTTTTTTTTTAAACTATTGTTCGATCGTTAATATGAGATCTTTAGCCAGCTTACTAAAAAACCAGCACATTCCCCTTCTCATTATAGTCGAATCTCTCTTGGAGATTTGCTTAGCAGTTCTTTGTATAGTTTGCCTTATGAGTCACAATTGAATATAAATCTACGATTTACATATCTGTAGCCTATCTAAACACATATTATGATATATTCTTCTCATCTAACTAAAACCTACTTGTATGATTTGCTTAGCAGCTCTTCGTATATTCGCCTTTCGTCTCTTCATTAGTTTGACTCCCGTCTCACCGAATTAAATTGAATAGACAAAACTCACACCATTTGAAGCCTGCTTGGATTACCTACCAGCTCGTCTAAAAGATCTACAACTCACTGCCAAATCCCTAGAAGATGGTTGACTGAATACTGAAGTCAGCCGAGACACCAAATTCTTTGAAGAAAGAATAAGAACCCCAAGAAGGTTGCCAAAAAGTTTTTCTCAGTGGCAGTACAAAGCTCAGCATGACACACATCGAGTGGAGAATATCATTGTCGTCGGAGATCTAGTATGGCAATACATCAGCAAAGATCGAAAGAAATGAGATAATAAGAGGAACGAATGAATGAGAATTTGAGTCGATAAGTGATTTAATGAAGAGATGATAGTTGAATATACGAAGAGCTAATAAGAAAATCACTGAAAGAGTGAGACGCCAGTCAAAAGATATGATATTATATATGCATGTTTCAAAAGACAAGTTGATGAGCTGTGCTCCCATGCCATGTATGTTTCAAAAGATCATAATGAAATCCCAAGGTTTTGGCTTCATGTTCAACTGAAGACAGGTAGGAATGGAAGAATCATAGTAGATTAAATTGAAAAGTTGTAATCAGTCTGAAGGATCCAAAAGATACGAGCCGATAGGTGATGTATCTTGGAGTGAAACGTTAGTTGAATGAATGAAATTGTGAGTTGATAGACATAATATGAGCCGATAGGCAAAAAACGAAACAAAGGATAGGAGACGCTAATCGAAGATACGATGAGACGTTATTCGAATCTCCAAATGAGGTGAGACGATAGTGGTAGCTAAGGGATTCAATAACACCAGGTTGTGCATACCCAAAGGAGCCAACCGACTGTAATGGGTTCAGGAGGCTCACACATCCAAGATCACTGGACACTTTAGTGTGGGAATGACTCTTTTGAATCTCAAAAGTATATTGGCTGAAGATTCAGAAAGATGTAACCCATTCTGCAACACATTTAAGAAACACCTATACACCCCACTCCCAATGCCAACCCGACTTTTGGAGAGTATCTCAATGGACTTCATAGCACTCCCAAACACTCGGTTAGCCCATGACGTAGTTTATGTGATCGTAGACCAATTCCCCAAGATGATTGTGCTAATGTTGTGCAAGAAGATTGTTACAGGAGAAGTCGACATTTTTTCAAGTATATTTTCAATCATTTTGGTTCACTGCAATCTATTATCTCTAATTGAGACGCATGCTTTTTGAGCAAAGCATGTTCTAGAAGATATTATGGGGAATGATGGACACCACACTAAAGAGAAGTAATGCATTCCACCCACAAATGAGTGGGCGGGCAACAAACGTGGTGAATTGGGCAGTCATCGGGTATTACGAAATTCCATCAGAACCGACTGAAGACTTGGGATGAAAGCTGCCTTGAATTAAATTAGCGTTAATCGAGCAATCCACGGGTCGACAAAACTCACACCATATAAAACTAACTGAAAGGGCCATGGCTTTTCATCTCAAACTATTGACAAGGATAATATTGAAAATTTAAATGTTTACCGATAATAATCATATATCTACATATAGTAGAAAGATAATTTCAGGATAAAAATGCATTATTGGTTCAGAGATCAAAACCTCATTCAGTCGACCAACACAAGCTCTTAGTTGAGTTGTAGCCATCAACAACCGAGAAAGATCAGTCAATAAAAGTAAAGCCCACCAATTGTGAGTGTCTCTCTGCTAAAGTCTGATGTATTACTCTGACAATAAGAAAAAACTGAAGAAAAGGGCATTGTCGAGTTTTCACATGAAAGTCAAGCCGGGCAGATACCACTTGAGAATAAAACAGCTGGATGAAGAAAGCCGGAAAAAGACAAATGGGAACTGTGAGAGTCATTTTTGTCAAGGAATCCGCAGAGTATTTAACTGTAAATAGCATGCCCCAAGATGAAACGGTCGGTTACATTGGCAAGCTAATTAGATCGAAAGAGAATCCTAGTTATTTTCTTTGAAAGAATAACAAAGCTTTAATTTCTCTACCCTCAATCCAACTATTTTCTTGGTTACTCTTTGCTCTCAGACACTAACAAATTCCTTCGCAGAAGTTTTAATAACTTGTGGTCTAGAGAACAAATAAGGGTTATAGTTTTTAGTATCATAGCGCCAAGTTCACCCGTGGAGAAGAAAAAATACTCTGAATTCAGCAATGGTGTAGACTCAAGAATGTTTTTGAGAAAGAGATGGCAAGCCAGTTATTTACAAAGAAGGTTCAAAACTAAGAGCAGAGAAGAAGTCTGAAGATGTGATGCTGACTAACATAAAAAAAACTCATCAAAAGATTGGCAGACAAGGAGTTGAAGGTATTACACCAAGAAGATCCATAGAGCACAAGACACAATTATATTTGAAAGTAACTCTTCCTAACCTAAGGATGCATAGGCACTCAACTTTTGAGAATGAAAAAATCAAAATGTTGTCAACCAACTAGAGCAAGGGACCATCAAGCCAAGTGTTTCCCTTTGTGGATTTCCCATAGTCTTAATCCCCAAAAATAACAGACGATGAAGAACCTACATAGACAATTTGGCACTCAATAAATTTACTGTGAAGAGTCGATACCCTTTGCCCAGGATTGAGGAGCTGATCAATCAACTCAAGGAAACCAAGATCTTCACTAAGGTAGAATTAAAGTTGGACTATCACTATGTGAGGATCTAAAAATCAATTACATGGAAAACAACCTTTAAAACTAGGTAAGGGTTATATGAATGGATAGTGATGTCATTCTAGTTGTTTAACGCCCCAACTACATTCATGAGAATGATGAACGAGGTGCCAAGACCGTAACTAGAAAACCAGCTACATCTAAACACTAAGAAGGGAAAGTACTAGAGAACTCCTATATCCATGGTTCAAGATTAAAGAAGGAAACATCAAGGTCGACTTCACTAGAGGTGACCGAATAACATTATTGAGGTCAGAAACTTCGTAGGAGCCTGTGAGTATGTTTGAAAGTATATTTGGAATTTCTCTGTGATATTTTCCCTACATCAAACAAACGATGATTAGCCGGAAATTCGAGTGGGGACTCGACCAAGAGTCCCTACACAGATTTGAAAGAGAAAATTAGTCAGGCCCCCATGCTTGCATTACCCAGCTTACAGAAATCATTTGAAGTGAAGGAAGGTGTCTCAAGATACACATTAAAAATCATACTGATGCAAGACGGAAGAACTATTTCTTATTATTCAGCTTAGTTGAGTAACTCAGCCTACGACAATGAGTAACTAACCCTTCATTATGATATCAAACATTGGAGGCATTATATACTTGAGAAGGAGACAATCGTACACTCAGAAAATCTGCTACTGTAATAACATGTAGACTCTAAGCAAGCTTCAACAAGCTTAACACATGAATTGGATGTTTTACTAGCAATAGTTCAATCCAGTGATAATGTACAAGAAGCGGGCTCATCATAAAATGGTTGAAATATTTTGAAGACTACAAATAACTTTGACAACTCTGATAAAAATCAAAACACATACAGGTGAGTACGGAGGAAAATATAAGCCGAATAAAGACTTCCAAGTGGCCCAGAGCAGTTGTAGACTCAATCCTACAGCTGCAGACTTGAATGGGTACATGTGTCGTTATGGGCTACAGTGCTGACATAAGAAACTTGACGTTCCAAAGGGGAACAAATGAATTCATAGGATGAGTATTGTCGTTCCATTGAAACTGGCAAATCTCATGCCTGGGACAATTCAATTTTATTTCAAGAAAGACGAGTCCACAACCTGGACGAGATGATACCCAACTGGGCAAGTGCAATGTAAAATCTTCATGAAAAGGGCAAAATATTACTAATAAAAATAATTTGGAGATATTTTAAACCCATGGATCAATCTTGACCATGCTTTGATACCATGTGAGAATTTTAAAAGAATATAATAATAAATCTAAATCAAATTTCCGTAGTCCATTATAAATAAGAGAATTTTATAATAAAATACATATCTAGCATCTATCATTTTTAAAATCCAAGATGGGAATTATGTGAAACAATGTACATTTTATTGACTAATCATGGATCTGCTTAGAGTATTCATGTTTATCCCCTAATGATTCCTAGTTGATTGCTAAAGTCCATGTTGAGCTTAGTCTTGTATTGATAAGAGTACAAAGGCATCCAGAAGTATCATTTAAGTTCCCCTAACACATGGCAAAACCACGTTGGCAATGTAAGAAAAACAGAAACCGATCAATCCTGAAATAATATTTGTGTATACCTTAAGATGGTTAAAATATACAGAGCGTAGAGTATAAACACAATAGAATGATGTGAACGCAAGCAGTTTTATGCCACAGCCACAAAGCTCTAATGCCAACTGATGCAATGTATTTTGTGCTTTCGGAGATGAGGATATAGGAATTAGTTGAGCCGGGTGCACGGGTTCAGGTTCCTCCAGATCTATTAGAAATCAATTAAGAATCTTAAAAGAAATGGGGTTAGGTGATGGTTTGATGTCTTCCAATCTAGAGTTTGCATGAGAGGATTAAAAGATCATCTAAACTTTCTAAAGTTTAGTTAGTAAGCATTTCAATAGTTTTGCTAGAGTTCATAGCGTAGTTTTGACCAAGTGAATTGCAAATGAGAATTTTAGTTGTGTAACAAATTATTTTTAAAATATTTTCCTAGAATAATAAATAAAAAGTGCATTCCTGTTAAAAACAGTTGTAGGAAGTAAATCATGCAACCAATTAATTCTTTGAAAAGAAATGAAAAATAAAAAGTATCATCAATGTTTAAACAAGGAAAAAAAAATCAGCAAAGAAAATTTACCAACTACCATGAATATGGCATCATGTGAGTAAGTTATTTAAGTAAACCAAATGCGAACTCCAAGGAAACTTCTACCCAAGTCCATTGGGGACCAAAATGGTGAATATTAGTTTTTTTGTTTATTAATTTTGAAAAGCATGCTCAAGTAAGAAGGAGAATTCATACTATCAACATCGTTTTTAAGGTTTGAAAAAATTGATCAAAAACAAAGTGATGATTTGCCCCTACCAGAATGGTAAGCGATAACTCCATTTGATTTGAACCACAAACCAAGTAATTGTATAAAAATGAAGTAAACCAATTCTCACAGAAGACATTCTAAATCATTTATCCATATGTTTAAAGTTTCAAAGGAAGAGTGGAAATGAAGCAAATAATCATGTCAACGATGATACTTACGACTTCTCCTGAACAGAGAACTCTATGGGCAAGAAATGTGGAAACATCGTACCTACAAGAGGGTGGAATAAAATCATTGATAGGGTCAAAATAGCACCTTTATAATATCTTAATTAGTTCTCTTATAAAGCATGCTTTCATGTAAGAAATAAATGCAGAGTTAGATTTCAGTTATTCCTCTTGAATCTCAAATCTTATATTGGAACCGGTCCACTTTGCTAGAAAACAAGAAAAATGCTTAATAATTCATCAAACTATAAAACAATACCATCTAATTTGACATAAGTTTAGACCGTTGTCACCAAATTTGATGACACACAAAAACACCATGATATAGAGATTAAGTGGATGCTAGTGTTAAAATACCAAATTATAAAGGGTACATATTCATTGAAAACTAAAGCATTGAAACCTTGAAACCGTGGTATTAATGAAAGCCCAACCGTAATAATATAAGACCATTTGCTCATGCTGTCTTACATAAACAAAGAAGAAAGCACAGAGAAACAAAGCTGATGCAAAAAAGGCTTTGTTATATTTAGCATTTTACCATTAAAACAACCGAAGAATTCTATTTCAATCATGACGATGGTTTAAAGCTGATAAATAGACTGACCTCTTTATAAGAAATACTCAAATGGTTAACAGAAGAAGGGAATTGTAACAACCTAAGGTCGTTACTTTGCAAATATTTAGATCAAAATTTCGACTCGAACATCGCGATTCCGAAGAATTTCAAGTTAGGGCTAACAAAAATATCTCTAGATAGAAATAAATTTTTGGATCGAAGTGCACTAATTTGAGAGAAATTCGGAAAATGAAAACTCCTCTTTTACTTTTCTGTATTTTCTTAAATTCAGTAAAATCAAGACATTGAAATATGTGTCTGAATTCATCGATTTTCGTGTCATTATGTCAAGAACATTATTTAAAAGGTGCTCATGAAGTTTCATCAATTTTGGATCGTCGATTTAACCTAAATTAATTTTTGAAGTTTAAAACTTCAGAAATTAATATAAAATAAAATATTTGTCCGAATCGAAATTTTTTGGCGCGAGGGTGTTCATTACATCATAACACACCTCAGTGTCAAGTTTCGTTGTATTCGAACTCCAAATGACAAAAAAATATGAAAAATTTAACTTTAAATTATTCAAAATTCCTTAAAGTTTTCTCTACCCCCCCATTTCCTTCGCCTCCCAGGCACTGGCCCCACCTCCTTCTTTTGACCCTTCCCCTTCTCCCCCCTCCTTATTCTATTTAAGCCCCCCCCCCCCACTCCCTCACCTTCCCCACACACCAGCCAGCCCCTCTTTCTCGTTGCTAGCACCTCTCCCCTGCTGTCAGCCCCTCTATCAGCCAGCCACCCGACCACCCCATTCGAACCCTCCAAACCAACCAGCCACCTTCCCGGCCCTCTAAAACAGCAGCAGCCCCCACCCCACTCAAACCCCTCCTAACAGCAATAGCCCTCTCCTTCTAGCAGCAGCCTTCCTCCCTCCTCCTGCCGGCCACTAGCCAGCCACCATTTTGGCCACCTCCTTCAGCCGTCCAGCCTCCCTCAGCTTTCTTGCAACACTATCCTAGGTAAAAGGAGAAAGAAAGGAGGAGATTTCGCTAATAATATTACGTATATCTTTTTATACTTAAAAAAACTTTATGTAATCACATTAGCATTGTTGTCATTAATCAATAATGATAAACAAGTGCATATGCTATAAGATGATTAGATTTTCATTCAGGCACTTTTCATTCAAACATTTTATTATTATTATTACTTTCTGCAATTTAATTTATGTCTTTTACATTCATATATTATTATCATAATAATAACGCTAACCTAATGTATAAGTGAAAGAAAAATAGAATGAAAAGCAGATAGTAATTACTCCTAAGAATATTGGCTAAAAGCTAATTTAAAAATATCCAAATCTAAATGCAGATCCAAAAATCGAACTGCCAAACTTTTGATCTTAAAAAACAAAAGTACCAAGTATATGATATGTATTACTTTTTATAATTTATTGCTGCTTAGTTTCGCTTGTTTGCTTTAAGCCAAATTCATTTGAAGCTTGGTTGGTTGTTCAGAACCAACGTGATAACATTCATGGGTTACTGGAAAATGACATCAGTAACATTCATGAGTCACTGGAAAAATAACATCAGTGATATTCGTGGTTGGTTATTGAAAAAAGACATCAAGTAACCAACATATTTTTATTCGAGGTTGTCATTGGAAAAATAACATCAGTGACATTCGTTGTTAGTTATTGAAAAAAAGATATCAAGTAACCAACATCATTTTATTCGTGGTTGTTATTGGAAAAATGACATCATTAATATTAATGATTGGTTATTAGAAAAAAAAAATCAAATAATCAACATCTTTGTGATAATACTTGTTGTGGGAAAACTTTATTCAGTTTGCATTATTTCCTTATTCTTCCTGCATTTTATTTTATCCTTATATTTACTAATCGAATATTTGCTTTTATAAAAATATAATATTATTTTGTTTACTGTGGTACTAAGAGTATTATCTAATTACTATGAATTCCAATCCCGGTATTATTTTCTGAACAATATCAGGTCAGGTACTTCTGGGGGAGCTTGAAGAAGAACTTTAAAATTTAAATTATCAATTGGCCGATGGATCGACGGTTCTACTTTAACTTTTATTTATCTTTTTATTTTCTCTTTATTTAAAAAAAATTGAACAATATTTGTGATGTACGATAAAGATTTTTGTATTATGTAATTTTGAAATAAATAAAAAATATCTTTGGCTTTTGTATGTGTATGCTCTTTTTTCTCAAATTGTTCAATATGATCTTGCGGTATGTGACCACCCGAATGTTGGGTCATCACAGGAATTGAAGAGAAGATTAATGAAAGCCTAAGGAGAGCCATGAAGCAAAAAGTAAAAAAACATGTTTTAAGAGGCCACACCATTTCTTTTTATCATAAATTCTAAATGAATTGATTTAAATTATAAAGTCCCTATCTTATTTATAGAAATAAGCTTTTCCAAAATACTTGCAAAATGACCTCAAGAAAAAACTAAAATTACAAAAGTAACCCTGCAATACAATTTACAGTTTAATAATAAAATAATAAGTTAGCACCAAACACCCTGGCTCATGATGAAATAATGAAAAGTATTAATTCCACTGGACTACAAAGAAGTCTACAACAAGTTGATATGATGGTAGATGAACCGCTCGAGGTTTTTGGCAATACTACAAAACTAACAACATTCATTATTAAAATAAAAGATTATAATTTCCACCGCAAGAAATAAATCAACAAGCAACAGATGTATTACATATCATATATAAATATACCATATACGGATTTATCATATAAACATCAATCAAACCATCCCAATAAGTAATCAACCATCCCCTCATTTCCATATAGACAACCATTAATCCCCTTCCCTTTCAATCCTCTAAACATCATTCCCTAGCCCTAAACATTACAAAGTTTCTTTCCCATTCGCCTATAACCTGATCCCACAAAGCTTCAATTCTAGTCACCTTAACCTCACCAAAACTTATATCAAGACAACTCGTATTAACTTCCTAAATACTATCCATAGATGCAAGAATCCAAAATACCACAAAGCTAAGGTACAAGCTTAACCTATGAATACATTAAATGAAGGCATCATACACTCCAAAAGATCATGTACCATAGACAATGACTTGATCAATTACAACCTAAATGTTACCTTTAAAGCATAAATTATCAGCTTAACATTGCCACGCTAGATCTAAGCCATTCCCAGCCGATTATTATCCCACAACATCATACTTCTCAGAATAGCAATCATTGTGGAAATTCAAAGATTGTGCAAAAGATGTGGATGTCAGATCAATTCAAAATTAATACTTTGAAAATATAAGCATTTAATTATCATCTTCATCATTGCTGATGTTAATTGCTTATTTGGTGAATTCATAGATAAAGAAGCACCGAGTAGAAGAAAAAAAAAAGCTCGCATATAAAAATTGAGAATTTAAAGCGTTTAGCTACGTCCATTGGGGGGAATACTGCAAGAATTTTTATGTAGAGAAAGTACAGAGAGGAGATAATCTTTGGGGTTATCTGATTACAAAATATATGATTTAATGGCAATGAGTAATATGTAATTTTTGTGACTTCGTCCTCTTAATAGGGAAAGGTATTTATATGAAACAGTGTACCATTGATGATGTGGGATTCATGTATCGGATGAGCATAATGACAGATTTCATGTAGCCGTTTGTGCATTGGCATATGTAGAACCGCTTCAACCATATGTTATCCATAACGAGCTGCAATAAGTCATTTATAGGCGCCTAAACCATACTCTAAGTGGTGTGCACTTGATGATATGGCATTTATGTACTCATACTTGCTAATCAAAATCTCTGGATGTTATGGACAAAATTCCCACTAACATTGGCATATTGGATCGCCAATCTGACTAAGATGACAAAATCATGTGATCATGATTGGGTCAACTTTCACTTACTCCCACTTCACTACTAATAAAAAGAAGTAATACTCATTAATCGAGAGAGAATTCTCTCCAAGATGATTAGAAGGGGTAATTAGCAATAAGGAATTGCGTCTATAGAAAATCTTCAACCCCTAATCTAACTAAATTCTGAATCATTCAATGAAAAATTTGGTTAAACCTCAAATCTACTCTACGAAAGGTCTAATTTCTGAAGCCTAACTCAGAAGGGAGAGAAGAACAACACATTTTGGGGCGATCATTATTATAATGCTAATTATTATTATTATTATTATTATAATTATTATTATTAATTTAGATATAATATAAAAAAACAATATATATAAATATATATAATTACAAGAATTTTATGAAATATTACAAAATTTAATCAAATTAAAAAAAGAACACTATGTGTGCACGAATGCACGCACGCACAAACACTCTCATGCCCTTGGGTGCATGCACTCATGCTTATAAGTTTTTAGTCCATTTCGCAAAGCATAAGAGAATTTTTGCAATAAATAAGGATGCAGAAACATAAGCAAAATAACAATTGGTCGGGAACGCTACATGCGAGTCAAAGACCTTGGTTGAGCCAGATCACAAGACTAAACATGGAATTGAGCCAACCTCAAGCTAAGTCATTTCAAGCCACATTCGAGCTCAATCTAGCATTAGAAAAAGAGAGCCGAGCTCAACTCAATCTTTGTTTGCTCAAGCTTAGCGCATTTACATCCATGACGATCACCCTAACTTAATTGATAATTGAGCCAAAGATAAAAATTTGCACGAATTAATAATTAATTATTTTTAAATGCACAGATATGCATATTAATATGTAATATACATTATAAATATATGTGTATATATATATATATATTTACAAAAGAAATTAGCGAGAAAAAAAAGGAGAGGAAGAAGAGGGTGATCAAAAGAGATGAAAATAGAGAGTGAGAAAAATTATTAAAAAGAAAAAAAAAAGATAGAGATAAAAAGAAAGAGGTGTTAAAAAGAGAGACAGAGAGAATGCAACAAAGAGAAAATCAGAGAGAAGATAAGAGTTTGAGCAAGAGAGGAAGAGGAGAAGAAGAGAGCAAGTGGTGACGGAAAAGTTACTTGGCTTGGGAAAAGCTCATGGCAAGGGCCAAGCCATCAATGGCTAGTAGGAGAAAGCGAGAGGAGAGAGATAAAAAATCAAAGAGAGCGTAAAGGTATGGGGATGACGGAGGGTAGTGGCTTATATAGTTGTATACCTAGTGGGGATATCGATTGTGCCTTATGTGCAAGGGAGTATAGTCAGGAAAATAGAGGGTGATGGTTAATGTAGCATTCGGATAATAAAATTAATAATTCTTATTAGTGTTACTATTACATAAAGTAAATGAAATAGTATTAAGCAAGAGGAAATTTTTACAAATTTTTATTAAAATATTGCCAAGATTATTTGATTTTGAATAATTATATAAATTTATTTAATTATTAAATGAAATAACAACTATTTAACTATAAACTAGGTTTTTAAACATTAGTTAAAGTAGGTAGTTAAGGTTTGGGATATAAAATAATGCATCCTTTATTGAAGTTCAATTAAATAATAAATTAATTTAAAATATAAAAATTAGAAATGTTACAAAATTTTTAAAAAAGCTTACCATTATCAGAAAAATGCAAGAATTCAGCAAGTTAATTTACTTAAAATTAATTTTTAAAGTCATAGTTTCAAAAATTCCAATAAATTTAATAAAAACTCTAATAAATTTTCATAAATCCCAAAATATCAAAAGATATATGAAATAAGAACTTTAATCCCAATAATTTAATAAAAAGATACATACATTTAGCCATGAAATAGGAATCGAGACTTAAAATCACTTTATTTAAAAATTAAAGCATGTTAAAGTTCAAAATTTGAAAAAAAAAAAATTTAATCTTAAGAATATTAAACAATTATTTATGAGCAATGACAACTATCACCCAACAAAAATCCAGCAATCAAAAGTAACTACCAGTTATCATATAATAAATGCACATATAGAATGCATTATAATAATGAAACTCAAACAGAAATAGAATATGTTATCAAGTCTTTAAGTGCACACAATTATTGGCAAATTAGCACACAAATTTACTTATTCTTTACTCAAAGTATCGATCCTTTGGGGAGTAGTCGAATTGATTTGCGTATTACTATTTTTTTATCTTCCAATATTTATTCAAACAAAAAATATTTTAAAATAAAAGATTTAAATGCAATTACTTTAGCTTATGATGTTATAACTAATTAACAATAAGAAATAACAAGCTTTGTTAGGATTGCGATGATATTATTAGCTTATTGTGATACATATATTGATTATTATTTTAATTACCAATTTGAGTCAATAAAGAGTTCTCTCCCATTTACTAGTATTCTCGATGTCTAGAAACCAAAAATACACTCCAATACCTATTGATATTAAGAATTGTTTAGCATTGCAAGAACCTACTATCATTAGATCTATTGCTACTAGACTTGACAAACCCAAGGTTGCACCAAATTAAAATTAAAGTTAATTTCATAAAATGTTGCATTAACAATTTCTCAAATCCAAGGCAATCAATGTTTAATAAAATATAAATTTATGGATACCTAAATTATATTAATAATTCCACACACACTTTTATAAATGTTGGTATTGAAAATGTATGCATAAATTATTTGAGGTTAATATTTTTCAAAGAATAAGATTCTTAGTAGCTTGTAAGGGCGTCACATCATAGATTCTTAAGTGATCTATCGCTCAACAATTCTTCAGGGGTATTACATCAATGTTAAGTGAAAATAAAAAGCTAATTAAACCTGCAGCTTTACCTACACACATTAGATCATTTACACTGTTCAGTACTACATTTTTATTGCCATAGATGCCAATCATTGCTTTATAGTTTTAAGCATTTTTATTGTTTACTTTGAGTCAATTTTGTATATGCCTTTAGAGCATGCACAAACTTTTTCATTGTTAATTATTGAAAAAAAAAATAATTATTCACTTTGATATTCTTTACTAACATTCTTCGAGTCATGTTTGAAATCTAAAAAGTTAATAAAATGGTTGATCTGACCTACGTTGGTCATCATTTACCTCTCTCTAGATTGGTACCTATTTTGTACTAGTTCAACAAAATTTTAACATTCATTTCTTAATCACAAAGATATTATTGTCATTTTTATTAATGAGATTATGTATAATTTAGCTGACTTCTTTTTATTGTGTGGATGTTGAAGGTTTGACCCTCTAATATATGAAATCAAGGTTTACATTTTTATCGTCAGACCTTTGTAGCCAAACTAGGCAATCCCTTCTTATTGGGCTAAGTTGTGCCAATGGCTTACTCCCCCAAAATCCATTAAGAACAAGTATTCAAGATGCTCAACGGCTTGATTATTTGGCATAAATGATTGTGCCTTAATGGTAATTGTCAAACTTCCCCAATCAACAACCAACATCCCACTACTTACCCTTAAGACAACGGTGAACTTCCTTCCCCTCCAAATCATCTGTCTAGATAAACTTTCATTTATTAAGCTAGTCACAACTAATACCACACAAATCCATAAGCCTAAACATTATAAACCAACTCTTCTCATATTAAGAAATCTATCCCACCATCAAACCTTCCTATTTTTAATCCATTTAGCCTCCACTAAGAAGTGAAATGGTCATTCCATCCAATGAAAAGGATGAAGGGGACAGTTTATTGTGCTTCTATTGTGCATCACATCTTATAGATTGCACAAGTAAACAGCAGGTCATTCAACATACTACATCATGGAGTCACTCACAAAAACAGTGCCACCAACATGCTTGAAAAGACAACAACGACAACAATGAAGATAAGCACAATGGAGATGCCCACATTTCTTTCCTTTGTCAACCATTATTATTGTATACATGGCGACTCTAGATGGAAGAAAATAGAATGTTATAATAACTTGAGGGATGGAATAGTGAAAGCATTAAAAGAAAAAAAAATCACTTCAACTGGCCCCATATCTAAGTGGACAGAAGTACGAAAAAAACCAGAAATGGAGAGTACTTGGATACCTTCTCAAAACAATAATGCAAATCTTTTGTGCAACCGGGATGTGAAGCTTTTGGAGGTGTTATTATTAGATATGAAAATCGGGACCTTATAGTTGCCATTGGAAAAGAGTGGATGCTACCAGACCCTTGGATGCAAAACTTAGCGCAGCCCAACTCATTGAAGGCATGCTCCAGCCCTGGATGTTCTAGCTTGATTATAGAAATAGACAGCTTAAGGGTCGTTGATAGGGCAAGAAGCAAACGATAAGCATTGTACTCAGCGCAGCTATACTTTGTCAAGCAATAGATTTCACTTTGTTTTGTATTTTAGAAATGTTATTTGCTCATCATCATAGATCTTGTAAATGCACCGTGAAATTTGGCAAGAAATATGCCTGTGATAAATATTGAGCTTTCTGAGGACGCTATTGCCAATGAATTTTTAGGTATCCTCCAGGAGAATACCATAGTAGCTTGTATTTAGGCTTATACACCGTTTGACCGCCAGTCTTTCACATAACAATAATGTAGAGACAGTTGTGTAGAAATAATTAAACAATGTAAGAGCACTTTATAGGATATTTAGGGTAACTTTGACAAGATAAGCAAGGTTGCAGCACTTAGTCTGACGTTTGCAAATCCATATTTAATAGTTAGTGCATTTTAAACCAAATTATAGAACTCCAAATATAGAATGGAAGAAAAAAACACAGGAAAATTTGATTCAATCAAAGTCTTTAAACATAGGTATAGAAGTCTAACCATGCTTGATCTCTGTAGGACTTGGCCTCAAATTCCATTCCCAGTCCTTCAGAAATCTCAATGTAATTGTCTACAAACAAAATTAATGAGAAATGAAATTTTAATAGTAACAAAATAGGATTATGCACAAACAATATGCCAATAATTTCTTGCTAGAATAGAAACATACATCAGCGGAAATCAAAAAATGAAATGGAGACTAAAATCTGTAATTTTTTTTTTATGATCAACATTTCACCATTAACCTCTTGACTTATTTGGCGTTTGTAATAAACGGTAATAACAATGTTTGGTCTAGGTTAAAACAGATGTCCCCTTTTCAGCAAAACACAAAAGTAGCAATCATATTTAACTGGCACAAAAAGCCCTTAACCAGCTTATGAATTTCTAACATTTTTGATGTGATAAATATATACAGACACTTCATAAATCCAAGTGATGCAAGCAAACAACTTCAAAAGTTAATTTTCAGGTCAAACAAAACCAAAGCGATACTATAAAGTAATGGATAGTAGCATTAGGAGTACTCTATGAGACTGAAACAGGAACCAACTTTCCAATTTATTAATGGTCAAATATACAAGGAATATTTATAAGATGAAATAAAAATAGTGAAATTTCAATCAGTTCTATACCCAAATTTTGTGCTCACAATAATTCTTTATGGTAGAATGCAATCCAAAATGCCCAGACACCCTAGAACACTGACGTGTATAGTGTTAATGTAGTATCGAATGTAAACTAAATACTGACTCTTGCTCGACAAACTATCTGTGAAACCAAAACAGCATCACCAAGAGCAGCCAAAATATGTGGGGTTGGAAACATGAATCCTTTGTCTTCAATGTGCACAATCACATAGCCGCTACTTAAAGTCTAACTATGTGAGATCCTCCCAAATATTCTCTTGTCATGCCTTTTGTGATTTTAAGCTTCCATTTTAACCTTCACAAAATTCAAAAACTGAACTTTCTTAAATGATGCACCAATAATCTACACTTAATATGCTCAAACTATTTGAGGCAGCATTCCCTAAACTTATCAACTAAAATCACTTCAACCTTGGCAAGAACAAGCTCATTTTCATCATCTCCTTTCAGGCATACCCACTCATCGACCTTAGCATCCTATTTCTACAACAATCATTTTATCGATATGCTATCGTTTTGTAGGCCAACAACATTCAATGCCATATAATATTAATGTTCTTGTAGCTATTCTACAAAAAAATTCCTTAAAGTAGAATTTTTTGATCTCATAAAACCCCAAAAGTGATCCTTCAATTCATCTAACTAGCTTAGATCATGTTCTAATCACATTGCTAATTATTTTTCCATTACTTTGTATGATTGAAACATTATATTTGAGCTCATCGCTTTATTGATAATATAATCTTTAATTGTTGTATCTTAGATACCATAAATTCTATTATTATCAAACATACACTAAATATTTTATTTTGGATCAACTAAGACAAAATTATTTAAATTCTAAGTTATCCATAAAATAAGTTAACATAACCCACATCTAATCTTACAAATAAATAAAATATCATCTAGAAATAGTATGCAGAAAGATTCCCCCATTTAAATAAGTTTGGAAAGAAATTCATAATCAATGCAAGAAGATATGAACTAAAAGCAAAGCCTTGATGTAATCAAATTGAAGCAAAAAATCATTATAAAAATCCCCTTGCATTTGAACAAATGCAATTGCTCCACTATACATGTCTTTAATAATTGTTGTGTTTAATTCAAGTGTCTTAAGAAATTAATTTATAACTTTAAAATAACATGTTTAAAAATACATACTAGCACTAAATTGTATCTATAAATGAACTTAAGTCATGTAATGGAATTCATAAAAATTTCATCCCATTTTATAAAAATCCATTAAGTATATAAACAATACTAAAGAAAACAAAATACTAAAAAATAAACTTAAGCGCACTGATAATAAATAATAAATTAAATTTTTCAATATATATTTGCTAAGAATTATGATATCATATATACATTTAGAAGAATTGAATCACTTTTCCATATACAACGCTTATAATTAAGATAAAATTTAAATGTCCCATATATATAGCATTTTTATTATATATAAATATATCTTTAGGACGTATTTATAGGTATCCAAAGACTATAAGTTCAATAATAAGTATGCTCTCATGCACAAGCCATCACAAGGAGTAAGATAAGACAACTCATGAATTGATTTCAAGCATGTTACTATTAAAAAATTAAATCTTATATATACATATATATATATATATATGTATAGATATATATTTATGAGTGTGTGTGCGCACAAGTTATTATGTATATAAAAAATTTTGTTGTAAACAGCCACATTCTTCTCCAGTATCTTTGCATAATAGTCAAATAGTACACGACCAACACAAAAAATTTTATCTAACCTTTATAAATACCAATGCATTGTACAACATCAAATATTCAATAATACAGCACTCTACACAGATATGTACATGTGCTTCCTGCGATCTCTACTCTCTAGTCCCCCATCCTAAGGCCTCAAAATTTCTACATGGTATCAAAGATCTCAAGCTCTAAATGAGCCAGTCACCTAATTCAAATTGCAGCAAGCAATCCGCTCACTACTTCATCTCTATGTAGTCGAATATGTTTATCTGCTCATCGCAAACAATCTACCTGCAACCTCCAAATAGTCTCACCTAGCAGTAGCAGCGGATTCCAAGTGACGTTGAACCCTCTCCAATGGAATCTTCAGCACCCATAACCATTCCCCCAAGCCTAAAACTCATGAATAACCTCAAAACACGACCACACTCCTCTCACACCAGAGAATTACCCCATACGGCAGGCGCAAAATCTCCAGCTCTTCAGAGCAAATGATCTACAAGGACATCTTGACGGCTCAACAACCCAACCCCTCCAACTACACTTAACGAACATGATCAGATAATACTCAACACTAAGCGTAACATCAATCATAATCTTGTTGCAGCACTATACTCAACCATTTCTCACTCTATGCTACTGTATATTTTCACGCCGAGTCGTGCAAAGACGCGTGGCACACTCAAGCGAGGTCCCTAATCTACAAACAGATCATGAGTTATCCAATTCAAAAGCTCCACAATATCCTTATGAAAGGGTGATTAATGCAAAAGTATCTTATTGAAATTAAAGGCCTGGTAGACAACTTAGCATCAGCAAGCTCCAAGATTGACACAAAATATATCATCCTATACACCCTCAATGGACTACCCACCACCTATCAATCCTTCAAAACAGCAATCCAAACAAAACTCCACCCTATAAGCCTCGATGACCTGATTCTAACCTCTGCGTCAAAGAAATTAACATCTCCAGCAACTACATCAATAAAATTCAGCAAACTACCCAACTAGCCAATCCACAACAAAAAGTTCCCACACTAGTTGCTACCAGAGAAAGTCAAGGCTCGTTCAAAGGAAGAACCAGCCCAAAACAACACAAAAGCAAAGTAAAGAGTTTTAGAATAGCAACACCGTCCTATGTCAAATCTGTAAAAAGAATGGGCACACAACTCATGATTGCTGGCACAGGATGAATCCAAACTACAGCACCCAAAGTCCATGGCAAACAGCTCTACTATCCAACAGCAACTCTGACAATAGCAGATATCTCAACTTAAGATCTTCAACATACGTTACTAGCGTCTTTAGCAACCTCTCCATGGCCGACCACTATATAGGAAGGGACAATAAAATAGTTGTAAGCAGACAATCACTAATATGAGAAAAGGTCGCCTACCAAATCCCTCACCGTAAGCTTCTCCTATACAATCTAATCTATATTCCACAATCAAAATATAATTTCTTATCCGTTCCATGCTAACCAATGATACCATTGCTCTATCTCTTTTGCCTCACATAGTTTCTCTATCAAAGATCCCAAAACAAATTGAACCGTACCCAGAGCCTAGCCACAATTGATTATATACCATCCCAAAGCTCTCGCCAAACTCCAACTGCCATCATGTAACGACCCAATATCGTTACTATGCAAATTAGGTCAAATCCCGACTCAAAAAATAAGATCCCGTGAAACTTCAAATTAGGGCAAACCAAATTACCATTGGATAGAAATAATTTTTAGAATAAAATGCCCTAGTTTAAGAGAAATCTAGATAAGGAAAACTCCTGCTTTAATTTATGAATTGTTCAAGTTCAATAAATTAAGAAAATTAAATACAAGTCTAAATTCATTAATTTTTGTGTCATTGGGTTAAGTATATTATTTAAAGGCTACACTAAAAGTTTCATCAAATTCGGAGCTTCGGTTTGATCGTGATTAATTTTTGTGAAGTTTCAATATTCATAAATTAATATAAAATAAAATCTTGCTCCAAAAAAAAAAATTGAAGCGAGGGTCATCGTCTCATGGTAACACACCACTGTGTCAAGTTTCATTATTTTTGGAAATTAAACGACGAAAACAGACGGACATGCGCCAGACGCAGACGGACTCATGCACGCACCACCCTGATCAGCGGCCGACCAGCCAACTAGCTGGCCGACCATCCCTCCTCCCTCTCCTTCCCTCTCCTTCCCTCTTCCTATATATACTCCTCCCCTCCCTTCCTTCTTCCCAAAGGCCAGCCTAACCTCTCTCAACCCTCAGCCAACCAACCAACCGTCCGACCACCCCACTCCGGCCACCCCCTCCGAACCCCGTCAGCCACGTCCAGCCTCCCTCCAGCTCCGGACAACCCTAACCCTAGGAGAGAGGAGGAAGAAAAAGGAGAATAAAAGAGGATAAATCTTTGTAATTTTTTTATTATTTTATTTTCTTTATTTCTTTTTCATTTTTCACAATATGATTTGTATATTATTTCTAATTCATTAGCATTATTATTGTTGTCATTAATTAATAATGATAACAGTAAAAATATTATATTATAACTGCTATTTCCATTCTGTCAATTTCAATTCAGTCATTTCCATTCAGTCATTTCCATTCCCACTTTTTCTTTCATACATTATTATTATTAAATAATAATAATAACACTATTATAAATATTATTGCTACCATCAGTAACTTAATATTCTATCTTCTATTAAGAAAAGAGAGTAAGAAAAACATAATATAAAAGAAGATATTAAATATTCCTACAATATCATACTACTTTGTTTTCATAAATCTCTAAGTATTGGCTAAAAGGCTAATTTAAATATTAAAATTTATGCAAATTCAATCAACTTATATTTTGAACTTAAAGAAAAAAGTACCTAGTATATATACATGTATTACTTTTTGCACTTTACTGCTGCTTAGCTTTGCTTTGAACCAAATTCATATTGATGTCTAGTTTGTTGTTTAAAACCAACCTCTTTTTATAAAAAAGTTGGTTACTGAAAAAATAATAACAGTAACATACATTAATTGGTTACTGGAAAAATAACATCAGTAATATACATTGGTAAGTTACTGGAAAAATGACATCAGTAACATACATTTATGTGATAATACTTTTTGCAGAAAATTAATTATCTCTTTTGCGTTATTACCTTATTTTTTCTGCATTTTTATCACATTTTTTTTCTGCTAATCGCATCTCTGCTATTATAAAATGTATTCTTTTACTGTTTACTGTGGTACTTGAAGTATTCTCTAATTACTGGGAATTTCAATCCCAATATTATTTTCTTTACAATAATAAGTCAGGTACATCTGGGAGAACCCGAACAAAAACTTTAAATCATAAATTTTCATATTGGTGATAATGTATCTACAGCGCTACTTTACTTTTTATTTTATTTTAATTTTGTTTCAACTTATATTTTGTTTCAAAATGATGAACATTGTACGAGATGAACGTTGGCTATTTTTGTAATATGGAAATTTGATGAATGAGAAATATAATTTGGCCTTTATATGTGTATCATTTCTCTTTTAAATTGCTCAATAGGATCCTGCAGTTTGTGAATACCTAAATGTAGGAACAGTTCTCGCTGAACCGGCATTAGGCCATCGCACATTAGCACCTCGCTCTCTTTTAGGTGCAAAATATACAATCAACGCCCGCCCCAAACATCGCTAATTTCAAATAGTTCTTATGAATCTTCTAGCACATATTCTTTAAAAATCATCAACTTGAATCTCAGGCACCTCGTGAAAATCGCAAAACTAAAAGGACAAACTGGCGTCGACCAAACACAGTAAAAGAATGAGGCTAGGGCACTTGGATGAACCCAACCGCCATAACTCCATCCATGACAAATATCGATGCTTAGATGCACCCAAGCGCCTAATATTGTGAGAAAGACTGAGAATTCAGTGCTTCGGTGCACTCAACAACAATATAAAAATCAAAACCCGATGCTTGGAAGCCCCAAGCATCGCACTGAAATTTTCCAAAACTCAAGGGCCCGGTGCTTGGGCGGTATAACGACCCGTGTCGTTATAAGGCTATTTAAAGCATAACACGAGTCTAAGAGTGATCAACACTAAATCACTCTACAAAGAATTTGAAATGAAATTAGCAATAAAAAATATTCTTGAATGTTTTAATACTTTTTTGTAAAGTAATAATTAAATAAAAAGGAAATTCTATTTTAAACTCAAAATGCAAAATAATTGAAGTTTTAGAATCCTCACTCCCAAATTAACTGAGTGAACTTTATAATTTTGAATTTAAGATAAGAAATAAACACACAAAAATTTCAAAAAAAATGTATTCTTTTGCACTATTCATGTGTGCATGCATTTATATGCAAAAACAAAAACATCATAAAAAAGTACTCGGGCTGCGAAATCGATCCCGCGACCTGCAACACTGCAGGGCAGAAATAATCCGACGATCAGCAAAAAATCCCTGGACGCTTCCTTCACCTCTGAAGCACGCAAAAACCCTAAGTAGCTAAACGACGGGAGAGGCACCATGTGACGCGATGGATCGTGCCTGAAGTAGCCAGAGGCATGGGAGTTCGTACTTACGGACGTTTGTGCCTCTGGCAAGCAGTATGGGACACACAGAGAAGTGCAGCAACGGCCAAGTTTTGGCCATCAAACCCTTCGTCCCAATGGCTAATGACCTCCAGGAGGATCTATATAAGCTCCTCTCATCTAATAGAACCCTGTCACCCCCACAGTGTAAAATACTTATATTTAAAAAAAAAAAAATTTGGATTAATCTCTTAATTTATATTGAGTAAATTACTAATTAAGCTTGTATATTAAAATTATCATAATGTAAGAAATAATTTTGTAAATTTATGGTAACTTTTGAGAATTTTTTCATAATTGAGTTTTTCCCAATTAGTTAAGAGAGAATTTAAATTAAAATAATTAATGAAAAATATTTATTTTTCAAAATAGAAATATTTTGTCATTTTTTTTATTCAACACATTCAAGTTAGCTAGTAACAAAAATTTCATAATTTTTGGATCTAAAATGAATGAGTTATACTAAAAATTCAATCAAAATTAAATTAATTAGATTTTCTTAAATAAATAAATCAGAAATTATATAAATATCAAGTGACGGGAATCGTATGGGTGGGTCGAAGGACGAAACCGCGATCTGGTGCTGATCACAGTCGTTTCGCGATTTAGCAAATCAACCAGATGGTTGTCGATCCATCTGCTAACTAAAATAAACGCCAAACGGTGTTAGTCGTCTTATGGCGATCTGATGGTCGTCGTTCGTTGCCACTCAAGTGAACGGCTTGGATCGCGCCATCGATCTAACGTCATCTCTTTTCAAAGAGACCAGCGCTACGCCAGTCAATTCGACCGGCAGAACGGGTTCGGTCAAGTCTAAAGACGGCGAGGGCCAAGCCAAGTCAACTTAAAAAGTAAATTCAACTCAACCACTAAACCAAATTGGCTGCTTTTGGTGTCTATGGATTCCTCTTAATGAAGCCTATCATCTGGATCCTTCACTTTGTATTTTTTTAGCCTAAATATATATAATTTTAAAAAATTTAAATTTTCATTTTTAGCCCATATTAGGCCAAATTTGAAAAAATTTCAGTAATTTCTTTAACAAAAATACATTTAGAAATATTCTTATCATATTAGAATAAAAAATTTACACAAATAAGGATAAAATTTCCACCTCTTAATCTTAATCATCCAAAATGTACGATCAAATCTTAGCCCTTTGACTGATCCTAAGATGATCTAAATCCTTTCTTAAAACTATTTGAAGGTTGTAAAGTAGGACATTTCAACATTTGGAAATCCTCTTAAATAAGCAAATTCTTTATGCTCATTTTCCCCATATCTCCTTCCTCCACCTCCAAGAGTTCATACCTCTATTCCAAGCCATTCCAAGGATTAAAAGAACATCTTAAGAGCTTCAAACCATCTAAAGGTATAGAGCCAAAACTTTATCCTCTCACAAGATCACATCTTCATCAAGATCGAATCTTCCTCAAGGTAACCTCCAACAACCTTTCATTCATTCTTGTAATCACCATAAAAATGAATATATCATTCATAATGAACTAAAAAGTTGATTTAGATCTACTCAAAGATCAATACTAAATCAAGCTTATTCCTCATGACAATCCTTTACAAATATTCTAAAACGTTTAATTTAAGATTATCAATATATATATATATAATTTACATAAATAAATATTTTAAATTAGTTGTTATTTCTTTCAACAAATGATTTTATCATGCATATGTATATGGGAGGATGAATAAATCTTGCATGTATCATACGAATTTAAGAAAAATCAAAATATTCAATTTCTTCAAAAATTCTCTTTAAGATGATTTTTAGTAAATTTTACCACTTGATAACTTCACCATTTATCACTATTAATAAATGTAATTTGTTTCTAATTACTCTCCTATATACTGATAACAAATCATTAAAAGACATCATGCCTAAAAAGATATCTAAGGTATTCAAAAATCACTCCAAAATTCAAGAAAATTTTTGATTTGTTTTCCAATTTTGGAGTGATATAACTTTATATTCACTTGGAATTAGTAAATGCAACTTGGCATGCATATTCTCCTATATATAAAGAACAACTTCACAAAATATCTCACAAAGCCATTAAGATTCTAAGGCATACATTTAAGCACTCAAATTTCAGCAAAATACCATTTTTTTATAGAAAACATTTTGATAGATTTTAAAACTCATTCATGCTATGATTGTAATATTATAACTTTTGATATAATCATAGTCAGTAGCTGAAATTTTGCAAGCTTATTCTCTGAATATATTAAGAATAAATTTACTAAGAACAAATTTACTGTCAATCACAGAAGCTAAAAATATCATTAAGATATATATACTTTTAAGCACTAAAAGTTTCAAGAAAATACTCAAATTTCTTAGAAAATATCTATAATTTTATAAATTTATTATCATATTGGCACTATCGTAACTTTCAAAATCTGCAAAATTAAAATAAGAAATTTGACTAGTTCTATGATATATTGAGTATAAATTATCTTTAAACACCATAAGCTAATTGACAAGTTCTATGATATATTGGATGCTAACAACTACTTATCGATAAGTGGTTATTGATCCAAACCACAACTAAAGGTGGCTTGGATCAACCCAACCCATAATAAGCACAATTAGCCCTCAAGACTTCAAATAAAATATAATAGTTTGTCCTTTGTGCTAGCTAGGGCTAACCCAAGCTAGCCTAAGCCAAACCTATCCAATGAGGGTTCAAGATACTTGCAAAGTGGCTTGAACTAGCCATAAGCACCTAACCAACCACTAACCACCTTGGCATTGTTAAGTTGTAAAGACCAATTGGATCACCAAAGAAAGTACCGACCGAGTTCCAATGAGTTCTGAGGAAAGACATCACTGCCCGGCAGCCAGCAGGACGCCCAGGTACATCCCGGACGCCCAACAAAGCTTGTTGCCCAAAGAGGGGGAGCGCGCAGGCCCTAGTGTTGCTGTCTGGCACCAAAAGACGGATGCTCAAGAGCCCATAAGGAGGTCCCAAGCCGAGACTTGGGCGCCCATGCACCTGCAGCAAATCAACTTGAATATTATGTGTCTCATGAGCTATTTAGGGCACTTTAGAGTTTGTTTTGTGTCCTATATAAAAGCCTAAAATGATGGGTGCTAATGTGCGCAATAAAGAGTGCAAAAAGGGCGTGCAAGGGGCTGCAACAAAAGTTTGCAGCCAAAGGGATGCAGCGGGAGGCTGCAACCACAAGTGGCAGCGGAAGACGCAGCCGAGGGCTCCGCTGGCTGCATCGGAAAGTGGCAGTGTAAGGCTACAGCAGTGATTGCACAGAAGGCTGCAGCAGTGATTGCACAAAGGCTGCAGTGGTGGTTGTAATGGAGTGTTACAGCAATGCCTACAACGGAGTAGCCTTCCACTGCAACTACTTCGGTAGGTGCTAATGTGTGCAGCAAATAGTGCAAAAAAGGTGCGCAAGGGACTGCCACCAAAGGCCGCAGCCTAGGGCTGCAATGGTGGCTCCACCGGAAGCCACAGTGGAAGGATACACCATTGATTGCACAGAAGGCTACAAAAGAGATTGCATGTGGGCTGCAGCAGAGTCTGTAGCGGAGTGCTGCATCGATGCTTATAGCGGAGGGATGAAGCGGTAGCTGCGGTGGTGACGGCGGTGGGAGCTACTATGTGAGCAATCATAGGTGTCGTTGTTGTGGCAATATTGTAAAATACCAAATTTTAATTGAATTTAATTTTTTTTATTCTTATTTTAGTTTAAGCAAATGACAAAATAAAATTATAGAATAGCTAAACATAAGTTTATAAAATTTTTAGAAATTTTTGGACATTTTTTAGAATTTTTTATTATCGAATTTTCCATGGTTAATTTAGAAATAATTTAATTTATTTTAATTTTAAATAATTATTTATTTATCAAAATCAAAATATTTTGTCATTTTTGGATTTAACACTTCCAAATTAGCTAGGAGCAATATTTTCATAATTTTTGGAGTTAAATTGAATTTACTATATTAAGAATAACTAAATATATATAAAAATAACAATAATCATATAAAAAAATAAAAAATAAACGGCGAGACAACATCGTTAACTTTGTTATCAGTAGATACGACGGATCTGGTCGTTTGCCACTGAAGCTGATGACCCAAATCGCGTCAGCCATTCGACGAAATTAACGACGAAAAGGATAAGTCAAACAACCGCTAACGGGCGAAAGATGCAAAATTTGAAAATTTTTAAATGTAAAATTTGGCTCAATCACTTATCTAAATTGAACATTTTTAGTGTCTATAGATTTCTCTCACCAAGACCTTTCATTTGGGACCCTTAATTTTCAATTTGATTGAGTCTATAAAATTAATTTTTAAAAAAATCAAATTTCATATTTTTTCCACTTAGGGGCTAAAAAATTGTAAAACTTTAAAAAAAATTCTTTTACAAAAATACCTATAGAAATATTTGTATCATCTTAAAGCAGAAATTTGACCCATAAGAGGATAAATGTACACATCTTAATCCTAGCCACCCAATTTCCCCATTATAAAATTTTGATCATTTGATTGATCCTAATGTAATCTAAATTGTCTCAAATAATATTTGAAAGTTAAAATAAGGTTTATTCAATCATTTAAAACTCCATTCAAAGTCTATTCTAAGTTAGCAAGTGTAACGACCCTGGGTCGTTACAAAGAAAGGCGTTAACATCCCCACCAATCCAAAATGTTCGTTAATAACCCAATACGGTATTAATACCCACAAATTTTTGTTTTTCTGTTAGTTTTTCCTGCCAAATTTGGTTGAGGTTAATAACCCGCCAACCTAATTCTATCATTATTACTAATCTAGTAAAAACAAAACTGTAATAGTAAAATTTTACCTACCAATTGTGAGGACCCGATGTCGGGTCAGCGGGAGCTAATCCAGCACCGGTTTGCTTGTGGAATAGTAATAGCAACAACAACAAGCAACGACAAGTCCTCTAACCGTAAGATCATATTGAGTGATTTAAGTGACAAATATATAGACATCAAACATAACTCATTTATTCATTAATTCACGAGTCTTGAATAAAAGAAAATTACAAACTTTTTAAAAGTAGATAGAGTCAAAAAGAAAGCGGTGGATCAGCAGGTAGCAGTATCAGCACTGCTCAGTTCTTTACACCTTTCTTCAAGGACGAACTCCTGATCTGTGCACGTTTCAAAAGTGCGGGCATTCGAATACCAGTTAGTTGTGAAACTAAGTACTGATAGATGTCATTTTTACAAATATTAAATAATAAGCAAAAAAATAATCAATATTTGACAGGAAATAAAAGCTGTGCAAATTTATCCCTGCAAACCTGTTTCAATTGCACTTGAAACTTAGCATAAAAATAATTGCAGTCACAAAAATAAATACAGAATTTTTAGCGCTTGATATCTGAGGCAAAATATGATTTTGTTGGGCAAGTACAAAATCAAGGAAAAGGGGGGTTTATTTTTGTGTTACATATCTTAACTTCCCTCTATATCTCCCCCTCAAAGGCTTATCAGTATAGGCTCCTTATGACTCCCGATGTCGGACAGCCCCGTCCTAACGGTTGTCTGATGAGACAAAAAGTATAAAGCAACATGAAACCCTTGCTTCTCACTTATCCAAATTTATTCATATATCATTTTATGTGACTTTAAAAAGCATTTTTATCAAATTTGTGCGATACTGAGCAGAAAAAAAAAACCATATTTAAACAGAAGTAATAAAAGACATCTGGCACCTTGTTCTTTTAAGTTCAAAGGTTCAACAGTTCAACATTTTTGATGAGTGATAGTTCGCTCAATCTGCATTTAAGTTTTGGATACTTTTAAATTAGTTCTTAGCAAATGTTTTTAGGAGTAACAGTTATTTCAATTTCGATTATGTCCTTCTTTCGCTTTCTCAATATGATTGAAGTCTGATTTTTTTAAGGTACTGCGATGACAGTAATATTTATTATAGCGTTTATTAATTTGCTAATGATAGGAATCATATTTGATACAATATTATTGTTATCATTATTTTAATGATAATAATAATATAAGAATGAAAGAACATAACCAAAAATGATTGTTTAAAATGAAAACACTTAAACTGAAACTATAGTCATTTTATAACATGTATAGTTTTCATTATTAATTAATGATAACCATATTAATGTGAATGACAATATCATATCCTCATTATTATCATAATAATAAGTATTAAGTAGGTATAAATTAAAAGAACATAAGAAAATTCTCCTCTTTTCTCTCCTCCTTTTTCTATCTTTTAAATTTATCAACTTACCTTTAGGATTAAGATTGCCGGAAAGCGGAGGGAGGCCGGAGCGGGGTGGCCGGACAGCTGGCCGGGGGCTGCAGCAAGCTGGCAGCGGCCGGATAGGGCTGCCGGGTGGCCGGCTGCCGCTGGAGGGCTGGCCGGGGGATGCTGGAGGCCCGGCTTGCTTGCTAGTTGGCTGCGGGAGAGGGCTTGGCTGCAATAGGCTGAGGGGCGGCTGCCGTGGAAGGGGGCTGCTGCAGGGCTGCTGTGAGGGGGAGGAGGGGCTGTAGGTTTAGGGTTTGGAAGAGGAGAGGGCTGTGGGAGGAAATGGAAGGAAGGGGGAGGGTATATGTAGAGGAGAGGAGGGGGGGAGGGGTCGGCCAGATGGGCCGACCAGCCTGCGCCAAAAACGGCGCAGGCGGCCCTCCCTGGCGCGGAAGCCTTCCGCGCCAGAAGCCTGTCGGGCGAGCGACGCGGGAGCAGGGGGGGCGAACGGGGGAGAAGGAAAATAAAGGAAAATTAAAAAAAATAAATACTTAAAGTTAAATTATTCGCATTTTTCCGTCGTTCAGCGTCCAAATTCAACGAAACTTGGCACCGATGTGTGTTACGGCATGGCGAACACCCTCGCACCGAAAAATTTCGATTCGGACAAATATTTTATTTTTAATTAATTTCTGAAGTTTAAAACTTCAAAAATTAACCAAGATCAAACCGGCGCTCAGAATTTGATGAAACTTCTCGAGCAACCTTTAAATATTATACTTAACACAACGACGCTGAAATTGATGAATTCTGACACGTATTTCAATGTCTTGATTTATTGGATTTAATTAATTCAGAAAATTAAAATGGGAGTTTTCGTTATCCGAATTCTCCCAAACTAGGGTATTTTGATCTAAAAATTATTCTCATTTAAGGGTATTTTTGTTTGCCCTAATTTAAAATTCCCCGAGGTCCTGATGCCTGAGGCGGGTTTTGACCTAATTTGAAAAGTAACGACATTGGGTCGTTGCACCAATTACCGCCACACTCCAGAAACGGCGCCTCTATCTCCATGAGGAGCAACGTCGCTTGCGAAAGGGGGTGACGCTTCGATAGAGAAGATCGATATGGTATATAGGAAATGGAACCTATGACACATGAGCACTTAAACTATCGCAGCTCGTGAAATCCATACGCTTCATCTCCATCTCCCGACGTCGTGACCGAGCCGATCCTTGCTCTCTGGGAACGAAGCCGCAACTCACGGAACTCCTCGACGCAAGCAAGGACGCAACCGCAGCCCACGAAGGTCTTCGACGCCTTCAATCCTTCCGTATTCAGCTGACCGAACCTTGCCGATTCCGTAAACTTCTCTCCAAGCCGAGGAAGACAGCCGCATCCTTGGAAGAATACTCCGCAAGTGAAGACAAGTTCGATCCCTGTCCGACAACTCTGAGCCATCTTCTGATTTCTAGCAATCAATCCGACCTTTTAAGGTATGGATAGTCTTGTTTAACTGTTGAACTGTATACTATTAGCAGCTTTAATTCTATGATAAGAGAGCAGAGAAATTGTTAAGAGCTTTCCATGCCAACTTTAGGATTTATAAAGTAGATTGCAAGAGTTAAACTGCTAGTTTATATCCTGAAATTATTAGGCACTGGTAACCTATCTCATTTAATTTTGTTTTGGAAAATGTTGGGATTAAATAAGCAAACTAGTAATACATCCCATGTAGGAAGGTGTTGGAGACATACATTTGGGTAATTGGCCATTTGTAATGAGTAGCCATGATTAGGAGAACCGAATGGTTGGCATTTTGGCCGCAAGGCTGAATGTCTCAAGATAATATGTGTCGTAGTTTTGTTGAAACATTGAGTTACTAGCCAAGCTTTGTAGCGTGCCACGGTGTCATCATTGTTAAGTTTTGGTGTGGTATGCCCATGTGCATCTTAGGATGTTTTGTTGAGGTTGAGGAGGGACTACAATCCAATTTTCTGATTCATCATGGCTTGATATTCTTCGGTCATTCCTTGTTTCTAATGTGGGAGTTTGGCGGCTATGCTATAGAAGGTAGGATTATGGATCAGATTTTTGAGTGATTTTAGGTGGATGGTATCCATTTGTAGACGGGTTTGCATGAGGTGAGTGAAAAGAGGTAGCGTTTTAGGGTTGGGTGTACTATTTTGGTAGTGGGTTGAGATGGGGAGTTGAGCACTTGATGTTGAGGAGATCGGCAAAAGCTACCCCAGCTTCTTTGGCTTCTGTTGTGAGCACAACCAGGGCTCCTTCTTTCCATCAAGATGTTGTCCTTTTGGAGCATCATATGGAAGGATTAGAGCTAGCTAAAGATTCACAACCATCCATGTATGAAGCTTGTACACCTAAGAAGACCGCAGAGGTGCTGAATAATGCTTTGATACCTACTGCTATGCTTCAAGAAGCCCTTTCTAAATCCATTGAAATATTGAAGATAGGTGCTACCTCAGTTAAACTTAGAGAATTTATTGAGAAAGTCCCTAGAGTCCTGAGTGCACGAATTGATGATAATACGCCTGCAGAGGCTCACCCAACATAGAACCCATACGCCACTGAGTATTCAAATGGAGGGATTCAGAGTCAGACGAAGATGGGATTGGCAAAAGATCATTAAAGAACAATTTGATCATCAATCCTTTAGCCAAGAAATTCACTCCTACAAAGGTAGGGGCAAGTTATCCAACTAGGATGCTACGGTGGGTTCTGACCCCGATGCGGAGAAGGATTCATCGCTATCAGAAAACAAATATGTTGGTATTGAAGAGAGCTTTGAAATAGTAAAAGGCAAAAAAAAAGAATAAAAAAAGAGTGGATCTAAGTCCCGTTCTGTGATGTCCCGACATTCGATTGGTCACATGCCGCAGGATCATATTGAGCAATTTGAGAGAAAAAGAAAATATACATACAAAATCCAAAGATATTTTCCATTCACCTCAAAATTCAATATTACAAAATTTTTCATCGTACTCCTTGTACAAAAGTGAAAAAAATAAAAAAATATAAAAGATAAGCAAAAACAGCGCCGTCGTAGATCCATTTGCATGTTAAAAATTTTAAGCATTAGGGTTCTTATTTAAGCTCTTCCAAAAGTAATTGACCTGGTATTGTACAAGAAATAATATCGGGATTAGAATTCCTAGTAATTAGAGAGTACTCTAAGTACCATAATAATCAATACAGGATTATATTTTATAATAGCAGAGATACAATTTGCGAAAGAGATGTAGAAAAATAATAAGAAAAAAGTGCAAATGAAATAATTAATTTCCTGCAAATGATATTAGCTCAAAGATGTAAGTTACTAATGTCATTTTTCCAGTAACCCACCACGAATATTGTTACCGATGTCATTTTCCAGTAACAACCCACGAATGCTATTACCGATGTCATTTTTCAAGTAATTAACCACAAATGCCGTTATTGATGTCATTCTTCCAGTAACTGGCCACGAATGTTATTACAGATGTCTTCTTTCCAGTAATTAGCCACGAATGTTGTTACTGATGTCATTTTTCTAGTAACTAGTCACGAATGTTATCACATTGATTCTGAACAACCAACCAAGCTTCAAATTGAAATTTTGACTTAAAGCAATTAAAAGCTAAGCAGCAATAAAAATATAAAATGTAATACTTGTCATGTACTGAATACATTTGTCCCTTAAGTTCGGATGAGTGACAGTTCGCTCAATCTACATTTAAGTTCTCGATATTTCTTTAGATTAGTCCTTTTTTTAAGAAAAAAAGTGATGTGTTATACATTTTTAAGGATTTTTAAGTTCTTCTCTTCTATTCTATCTTTTTCTTTCACATTTTCATAATGATAGAAGTCCACATTTTTAAGTCACTTAATGTAGTAATATAATGTTATTATTAATGTATGAAAGAAAAGAGACATAAATAAAATAATTGATTATAAATAATAGCCATCTTTATTATATTTTTACTGTTATCCATTATGATAATGTGAACGCTGTATTGAGATGATAATACTATTATCATTATCATACCTAAGCATAAAAGGAAATTCTATTTCTTGTCTATTCTTTTCTATTTCTTGCCTTAGATTAGGAGTGCCAAAAAAGAACGAAGAAAAGTTGAAATGAATGTCCGAACGGTTAACTGAGGTGGTTGCAGCAAGAGGGTTGGTTGGCGGCTTGTTGAAGGCTGGGAGCTGGCTGGAATGGAGGAGCTGTTTGGCTGTGGGGCTGAGGAGGAGCACTGGCAGCCGAGGAGGAGAGGCTGCTGCTGTGTGTGTCTGAGGGAGGAGGGTTGGCAGCTGAGAAATAGAGATTGCTACTGATGTGTGACTGAAGGAGGAGGGCTGTGGAGCTGAGGAGCTGGGAGCTGCGGCTATTGGCAGTTGGGAGAAGGAGAAGGCTGAGTGGGGAGGAGGAGGGAAGGGAGGGGCATTAATAGAAGGAAGAGGGAGGGGAGTAGGGGGGTGTAGGGCCTTAATGGCTCCATTAAGGCGCCTGGCATGCGGAAGTCTTCCGCCAGAGGAGGAAGAATTCTGCACGCCACTCTTACGGGATAGGAGGGAATAGAAGGAAGAATAAAATTTTTACTTAACCTTAAATTAATCGCATTTTTCCACCGTTTGGCGCCCAAATATAACGAAACTTGACACCGAGCTGTGTTACAACATTACGAACACCCTCGCGCTGAAAATTTTTGATTCGGAGTAATATTTTATTTAATATTAATTTTTGAGTTTAAGAACTTTAAAAATTAACCACGATAAAACCGGCGCTCATAATTAGATAAAACTTCTCGAGCAGCTTTTAAATAATATACTTAACACAATGACACTGAAAACAATGAATTCGGATACTATTCCAATGTTCTTGATTTTTATAATTTAAATAATTCAGAAAATAAAACGGGAGCTTCTGTTATTTGAATTTCTCCCAAACTAGGGCACTTTGATCTTTAAAATTATTCTTGACTATGGTATCTTTGTTTTCCCTAATTCAAAATCCCCCGGGATCCTGATTTCTAAGGCGAGATTTGACCTAATTCGCAAAATAACGACTTTTGGGTCGTTACACATTCTAAGCATATATATCGAAGAAGCACTCGCTAATCTCACTCAAGGGATCCAAAGCTCGTGTGGTATTGTAGTTATTGCTTTATTATTAGCTTTAGGACTTGTAACAAAATCTCTTATATAAGATTCATTTGGAATGTTGGTGACCATTTTTTATTTTCGTTTATTTTGCTTTATTATTTAATTTTTTTTCTTATGTCTTTGTCTTGAGATCATCAACCGCATTTGTTGTATTATTCTTGTTCATATATAATATGCCAATAGATATTATATATATATATATATGTTCACACAATGTGTCCAAGATATATTCATGTGAAGATGTGCCTTGTGTTCAAGTCGTATACAAACATCATTTGGCGCAAATGAAGTTGAATCATATGCTAGCTCAAGAATGACTTGTTTATAAGCAATGAGCAAGTTTTTGAAGTCACGAGTCCAGCTTAAGTTATCTCCCTAAGGCAAACTCCAAAATGAGCTTGAGCATTTGGTGATTAGTAGAAATTGACCTGTTGAATTAGCACATTTATATAAATTTTATAATACATAAAATAACTAGAATAATTTCATAATTTACTAATTAATTCATAACCTAACTAAGATAGACCAGTGAATCCAAACTTGAATATGCCTAGGTTAAGTTCATGAAGTTACTTATCAAGCTCAAACTCATACCAAATTGGCAAACACAAAAATAGATCCTGCTCTAAAATATTAGACTTGTTGACTCAAATCAGCTCATTTGCATCCCTACGTTATGGTGATACATAATTGACATGAAATTTTAGTGATGAGCAATTCAACAAATACCTTCCCAGATTTCTGGAGCTTGACTTTTGTTTTTATGTTTATTAAAAAATAATAGAGATATTAGAAACATAGAATGTGGTGCAAGCATCAATATGATAGTAAGCGATATAAAACAAAGAAACTGTGATTCATTTGTTATATGAAGCACCTTCAGGCAAATTAATGCACTGGAGTGCATTGTTTGGCAAGTCATCATCCCCAGTAGGATCCGTATCTTGAGAAGAACTAGGCGAGGAAACATACACAGTTTTCTCAATATTCAGTCTGCTCTGGAACCATCTTTGTACCTGATATCAAGCAAGAAAAAAAAGACCACCTGGAGCAACTGTAAGAAAATAAGGATTTACAACATATAAAAGCTCTTATAAGCGACAACCTGCTGCATTTGTACGTCTTTATTTTCGACTCGACCTTGAGCACTTTAACAAGAAATTGGAGAAAAGAAAATAATAATTATTTTTATCATATCCATTCATAAAAAGTAATTAAAGCTCGGAAATGAAAGCAGCTATATGATTCCATCTTTCTCTTTTTCTTTTTCCTCAAAAACAATCTTAAGACAATTTCACTAAAAGAGATGAGAGCCATGAATATTTCAAGATAAAAGGAGCTCACTTAAATTCATCAGCAAGCTTTTGGTAAAACTTTGGATCAGACAATTCATCTTTACCCTCCTGCAGCAACATCTCCAGGCGTCTAACCTGATATAAAATAGCAAAGAATTCATAGATATAAACACAACCTGAGATAATAAACTGGTGCCTAGGCCGGTTCAGGCTTTAACCATGTTAAAGTATAAAAAAGGGATTCTTCCTTGTATGACACCCTAATTTAAGTATTTATAAATCCGCTTATTTTCATATTTACAAAATCAATACCTACTTATACCATGTGCTTGAAATCGCATACACTTGTGATGATTGAAAATGGCTAAGTGATATGTGTTAGTTCCGATATATGAAGAGAGATTCGGGTGGTACAATAGCACAACAACAATAACAAGCCTTAGGTGCACTGTGTTGGTTGGCTACATGAATCCTCTATCTAACGTGCATGACCAATAAACAACTTCTCCCTAAGTTTCAAGTATTGAGATCCATCTTAATAGTTTCTTGCCGA
Organism: Gastrodia elata; assembly: GCA_016760335.1. Lineage (NCBI taxonomy): Eukaryota > Viridiplantae > Streptophyta > Magnoliopsida > Asparagales > Orchidaceae > Gastrodia > Gastrodia elata. Next base: position 11,123,175 of record CM028681.1, on the reverse strand, counting down.
GTTCTTCTTTTTGTTTTCCTTATCCTCATTTAATGTTGGCAAAATAGGTTTTGTGAGGCAATCAAGGCAATACAAATTTGGCCACTAGTGTTTATTTAAGTATGGATGATGGAGGCTATTAGTGCATGAGAGAATGGGTAAAAATTAGATGGTCAATAGCATTCTGAAGTTGATGTCATCTTGTATGTCAACTAAATGAAGATTAGCAATGGAAGAACATGTGGATAAACAGTGGATCGAATTATAAGAGTTCATTTGTCGCAATTTAGCCAAAAGCAACTTTAACGCGAGACTTTTACATCTGAGCTATGGTAATAGCATGCCTGCCATGTGGATTGCAAATGCTACACACCAGCGGCCAATAAGGCTGTTATACAATGTTGGCAAATAAAGAAGAAATTACATATAAATTATGTGCGAGTAAGATTAGAAAAAGTCGTTTTAGATGGTTAAGGCAGATTAAGGGTAGACAATTCAATTCTCCGGTCAAAAAATTTGAGTATATTAATTTTTCCCATGTTAAAAGAGAAATATAATGATCAAAAAAAGGCATGGCAAGAAACCAATAGAAAGGATCTTCTCTATTTAAAATTTAGGGAGAGGCTTCTAATTGATCATACACAATGGAAACAAATGATTCATGTCGCCCACCCCACCTAGTGGGATTAAGGCCTTGTGGTAGTGGTGGTGCGGTAGAAACTGAGATAATCTAGAGTTTTAGTCTATCCTTCTAAGTAACTAGAATAATTATTTATTGTTATTTTATCACGTTTATATTTCTTGCTTTAAAGCATATTTCTTTTATAAACTTATATTTGTCAAAATAGTCCCTTGACTACTTATACTTTGCCAATTTTGTCTCAAGACTTTTAAATATATTTATTTTAGTCCCTCAACTCTTAAATATATCAAAATTAGTCCTTCAACTACTCATTTGAAAACTAATTCAATCCATAAATTTTTATTTATTGAGACTAAATTGGGCTTAAAATGAATAACTAAGTGACTAAATTGAACAAATTAAAATAATCGAGAGACTAATTTGAATAAATTAAAGTCTGGGACTAAAATGACAAAATAAAAGTCAAGGGACTATTTTGAAAATTTTCTTTTATATTTACTATTATCTTATCATAATTTGTTGCTAAATAATCCAACATATGCTTAGAAGATTAAAGGTGGAAAATTAGTAAAAAATAAGAGTTTGGGTTTGACCTTAAAATGAGCCAACCCATTTATTAGATGGGTCAAAAATCCCAAAATAAACCCAATATGCATCTAACCAAATTGACTTGAACTAAACTTTGCTAGATTTAGCAAATTATACCTATGCAAGTTCAAAAAAAAAAAAGCATTTTCCGAGGTGGCCATACCAATATTAATGAACAAAATCCCACCATAACTCCTTAGCTAAGTGTGCTTGGGTGAGTCTACTAGTAGGACAAGGGACCTCATAAGAAGTTCTCATGTTGTACCCATTTTCACTCTGTTAATGTTAGGTCCCAAGTCCTGAATGAGAATGGAGCAATGTGGCATTAGGTAGTCGGCAACAAGCAAAAAACTTTGACAAATATTCTTATGATATGCATCTTTTAAGAAATTGTGCAAAAGAATGCAAATGTTGCATCAGCGCCCAAGTATAGTGTCAAATAACAGAAGTTTTCTTTATTGTGAATAAATGCAAGAAAAAAAGCTAGTTAATGATAATAAATTAAGATTGTATAGTTAGAATACTACCACTCACTGCAAGTTTTTTAGGTTGTTGTATATTTTGTCTTAAAGAAAAAGTGGTGGGGGGAGAAAGCAAAACAAATTAATAGTTAAGATTTTAAATTGAAAGGATTATTGTACGAATGCATGGTATCATCCTGAATAAGAATTTAAGGTGTAATATAGTGAAAGTTAGAATAATAGATATAATTATATCTTTAAGTATTATAATTAATGAAATAACTTTTAAAATTTTAACATATATCCCCTCAAACAGTATTGGATATGAGAACACAAATAAATACTGGTATGATTTATAGTTGGCTCAAGAAATACCCCAAAAAATAGCTTATTATTAGAAAGGTGACTAAAGAATTTAATAATAATTGTGATGGTTTTGGAATTAAATAGATTATTGAAGAAAAAAAAAAATTGATGTTTACATTAGCTTGTAATTAATAACATTGTATAGATATATATATATATATATATATATATATATATATGTGTGTGTATAATGTTTGGTCCATTATGACTCTTTATATTCCTAGCCATAATACTATATATACACGTAACCCACAATCACATATGTATGTACATTTGATGGAATAAACAATTGGGTTGTTGTGTCTCTTTCTCTCCATCTCTTCTTCTTGATATCCATTCATCTCAATTCCTCTACATGGTATCAAAGCAAGAACCACTCCTCCCCTCAAAACAACCTCTTTACTTAACTGCAAGAAAGTTCCAAGCACCTTCTTTCAGCCTCAACAAGAGCCTCTATGCAACTCTCAACCCTCTCAGCTTCTTCATACTCTCGGTTCTGCACATCATGAGCCCAATCCTCCAACCAAGGAACCATCCTCAGCTTCAATTTCAGGTTCTCTACACTACTACTGCTGCCACCAGATCATTGCATCCCAACCTTCCAGCTATCAGCCATCAATACTCAAGAGCCTCTCAGCCATCAGTACATCAAAATAATTCAAGATTTCAACAAAGTACTTGATATCTAAAGAATCTTCCTACCCCAGCCAAACTCATTCAACGGGCTCAACCAACATAACACCACATTCGAGCAACCAAAACAACTTCACCTACCAAAATAAAACAAAGAACCTAAAATTCTTGATGTTCAATATCAAGAACTTAATCCACAATACTCTAATTCCTGAAACTACCCTATATGAAGAGCACAAGTAACTCAACTATTCAAAGCCAATAATCTATATAGCCATCTTGACGACACCGATCATATCTCTCACAGCGACAATGAAAAATATCAACTATGAACCTCAATTAATCAACACTTAATTGCCTCCCTCTACTCTATAATATCTCCATCAATCCTCCCCTACATCTTGAATGTTGAAACATGCTCTGAAGCATAGCATATCCTAAATAAAACGCCTCCAACCAACAAATCGATACAAAGTTATTCAACTTAAGAACGAACTGAACAATGTATCACTCAAGAATCGGTCAATGAGCGAATACCTAATGAAAATAAGTCACTTGTAGACAATATTGGACCAGTCGGCTCAAATACTAATAATGAAAATGTCATTCTTCATACATTGAATGGACTTCCATACACATACAATGCCTTCAAAACTGCTATCCGAACCAAACTCACACCAAGATGATCTCTACTCCCTCTTATGCAGCGAAGAGATCAATGTGTAACAAGATCTCCACAAGGAAATTCAACTCTCCAACTAATCTCCTATCATCAAAAGTCCTTCCCTTACCCTATTCTTCAGAAAATTTCGTGGTAGAGAAAGATCTAACAGGGGGAGTGGCCACATGCCAAGCCACAAAGAAATACTACACTGAGAAGCCTCGCCCACACAAAGATAAGCCAAAACTTCTTCTATCTAGTGCCAAATATGCAACAAAACAGGCCATTCAACCAAAAACTGTTGGCATCAGATGAATGCCCATTACAGGAATCCACAACAACCTTACACAGCCGCTCTACGCACAGCAATAGCCACAAATCCCAGCTGGTACCTAGGAGGGCCTCCAATCATGTCACAAATGATCTCAACAACTTACCCATTGCTAAAACCTATCAAGGAATTGACATAGTAACAATCAACAACAGTCAATCCCTTCAAATCTCCAACATTAGCACTGGTATACTTCCAACAACAAACCGTAAATTTCACCTCAACCACCTTCTTCAAGTGTCACAATACAAATACAATCTTCTATTTATTCACAAAGAAACTTTAACGACTCAATGTCTTTATCTGCAAACTAAGTCAAATTCCCGCATCAAAAATCGAGTTCTGGGGAATTTCGATTTAGGGCAAACAAGAATACTGATAGATAAAAATAATTTTTAGATCAAAATGCCCTAGTTTAGGAGAATTTGGATAACGAAAACTCTCACTTTATTTTTATGAATTATTTAAATCCAACAAATTGAGAAAATTAAATGTGCCCGAATTCACCGATTATTGTGTCGTTATGTTAAGAATATTTTGTAAATGCTGCTCGAAAAGTTTCATCAAATTCTAAGCGTCGGTTTGATCTCAATTAATTTTGGAAGTTTAAAACTTCAGAAATTAATAAAAAATAAAATTTTGCTCCGAATCAAAAATTTTCGGCACGAGAGTGTTCATCATGTCACACACATCGGTGTCATGTTTCGTTATTTTTAGACGTCAAACGGCGAAAAAATGCAAAAATTTTAAATTTAAGTAAATTTTTAAAATTTCCTTCTTTCCATCTTCTCACCCCCCCAATTTGTCTGATCCCTGCGATCGCAGGCTCTGTCGCTCGACAGAGCCTGCGGGCGGAACCTTCCGCTAGCCAGGGGAGCTTCATGTGTCATTTTTGGCGCAGGTTGGTCGGCCCCTCTTGGCCGACCACCCCCTCTCCTTCCCTCCTCTATTTAAATCTCCCTACTCCCTCACCTTTCCCCAACAGCAGCAGCCACCCCCCACAGCCAATCTCTCTCCCTACCAACCCTCCTCAGTCTTGCCAGCCAGCCATCCTGCCGGCCAGCTCCCTCCTCCAGCCAACCAGCAGCAACCAACTCAGCCCCTCCATGCCTCCTCCGGCCGGCCAGCAGCAACCCAGCCAGCCCTCCTCCAGCCGGCCAACCCCCGGTCACCCCGCTCCGGCCTCCCTCCATTTTTCGGCAATCCTAATCCTAAAGATGAAATGAGATGGAAAAGAGGAAAATGAGGGGAAAATTTTGCTAATATTTTATTTGTTCATTTTACTCTATACTTAATAAATCATTGCTATAAAATTAATAAATTAATCATTCACATTATTATTATTCTCATTAATTAATAATGGGAACAATACAAATATTGTTAAATGATTTTTTATTTTCATAATGTTAAATTTCAATTCATGCATTTTTATTTTTACAGTCATTCTCATTTGGTTTTTCTTTCATTCATATATTATTATTATTATTGAAATAAGAATAATAATATATCAAATATAATGGCTACCCTCAGTGATTTAAAAATATCGTCTTCTATTAAAAGAGAATGAACGAAAGACAGAATAGAAAAAGCAATGTAAAATCTCTAAAAGGCTAATTTAAAATATCCAAATCTAAATGCAGATCCAATCGAACTGCCAAATTTCGGATCTTAGCGAAAAAGATACCAAATATATGACAAATATTACTTTTTGCACTTTACTGCTGCTTAACTTCACTTTGAGCCAAATTCATATTGAAACTTGGTTGGTTGTTCAGAACCAACATACCATGGTTGTTACTGGAAAATGACATTAGTAATATTTGGGATTAGTTACTGAGAAATGACATCAGTAAAATTTAGGGTTGTTACTGAAAAATGACATCAGTAGCATTCATGATTGTTACAGAAAAACAACATCAGTAACATTCGGGGTTAGTTACTAAAAAATAGCATCAGTAACATTCGTGATGGGTTACTAAAAAAACGACATCAGTAACCTACATTTTGTGCTAATACTTTTCGCGAAAAATTGATTATTTATTTTGCGCTATTGTCTTTTTTTTCTTGCATTTTATTACCTCCTTATTTTTGCTAATCGCATCTTTTAAAGTGTAATATTATTGTTTACTGCGGGACTTAAAGTATTCTCTAATTACTGAGAATTTCAATCCCAGTATTATTTTCTGTACAATACCAGGCCAGGTGCCTCTAGAAGAATACGCGTAAGAACCCTAATTCTTAATTTTTCAATCTTTTTGATAGATCCACGGCGATGCTTTGCTTATTTATTCTCTTTCTTTTATATTTCACTTTTGTACGAGAAGTACGATGAATGATCATGTAATCTACAATCTTGTAATAAATGAGAAGGTCTTTTTGTCTTCACATGTGTATCCATTCTCTCTCAAATTACTCAATAGGATCATATGGTATGTGAACACCTGAATGCCGGAACAGTTCTCGCTGAGACGGCATCGGGTCATCACAGTAATATCCAATAACTCCTGATATATCCTATTTGATCCAGATGGCTTTACAATAAAGGATCTCCAAATGAGTACTCCTCTCTTCTCGCTGAGAATGTCTTTTTGTCTTCACATGTGTATCCATTCTCTCTCAAATTACTCAATAGGATCCTATGGTATGTGAACACCTGAATGCCGGGACAGTTCTCGCTGAGACGGCATCGGGTCATCACAGTAATATCCAATAACTCCTGATATATCCTATTTGATCCAGATGGCTTTACAATAAAGGATCTCCAAACGAGTACTCCTCTCTTCTCATTAAAGGCTACTATGTCAACGGACTCTACACCATCACTTCATCTCGTACATCCTCTATTCCTTTGCATCCAAGAAAATTTTGCAGTCAACCTCAACTCTTATAGTTCCTTAGCACCACCGACTAGGACATCCCAGCCATTAAGTTCATCAGCTTCTCCTCAAGCACATTCCCAGCCTCAAAAACAGCAACCCGCCGTCGCCATGCATCCCTTGTATCACAACAAAACATCATAAATTGTCATTCCATAAATTTACAAATAGAAATCATGATATTTTTGAATTTTTATATTCAGATGTATAGTGCCAAGCCCCCACCATATCCAATGAAGGTTTCAAATTTTGTCATTTTTGTTGATCGTTGCAAATTCATTCACTTAGCTTTTTCCACTCACACATAAATCTGAAATAATACAAAAATTTATCTATCTCCAAAAACTCATCAAAATTCAATTTAACAGAAAAATAAAAATACTCAAATCTGATGGAGGAGAATCTCACTCCACTTTAAAAATCTCCTCAAAAACTTTGGCATACATCATCAGATATCATATCCCTACACTCCCCAACAAAATGAGATAGCCGGACGCAAGCATCGTCGCATACTTGAAAAAACTGATGCTCTTCTTCATAAAGCTCAACTTCCCAAACAATTCTGGACTCACGCAGCCCTCGCAGCCACCTATCTCATCAATAGGTTACCTCTCCAAACAAAAGCAAGATCTCGCCCTATCAAATTCAGCAAAACACCCCACCCAAATACCAACACTTAAGAGCATTTGGTTGCCTTTGTTTCTCCTTCTACCACCACCAAAACAAACTAAACTCAGCCCCAAGATACTACCTTGCATCTTCCTTGGATACTTCTCAAATCACAAATGATATATATTCTTTAACCCACAAACCTCCACTCTAATCTCGTGTCACGTGCAAATTATTGAACATATCTTCCCATATCCAACTTTTAGTAAATCAACAATCCAGCACCCGTCCACCCCTTGCTCATATTCTCCTCTCACCCTTGTCCCATCCACACTAACAATCCACTAAAATCTACTCAAGAAAATTGCAAATCCACCAGTCTACATTCCCTGGCATTTCACTAAAAATCTACTCCAAAAAACCAAAATTCCACCAATTCTCTCAAGAAATTCCTCATCTACCAGCCCAACCCTCCTCCCCACAACTCCAAAACACTCTACGGAAAAACCAACTCTCATCATAAAACTGAAATCTCTCTACTTTAACCCCCTCATAGCCCTCCACACCTCCATACTTCCATCACCAAATTCAACAACCCTCCACAACTCCACCCATACAGACCTCAACATCAAAAACCCACACTCCCATCTCACCCCATGCTAATTCATCTCAAAACTAGTGCAATCAATCCAAAGCCTCTATTCAATCTATTGCACTCAACTTCCCCATCAGCTGAGCCTAAATCCTACAACGTTGCTGCAAAATAAAGATTTGGAAACTTGCTATGATCGATGAATATCAAGCACTAATCAACCAGCACACCCGATCCCTAGTTCTCCCCAATCCTCACCAAAATGTCAAATGCAAATGGGCATTTCATACAAACTCAACAATGATGGTACTGTCATCCGCTACAAAGCCCACCCAGTGGCTCAAGGGTTCAATCAACACTACGGTACATATTACTTCGAAACATTCAGCCCCTAGCCAAAATACCCACCACACGAATCCTCTTTATCATTGCAACCCATTCCAAGTGGTTCAACCTACAACTAGACGTCTCCAACGCTTTCCTACACAAAACTCTCCACGAAACAGTCTACATGAAATAACCACAAGGATTTGAGGATCCCAATCACCTTAACTACATTTGCAAATCAACAAAGCTCTCTGCGGCCAAAAACAAGCACCCCGGCAATGGTATTCTACACTCACCGATTTTCTACAATCCAAGGGACTAAGAACTAGCAAAGCTGATCCCTCCCTACTCATACATGACATAACCTCCAACAAGATCTACATCCTAATATACGAAGATGATATCCTCTCACTGGACCCAACCCAACCACTCTTAACTCCCTCATCCGAACACTCACCCAACAGCTCCGCATAAAACATCTAGGCAATCCCACTACATTCCAAGACATCAATCTCACCGCATCACCCACTCGCCCCTTGCTCTCCAATCCACCTATGCATCCAACATCCTTAAAAATTCAAGCATGGAACAATGCAATCCTGCTCACTCTCATTCTTGCCAAACAACCACCGAAACCCTCCACTCCATTCCCACATCCCAAACTCTACAAACAACAAGCAGGCTCCCTCCAGTACCTCAGGATAACTCGACCGAATCTCAACCTAGCAATCAACAAAATATGTCAACATATGCACAATCCCACGCCGGCTCATTTTGATCCAGTAAAACGCATTCTACGATAAATGAACGGCTTTCTCCACCTAGCGCTCCCCATCGGCCCCGAAACATAAAACTTCAAACATACGCAGATTCGGATTCGACAAGAGATCCAGAAGACCTCATATCTACTACCAGCTATTGCATCTTCCTAGGTAATACTCCAATATCATGGAGCGCAAGAAAATAAAACTCGGTATCCCTCAACTCGGAATGCCTCATTTGCATGTGTGTGTGTGTGTGTGTTTAATGTTCGGTCCATTAGGACCCATTTATATTACAAGCCATAATACTATATATAATGTAATCCGCAATCACATATGTATGTACGTATGATAGAATAAATAATTGGACTTGTGTCTCAGTCTCTCTATCTCTCTTCTTTTTGATATTCATTCATCTCAACTTCTCTACAGTAATCCTATTATTGCTAATACTGAAAGAAAAAAATATGTTAACATTTAAAAAATTGAAATTTCATAAACTCGCATTATAATGCAATAATTTTAAGACTATTCTTGTTTTCGACCAAACATTAATTATTGGTTTTAGATTTAAAATGAGTGAAAAAAGTAAAAACGTATCTTAAACATATCCTAAAATTAATTGGAGGAATGTTAAGAAGGACAAAATACAGATTTTTAAAGTGGAGTACTAAATCTTGGAGAGCAAAATTTTGAGAGAAAAGTCAACTTCATGAGGAATTTGATTGTTACAAGGTATATAAATGTATGCATGGTGAATCAAAAGTCAGAACACCTAATTTTAAAATGCTTTGTGGTAGAAATATAATATTCGAAGAAAGATAAAATAAATAATATATATTATATTAAATGACTAAAATTTAAGAAAAATGAAAATTAAAAGAAATATACATTAATTATCATAATATCAAATAATTTTAAGAATAAAATTGCAACATTCAAGAATATATATGATAAGAAATTAAAAATATTGAGGGAAAGTGAGATATTTATGGGAGACAACTTATGAGATAGAATGCAACAACAATAAGGTGTTAATACTTAAATAAACACAAAACATGATTAATTAATTTCAATTTAATTTTTAGAATTTTACTCATTTAGTTTGAAATTTTACTAATTTAAAGGTCACTTAATAAAGAGTTATTTTATTAACTTTTTAGCCAAGTTTGATATTTTCCTATTACAAGATTATTTTTAATAAGCATATAAAAATTCTTTTTAGGAAAGTAAATATAAATAAAATATTTATCAAGCTTAGAAATTTTTTGCATTTATATATTATCTATATTTTTCTTAGTCACAATTAAAAACTGTACATGATTTTTAATTACTAAAATATATTTAAAACAATTTATTTATTTTTATAATTGTGGGCAAGATCATAATCAATGGATCAGCAGACCAATCAAACGACGACAATTCATTTGCATCCGGAGAAGGATTTTTAACTAATGGATTCAAATAATCTGTAGTGATCGGACGGCAGACATTATTTTAAAATAGCTGTGAATAAGATGGTCGCTAGATTATACTATGTTTTGATACAAAGAAATCAGATGGTGGAGAACGACTCAATTATTATAAGTTAGAGACTGACCCGACCCACTTTGGCCCGTTGCAGAACCATCGTCCCTAGGCCTGGATCCAATGCCCTAACCCTAGAGGAAATTAGGGCTTATATCTTAAGCAGACTCATTTTGAATCGAAACCCATACATCATTAGAGTATTTTAGGATTTAAATCGCACCCTTGCTATCATTAGATTACATAAATTTTGAGTTTAACCGACCAATTTATTCTTAAAATTCAAGCAATTCAGTAAGCCACTTTCATCTTAGTGATCTCTACATTTTCTACGCCGCCAACCTATTGAACCAAACCGTTTTTAGGACTTAAGTTGATTCCCTTCACAAAGGCCCAAACCCATTTCAATACAAAAGGTGGTCCAACCCCCGCACATCCCAATCACTTTCAAGGAAATTTTTGGTGTATTTGTCATTCGTGCAACCATTCGATATCCCCATGTGACCTTTACAGAGCCACAAACCCTCAATAGCAAAACCCAATCTCCACCATTGCACTCTGTTGGACAACCATAGCCATTTATTCCCAGGCCATTCCACCGCAAATAGGGCTTAATACTATAAAGCTTCTTATAACTCCGGCATAGCGTTAGGAACCTAATAAAAATGCTAACAAGTGTCTATGGCCCATCCTACTCCAACAGCATTTCTCAGCCACACTCTCTTTTCCCACAGTGTTCGACCACCTGAGCTTCGATTCAGCCCTCAATTCCACTCCTCCCACTCCATAAGACTTCCATAATAATTGCTTGAAGCCCCCAACAACAAAGAATTGGAATGAGCCAATACTTCATCCTCCATTGTCCAGCTATTCTTCCCTCAATTGCTGCCATTTCTTGAGTATAAATCTAGCTGTGTTTGACCTTATCCAGCTCTAACACTACTGTGGAATTTAGTTAAGAGCTTGGTAGAGGCTTGTGGTGACTTGGAATGCTCTGGTTGGGTCAGATAGTGGAGATTCAGTTAAGTAAATCCACCTCCTTAAATTATGTTCCCAATGTGATGAATGCACTTAGAACTATCACATGCTCATTGTTTGGTGCTTAATCCATAACTTAATCTATTATGATAATAGTATATTTAAGCTTTAATTAAATCACAGTGATCCTAACTTAGCTCGTTTCACTTAGCATGGCACATGAGGTCTTGATCTTAAGGTAGACTTGCACTTCCACCATGCATATAAATACATAGTTTGATTGGAATATGTATATCGATGATCTTAAGCTCCCACCTAGCTTAAAGATCTAGTGATCTAATCAGTTTTAATCACTCAACTCCCTTTTTTAAATAGTGGTTAATGATTCATATGCTAAAATAGTTTTATCATGCCAAAACATGAGTTAGCTAAGCCTTAAACACCTTGTGTTGAACACAATTGAATTTAAAACTCACCTCACTCACATATGAGTACCTTAACCTAGATCTATCTTCTGGCTTCATATATGCATATTTAAATAACAAACAAATAATGTCAATTATTATTTGTATACCATATTTGCATGTTAAAACAATTATAAGCCATGTCTAATCACCTTACCAACATAGACTTACTTGGATTATGTATGAGCCACTTGAGTTAGGACATGCCCTATTATAATGCATAGCTTCATATGCTTGGCTTATATGATATTTAGTGCCTTGCTTGCTTAAAATATATATAGATATCAATATTAAGGAATCTTGAATTAATCATGATTAGATCAAATCTTGCTTATGATTGAGCCTTGAGCCCTTAAATCTTATGGTAAGGTAAGTAAACTCAAGACCCATGTCATGTCCTCCACATGCATTTTTGGATGCTAAATAAGGTTTATGCTTTCTGTCTTTAGATAAATTATTGTTAATTTTATTATTAACTAAGCCCAAACTTCATAAATTGAACCTATGTCCAAATAAAATGTCATTTAGACTTGACTTGTAGAGCCAAACCTTGAGTTGAGTTGAGTCTAAACACCTTGCCTCGAGTGTTGCTTAATTGATTTATGAGTGTCATATGTGATTTTATTTGAGAGACCTGACCCTGTATTAGGTAGATTTATTTGTATTGAACCCTATCTAACCAATGAAACTAGCACTTGATAAAGGCAGCATGACCTTGAGGAAAATCCACCCCCTTCCCCTTGAACCCATGGAAACTCAAAGGGTTGGTATGCTATTTTGAAAGTTTGAATTGTTAAAATACCTTACTAATTTAACTCTAAGGAGTGTAAATCTAGCAGGTTTGAACCTTGGGATGAAGCTCATGCACTTAAGATTTGATAAAATCTAAACACAAGATGAAACCCTTAGTCCAACCATCCTAGTTTGTGTATGGCTTTTGGTTAAGTTGATGTTTTGTACCCAAAACTTAGTTCCCAATTAAACCATGGTCTAATTTAAATTCATAACAGTGAATTTAACACTTAATAGTCCAATGAAAGCATTAAGTTCAACTAGAATGTTTTGTAACGACCCAATGCCGTTATTTTTCAAAATTAGGTCAGAGTCCGCTTCAGACATCAAAGCTCCGAAGAATTTCAAACTAGGGCAAACAAAAATACCCTTAGATAAGGATAATTTTTTAGATCAAAGTACCCTAGTTTAAGAGAAATACAAATAACGGAAGCTCCCGCTTTAAATCCTAAAAATCAAAATATTGAAATACGTGTTGGAATTCATCGATTTCAGTGTCATTGTGTTAAGTATATTATTTAAAGGCTGCTCGTGAAGTTTTATCAAATTCTGAGGGCCAGATTTATCGTGGTTAATTTCTGAAGTTTGAAAACTTCAAAAATTAATTAAAAATAAAATATTTGCCCGAATCGAAAATTTTCGGCGCGAAGGTGTTCGTCGTGTAGTAACACACCTCGGTGCCAAGTTTCGTTGTATTTGGACGCCGAACGGCGAAAAAATGCGAAAATTTTAATTTTAAGTATTTATTTTTAATATTTCCTTTATTTTTCCTTTCCCCCCCATTCGCCCCCCTGCTTTCCCGCACGCGCACCCGACAGCGTCTGGCACGGAAGCTTTCGCGCCAGAAAGGGGTCGCCTGCGCCGTTTTTGGCACAGGCTGGTCGGCCCACCTGGCCAACCCCCTCTCCCCCCCCACTCCTCTCCTCTACATAAGCCCCCCCCCACTTCCTTCTCCTCCCCCACAGCCCTCTCCTCTTCCAAACCCTAAACCTACAGCCCCTCCTCCCCCTCACAGCAGCCCAGCAGCAGCCCCCTTCCACCGCAGCCGCCCTTCAGCAGCTAGCCCTCTCCCGCAGCCAACCAGCAAGCAAGCCGGGCCCCCCAGCAGCCCCCGGCCAGCCCTCCAGCGGCAGCCAGCCACCCGGCAGCCCTCTTCGGCCGGTGCCAGCTTGCTGCAGCCCCCGGCCAGCCGTCCGTCCACCCCGCTCCGGCCTCCCTCCGCTTTCCGGCAATCCTAATTTTAAGGTAAGTTGATAAGTTTAAAAGATAGAAAAAAAAAAAAGAGAAAAGAGGAGAAATTTTTAAGTTCTTTTAAATTATACCTACTTAAAACTTATTATTATGATAATAATGAGGATATAATATCGTCATTCGCATTAATATGGTTCTCATTAATTAATAATGAAAACTATACATATGTTATAAAATGACTATAATTTCAGTTTAAGTGTTTTCATTTTAACAGTCATTTTTGGTTATGCTCTTTCATTCTTATATTATTGTTATCATTAAAATAATGATAACAATAATATTGTATCAAATGTGACTCCTATCATCAGCAAATTAATAAACGCTATAATAAATATTACTGTCATCGCAGTACCTTAAGGATCAGTCTTCAATCACATTAAGAAAGTGAAAGAAGGACATAATCGAAATGGAAATAAATGTTACTCCTAAAAAAAAAAAAAAACATTACCTAAGAACTAATTTAAGAGTATCCAAAACCTAAATGCAGATTGAGCGAACTGTCACTCATCAAAAATGTCGAACTGTTGAACCTTTGAACTTAAAAGAACAAGGTACCAGATGTCTTTTATTACTTCTGTTTAAATATGTTTTTTTCTGCTCAGCATCGCACAAATTTGATAAAAGTGCTTTTTAAAATCACATAAAATGATATACGAATAAATTTGGATAAGTGAGAAGCAAGGGTTCCATGTTGCTTTATACTTTTTGTCTGATCAAACAGCCGCTAGGCCGGGCTGTCCGACATCGGGAGTCATAAGGAGCCTATACTGATAAGCCTTTGAGGGGGTAGGTATAAAGGGAAGTTGAGATATGTAAAATAAAAACTGAACTCCCATTTTCCTCAATTTTGTACTTGCCCAACAAAATCATATTTTGCCTCAGATATCAAGCGCTAAAAATTATGTATTTATTTTGGTGACTGTAATTATTTCTATGCTAAATTTCAAGTGTAATTGAAACAGATTTGCAGGGATAAGTTTGTACAACTTTTATTTCCTGTTAAATATTGATTATTTTGCTTATTATTTAATATTTATAAAGATGACATCTATCAGTACTTAGTTTCACAACTAACTGGTTTTCGAATGCCGGCACTTTTAAAACGTGCCCAAATCAGGAGTTCATCCTCGAGGAAAGGTGCTAAAGAACTGAGCAGTGCTGATACTGCTACCTGCTGATCCACCGCTTTCTTTTTGACTCTATCTACTTTTAAAAAGTCTGTAATTTTTCTTTTATTATAATCTATGTACTCAAGACTCGTGAATTAATGAATAAATGAGTTATGTTTAATGCCTATATATTTGTCTCTTAAACCACTCAATATGATCATGCGGTTAGAGGACTTGTCATTACTTGTTGTTGTGCTATTACTATTCCACAAGCAAACCGGTGCTAGATTAGCTCCCGCTGACTCGGCATCGGGTCCTCACATGTTTGACACCTAATTTTGGCCTTACTAATTTGTGTAAGACACTAGTTGGATGGGTGGGGCCACCTCCACTTGGAAGCACTTACACACATTCATTTGCACCCACTTGCACCTAAGGTCACATTTAGAGAGTTTTGGCTGTTGTTTAGAGCCTCATTTAAAGTCTAGATACTCCAACCATCATCCCATATAATGAGTGAGCTTAACTTAACCTCTAGTCCACCCCAACTTATAACCCATTCCAAAACTAGCCTTTAATCATAAGTTAACATAACTTACCCCCTTAAATCATAAATAAACTTATAAATATATCTTTAGATGATCAACTATAATTGTACATAAATGTTCACATTAAATGCTCATTTAACCATGCATGTGCCATAGCCATGCTATGATGACACACACATGAATATTACACTAATATGTGTGTACATGGAAAGGTATGCGAATGTGACGACTGGGGATCGAAGTTCGAGAGTCTCAAAAGAATGATTCATACATTGGAAATATACATTTATGAAAATAAAAAAAATAAAATACATAAATATCCATATTTATATTCAGAGCCATTCATATATGAATTTACAACAGTTTTAATATTTACAATAAAGATTTAAACATTCTCCATTTCTCACATCTCTATCTCTTCTCTCCTTTATTACTTAGGCAGATCTTCAGTGCTTTAATTTTCAAAACCTGCAAAATTCAGTTATCAGTCAGGTAGGAGTACGCAAATCGTTCTTATAAGAGTAATTCTAGCATCCTATAATAGGTATAAATCAAATATGAAAATGAATAAAATATTTGCATATGAAAGAAAAGCAACATTTCAACTTTCAATATTGCACTGCAAGTTAGCTGTGAAATTCAATATATATGAAAAGCATGAAATAAATAAATTTTATCAAAAGCATTTGTAACATTAAGTCGAGTTCATAGACTCCTGAGCCCAAATGGGTAAACCCATAGGCATAAATTTTAGGAAGCTTTTCTCACTACCCATCGATAGTTTAATCTAAATTTGAAACTGATGGTGTCTTTCCTCTGGATTTGCCCACTTTCCTAACAAGGGCTAAATCCCTCCATATGACTCCCAGGGGCTGCCAGCAGGTCCAATCTGTACAGATTTCGGTGTTGCTTTCCATCCTCCAAAGACAAACACCACAATAATATATACCACATGTCATCTTTTTGTTACATGCTTATTTGATAATATTCTTTTGCAAATTTATAAGCGATAAGCAGTTTTGGATAAATAACGCTCAAATGAAAATGGCTCAAAATAAGAATATTGAAATAAAACTTATAAGTAGATTTACGTACCTGACTATTTTGATACAATATCAACCAATTCAATTTTTTTGATCTACAAAAAATAATTTAATTCATTACTTTAATATTTTATGCTTTTAATATGATTTGTAATATTAGGAAAATATTTAAATTAATTTATTAAATTACTAATTTTGAGTAATTATTATACCTTATAAGGTCAAATTAGGAATTTGACCTTATAAGGGCATATTAGTAATTTTACCCTTAATCTAAAATTTCTATTAGTTTATTATAAATTATGTCCTAAGATTTCCATAGAACCTAAAATCATCAAATTCTGATATGTATTAACTAAGTTATAACCAATATAAGTTCTAGGTTTAATAATTATGATTTAATGTGGTTAGTGAGTGATTAGTAAAATTAGTCACAAAATTATTAAACTAATTACACAGTTAGGTTCTAATCTTCTTTATGAGTTCTTTGAAATTTAAATTGCTCAATTTGGATCATTAGATTTGCTAATATTCACTAATCATGATTTTTAATGATTAGGGTTAATTAAGAGATCTAACCGTTGGATCCTAAATATTTTTATAGATTACTGTAAATTAGATTTTTCTAATCTAAATTAATATTTGGATCATCTAATTTAGAACTAAATTGATTAACTTATGGTCAATTGAAGTTCTAGGGTTAAATAGCTTAATTAGGGTTAGGTCCTAATTGTGATTAGTCTAAAACTAATCCAAACAACAAAATTAACACTACTAAGATAATCTTTAAGGTTTTCTGAATATTTTGAGACCAATATTTGGCATATTTGGATTATTGGATACAAAACTATAGCTATTTGAATAATTGTGACATTATTTGAATTAAATTAATATTCCTAAATGTCACTTCATGAATTATTGATTTTAAAGCAAAATAAATATCATTATTAAATTCCTTATATTTTTCTAATTAATTTGATATATTTAATTGTATGATTTGAATAAGTATTTTAAGAGTTAAGCATATTTAAAGTTTTGATATTAACTTAATTAAATTAAATTATATTGATTGAAATGAATTTATATATATATATATATTAATATTATTGTATTATAATTATTATCTTTCTATTAATTAATTATTTAACAATACTTAATACATTAATTTAAATATAAATTAATTATATTTCTTTTCTATTTTAGATACATATATGTATATATATAGGTATAGATACATATATATAGCTATACATTTGTTAATTATAAGTATTATATATATAATAATTATATGTATTAACTTATTATAATTTTATTTTTTATTTTCTCTACAGGGGGGACCTGCGCCGACTGACGGAGCAGACGGCAGGTCCCACAGCCACGCGTCGAAAAGCTGGAGCGGGGCCCACCGACGTCATTTAGCCCTGAACCGGCGCGGTTCACTTGAACCGGCGGACTTGATCCGCTCGAACTATCCCACGGAAGAGGTTGGACCGGTTTTAACGGTCGAGATCGAATTCTACTTTGATCCATCGGTTGGATTCACATCTTGAATCCAACGACGGATCGCTGAGGGACGCTTCGACTCCCTCAGCAGGATCGCGAGGCTAGGGTTGCAGAAAAATGGCGACCGGTCGAAGGAAGAATCCTCGAATCGAGAGGTTATTGAGTTCAATAGATAACAATAACATGGCATAGAGTAATCGAAATAGGAAAGGAAGTGAGTACCTGGTCAATGGCTGCGATCTGTTAGGGCTTTAACGATTTATGCAGAGGGACGAAGAACCTCTCGGTTGAAGTCGTTTTTGCGAAAATGATCTCGCAGACAAAGCATTCAGTTCTTTATTTTGCTCCTAAAGCGGTGGGGATGCTACGCGTAAGAGCATTAGGGCTTGCGAATGGCTGCCGAGCGACACGCGTGTTCCACGCGTTCCCCATCGGGGACGATGCACGCCAAACGTCCGATCCAATCGGCCAAAAAGATCAGACGGCTAAACTCAGTTGTCGTCTGATCCAACGACCCCGTCTACTATTTCAGAGGGTAAATTAAATAATTGACGGCATTAATAAGAATTTAAATGAATATTATTTAAATATTGATTATATTTAATCTAATATATTTCATTAATTAATTTAGCTAATTAAATGCAGTCATAAAATTTCCAATAAATTACTCTTAGCTAATTGAGAAGTTCTGAACTCAACGGCGCACTCGGATTTTCGATACGACGAGTATTTAATTATTCGAATTTTCAGGTATTTAAATAATATTAAAATATTCGTCGAAAATTTAATGACTTCCAAATGCATTCAAAACTTCACCCCTAGCTAATTTGGGGGTGGTGAGCGCAATGACGAAGTCAGATTTTCAATTTGAGGTCAAAATTATTTAAATATTAATAAATAATTTAAAAAAAAAATTTGGTATTTTACAACGAACCTAAGGGATAGAGTAGTGCATGTGTATATGTATGTTTAGATATAAGCGAGCATATATGTACATATATGTGTATGAGTATATACATACACATATATATACATACATATATATATATATATATATTATAACATTTACTTGCGATTTATATACAAGACCAAAAATAACATAACAAATACGATTGGTGACCTCAAGCCAAAAATGAAAATAAAATAAAATATAATAAAAAAAGAAATAAAAGAGAATGGTCACCAGCTTCTTTTTAGAATCTCACATGGAGATTCCAATACAAGAAATAAAGCTAATAAAAACATAATAACTACCCTTCCACTCGAACTTTTGAATCCTTAATGAGATTAGCAATCGCTTCTTCTCCAATAATTGAACTTATAGCGAGATTTAGATCCACTCTTCTTTTTTTTTCCTGCATTTTTGTTTCTCAAAAATATCTTCAATATCAGCATATTCTTTTTTCAACAATGAAGTGTCCTCAGCATCGGGATCGGAACCCCATCTTCAATTGACCCTCCCTTTGAAGAAGTGTACTTCTCAGCAAAAGGATTGAGGCCTGGAGTGTTCTTTAACATTCTCTCTCGCAACACCTCAGGAATTTCAAAAGTCACTCTTTGAAGCATGGCCAAAGGTGCATCTAGCAAATTTTAATCCAGTTTAGCCAATATACCCCCATTAGCTCGTGCAACAAACTATGGGTGAGCAGCCACGACCTTACTTGGGGCACAAGCAATTTTTGCTCTCATCTGTAAAAGCTTTTGGATTGACTTAAGCTTTATTATTAGTCTCTCCGAAGAAAAGTAATTGAATATCTCTTTTAATTCTTCCTCCCATAGAACAGAACGGGGTCAACAACTTCAACATGCCAAACTCATCGGCCCCATCGGACGCAACAAGCTCCGAATAAACTGGAGCGATCACCTGTGCTCCACAACCTTACCCGAGGAATAAATGATGATTAAAAATCCGCCATCGTAGCAACTCAATTCCCATCGAGCCCAGATCCGAAGTATGTGGATCCATATTACTTGCCGAGCTAGCCTCGCCGAGAAGCTCAACCATGGGACATTTGTGAGCTTCCGGCCCATTGGTGCTTGTGACAACAGTCGGCGATTCATTTCTTCCTTTTTGGACATACACCATTTTTTTTCTACTTCAAACCTTTGCAAGAATTTTCCTCCACAGGCACAAGCTTTCTCCTCGCTGAGGATTGAGTTTGAAGTATTGTGATTCGTCATGACCGATGATCAAATAATGAGGACAATAAATTGGTCGGTTTTTATATCATGCATTCTTAGAACTATCCCTTCCTTTCTTCTCTGATCCAAATTATGGATTCAAAACCCTTAGTTAAATTAATTTCAACCAACACTCTCGCCACAGGAGGCCTTGTCAAATTCACTGTTGCATAACCAATTTTCAAAGGTTCCCAAAAGTAAGATCCTAGCGCAAATAAGATCGAATGAGTGACCAAGTGAACCTTAAATAGAGGAAAATGGATCTGAACCGGAGCAATAGAAGGTTTCCATGAATTATCAAAAGATGTCGTCCATATTAGGATTTTCATAATGTGATCCTCAATGAAGTAGATTCTGTGAGTGAAAAAAATCTGTGAGTAGCACTTCAGTGAAGAGTTTGAGAAGCACGTGCTGAAAGTAAATTAGGCCGGATTAACACTCGCTGGATAAACTCAAACTAGCAAGAAATTTCCTTGTGGCCACCATAGACGGCCAACCATTCAAGAATTTCCCAACCAACGTGAATTCGAATGGTTTTGCAAGTGTATGCTCTTCAACTTCTATGATGACAAGGCAAGTTTACCTATGAGAAGTACAATAGGCTTGATCCCAATCAAGTCTTCCGCAGAAAAAACATGCATCAGCACTTCCCGAAAGGATTTGGAGATCGAAGCAAGGCATCGAAGACAAAGGTCTGGTAATGTGTCGGAACCCTCTAGCATCATCGCAGCATCCATCGATTGAAGCCGGAAACTTAGGCGGCGCCATCGCTAGAAGATTATGCCATTTTTGTAGCTAGGCCACAGACGTTATCTCTCGCACTCCCGTTAAACATTATGTCTTTTGTTTTATATATATATATATATATATATATATATATATATATACATTAAAAACGAATTGGTTGATTACAAGCAAACCTAAATGCAAAGAAAATCTATAAGAAATTCAACCTACTCAATAAAAGCAACTCATGGTATAAGTTTGCTACCAA
The DNA here is from genome assembly GCA_016760335.1 of Gastrodia elata. Classification (NCBI taxonomy): domain Eukaryota; kingdom Viridiplantae; phylum Streptophyta; class Magnoliopsida; order Asparagales; family Orchidaceae; genus Gastrodia; species Gastrodia elata. Next base: position 11,101,958 of record CM028681.1, on the reverse strand, counting down.
AATAAGAACACACCAAACAAACAAAATACAAGCATATTTATTCAAAAAGGCGTTCAAAACAAAAACGAAAAAAGCACACACAAAAGGCATCTTTCTCTATTTGAAGTCATGCATTCCCCTGCACCATCATGATTCTTCACCTCCTATCCTTCTAGTAATTAGTAGCTCTTCAACCTGCAAGCTACATTTAGATTTACCAAAATATTTGCATGGAGTTCCACCACACAAACTTGATTTAATTGAGTCTGGGAGTGTGAAAGCCCCGACGCCAGTTCAGCGGAAATAGTTCCGACATCGGGTGTTCACATACCGCAGGATCATATTGAGCAACTTGAGAGAAAGAGGAACACATATAAAAGCTAAAGATATATCTCATTTATTTTAATATTTCAGATTACAAGATCTTTCATTGTACTCCTCGTACAAAAGTGAGAAATAAAATTAAAAAAGATAAAAGATAAGCAAAACAGCGCCGTGGATCTATCAGCAAGTTTAAAAATTTTTAAGCATTAGGATTCTCGCGCGTATTCTTCCAGAAGCACCTGACCTGGTATTGTACAAAAAACAATACCGGGACTGGATTCCCAGTAATTAGAGAATACTCTAAGTACTGCAGTACACAATAATATTTACATTTTAAGGGATGCAATTAGCAAAAATACGGTGATAATAAAATGCATGAAAAGTAAGGCAATAGCACGAAATAAATAAATAATTTTCCGCAACAAATATTATCACAAATTAAAGGTTACTGATATCATTTTCCAGTAACTAACCCCAAATATTACTGATGTCATTTTCCAATAACAACCATGAATATTACTGATGTCATTTTCCAGTAACAACTACGAATGTTACTGATATCATTTTCCAGTAACAACCCCGAATGTTGGTTCCAAACAACCAACTAAGCTACAACATGAATTTGGCTCGAAAGCGAGGCTAAGCAGCAATAAAAATATAAAATGTAATATTTGTCATATATTGGGTATCTTTTGTTCTTTAAGTCGAATAAGTGACAATTCGCTCAATCTGCATTTAAGTTTTTGATGTTCTTAAATTAGCCTTTTTTAAAATGATGTGATATATTTTTAAGTATTTTTACATTCTCTTTTCTATTCTATCTTTCTTTCACATTCTCATAATTATAGAAGTTCGTATTATTAAAGTTACTGATGTAGTAATACAATGTTATTATTATCATTATGATAATATTAATGCATGAAAGAATAAAGACAAAAATAAAAATAGTTGTAAAAAAAAACTTAAATAGAAATAGTAATCATTTTTATAACATTATTAAGGTTTATTTATTACTTACTTAATGAACACAATAACAATGTGAATGACGTATTTGAGATATTAAGACTATCATATTTTAACATATGTAAAAGATAATGAAGATAATGGAAATATCTAAACTCTCCTAAATTCCTTCCTAAATTTCCTTCGCCTCATACCTTGATTTAGATTTGCCGGAAAATGGAGGGAGGCCCAAGGCTGCTGGCTGGCTGGCTGGCCGAGGAAGGATTGAGGGCTGAGAAGGCTAGCCGGATGTTGGCATGTGGCTGGCCAGAGGAGGCTGCAGCAAGAGGGTTGGCCGGCAACGGCAAGATGGGGTTGTTAGGTGGCTGGTGGCTTGTTGGCTGGCAGGGGACTACTGCTGGCTGTGGGAGGAGCTGGCTGGAATGGCAGGAGGCTGGCTAGGAGATGTGGGGGAAAAGGGGGCTGCTGGGGATTTAAATAAGCATATGAGGGGGTTCTTAATGGCGCATGGCCTCTGCACTTGTACAGGACGCCTGGCACGAAAGCTTCTTCCGCCTGAAGCGAGTTTTTGTTATTCAGATTTTTCCCAAATTATGGCACATTAATCTAAAAATTATTCTCATCTAAGGATATTTTTGTTTGCCCTAATTTGAAATTCCCGGGGATCTAGATTTCTGATGCGAGATTTGACCTAATTCGCAAAGTAACGACTTTGGGTCATTACAGAGAGCAAGTAGATCGGCTTCCTTTCATTGATAAATAAGGAGCCGGATACGACTTACACCAGCAACAATTAGTCCAGATAATCAATTATAAATGATAAAGACAAGGAGAGTTGCCATTTTTATGAATGATTTTAATGTTAATTTCACTAGGATTGGAAACCTTCCATACATAGAAGGATCCAACCAAATGTAGCCATTTCTCTCATGTGCGATATAATACAAATTGTAAGATATTCAACATCACTAACAACCAACTAAAACTCCATGTGAGAGTGAAATAGCCCCGATATTTAACAGCAAGATCGAAATCATGCTCCATGACATTGCATAAAAGAAATAATTTTGAAGCCTGTAACATGTGTTCTCCCCATTAAGAAAACACCACAGCTGCAGCATTCTAAAAATCCACATAGGTAACCAAGAATAAAGACTTCATTCCAAAACTAACCTGATTAGAATAAATTACAAATATTGAAACAATGCAATCGATAATATTGGCATTTTCCTTGTTTAGACTAAATGCCCGATAGTTGGCATCAAAACTTGCCTCACCATGAGAAAAGCTATCAACCATCATGTAGCAACATTCATCCATAGTGATATCATAAGTAAATACTTATATATGAACCTAAAGAACCCATGTATGAATGTATATGTCTATTTCTTAAAAAAAGGGGACCAACATAACTTAGACCTGCATGTGTATATGGATACACTTGTGTATACAAATATACACGGATAGGCTCTTAGATGTTTATATATTCAAATAGAGACTCAACATATTGTGGTGGCCCGGGTTAGGTTGGCAATAACCAATCTAACATCGAGTACATCTTTCCACAGGATCATATTGGTGGTTAAGTAAAATATTAGTTAAACCACATCCAGAGCCATACAAGAATAAAAAAATATAATGTATTCAATTTAAAATAAATATCATCCAGATTATTACATAGTAGACATTATGCAGAATATAAATGTTTGCCTCTCGTAGTAAAAATAAACACTAAATTTTATTCCGCGCCATGATTGTCTTTAGTGTCTTTAATCCACATCAGCATCCTCGAGTAGGATCTGGTCCATCATTATAAAAATAATGTATTAGTGCACATTTTAAGTACAAATGATATTAAATAATATACTTTTAAGCAAAAGCGTAAAATAAAAATAAGATAAAAATTATTGCAGGAAAATATGATAAAATACAAATAAAAGATAATCATTACTCCTGCAAATAAATATTTATTTGTCATATGCCAAATTTTCAAATAGTAATCGCATAAAAATTTATATTTATGTTTATGTTTGTGACTTGATATCATGAAGCGGCGGTAATAGTTCTAATAGACAAAGTCAGAACCTTGAGGCTGGGTTCAATAAATGCATGAAAGCATAGCTTTCACCTGGGGCCCCTCAAAAGCTCCAGATGGCGCCCTTATGTCTCTCGAGGACTAGCCCTGTCCCTAACATATTCATGCTCCGTTTTGAAACCCTTAGCAATAGTCACAAGATACATAAACATTATTTTATTTCTTTTATATCATTAATAGTAATAATTACGCAATAAATAGCAATACAAAATAGACTCAAAGCAATGCCTAAGCAGCAATGAAAATAAAAGCATATAAAGTAATATCCAGTGTACATTTGTGTTTGTCTTATCAAGATGAATCACTCACAAACTTGATAAATCTGCAAATGTTATAATTGAAATTTATTAAACCTTGAAAATGATGCTCTTAGTATTTCAATAAATCTTATTACTCAGCATACTACCTAACTTAGCCTTTCATTCCCATATCCTTCCCAAACCTCTTGATTTAAATCTCATAATAGAAGGTACATTACAATAATTTCACTTAAGAGTTCTAAAGTCGGAGATTTAGAGATTTTATGACAATAATATGATGCAATATTTCAATATCATATTTAATCAAATATTCTTTATTTTCTTAACAACCTTGTACAATAATTTTCCAATAGAAAAATATAATAACCTTAAATTATGCTAGAGCATAGTAAAACATGGATTGAATTGTTGAATCAATATTCGCTTATAACTCTTGAAGTTTCAACTCCTATTATTAAGCAATAACTTTTCCGCAAGGTGCAGGATGGTTAAATTTTCAGATTTTAGATAATCAATGACCCAACTATAGTTTAAGATACTACCTATTATTTATCGTTACACCAAATTCAGCAGAGTCTAACTTATATTATATGTTATTCTAATTATATAAATCACATTTAACTTATCCAAATTCCATTATAATGCTCTAAGATAGTAAGTAGTAAAGGAACATTTTCCAAGCATAAAATATTAGAAGTAATTAAGATGAAAGAAATGAATTTCATGAACACCCAAAGGTAATATTTCAAATGGTCAGAACATAATTTGTCTGTCTAAATATTCCATTCATTAGCAAGGTCTAGAAACTTCATGATTAAATCCAATATCTAACAATGCTCAGTTCATTATACAAAGTTATTAAATAATGGAACAAATTTAATCATAAGTTATTATTATTAAGAATTTTAATAGCAAAATTTAAATAGAATATCATACCTTAAGTTTGCGGGCCCTAGTGAAAACAGCGGAGCCTTAAAAGGATTAGCACTGGGATCGGGAGAATAGAATCGCTTGTCGAGCGCAGAAGATCGAGAGGAAGAAGAAGAAGGTCGAGCGAAGAGAGGAGCAGACTTCGGTTTCTAAACAGCTCCTCTGCGTCGACTCCTGCGCCTCTACCGCCGAGTTCCAGAGGCGTCTCCTTCGGTTGAGGTAGGTATGCGTCGATGTGTTCGATCGGAAAGGTCAGCAGATGCGATGATGGGTCGAGAAGGCAACGGTTTCTTTAGGATTTTGCGGCTTCACGAGACTCAGTCGATCGAGTTACGAGAGTCAGTGAATTCTTTGCGGTTAAATAGTACGTATGCACGTCCGTTCCATGCGGCTTGATACCCGGAGGTGTACGTGAGTAACGGAAAGGTTTAGGAAATGGCTTTATTACTCTCAGCATACCTTCCTAATATAACCGTAGGCTTAATTGCTTGACGGTTTCCAAAAGAAGTCATTTCTGCCTTGAATCTGGGTTTTAATGAGGTAATTTATGCTTTACTAATTTATGTATGGGTTAATGACATTTCTAAATTTCTATTTCAGCATTAATTAGGTTTAAAAACTTCCTCAATCAAGGATTTAATCAGCATGTAACAGAAAAATTTTGACGAAAATGGATTTGGCGGGAGTTTTAACAGAAAACTGAAATTTGCGAGAATTAAATAAACCCTAAAAAATTGAGGGAAATTAATGTTTTCTTTTATAATGATCTAGGGTCATTACACATATATACATATATAATGCTTGAGTAGGAGTATGTACATATATGTGCATTCATACCTTGGCATGGCAATTATATTGGCAACTCATAAGAAATGTACATGTATTCATATTTGTGAAGAATAAATCATAAGTAAATGGATGAGAAAATAAATGAGTGCATACACATGTATGTTCACATGTATGCATGTATATTTAATCTCTTATAAGTATAGGTGGTTAAATACAAGAGTGTGTGCATATGGTCACAAACATATTATTCATTTATGAAGAAAACAACACATTAACAAATGAAAAATGTAAATTGGGAATATTTATATAATATATATAAAAATGAAACTATGAACTCCCAACTATATGTGCAAATTTAAGACAAAGTGGAGAACTAAGATCCTTCCTATTTTGCTTTTTACCGTGTTGAATCTAAGTACATAGATATCATAATTTCAATAAGTGTTATTAAATGAAAAAATAACAACTGTAATGAAAACATGTGCTTCAGTTGTGTTAGCTTTACTTCATGAATGGTGTCTAATAGTAAGAGCGACAAAATTGGGAAACACGTCTATGACAAGCCTAAGGGCTTGAAATTACTTATGACCAGTCTATCTGCCTGAAATACCTTTATTGGACAGCATTCGTGCCTAGAATACGCTTATGACCTGTTTTTGTGATTAGAAGTACTCTGCAATCAGAATTGAGTTTAGAAGTACATTATGACCAGCCTACAAGCTTGAAAGTGCCAAATGGCTAATCTGTGAGAAACATGCTTGAATATTTAGTCATGATAACTTAATGATACGGCTCAATGAAAAGAGATATTTAAACATATAACTTTGGCATGACTTCATTTATTTTCAATTTAAATGCTTTACTTTATATTATAGCCCTTCACATAAAAAAATTTTGAATTCAGCCTATAGCAAGATTATGATGGCATATGATAATTATTTCAGTCATTATTAAAAAAGTCTTTCATATTTTCGCATTTTAATTCTGCAAGTATTTTCATGCTTAATTTATTTATAATATTCAAGTACTTAGATGCTTTTATATGAATTCAATTTACTAGCATTTTCATGTGTCTGATCACTAAGCATATGATTCAAGGTGGATTTATTGAGGTGAACATGTTGCTTTGAGAAAAGGTGAGGACATTAGATGTCATTGTTACTATTTGTCATTTTTCCTTTTTATATAAAAATTTTAAGTTGTGATATTTAAATCCTAATGGCATTGTAATGTGGATACTTGATTTCATATCGAATAATGTTTATTATCTTTCAATTTTTCTTAGTTTCCCTAATATGATCATGTGTTTATCACATAGAAAATTAAAAAATTTAAATAAACAACAACAATAACACCAAGCATTAATCCCACTAGGTAGGTTGGCTACATGAATCATTGGTTTCTATTGTGCGCAATCAAATAGAAACCTCGCCCTAAGTTCCAAATAGAGAAGACTATTCCTATAAAATTTATTTTCATATCTTTTTGGGTCTTTCTCTACCTCTGTTAATATGAGAGAAATTCATAAATTCAATTTTTCTAACAATAACATTGCACGGTCTACATTTAATATGCCCGAACAATCTATGGAGACATTCTCCAATCTTGCCACTATTTGAGCCATTCCAACCTTGCTACGGATAAACCAATTTCTCATTTTATCTTTACGAGTCTGCCCACTCATCCACCTAAGCATCCTCATCTTTTTACAGTTATTTTATCAATAAATTTCTTCTATTTTGGCAAAACATTCTGCCCCATATAACATAGCTAGCCGTAAAGTTGCTCTATAAAGTGTTCCTTATATTTCAAGTGAGTTAGACCCCATTTATTCTACTTTAGATCAACTAAGGAAAAAATCTTTGGATTCAAAAATAGTCCTCCATAATTCAAGTTTTGCTTTAACTCCATCTCTGGTCTTATCAATGAATAGAATATCCTCTGTAAATAACATGCACCAAGGAATCTCCTCTTAAATGTACTCAATAAGAGCATCCATAATCAAAGCCAAAAGATATGGGTCGAGAGCTGAGCTCTGATAGAATTCAATAGTAACAGGAAAATCATTAGACAAACTACCTTGCAATCGATCACTTGTTACAACCCCCTTTATACATATCTCTAATACATCAATATATGCAACAAAAATATCTTTTCTCTAAATCTCTCCAAATAACCTCTTATAATACTCTATCCTAAGCCTTTTCAAGATCAATAAGAATGAAATGAACTTCTTTTCTTTCTCTAAATTTTTTCATCAAACCTCTTAATATATGTATGGCTTCAATGGTAACATAAAACCAATTTGTTTTTTTAAATGCAAGTATCATTTAGAATTAGCATTCAATTACTCTCTCCAAAATTTTAAAGCATGACACATTAGCTTGATTCTCTATAATTAGCATTGTCTTAAACATCATCATTATTCTTGGAAATAAGCCTAACAATACTCTTTCCCCACTCATCTGGTATCTTTTTAACCTTTAAAATAATATTAATTAACTTGGTAAGCAAAGAAATTCCTTCATCCCCAAATATTTTCATACATTGATAGGATGTCATCCGATCCTACTGTTTTTTCGCTCTTCATCCTTCCTCCCCTTTATACAAATCTCAACTTTACAAATACGATTAATGAAAGCGTAATTGAGACTACTTTATAATCATTAAACTCACTTAAATTAATTTTAATCGTACAACCTTCACTAACAATCTTAGTAAAATAATTTATCCATCTATGTTAAATATATTTATCCCTAAAAAGAATTTTTAGACAATCTTTTATATGTTTAATATGGGTCAAATTTTTTATTCTTATATCTCTTAATTTGGCTAGCTTATAGATCGATCTTTCTCCCTCGATAGTGTGTAATATATTTGTAATATATTATACAGATCTTTGAATGTTGCACTCTCAACTTCACAAGCTGTTATTTTGATATGTGATAATATGTTCCTCCATTTTTTTTAAATAAGTGTATCAATCATAAGTCATAAGCTAAGATAGCTCCAAAATTATTCTTTCTTCTTCATTAATCTCTCCAAAATTTAAAACATTAAAATGTATTTTACAATAAAAATGATATAATAACTCAATCCATCAACAATGAAAGAATGTCCATAAGGCGTAATTGGATACATAGTTCTGAACGCATGTTAACCTTTGTTTGAATGGAATATCATCTTTCAATCTTTCATACTTGATATGTATGAATAAATTCAACTTCTACGTTGTGTAGATGGTTTCCAGATTTCAAACGAATAGAATACAACTACATATTCAAGGATGATTATATGATTCCAAGATGAGTTGCAATAACCTCTAATGTTATCACCTGAATAATAAAATACATATAATAGAAAAAATGTGAAGTTCTGCATTTACAACATTTTATATAAAATAATTAGTTTTGTTCAAATTTCTTCATCTTAACAAACATGCATACAATTCTAAATCACAAACTATTAGACAAACATATAACTACTTGCTACTAATAAATATTTAATAATATTTATGGACAAAGTTTTTACTATAATGGATAGCAAAAAGAAGAGATGTATAACAATAGACAATATTAATAAAAAATTTCTTCTTCATTAAACTTTCCTTTTTAAGGAAATTTAATATATCAAAGGAAATGATGCAATAATGAAATTAATGAAGATTTTAGTGGTTCTTGGTATTTATGCTTTAAAAGTTATTATTTCAGCTAGAGCTCTTTGTATGTGAAAATAAGAAAGATCAATCATCGTAAGAATGTCGAGCCCATATCATAAATCTCTTAATGGAATTGAGGATCTTATAGGGGCCCATTGTGACGCACCTCGCCACATGGGGTTGGTGATGGATATCCTTCAACATGCTCTAATCAAACTTAACAAAATTTCCTCAACTTATCTTTTGGCATACAAGAGCTGCCAATGTGCACCACTTCACCTAAATCGGCCATTTACTAGATTATACTAAAACATTAGGTCATGGGCAGAAAATCCTTCATAAATTGAAGCTACTATGTAGAGACTTTATTCAAGCTACTTCAATTACATATAATTCACTCTCAACCTCATCAAAGAACATTGACAACTAATCATGACTGATGAACATAAAGCGCTAATGGATCAGCACAGTTGGACATTGGTTCCCTCTCAACCTCATCAAAATGTCCTCAAATGCAAATGAACGTACCACACCAAACTCAACAAGGATTGCAGGGTGACTCGCTACAGGGTTAGGCTCATAGCTCAATGAGTCAAGCAAAACTATGGTGCAAACTACCTTGAAACATTCTGCCCAGTCGCAAAATTGGCAACCATTATGATTCAACTCACCGTAGCAACTCACTACAAGTGGTCGGTTGATCGAATTGACATATCAAATGCATTCCTCCGTGGAAAACTCACTGAAACAGTCTACACAGGTCAACCAAAATGATTTGAAGATCCTGAGTTTCCCTACCACATATGCCTCCTCAAGAATGCCATTTTGGCCTTAAACAATCACAATGCCAATGGTACTCCACCCTCACAAACTTTCTCCACAGCAAGGGTTTTCATACAAGCTAATTAGATCCATCCCTACTAATATCTGAGAACACTGCAGGTCAAATTTACCTTCTAATCTTTGTAGACGCATCCTCATCATAGGACCGAATAAAGCTATCCTCATAGCCCTAACAGCCACTCTTACATAGAAATTTTGAATGAAACACTTAGAAGCACCTACCACCTTTCTCACACCTCTCTCACGCAATTCAAAATAGTTCTCATGCTTTCTCAAACTATATATGCATCCAACATACTCCATAAATCAAGAATAGCACAATGCAACCCATCTCGTGCCTATCATCAACTACAACTAAACATCTCCTTCCTCGATTCCATTCTCTCAGCCCAAATCATACAAGCAAGTAGTGAGATCTCACCAATATCTCACCATCACTCGATCGGATATTAGCTTGGCAATTAATAAACTTTGTCAACACATGCATCATCCAACCAGAAAAAATTCGAGCAACTTAAAAGAACCCTATGATACATAAAAGGCACTCTCCAGATTGACATTCAAATAGATCCAGGCAACATGCAACTTCAAGCCTATGCAAACTCGAACTGGGCAAGAAATGTGTGGAGTCGCAAATCCACAATTGATTACTGTATTTTTCTCGGCAACACACCTATCTCTTGAAGCGCCAATAAGCAAAACGTGGTATCATGATCTTCCACAAAAACTGAATACCAAGCCTTAGCCACCACGTCTACATATATTATAAGGCTCCATCGCCTTCGATGGGAGTTCAGCCAATTTACACCTCACCCCACAACGCTCCATTGTGATAATATATCAACCATCACTTTGGCTAAAATCCCGATCTTCTATGCAATAACCAAACACATCGAAGTGGATTGTTATTTCATTAGAAACTGCATCTCGAGGAAGGAAGTAGAACTCTCCTGCATCCCAGCAAAAGCTCAAATCATCGATATACTTGCCAAACCACCTCCAATCGCTCGCTACCACTCACTCATACACAAACTCATCATCACCATACCGCTGATGAGTTTGCGGGGGAATAATAGCAGCATCAAGATATGTCAACCAGAGGACTAGGAGCTTGGGCACAATTGCCAGCGCCAGTCAGAGGACTGGGCGCTCAAGCACGGTCAGGCCAGCCAGAGAACTGAGTGCCAAGGCACAATTGTCGGAGCAAGCTAGAGGACTGGGCTCCCATGCACCTGAGAATCTGATAACACATGCTGAACAAGATTCCATTGAACCCGGAATCTATTGTATCTACATACATACCTATGTAATGCTACATTCTAATTAATGAGAAGCTGAGAACTATTTCTTCTCCCTCTACCCCTTTCTGCATAGATTTGGTGCAGGAGAATATCTACATCAGTTCATAATTCACACTAATTTTATCGTCGCTAAAAGGCATTTCCAATCGAGTAAAACACGTCAGAATTTTAAGGCCGGATAAAAGGATGAAACACTGAGAAAATATCAAAAGCAGATGAGCACAAATAAGATATCGTTCCGAAAATCAGAACCGTGAAGCAAGTAAACGCGTGTAAATGGGCAAAACCTCGGGCCTCGTGAAGCGAGCGGAGATCCTCCTCTTAGGTCTTCGCTGAACTCTGTCCATTCTCTTAATTCCAGTGAAGAACAGAAAGATAAACTAAGTAAGATAAAGAACCGAAAATAGATGGAAGTAAAAGAGACAGAAGAACAGAAAATAGATGGAGGTAAAGGAGACAGAAGAACCAAAAATAGATGAAGAAAAAGAAATAATAAGACGGAAGGGTAGATTTTAAGGTGAAAAGAGAGACGATCGAGTAAGGAGAAGCTCGCCGATGGATGTGTTGGACGGAAGAGCGGGAACTATTTCGCTCTCCCTCGGACTTTTAGCTGTAGAGGCTAGTGTCACCCAAAATGATTTATTTAATAAAATTTTGATATTATTTCAATTTTAAATTTTAAAAATATTATTTGTATTATTTTAATATAATTAAATAAATATTAATTAAATAATATTCAAATTTTATTATATTAATTTTTTTAATTTTTACATCAGTCCAAATAATATTTCTCATTTAAAAAAATTAATTATTTTAAAAGTAAAATCTTAATTTTTATGATTTACTTAAAACACAAATAATTTTTTGAAATTAAATAACATTTTTCAAAACATTATTTGAGAAGGATGTGAAATCCTATATTATTTTTTATTGCAAAAAAAAGAATAATGACATCGCAAGATAATATTTTAAAATATAATAATTATTTTGAATGCATTAAAATGAGATAATTTTGCAAATATAGCATATATGTTAAGAATATAGAAAATCCTAATTTTAAATTTTTTATGTTCACTTAAAAATAAAATTCATTAATATATTAATTTTGTGTTAATGAAAATTTTATAATTAATAAAGTCAAATAATTTAATGTCACTATCATTATAGATGACCATTAGTATAATCTTCAAATAACCTAAACAATTTTGTTAATTTCTCGTATTTGAAGGTTTCAATAAAATTACTAATTTCAAGTATTTAAGAGGAAAGATATGTTCAAATTATTATTTTGGAAACCCTCTCAGCATTTGATTATAAGTACAAAATCAATTCAAGATTCTTAAATATGCTTATGAACCACTAAAATTTTCATAATTTGAACATTTAACACCCAAATTTGATATTTGCTAAGCTATAGTGCAATTATATAGTGATTATTGTGATACATTTAGAGTTTTATTCTTATTTATCTTCGATTCTCCTCTCTCTTGTGATATATTTAGTAGATTGTCTATACTAAGCTCATAATAAAATTCCTCATCCATCAAATCATATCTTATATATATATATATATATATATATATAAAGAGAGAGAGACCTACTTGGAATGCAACCTCCATCCTCTAGGACGATAATAATATTACTCATCCACCAAATCACATCTCATCGCACTGTATATACAAGTATGTATATATACATAGAGGGATAGATGTTAAAGATTTTAAAAGTAATAATAAAAGAACAAACCTTAGCCCCCCCTACTTGAGGTTGGCTACATAAATCATTTATTTCAATCTTGCATAATCAAATAGAAGCCCAACTTAATGTTCAAATAAAAAAATATTATTCCAAAAAGTTTCTTCCCAAATATTTTTTGTCATCTTCTTTCTCTTTGAATATGGACAAATTCGTTAACTTGCTTTTCTAACAAAAGCATCAGACAGCTAGTATTATACTCCCAAAATCATTTGAAACAATGTTCACTAAAGAGCTTCGATCTTCATTATTTTTTCCAACTCAAAGAACTACGATTTACAGAGTTGAAATCCAAGTAATCTTAAAAAAAATTATGGTTCAATTTTTTTATATTATAATTCTGCTAGTAAAGTTTCATTGAAATGTGGTTTATTCTCTCACCTCATTAAATATTTGTGTATCTCAAACATACGTGCATCAAGTTCTTAAGTATATATATAATATATATAAAAAATATAAGGTGTAGAAACTTATGTAATGATTCGCCATTTCTTTACAAAAAAAAATGTTATTGCATAATTTCAAAAAAAAATATTAGAAACTATATTAAATATTTTATGGTAAAATTTGACTATTTACCATATTTGGCAACCTAAACCCTTTTTGAGGAGGGGTGGGCAATAACATATGGAAATCATTAATGTAATGCTTGAGTTCTTATCATTAGAATATTAATTTGATCTCGAAATATTTGCATGCATTGTTGTATGAACAATTGGAGAATAGTGAATCTTTATAAAAATAAATCTTTATCTATATATTCAAGTACAAATCTCGTTTAGCTTAATGATCACCTTGCCTAAGTTGTGCATGTTTGAGCGTTAATGCATTAAATGATCGTGACAACATTTGCCGTGCCAAAACAGCTCATACACAACTTTGGGTAAGTGCTTGATCATTTGAGTAATGAGGAAGTTAGCAAAATATTATCTGAGCTCTATAGCTCACTCTTGATTTATGCGAGGAAGTCAAACACGACAAGCTATAAGCGACGTGACATAAGCTTACATAAACTTTTATCTAAATTATGTGCTATCTTAAAATATTTCAGATAAGAGTTGTTTGTCATGAAGAAACCAGAGAAATCAGAGGGTAAAATAATATGATTATAGTATAATTATATCACTTATTTGTTATTTGATAAATTTTCAAAAAATTAAAGATTTTTCTATTTTTGAATTAAGTAAATTGAGAATGGTATTTTGAGTAAATTACGAGAATAAAATTATTATAAAATTATTATTATTATTATTATTATTTTTAAATCTAAGTTTCATTCCAACAAAATGAGTGAATATTGAACAATCGAACGATTCAATTGTTAGAATATGAACAAATAGATCGTTCGTTCAAATGAATGAAAGATTAGAAAGAAGATGGATGAAGGACTCGCTGGCTCGGTTCGGTTACTCATTCACCGAAAAAGACAGATGAACGAACCCTTTGGTCACTCGCTCGGCTGCTCTGTTGCTCGGCGTAACCTTTAGTTACGCCTGATTCAAGCGTAATTCGATTACATAATATATATATATATATATATATATATATATATATTAAATCAATTTTAATTTCAATGTTATATCACTTTTTTAATTCAATCAAATTGTTGGTAATATACATTTTTCTAAAAAAGTTACTTTGCCCATGGTTTATCTTAGGGGTTATTTGGTTCATCGATATCTTGCAAAAATATGATGTTATTTAAAGATGTCGATGAGATGAAAATTGTTTGGTTTAATGTTATCTAGTTAATGACAACAAAGAAATTACCTAAATGTAACTGTCAAATGTTATGTGAATATTGCCCGACATTCATATAGTATTGCCGACAATATATCTGAGAGGATAAGGTGCTTTGCACGAACTCCTGGTGTAGCGTTCCGCCCCGTCGCCGCGGGCAAAAAAAGAAAAGGGTGCTCAATTAGCGGTGGAGCGGTGCGTTATTCGGGAAAGAATTTCTCATATTCCTGAATAACTGAAAAGAAACTCATTTGAAGAGCTGCTCACTCAACCCCAAAGGAGGGTCGATGCCTAATACTTAAAATAAGAGTAATATCATTATCATAAGTATTAGACAAATACATACATTGGATTTAAAATATATTATGAAAAATCTATTATATCTATAAAATATCAACATTTCTAATATGCTGATCACATCACAATAATAAGTATAAGTAATATATAAATATAGTGCAAAAGCTAAGCATACATCCATAAATATTCATCACAAAAACTGAATAAAAAATTTATCTTATAATATAAAAGCAAGTACATTTAGAAATTATTACAAACAGCTTACTAAAATAAAATCTAATAACTCACCTGAAATAATTAATTAAAAATAGTAAAGCTCAAAGAGAAATCCACTAGTGTCGGGCCCCGTACTTTCCCGCGGCCGCGCTAATACTGATATTAGCATAATTGCGGGGAGTACGATGCTTCAGCTATGGCAAATCCCTAACTTAAGTACAGTTAGGTAGGTCCCAACCTGCCTTAAGCCAAGGATTTGTCACCTGGAACTGGTAAACATACATCAATACAAATAAAAGTAGGAGAAGCAAGAAACAATATAATATAGCATTCACATCATAATACAATATAAGAGAGTAAGAGAAACAGTACAAAGCAGCAGTAAGAGAAATAATACAAATAAAAGTGGGAGAAGTAGATATATCCAGAGTTTAATTATTATAAACTAAATTAAATGAAAATAAAGATCTCTCAAACCCTCACTGTAAAAAAGTAAATCTAACTAAATAGTAGTAGGAAGATCCTCCTCCTGCACCGGCTCCTCTCCTGCAGTACTACCTACGAACAGCTCCAGATCTAATATTTGTCGGTATCACAAATGCCAGGGCCCCAGCCAACAAATGAAAAATGTTACAGTTAGACAATTGTCTAAGTACATTTTAGGCTATTTAAGTGAACTAAATATTTAAGATATCATATTTAAAAGTTTTAAACATGCAAGCATTATAAGGTGCTACAAGCTACAAAGAACGAGATAGTCATAAGCAAATCATTTATAATTAATCAATAAGTATATAAAAATAACATACAAAGCAGCAACTAAATATGGAAGGTTAAAAGCAAAATAACTACAACCACTGAAATAAATCTGATCATAACGTATTTATGATTACATTGATACATGCTGAGTATATAAAGAACACAAGTGCTGAAATAACATATAATTCTAGCATTCTAAACATGCTAATATTTAATACTAAATAATAAGAGTACTTATACAAGCATGTAGATTAATATGAAAAAGGCCACTGAAGCATGTGGCAAAAATAAAATAAGTACGCGAATGAGCAAAAGTAAAGTCACTGAGATATGTGGCAAAGCAAGTCAAGTACTAAAAGAAAGGCCATTGAAACATGTGGCAAAGCCAAACAAATATTGAAAACTGAACTGAAGTAGAAGTAAGCATAAGACATAGTACTGCCATAACAGAAACAGGCCATACAGGACCTCTAAATTGAAGGTTCAACATGTATCCATCCTAAGCATTCGCAGAGCTAAGTCCGAGTTGAAGTTATAGAATAAGACATGTATCCATCCTAGACATCCGCAGAGCTAGGTCCGAGTCTATTCTATGGAAAAACTAGAACTGAATAGGCAGACTAAGATAGGACATACTATACTAAATGAAAGTACTGAAAGAACTAAATGAATGCTATGCTTTTTAAATACTAACTTAGGATGTATCTTCTATATCATAAGTTTACCTATTATGCTCAATGAACAAGGCTCAATATTTGAAATGTACAAAGCAATCAAAGTAAAAGTAAGCAGGAGACTCAATCTAAACTTATGTGATATCTGTTGTTGTCTAATTTATCTAACTAACTATTCTAATAAGATATAAATTTAGGATCTCCAATATCCAGCTATCGAGTAAAATCTCATATTTATGATCTTAATATTAACAATAGAACTTAACAAGTTCTAATTCATAATTATATGACAACTATAAAGATTAAAGTAAATGAATCAATGACTTGATTATTATTATGATTCTCACTTAACCTAAATCTTGATTAAGTAAATCAAGATTAAATTCTGGATTTAAACTCCACTTTGGTATTCAAATCCTGAATCCAAGGTAGTATCCTAATAAGGAACTAGGGTTCACACTGAAAACCCAAATTAAAGATAAGGAAGCTTATAAGCTGAAGGATTCAGAGATTAAGATCTTAATTGAAAGGTCACTCTACTAATTATAAGATAAAATAATCAATTAAGAACTAAGAATCTAAAATCTATATTCAATCCTTAAGATAATTACATTATTCTATAGATTGAATTAATCATACACCCACAAGGAAGGTTTCAAAAGGATTAAACAGTTAATCAAGTAAGGAATTCCAAATGAAAGTAATTCAATCTAATTAGAAGATCTAAAGTCTAAAGTCTAAGATCTGAGATATAAGATCTGAAGTTCTGATCACTTAGATCTAAACTAATAAGTCTAGGTTTAGAGTTCTTTAAAGCTTTTGCTTATACTTTCATTGAGACTATAATTCATAAACAAGCTTTGGTGGATAGTTAGGATTAGAAATATTAACATTAATATTAATTTAAGCTAAGTCTTTTGTGAAGGGGTCTTAAGATCACTTAAGATCTTAAGAGCTTACTTAAGGATTTTTAAGATTTAAATATGAAGATTCATTCAAGAGATGATACCATTTAACAATTGATGTTAGTACATCTCATTATTGATTATTATTACTTTAATTGAGAATTCTAAGGTTTAAGGGTACTTAAATACATTTTGGTCAAAATGACCAAAATACTCCTCTTAAGGCTAAAAATAGGATTTTAAGATTTACTCATTCAAATTGATCCAGGTCTATTTTAATGAGTTCCATATTAGTGAATGAAGTAGGATACATACTAATCTTAGGTTTTGGTAACTTAATTAGCCTAATTAGCACTAATCACATTAAGAGGCCAAATAATAGGATTAAGGGAATTATGGCTTACTAATATGATCTAATTGCTTTCATAGGCTCTAATACACTTAATAAGGCATTAGGAACTTAGTTCAACAAAATCAGAGGGCTAATTATGATTTAATTCACTAATCTCACTCTAGGGTGATTAATGGTGATTAATAAAATTTAAGAGCTTAAATTAATTTTAAGGGTATACGTAGATTCTTTATGGTCTTATGAGCAATCAGAGACCCTAATAATCATTTTTTGGATAATTAATAAATTTAATATAATTTAAATAAAAATAAAAAAAGATTAGGTAATTATTTAAAATTTAATCATTAGATCATTACTTTTATTTTATATTATTATTCCTTGTATTTTTCTTATTAAGATGGTATATTGGATCATACCATTTGGACATGTATTACTAAAAGTATTTAAATAATTTATTATGTATTTTTATTTAAATCAGAACCATAAGGAAATCATTTATATTAATTATTCTGCCATTTATTAGAAATAATATAATTCCTTAATTCTTGAATTAATAGAAAGCCCAAATTTAAAATCGCATGGGTCGGGGTCTGACCCGGCCCGCTACTGTGGATCGCCTTCGCGGATACCTCCCCGACGCTAGGATCCCTAGGGCTAACTCCCAAAGCTAAATTCTCCGCGCTCAGACCATGCCACTCCAGGATCTCGATGGCTACACCTTCAGTGGCCAAGGCGCGTCGAATGAACCACGAAGCCCTATCTTGGAGGCGCCAAATTGCTAGAGTGCTACTCGACCGAGGCATCTCCTAAGGCGCACCTGTGAGGAGTGAAAATTCTCCTCACAGCATTCATGCCATGAGCCAAAGTCAATCCTTACACGTTCGGCGATCGAAGGAGCATCGATTGGGCAACTCAGTTGGTCCCGAGCATAGGGGGATCATCCTAGTCGAATTGGTCGATCAGATCAAGCCCAGTGATTGCAATTAGTGTGCAATCACTCCATGAGGGATTTAGAGGTTCAAGATAGGACTCGGAGCCTTAGAAAAATGCTGATCTCCCGCGACTTAAGGACCGACTGCCAGTGCACACTCATACGAAATTGCACAGTTTAGTTCACTACCAGTTCCTACCAGAACTCCTAAGTGCCTACTGGAAAGCTAAAGCAAGATCCTATCATAGCATCTAGGATTGAAACGCCATAAGTCGAGCTGAGACCAGCTCGACAGAGAAGGGGGATTAGATACTACCTTGAGCTAGGGAAAGGCTGCGACTGAGATGAAGGGAAGAGCTCAGAATACTTCAGATAATCACAGGAGCTCAACAAGGGGGTCTGAACTCTAGACCTCACCCTTTATCAGTGGTACGCAGCAGGTTCAGTCACCGGGGAAACTGGGAGCACTGAGAATAGAGAGCGGAGGAGAAATTGAGGTTCACAGTGAGCAAAAAAGCTCACTGTGGGATTGTTGGAGGTACTTATAGACCTCAGAGAGGTATAGGGTAGGCATGGAGCCGCAAGCACCAGCATGTGGTTCGGCCCGATGGAGAGGATGGCATTAACTGTCCGAGGGTAGAGTAGGAAGAATACTGCCGACAAACCGCTGCATCGGAGGGCAAAGGAGGAAGAATGGCGTGGTTTCCTGTACTGCCACAGGGCTGAGGGAGGATCTGGGTGTCAGGGGACCAGCGCACATGGGGGAGTCGGGAGGAAGACGAAGGTGAATAGGATGGGAGTGATCTCAGCCCTCTGATTCAAAAATGTTGGAAATGGATGGCTCGATGCGCTTCCTGATTAAACAGAATTGCGGATGGGATCTCCGTCATCGGATGGAAGGTGTTTATCGAGTGACCAAGATTCAATCACAGCACGGAATATATCTAGTCGTTGGATGGTACGCACTATGATGCATGCTAATGCATCTATTACCACGACCCTATGCGCCGCTGTTGAGACTCGGCAGCAGATCTACCGCAGTTCCCATAGCGAATCCCATAATTAAAAATTATAATTATTTAGTTTAAATTAATAATTTAAATTCTTTAATTAATTAATTAATTTTAATAAATTACTAAATTCAATTTATGACTAAATGAGCTCCAAAAATTTTCAAAAGTTCACCCTTAGCTAATTAGGGTATAAGAAATTTAAAAATAAAATCAGATTTTAATTTGAAGATTAATTTAATTTAGGTATTTCCAAGGCTCAAAAATAGCCAAATATATCAAAATTCGCAATTTAGTTTCAATTGATTTCAAACTTCTATGGTTAAGTTTAAATAACTCATTAAGTCTACTGGGATCAGAATTAGAGCTTTGTTTAGCTTAGTTAATCTCAATTTAGATAGGGTAACAACTAAGGTTGTTACAACTATGACTCCACAAACTACTCCATAATCTTCTAAATGTCCTTATGACCTGGCTCAAGCTACTCGGGATCTAGCAAATTGCTGGATCTCAAAAGTTCCACATGTTAGACAATAATTTTAACACATTGAAATTAATCTAAATAGTTCTAATTATTTACTTAACATTTAAATAACATAAAACAGAGGTGCTGAAAAATTGTAAAAATAATTGAATATCTGAAACTGTATAAAACTGAAGTAAAGTAAAGCAGACGATATACTGAATACTAAAAAAGAATAAAGACTATATATTATCTGAAATTAAGTAAATAACATGTAAAACTATGTTGTATGCCACTGAAGTCATACATCTATATATGCTACGATACTGTATGACACTGATATGTAACCAAAATATAACTGAACTACTATGAGTCGTATGGTCCAATATCTGCATACATCCGGTTCAGAATACAGTTTATTGTGATGCCAATGCTGTAGCACCCCGCCCCGTCGTTGCGCGCAAAAGATAGGTATAATCAGATCGGCGGTGGAGCGGCGCACCACTCGGGGAGGAATATGCCGTCTCCTCGAATAACTAAAACAAAAACCCCTCTGAAGGGATGCTGACTCAACCTTAAGGAGGGCTGAGAGTTAATACTTAAGATAAGAGTAGTATTTTTATTCTAAGTATTAGACCGATACATACATTATATTTAAAACACACATAAGGAATCCAATGTATACATAAGATATCAGTATTTCTAGTATATTGATCACATCACAATACTAAGTATAAGTAGTATATAATAGAGTGCAAAAGCTAAGCAAACATCCAGAAACATTCATCGCAGAAGCTGTATGAAAATATTCATCTTAGAAAAAAAAAGAAAATACATCCAGAATTATTATAACATTGTATTGAAATAGACATAAGAGCTAGTACTGAACTGAAGTAAGCATAAGGTAAAGCTGAAGAAGAATCCACTAGTACTCCACTGGCTCCTCCTGAATCTCATGGGTGTCCTCCTGACCTGTCTCAATATACTGCTCAAGATCTAGCAAATTGCCGGATCCCAAAAGTACCTCATGTTAGACAATAAATCTAACACGTCGAGATTAATCTAAATAGTTCTAGTTATTCATTTAACATATACATAACGTAATTAAATCTATAGTAATACTGTAAAGATAGCTGAAATTATAAAATTATACAAACTGAAGCAAAGTAAAGTAAAACTAAACTGTAAACTGAATACTGAAGGTAGACCAAAAATAGTAATGGATCTGAAAATTGAGTAATGATCTATAAAACTATGTTATATATCACTGAAAATATGCATTTGAATATGCCACACCACTGTATGCTACTGATATGCAACCAAAATATCACTGAGCTGCTGTAAGTAGTACGGTCCAATGTATACATACATCGAGTTGGAAATACTATTTACTGTGATATCAATACATCCTAAAATTCTCCTATCAATGTATGTAACATTCCGTAACTCATAAATTATCACTGATACTTATACATCATTCTGATACTCACACATCATACTTATGCTCATGCTCATGCTCCTAAACTACATGCGGTAAATCCAAAAAAAATCCAGAAAATACTTTGAAATCTGATAATGAATTCAATGTCTCTATTGTGCAGAATCCTGCTAAAAGGATTTGACTCCTAGGTTCTAGTTTGATAATTGGTTAAAGTTAAGAGATTACTTAAAATCATTAGTTAGAAATGTTGTATATACATAGTTGTATGTTTCCAAAAAAGGTGGATTTAATTCTTAGCTTATTTAAAACTGCACTTATCGAAGCGCACAACGATAGGAGGCAGACCCGGTCATAGTTTATATATCAAGCTAAGCTGTTAAATGATTTAATTATAAGCATACTTAGTGGTCTATGCAAAGTGACTTAAGATACTTAATTTGCTTAAACTGCACTTATCGAAGCGCACTACGATAGGAGGCAAAACCTGGTCGCAGTTTACATCTCAAACTAAGGATATTATTCACTAATTGTAATACTCTTAGTCTTGGAATATTTACTCTAACGGGACTATATTTGTCTAATTTCTCAAGATAGCACCTAGTCATAAGTCCACATTGGAGTGAATCAATAAATCTTGAATATTACTGAAATAATCCAGTACTATGGGTATACTCTACTACGCCAACCAATAATCTTGGTTTAAGCAATTCTATTTAATCGATAAGGATTTATCAAGACTATTAATTCATATGCTAAATAGGTAAGTCTTATATAAGGCTATAAGAAGAGGGTGATCAAGGATCACTAAATATGGGTTCTACCATAAGAAAAATTGTCATTCTAATATCTTAAGCGATTCCTATCACGAGGGGATAAGATCAACTTATAGGGTTAATGAATCATCTAAGCTTCTACCTCAATGAGTTATACAAAATTCTCCTACCTCAATGTATATTTAAATTTAGGTCTTTAAAATATTTCAGAGGCATCGTATGCTGAGATACTTAAGCTCTCATACTCTTAATTCTAAAGCTAACATATTATGTTCCATTTAATAGTTAGGTTTAGAGTTATCAGATCAGATAATTAAGTCATCTGATCATATCCTATTCTAAGATTATGGGATTTAAATCAAGGATGTTATTAGAGTCAGATCAATTATTAAATTAATTTAGTTCTATTATCTTTTTATACTAGTAGTCTTATTTAGGAGAAAATCAAGTATCTAAAGTTTAGATTCAAATTAATCAATCATATAAATTTATCAATAATCTTAACATGTCTAATTCAAATATTTAAGATCAATACCAAATCAGATGTATTATTAGAATAATGTCAATTTTATTATCATGTAATCAAGTCAATTTAATTAAGGATTTAAGAGTTTGGATCTTAATCAACTAGATTAGGGTTTGACCCCTTACTCATGCCCAATTAAGATCAAATATTTATTTATAAATCCAATATCAAATCAGTGAATTTAGGATGTATTATTGGTGATAATCTTAGACCTAGATCAAGTCTTAATAGCTTGATCAAAGTCTTAATACTTCTTAAGTTAATTATGATAATTAGGTTCTCCATGTTTTATTTATTCAATTTATACATCCTAAATTTGCATACATGATTTCAATATATCTCCCCTATTGTTATGAATCATATTAATATAAAAATTTCAGAAACTAGAAAGTAATTAGTATTAATCAAATCCTAAATCAATCCAAAAAAATTAGCACATGACTACAAATCTAACCATTAGAAATTTATACAATTTAGCTCATAAATTCTATCTTATCATACAATTAATCAGAGACTACGTTAGCTAAAATCTAATAATTACAAACCCTACTTTTTACTAATTATGGTTTAACAAGATTAGGGCATAAATTTAAATATAGAGATCAAAAAAATAAATTACTTAGCACATTCATTCTACTCTGCATAAGGAAACTAATGGCACGTTAATCATGCAATTTAGATAAGAAATGAGTCCTATGGGTCCAAACTAAGATTTTTGACCTAAGATGCATTTTAGTAAATTACACCTAATGAAATCTAAATTTTTATGCAGTTTACTATTGGTTGCTGTTCAAATATTATATAGATTCCAAGAACACTAAATTCTAAAATTTAATGAATTATTTATAGACATTTCAATTTCCAAGGGCAAATTGATAATGTTCTAAGCTAAGGGGGGCCAAAAGCTGACTTTTTCATTTGATGTCTAAATTCAGCAAACTTAGTAGCTATAGCTTCCCTATATCACACTGAGTACTTTAATTAGGAGTAGACCCAAATTGGACTTCAATTGGTCATGTTATGACCTAATTAAGGTTATGGGATTTTGGTCATTTTTTAATTTTTATAGGGTTCAGAACCTAAATATTATCTTGAATTATTGTTGGAACTAAAATGCTAAGCTATCTAGCACTTTAAATTTTTGGATTTGGAGTATAAATGACTAAGATATGATCAAATGAATTTTCTGGACGCTGCGGAGCACTATAGCGCCCGACGATGATTTCGCCTGTGAGAAAACCGTGAAGGATCACATTTTGAGCTCAAATACTCTCAATCCAGAGCAATCCATGAGCAGTGTCATATATCAATGGAAATATTTTTCCGATACCTTTCCATTGACACCAAAATCAGCACGGAAGAATAATCCTAGCTATATGAAGAATGGTGATAAAGGTAGGGGTGTGCAGAATGGACAAAAAATAGAGCATGAGGTATATTACTTTGAAGAACTATAATGGCCTCCATACTTAATCATGAATATCTAAATATGTAAATAAGCATAATAGAGGAATGAAATGACTAATGAAGAAGAACAAATATGTACAAGGAGAGTAAACAAAAAGGTACCTTAGCCTTTGGGAGAGAAAGAAGAAACATTTATTTTCCTCAAGACCTTTGAGGGAGGGAAGCTCCTTCGTCAGTACCAAGCTCAATAATGGGTGAAATAGAGAGGAAGCTTTTAGCTTAGTAGCAAAAAAAATAAGGAGGGTTGAGGTTTCTCTTTAAAGAGGAAGAATGAAGAGGAAGGCCATGAGCTAGGGAGTTATGAGTTAAGGGGAGGGGGATAGTCTTAGCTATCAAGTATTACAATTAAGAAGGGGGAGGAGAGGGATGGCCTCAGCTTTCAATGTGCAATAGGATGGCAAGGGGTCAGCCGAATGAAGGAAGATGGCCAGCCAAAATTTAAGAGAAATAAGGAAAGAAAAAAAAAAGCAAATTAAAGAATAATTAATTATTATTCATAATTTTTAATTTATTAAAAATTCAGATTAAATAAATGTGTTCTGAAAAATCCCAAAACTTCACCCCCAACTAATTTGGGGGTGATGAATTCAACGGCGAAGTCGAAATTTGATTCCGACGATTATTTAATTATTCCATTTTTCGGTGCATTTAATTATATTAAAATATTCGCAAAAATTCGACAACTTCCAAATGCGTCTAAAATATCACCCCCAGCTAATTTGGGGGTGACGACCACAACGACGAAGTGAGATTTTGATTTCGAGGTCAAAATAAATACCTCAATTTTCTAATTAATTAAATATTAAAATAATCCAAATATTGGATATAGCTTCAAATCATGCCAAATTTTTAGGAATTTATTCTAATAGCTAGATGAAATTAATAGAATTATAATTAAGATAGGATTAGGCTTAATTTAAGCTGATTAATAACCTTAGGTTGTTATAGATGTCTCCTGAAATTCACCGATTGATATATGTAGCATTCCATAATCTATAAATCATCACTGATACTCATATATCATGCTTATGTTCATGCTCATGTCCCTAACACTATATATTTTAAAATCCAGAAATCTAGAAAATGCTTTAAAATTAGATAATGATTCCGATGCCGCCATTATGCAGAATCCATCTAAATGGATTATGACTACTTGTTATAATTTCAATAATTTGTTTTATTTAGGAATTCACTTAAAATTATTAGTTGGAGAGGTTATATACACATGGTTGTATATTTCCAAGAAAGGTGAGTTTAACACTTAGTTTATTTAAAATTGTACTTATCGAAGTGCATTTCGATAGGAGGCAAAACTTCGTCGCAGTTTATATCTCAAACTAAGCTGTTAAATACCATAATTACAAGCATACTTAGTGTTCTACGCATGATGACTTGAGATACTTAGTTTATTTGAAACTGTACTTATCAAAAAGCATTACAATAGGAGGTAGAACCCGATTGCAGTTTATATATCAAACTAAGGATTAGTTCACTAATTGTAATAATATTAGACTTGGAAGATTTACTTTAACGGGACTGTATTTGTCTAATCCCTCGGGATAGCACCAGGATCATAAGTCCATATTGGATTGACTTAATCAATCTTGAATATTGCTACAGTAACTCAGTACCATGGATATGCATAATCATATCCAACTAATAATTTGGGTTCTAGTAATTCTATTTAGCAACCAAGGATTTACCAAAGCTATGAATCCTGACTCTAATTGGGTGAATCCTACACAAAGTTCCAAAAACATAACCAAAAGGGTTACTCAATATAAGTTACTACCACATAAGAGGAATCTCATTCTAAGTACTTTGGGGTGATCCTACCAAAAGGGTCTAAGATTAATCTTCAAAGGCTAAGAAGAATAATCCAAGTTCCTACCTCAATTTTTAATAAAAGATCTTTCTACCTCAAGGTATTACCACTTAATAGGCTTAACCTTTTCTACACTATTAATCCTAAAGCAAGATCATAAAGATCTTGCACTTATATTATTCTAATTCATATAATTCTAATGAATTCACAAATCTTATTCTTTTTAAGTTTGAAATGATCATATCAGATGGGTAAACCCACCTCACCAACATATATGCTACAATTATGGGATGCAATCAAGAATATTATTAGGAGTTGATCATATTATAGATTAATATTTTCTTATGGTTAATCTCATGCTAATAGTCTTATATAAGAGAAAATTAGGGATCTTAAGGTACATGTTCAGATAATAAATCATATAAGTTTCTTAATAATCTTAGTATTTTTAATTCAATGTTTTTAAGATTAATGTCAAATTAGATATATTATTAGAATTATGCAAGTTGAATTATTTTTCAATCAAGTTAATTGATTAAGTGATTAAGGATTTAGATCTTAATCAAACAAGATAAGGTTTAACCCTAATCCTTACCAAAATAAGACCAATAATTGATTTATATAAATGAATGACAAATTAATGCATTATTGGTATATTATTGATAGCAAATTTCAAATTTATATTAAGTATCACTTACTTAATCAAGTTCTTAATATTCTTAGATTCAAATATAGCTTAATATCATGTTAAGTAAATCAATGTGTCCATTTCAAAGTTAAAATTTTCTAACATACATAAATATCACATTAATTAAAATAATGAGTAATTAAGGCTAGTCAAATCTTAAATTAAACACAAAATGGATTAGCACTTGATTATAAATATAAAGCAACTAAGTTCCATACATTTTGGTTATTAAGTTTTACTTGGTTGTGCAAGAAATTAAAGATTCTGATATTCTATATGGCACAAAATATTCAAACAAATTTTTTATGAAATTTAGAACATGACATTTAGGGTAATATGTTGGATTTCCCATTGAATTTCACCTACACATTCATACAATACTTAATTTTGATATATTTCAGCCCCATTAGGATCCTTAGATCATTAGAATGCGAAAAATCACAAATCCGGGAGATTCTGGACAGTTATGGACATTTTCAAATATTTCTAAGTGAAAGCCAGGCGCTACGGGGCATTGTGGTGTGCTATGGCGGGCAGCAGGTGCTGCGGCGCCAGAATTCCTAAGAGCTGGATTGTACAGCGCTGCAGCGCTCCCTGGCCGAGAGTCAGGCGCACGGCAGTGCTTTTAGGCGTTGCGCCACATTTAATTTAATTTCATCAAATTTATATGCCGTTGTGGTGCGATACGGTGCGCAACAGTGTATTCGACCCAAGACTCAAGCTCTACGGTGCGCAGTAGCACCCGACGTTGATTTCGTCTGTGCGAAAATTGTTACGGATCTCCTTTCGCACTCAAATATTCCCAATTTGAGCACCTCACGTGGGGTGCTATATACTGATAGAAAGGTCTTTGTAATACATTTTCATTGATACTAAAATCAATATGAACAGATTATTTTAACAAGCAAAAAGTAAAGCTTTAGCTACATGTATACATAAATCATACAGTTCTTTGATAAAAATTTTAATAGAGGAATGGGATTCAATTGTACTCATTGAGTCCGATTGAGACTTGACGATCGAACTAAGCTTCATACAATAGCTACTTGAAATGCCATTCACAATATTTCGATAAGTCAATGGAGAGAGTAGCATAAAAAAAAGTATAGCAAAATGGTACCTTAGCCTTGGAATGGAAGAAGAATATGTTGCTTTCTTCAAGAACTTTGGAGACTTGAAAGCTTTTCTTCAGCAACAAGCTCAGCAATGGAAGAAATAGAAGAAGCTTGGGGAGGATGAAAGGACTTCAACTTGAGAGCAAAAGAAGGAAGGAAGGGCTAAGGCTCCATTTTGAATGAGAATGAGAGCAGGACTCTCCCTTGAGCTCTCCTATCAGCATGGAGGAGAAGATCAGAGAGGGGAGGGCTGGTTTTGCATGCACCAGAAATTGGGGGAGAGGGCGGCGAATCAGGAGGAAAAAGGTAAGGCAGACGGGTCCTAGCGCAGCAGAAAAAATGGAGAAAAAGAAAAAGAATAAATAATTATTCATTTATAAATTTTAATTTATTAAAAATTTAGATTTGATAAACGCGCTCCGAAAATCTCAAAAATTTATCCATAGCTAATTTGTTGGTGAGAAATTCAATGGCGAAATCAGATTTCAATTCCGATGATCTTTTAATTATTCTATTTTCAGAATATTTAATTACATTAAAATATTTACAAAAATTTAACGACTTCCAAACGCATCCAAAATATCACCCCTAGCTAATTTGGGGGTGATGATCGTAACGTTGAAGTCAAATTTTGATTTTGAGGTCAATTTAAATATCTTAAATTTCTAATTAATTAAATAATATTAAAATATTTTAATTATTCAATTGAGCTCTGAATTGGTACAAAATTTCTAGAATTGGCTTTAATGATTAGATAAACTCAATAGAATGATAATCAAGCTGCGATTACACTAAGATTAGGTTAAGTAACAACCTAGGATTGTTACCTCCGGAGATCTCACTTTCGTCGAATGCCGAGGCTCGCCCGACTATCCTTTTAGCACCCCGCCCCATCGCCGCGCGCAAAAGATAAGAGATATGTGTACATCCTGCGGTGGGGCGGTGCGCTACTCGGGAGGATGGGTATACAAGCAAGACCCATCTTCCCGAATAGGCGGGTCTAAGACTGAGCCATGCTGAAGGCTACTGACTTGATCCTAAGAGTATGATCGAGAGCCAATACTTAAGATAGGAGTAGATCACTTACCTTAAGTATTACACTAACACGTACATTGGATTTAAAGAACGAGTGAGCATCCAATATACGTCATCTATATATTAGCATTTCCAGCATGCTGGTCACATTACAATACTAAGTATAGTAGTATAACAGAGTGCGGAAGCTAAAATCAATACATCTAGGATACATTCATTACAAGAATTAGTAATATTTATCACAGAAAAAGAAAGTAAAAGGTACATCCATAATTTATTACAGACTGTTTTAAATGCAGAAATATAAAAAAATATCTACTGTAATACTGAAATAAAGCTGACAGTAAAGGTAGATGTCTGATCTATTAAGGCTCCATATACTCCTCCTGAATCTCCTGTGTGTCCTCCTGCCCTGTCTCTATAAGCTGCTCAGGATCTAGCAAATTGCCGGATCCCAAAAGTACCCCGTGTTAGACAAGAAGTCAAACACATCGCAACTAACTATACAATAATAAAGCTAAATACAAGTAACAAGTAAAGTAAAGTATAACTGCAGGAAAACTAGGGAAAAGAAACTGAGTAAGGAAAAACTGAAACAGCTGAGTAAGTAAGATAATAAAGGCTCAATAAGTAAAACTGTCACATAGAAGAGAACTGAAAGTAAGGGAAATATCGAATATTCATAAATCAAGATGAAAGAAATGTCAAATGCTGTACTGTATGCCACTGGAAAGATGCACCCAAATATGCCATACCATATATGTCATGGATATGACATTGAACTATCACTGAAAGACTATGAGTAGTACGGTCCAATGTAAACATACACCCGATTAGGAATACGGTATTATGACACAGATGCATCCCAAAATTCCCCAGTATGTGTATGTAATATTCCGTAACCCATACTTCATCACTGATACTCATATTTTACCGCTGAAATAATACTTCAAGTCCATGCTCATGCTTATGCCGATGCTCCTATTATATATGAGTAAAAATTCAGAAATCCATGAAAACTTGGAATGAATATAATGAATTCCAAATCTCCACTATATAGAATCCTGCTAAAAGGATTCTGACTTCTAGCTTCTAAAACAATAATTGGTTAGAGTTGCAGATTTACTTTAAAGATTATTAGGTAGAATGTGTGTATTGCAAGGAAGGTAATTCTAATCACTTAGTTTGATTAAGCCACCTTAACGAAGCGGTCTTCGATAAGAGGCATCACCCATTGGCGATTTGTATCTCAAGCTAAGTTATTAAGATGCCTCACTCACAATTACACCCAGTGTTTCAAAGGAGGTAAATTCAGTTACTTAGTTTGGTTGAGCTAGACTTATTGAAGCAATCTTCTCTATGAGGCATTGCCCATTGGCAAATTGTTTTTCAATCAAACTAAGGAATGAATACCCATTTAATACACTCTTAGATTTGAATGATTTATTCTAATGGGACTGTATTCGTCTAATCCCTCAGGTTAGCACCTGCTCATAAATCCTTATTAGAGTGAATCAACCAATCCTGAATACTACTGAGAACCAGTAGTATGGGTATACTATATTACACCACCCAATGATCAAGGTTCAATCAAGTCTACTTAATAAAATAAGGAATTATCAAGACTACCAAGGCCTAAGATAATGGGTAAGTCCTATACAAGGTTTTACAAAGTGGTGATCAAATATCACTTAATATGGATTCTACTACAAGGAGAAGTATCTTTCTAATGTCTTACGTGATTTTTACACCGAGGGGATAAGATTGATCTCTATGGTTATGGAATCTTCTAAGATTCTACCTCAAAGAGTCATACAAGGTCTCCTACCTCAAGTATATGAATTTAGGTCTTTTAATATTTCAGGACGATCTTATGAAGAGATGCTTAAGACTCCTCATTATATCTTCTGATATTAATATATATTAGGTTCCATTTCATAACTAGATTTAGAATGATCAGATCAGATGATCAAGTCACCTAATCATAACTTAATCTAAGATTATAGGATTTAAATCAGAACATGTTATTAAGATTTTAGATCAATTATTTAATCAAGATGATTTTATTAACCTCTTATGCTAATCCATTTACTTAGGAGAAAATCAAAGATCTTAAGGTCTTGATTCAGATTAGAAAATCACATAGAGTTATTGTCAACCTTATCATATCTAAGTTGAATATTTAGAGTCAATATAAAATCAGATGCATTATTGGAAAAATGTCAAATTCATTATCTTATAATCAAATCAATTAAGTTAGGTTTTAAGGATTTTGATCTTTCTTAAGTAGATTAAGGTTTGATCCCTTCTCATGCCTTAAGTAAAATCAAGTGGTGTTTAAAGATCAATGTCAAATTAGTTGATTAGTCTTGTATTATTGGTGGCAACTTCAAACCTAGATCAAGTCTTAAGGTTTCTTAACTTAATTAAGGAGGTTAAGATCTCCAATTTTATTTTGTCCCAATTATACATCATGGATTAATATTTAAAGTTTCCAATACATTTATCCTACTGTTATGAAGCATAAAAATAGAAAAGTTAAAAAAAACAAAAAGTAATTAGTGCTAATCAAACCCTAAATCCATTTAAATGGATTAGCACTTAATTACAAATCCAGCCATTAAAACTAGTTGCAATTTGGCACACAAGTTCTACTTAATAGGTTAATTAATTAGAACTTAAGTTTACTAAAATCCACGAAGTATAAATCCTAATTTTTACTAATCATGCTTTAACAAAATTAGGGCATAACTATAATTTTAAAACTCAGAAAAATAATCTACCTAGCACGTGCATTCTACTCAACATAAGGAAACTAATGGCACTATAAATATGCAATTTGGTTAAGTAAAACTACTAAAATACCCTAATTAAGGTTCACTGTAATTAAGCAACAATTAAATATCTAACCATCAGATGTTAATTTTTATTTTATATTTTGGTTCCTGATATTTTGTTGATCATTTTCATATATAATATTATAGGGTTTGGACTAGTGGATTAAAAGTTATTCAATTGATACATTCTATATTTTTATTTAATTAAATTCTTATGAATTGAATAATTGATTTATTTTCCTTAAGGAAAATAATTCCAATTATTCGAATTTTATTAAAACGGGCTCGGCCCATTAGCCGAACCGCGCGGGTCGACTGG
Source organism: Gastrodia elata (assembly GCA_016760335.1). Classification (NCBI taxonomy): domain Eukaryota; kingdom Viridiplantae; phylum Streptophyta; class Magnoliopsida; order Asparagales; family Orchidaceae; genus Gastrodia; species Gastrodia elata. The sequence goes on along the minus strand of CM028681.1, from coordinate 11,069,688 downwards.
GGCCCGAAGACCCGCGACTATCGCACCGCGCGGGTCACGGGATGACCCGACCCGCATAGTACCTTCATCCTTGTGCCTTCGTCTCGACGGAGAGGTCGATTAGGGGAACCCTAATCTCCGAATTCCGGCACCTCCTAACCATAGAAGGACCCGCATTTGATCGCTACACGATCACCGTGATCAGATGCACTGAACGGAACCAGAAGCCCTCTGTAAGATGGTCCGAATCGGCCGGACCTTACTCACCCGAGGGCTCCTCCATTGGAGCTACTGTGGGGAGACAATTCTTCACTCAGAGGCCACGCCAGACCCCGGACTTGATCTCTGCACCATCAGGGAGGTGAGGCGGATCGAAGCCCTCTGGTCTTAGGGTATGGGATGGTCTGGATCGCTGGGTCCTTACTCGACTGAGATGATCTTTAACTTTAACCCGATCGATCGGGGCTAACATAGATCTTAATCTCGATACCATTAGGTTCGGGAAAATAATACGAATGCATACGCATTAAAAGAAAGAATGTTCGAGCCTCATTGGCTTGAAACCAGCAAACGGGAGTACCTGGATTCTCGGGCAAGCTCGGGGTGACCGTCTGAGGGCTCGGCTGGCCTTGGCTGTACTTTCAGACACTGCAAAGGATCCTGAACACCAGGAGAGCCTACTATCAGCGGTTCAGGAGCTACTGGATTGCTTTCTCGAGCTCTGGAGTTTAGCAATGGCAAGAGGGAAGGCAGTGGCAATTCGAGGGAAGTTGAGCAGCAAAGGGACAAAGGAGGGATTCCTGAGGCTATAAATAGCCTCAGGCGAGCTTAGGGAAGCTTCTGGAGGGCTAGCTCAGGATGGAGAGGACCCGAGAGGTCGGGCCATGGCCGAGCTCTCAAATTTCCAATTCGAGATCGGCCAGGTCACGAGGCCCGAATGGGGTCTCTAACCATTCCTGGGAAGTTCCTAATGGCTCTGCTGAGCTGGAGGCGCGAGTGGCAGATCTGATGGGCAGCTGGCAGTACGGGAAATTTCCCTGTCGGGCGCGGGCATGGCGAAGATGAAGGTCCACAGTGCCGGAACCTTCGGATGCCGTCTGATCGAGACGGTGCTACGGCTGGGATCGCTCGGATCCTAACGGCCGATTGCGGGAGTGATCCTGGCCCTAGGATCCACGGGATGGATCCAACGATGGATCCGCGGTCTAGCGAGATCAAATCCCGACCGTTGGTTAAAAGGCGCGACGGCTAAATGTGCGGGACTCCGCTGTCGCATGACCCGGGCTCCGCAGCAGATCGCCCGCGGTCCGCACAGCGGATCCGACTGTTTAATCGGGTAAAAAGGTAAAATTGCAAATTTGAAATGTTAGGAACCCTTTTGTGCAATTAGACCATTTTAAATTAAATTGAATTATGGCCTAAATGATCTCAAAATTGTACCAAATTTTCACCTTTAGGTAATTTGGGGGTAAGGAATTCAAAAATATAATTAAAATTTAATTATGAGATCAAAATATTTTAGGTCTAATCTAGGGTATCTAGACTGATCAAATTATCATTTTGGACTTAGAGAAGTCCAATAGACTTCAAATTTTTTAGATAGGTTCAGTTTAATGTTCTATAAGTAATGGTATTTAAAATTGATTATGTTACTTATAATTTTAGCAAGGTAAAAATCTAGGGTTATTACAGACTCCCCTACTTAAGAATGATGTCGTTCTCGATATCATCTCAAGAGAGAAGATAAGCAAGAAGAGTTTGAAGAACAGAATAAGACTTAGAAAATTAATAGGTACCTGGAGTTTCAAAAATATGAGGATACTTCATCCTCATATCCGCCTCCTTCTCCCAAGTAGATTATTCTAAAGAGTGATTCTTCCATTGAACCTTCACCATTGGAATTGAATGATTTCTCAGCTGCTTTTGATCATGAGCTAAGATCTTAATTGACTCTTCTGCATAAGAAAGGTCCGGTTGGAGAGATACCACCGATAATTAGATTAAGTGAGATGGGTTACGAATACATTTCTACAGAGATGAGATGTGGAAGACATTCTGGACGACAGAGAAATCTTCAGGAAGCTTTAATCGATAGGCTGCAGAACCGATCTTTTCTAATATCTGAAATGGTCCGACATAGCGAGGACTTAGTTTCCTGACCACACTGAAACGATATACGCCATTCATTGGACTGACTTTAAGGTACACAAAAGTTCCCACATCAAGGTCCAGAGCACGATAATGAGTATCCTGATAATTACTTTGGCTATTTTGAGCTGCTTTGATCCTCTATTGGATCAGTTGAATCTTACGATCTGTTTCTTCCACTGGATCAGAACCATAAAGCTGCACACTACCATCTTCAGACTATGCTAACAGAGTACTGCATTTTCTTCCATACAGGGCTTCATATGGAGCAATGCCTATACTTGCCTGAAAGCTGTTATGGTATGCAAATTCTACGAGAGGAATGTGATCTTCCTAGAAACCTCCAAAATCCAGTATACAGAGGTGAAGAAGATCTTCATAAACTTGATTGACTCTTTTCGTTTGACCATCAGTCTGAGGATGGAAAGCAGTACTCATGGCTAGAGTGGTCCCCAATTCCTGATGCACTGCTTGCCAAAATTTAGAAGTGAAACGGCTATCTCGATCAGACACGATAGATCTTGGAATTCCATGGATCCTAATAATTTCCTTGATGTACAACCTTGCCAATTTCTCCACAGAATCAGTCTGCCACATAGGAATAAAATGCGCTGATTTGGTCAATCAATCGACAATGACCCATATTGAATCAACACCGGATCTTGCTTTAGGCAATCCCATAACAAAATCCATAGAAATGTCGAACCACTTCCATTCAAGAATTGCTAGAGGATGGAGAAGTCCTCCAGGCTTTTGGTGTTCAGCCTTGACTAAGTTACAAGCGTGACATTTTGCAACAAACTCCACCAAACTTTTCTTCATTCCATGCCATCAGAATGCTTTCTTCAGATCTTGATACATCTTGGTGCTACCAGGATGTACTTGGTAACCTAAATTGTGACCTTCTACTAGAATTTCTTGCTGCATGGATTTGGGAATCCATAGATGATCCCCCTGATAAATTTCATTATCTCGAAGCTGAAGATCAAAATGACGACCACTCTCGATGTCAACTTTAAACTTCAGGTAGTCTTCGTCCTTGGTTTGTGAAATGGAGATGTCATGATAAAATATGGGTTCAACTGAACTCATGGATATTAATGTACTTAGCATGTCACCACGCACTGGCCTGATTTTCGAACTTCCGAAATTCTTCTTCCAGAGGACTAGATTGTATTAAAGAAGATAGAGTAGTATGATGACTAAGTGCGTCTGCTACGACGTTCACTTTTCCAGGATGATATTAAATGTTTAGATCATAATCGCTTATTAGTTTGAGCCATCTCCGCTGTCGGCAATTCAACTCACTCTAGGTGAAGATGTACTTCAAGCTCTGATGATCGGTGAATATGGAACACTGGATGCCATACAGATAATGACAGTAGATTTTTAGGGCAAAAACCACAACTGCTAATTCGAAGTCGTGGACAGGATAGTTGTTTTTGTGTGGTCTTAACTGACGAGATACATAGGCTATAACTCTTCCTTCCTGCATCAAAACACATCCCAATCCTATTCCGGATACGTCAGTATAGACTTGGTAATTCAGGCCTTCTTTAGGTAAGGCAAGAACTGGTGCAGAGGATAAAGCATCTTTCAGAGTTTGGAATGCTTTCTCACATTATGGGCTCCAGGCGAACGGTACTGTTTTTTGAGTCAACTTAGTGAGAGGAGATGCGATTTGCGAGAAGCCTTTGACAAACTTCCTATAGTAACCTGCCAAACCCAAGAAACTTCTAATGTCGGTCACTGATTTTGGTTGTGACCAATCTTGAAACGCTTACTTTACTTTGAGCTAGCTTTTGGCACTTTAGGAATCGTTTTAAAATATTATCTAGACCATTGCAGCCTTTCTTCCCATATCTAATTCAGTTTAATATTGTCATTGCTTCTTTTATAATCCATATTTGGATAATGAAATACGGTGGATATCAATTAGTCTATAGTTATGAATCTTGCATTAGTGAAACATGTCAGCTGATCATCAACTAACTATTGATGACAACATGAAATGGGTGCAATATAAGGATGATTTATGTAAGCAAATGTGGGATCACAAGACTCATTTGGGCTACTAGTGATTTGTAAAATATTGTTCATGCAAAATTCATGCGGAAGAATTCAATATGAGATGTCTTTTCAATGATGTTACTTTTTTATTAATTTATATTTGTTGTGTTCTTAACTATTTAGACCCACATTTTTTAGTTTCAGTACTTTATTCAAACGATAATAAATATACAAGTACAAAAAAAATATTCGACGTATAGAATTTGTAGTTTTATGATCTTTTTATTAGTTAATGAATCATTATTTGGTTAGTTGAATGATTTATGCTAGCAAATGTGGGATCGCAAAACTCCTTGGGCTACTAATAATTTGTAAAATAGTTTTGATGTTGGCATAACAAAATATATTATTGCAATGATACTTAAAATTTAAATGTTAATATTTTTGACATTGATGTGCAGATTGTATGAACTATAAGCTTCCCATTCGTAAGAAATCCAATAAAATAAATAACACTGAAAATATCTTATACGAGAGACCTGAAAGTAGTTATGGGAAGGGCTAAAATTATTTATTGTGGCATCCTATATTAATAAATGAACTTCTTAAGATAATGGCTAAGATGAGCACTGATTATAGTTTCATATCTAATGGTCAATGAAAAACAACTGCATATGCTTAAGTTGCAAGAAAATTAAATGATATGTTCAACAATCCAGGTGTAACGACATATCATGTTATTCAATAAGTTAGGAGCCAAAGATGTGGATGGGACATCATTCAGAAGATGAGATGTTTGTCAGGTGCTAGTTGGGATGAAAGTGAAAAGATTATTAAGATTGGTCAGTTGGAGGTAGTCCAAGTTTCTCAAATATTTTATTATAGCACATTACTTCAAATATAATTTTTATTAGAATTATTAACTCATAAATTACTTATATGCATGATACGACTTGATTTTTGAATATACCAATACTTGATTATGATCTTTTTGAAATGATAGAGGTGAAGGGCATGCAACAAGACGTTGGGTGCATTACAACAATGACTTTTTCATAAATATGAACATGTCATTATTCTTGAAGATGAACATGATTTCTCAAGTGATTTTCAACATTCACAACCATATCACACTGAAGACAATATTGGGGATGATGACTACATATAACAACAAACAGAGGAAAACAAATTTTCTAGGATTGCTTCAACTTTAGAAAAGTTCATTAATAAGGGTAAAATAAGTCGTGATGAGCTCTACCGCAACACAAAAGTACCCAGTGTTTGATAATAAGTCCAATATCAAAAACTATTACATACCATACTACAGTTTAAGGGAAAAGGATTCAAATTTGCATAATCTTGATGTTAGATGACATCCCACAGATCCTTAGTGAGCAGAACTGCTCCGCTAACAGATCCTAGGTGAGTACAATGCTCCGCTAACATATCCTAGGTGAGCACAACAATTTGTAAACAGATCCTAAGTGAGCACAACGCTCCGCTGATGTAGTAATATATTTATGCGATTCATGATATGATAATGTTTTAATAATTGAATGTTTTTAAATCATTTAAGAATTTTAAGATAATCAAAACAAAAGTAAATATCTATTTTCCTCCACAAATCAAAAGTTAACTAAATAATCAGTCAAATTTTATTTTAATTCCACTGAATTTAATATTTAATCAACTTACAATTTTATAACATCCTAAATCATCATGTGTGAATAGTACATATGCATGATTTGTATGTCATAGGGAGGGTAACTTTAAACACTTAATTTATTTAACTGCACTTACCAATGCGTATAAGGGTAAGGGACAGAATTATTTTACAATTTATTCTCTCAAACAAAATTATTAAATTCTCAACATATAGCACACTATGGATTTGGGATATTTATACTGAACCTAAATAATTGCCTAAAATAAGACCAAAACTCTATAACTCTATTCAGATTAAATCAACTAATTCCATGTTCTACTGAATAAATAGGTTTTATGGATATGTACTACAATCTCCATATGATAGCACTAAAGTTCTCATTCTGACAATCTATTTAATGGACAAGGAATGACAAGCTAATAAATCCTTTCTTCATTATGGTAAGTCATGCATAAATGGCTCCAAGGGAGTGACATAATAATCATTTAATTTAGGATACTACTACAAGGGATAATCTCAATACAGTATCTTTAAGTTATTATACCATAGAGTATAGGGAAAATCTTATATATTTGTTAAGGTCTAGCTAAGGTCCTACCTCAAAATAAGACAAATAAGGCATTCTTACTTTAAAGTAGCATATTTAAAGAAAAAGTATTCACATAGACTTAAAACTATCATTATACCTTAAGGGTTTAAGGCTGCTCATTATCGTATTTATGTTACAAGTAGATTTTAAGAAAATAAAATAATGAAACCTTATGCATATTTACAAGTTAAATCATGTGATATAGATGCAAAAGTCAAGCATATAATTCCTCTGATTATGACTTAATCATAAGCACATGAATGGTGGGATAAATTATGTGAACTATTAGGAGTTAATTGCTTTGCAAATCAATCCTATTTTAGAGATCAATTTATGCTAATTATCTTACTTTAGAGAAAATCAAGGATCTTAAGTTTTAATCAAGATGATTAATCACATGAGCTATTATCAGATTTAATTCTTCAAGTTTGTTAGCCCATAATCAATATAAAATCAGCAAATGATAGCTAAGTCTATGCAAAGTCAGAAGGAACTCTACAAAATCAGTAAATGCAAATTGTAAGCTTACATTATTTGGAGAACTTAATTAAAACTAATTTGACATAATTAAAGGTTTCACATGCAAAATTAATTTACTTATTCATTCTTGGAAGAATTAGTAATAGTTCTTTTTTATTTAATTCAAACACATAAATAAACTAATTAGGGTTTCACCATAATTAGAAGAGATTTAATAGTCAAAGATTTTCAAATCAGATTGTGTTGCTTACCAATGCATTTCCTACTGCTTGATAATCATAATAATACTAAATTTATTATTTTTAGAAAGTGATTAAGATCAATTAGCATTAATTGATTTATAAAGTGATTAGTACTTTGAAATCAAAATAAAATTTAGAATATAAATCTAATTTAACCAGTTGATTCTAAATATCCAAGAGAACATTCAGAGGCTAAGACATGCCATTTAAGCTAAGTAAACACCATAATTATCGCTAATTATGCAAATTTGGGATTAAGGAATAATTAATAAAAATTGATTCTAAATATTAAGTCAGCAGTGGGAATATATTCTACATGCCATAATTAATATTTGGAAATTAGAATCAAGGCATTTGGACAAGTATAAGTGCTAATATTTAGTAATAAAGGTATTTGAGTATTTAAGCAAAATTAAGAAAATGTTTCACAGAAATTAAAATATTTTTGTATATTATTGCTCATTGCATATTTCTTAACAAAATGATATATAATTTTATATAGTTTGGAACTAAGATGACATAGTTATTCAATCAATTTATTCTGAATCTTCTTAGTTAAGATTTGAATTTCTGATTTATTTTCCTTATGAAAAATAAATCCAAAATCCTTTTAATTAAAACAAAGACAACCCGTTTAAAAAGGCATGGGTCGGCCAGGCCTGACAGACCGTTTTTGTCACACTGCGCAGATCACAGGTCAGCCCGACCCGCACTGTGTCTTTGTCTTCCTCCTGCCTTCCCCAACATTAGAAGATTTAAAGCTAGGGTCCGAGCCAAATTGTCGAGTGCCCCAGCCACACCATGGCCCAAATTTAATTGCTACATGATCTGGAGGTCGTGGCGTGTCGAACACACCCAGAAGCCCTCTATGAGGAGGCTGGAGGCGTTCGAACCATACTCACCCGAGGACCTCTCTTAGGGTTTACTGTGGGGATCAAATACTCCCCACAAAGCCAATTAAAATGCATGGGCCCGGTCCTTACACCTTCTCGGAGGTGAGGCAGATTAAACCCTATGGACATGAGGTGGGATGTACCCAGATTCTAGGTCCTTACTTAGACACAGTATAATAACCCTGGTTGTTATCATAGCTAAACCTAAATTAATGAAGCTAAATCAAGCTTTAATTTTGATTCCATTAGATTCAATGGGTCATTTAAACCTAACCATAGAAGTTTGAAATCAATCAGAGCTAAAATAGAAAATTTGGTATTTTTGGCTATTTTTAAGTTCTGAAAATACTTAAATTAATTTGATCTCCAAATCAAAAACTGATTTCATTTTTGAATTCCTCATATCCTAATTAGCTAAGAGTGAATTTTTGGGAATTTTTGGAGCTCATTTGGTCATAAATTGGATTTAGAATATTTAAGAATAATTATATATTATTTAATTGGTTTTATTTATATTTAAATTAAATTTTAATTAAAAATAAAATGGCGGGATGTGCTGTCGGGACCGCGGCAGATCCGCGGCGGGGTCCCGACAGCGGGGCATCGAGTGGAGCCACCCGATGCAATAGCACGCATCCTAATGCTCTTGATCCAACGGCTCTTATGACGCGCGCCGTGATCAAATTCCTGCCACTCGATCGACATCTTCCATCCGATGTTCGAGATCATCTCCGCAGTTCTGTTAATCAGGAGCTGCATCAGACCGTCGATCCTCAACGGTCTCGCGATCAGACGCTGGAGACAGACCCTGCCACTGTGGATCATCGTCTTCACCCGATCGCCAGCCCGACAAAAAATCTGCTCGTACTGTGCCACGCCAGCGCTGTCCCCCACTCCTACTTGTCTTGTCCCATGAACCGTTAGGATCTTCCGAGAATGGCGAGTCTAGTAGTGCGACCCGAGAGACCTGGACCTTCCCAATTTCAAAAAATGGTGAGGACCCTCGGCTGAGCCTCTTCTCCTAAGCTCGAGCTCTGGAAGCCACCCCCATAGCTCCTTCAGCCTATAAATACCTCCAGAGATTCACAGTGAGTCCTTTTGCTCACTGTGAACCCTCAATTGGCAGCTAAAGTCCTTGGAGCTCCCGTCTAACCTCGGTGAATTCCCGGTGTTCCCGAAGCTTAGAATCGCTGATAGAGGGTCCGTATGGTGTTTAGACCCCCTGTGAACCTTTGTTTATCATCTAGGGAGCTTGGAGGCACTTCAATTTCCCTCAGCCGAGCCTACAACCTGTCTTTAGGTACAGCCTCTTTGCCATTGAATTCTGTTGATTCAATCCTCTATTTTATATTTGAACTAAGCCTCTAGATGTCGCCTAGGTTGCCGTAGTCACTTAGGAAACCTAGTGTGATTGTCCATAGGGTTTGGACTAGCCTAATTTGATCCTTCAATTGTCCGGTCTATGCCTCGAGCTCACATCCGAACTCGAGTAAGGACCTAATGATCCAGGGTACCCCAAGGCATGTGGCCAGAGGGTTTCGATCTGCCTCACCACCAGGATGGTGTAGGGATCGAGCTCTGGCCAAATGGTTGCCTCTGTGAGGAGAATTTACTCCTCACAGTAAATCCTAACAGTCTGCGATGAAGGTGTCTCGGTCGAGTAGCATCCCACTGATCCAGAGGGACCCAGATGGGGGTTCTTATCTCAGTCAATGTGCCTTAGTCTCCTGAAGGTGTAGCCGTCAAGAGTTAGGCGTGGCGTGGCCGAAGAATGGAGAATTTCGGCGTCGAAGTTCCATTAGGGCGGAGCCCATCGAGGTGAGGAAGACGAAGTCACGGGTCGGGCGGACCCGTGACCTGTGCCTTTTGATTTCGGGCCATGGCTATTAATGAATTATAAAACGATATTTTCTAGGGTTATTAATTTAATATATCGAATCCTATAGTTTTAATTTAAATAAAAATACAGATTAAATTAATTAAATAACTTTAGTTTTACAGATCCAAATGGTATGCTCCAATATACCATTTGAATTAGAAAATTACAAAAAATTTGAATATAAAATAAAATCACAAATCCAATAGTTGGATTTAAAATAATTGATTAAACCTTTTCTATTTTTTATTAAATCATAATAAATTCAATTAATAACCAAATTAATTGATTAAGGGCTCTGATTGCTCAGTAAACCTTAGAGAACAATTTCAAACCCTTAAAAACCAATTTTGGACACTTAATTTTCTTAATCACTCCTTAATCACCCAAATTAGGGATTAGTGACTTAAACCCTAATCTAGTCTCTGATTTTGAGCAATTTAATCCCTAATGCTATCCTAAGTCTATTGCAACCTATGGGTAAGGCTGGATTGCCCTAGAATGACTTAAATTCACTAATCATCATAATTGGCTTAAATGTGTGATTAATAATAATTAGCTTAATTAAGTTGTCAAAACCTAAGTTAAGTGTGTTTCCCACTTTATTAATCCATATGAAACACATTAAAATAGATTAGATTTAATTTGGATAACTAAATCCTAAAATCCCAATTTTAGCCTTAAAAGGGGCATTTATCCATATTAATACATTATTAGTTTAAGAGTTCAGAGAACATTAAAATCTAACTGAGGATAATTTACTGAGTTTCTCCCAAGATTTAAGGGGTACTTAAATCTTAAGTGATCCTAAAGAAGTCACTTGGCCTTAATACTTGGATCTAATAAATTCAATGGTTAAATCTCACTTTAATAAGTTCAATTTAGTTAGTTATGAACTTAAATGCCAAAAGAGATGCAATTAGTAAAGTCTGAGATAAAAACTTAACTTAAGTCTATAGTGATCAAATAATCAGATTTTAGATTTTAGATCTTAGACTTTAGATCTTCTACTTGAATTGAATTAGCTCCAATTGAACTTCCTTAAATGATTTATTGTTTAATCCTTTGAAACCTGCTATGTGGGTATCGGATGATTCAATCTATAAGGTAATGAAATTATCTAAAAGGTTGAATATAAATCTTAGATTCTCAAGTTCTTAATTAATTATTTTATCTTATGATCAGTAGAATAATCTTTCACTAAGTTCTTAGTTCTCAGATCTTTTCAGCTTACAGGATTATTTATCCTTAACTTAGGGATAAAGTGTGAACCCTAGATCCTAGTCAGGACACCACCTTGGACTTAGGATCTGAACACCAAAGTGGGCTTAAGTCCAAAATTCCTAAATCTTGATTTACTTAATCAATATTTGGGTAAGAGAGTAAAATATTAATAAATTAGGTCATTGATTTATTTACTTAAACCTTATAGTCATCACATGATTTTGGATTATAACTTGTTAAGTTCTAATATTAACTTTAAGGACGTAAATCTGAGATTCTACTCGATAGCTAGATATTGGAGATCCTAAACTTGTACCTTCTCAGAGTAGTTAGATTAGATAAATATACAACAGCAGATATCACATAAGTCTAGATTGAGTCTCTTACTTACTTTGACTAGATTTGCTTGGCATACCTTAGATATTGAGCCTCCTTGAGCATAATAAGAGGACATAGGGTATGGATAATACATCCTAAGTTAGTGTTTGTAAAGCATATCATTCATCTGGTTCTTGCAATACTTTCAGCTAGTAGAGTATGTCCTAGCTTAGTCTGCTTCTTCAGTATTAGTATTATATAGGATGGACTCAGGCCTAGCAGATTTGGATGTCTAGGCTGGATATTGATTGATCTTGGAGGCCCTGTATGGCTTATTGCTACTATAGTTTGACTTTTCAGTCTTGTTTTCTTCTTGCCTTGTCGCATGCTTCAGTGGCCTTACTTACAGTACTTGCTTGCTTTGCCTCATATCTCAGTGGCTTTACGTTACATAGCTTGCTCTGCTTTTACCACATGTCTCAGTGGCCTTTTCTTTTCTTTGGCATTAATTAGCATGTTGTATGTATATTCCGATGGCTTACTTATGTATATTGGCATGTTTAGGATGTTAGAATTTCATGTTATATTCAGCACATGTATTCTCTTATAATCAACACATTTCAATGTGATTATAAGCATGTTAGGTTCAGAATTGTATTATAGTTGCTGTTACTTTTAGCTTTTAGCCTCACCTTGTTTATTTTGCATTGTATGCTATTTTACATACTAATTGTTTGCTATAAATGGATAGTTTATAGTTACCCCATTTCTTCATAGCTTGTCGCACCCATAATTAGCTTACATGCTTAGTAAATTTAAATGTGATATCTTTAAATACTTAGTTCATTAAAATAGCCTAAAATATACTTAGACAATTGTCTAACTATAATCTTTTTATTTTGTTGGCTATGGCCCTAACATTTGTGATACCGACAAATATAAGATTCAGACTTGTTCGTGGGCAGTGCTGCAGGAGAGGAGCTCATTCAGGAGGAGGACCTTGCTGTTGCAGTTTAGATAGATTTTGCATTTCTTTTCAGTGAGATTGAGAGACATTTGCATTTTCTTTTAAATTTAGTTTATAATGATTAATTCTGGATTTATTTCATTTTTGCATTATAATAAGTTACTATATTCTTTTTTTTTTCTCTACTATGTTGTGCTTGTGGATTTTATTACACACCTATTACTTCCGCCACTTTGATATTTGTATGTATATTGATGAATGTTTATAGCATTCTTGTGACAAGTACTTGGCTTAAGGCAAGTTGGGTTTTCACCTATTTTTACTTAAGCTGGAGATTTGCCACAGTTGAAGCACTGTACTTCCTATTATCAGTACGGGGGCCCCACACCCAGCCTTTTGAAGGAGTCCCAGCCCAATTAATTATATCGATGGATCAGAGCTAACCCAGACCTCAAGAGTATTAGCATTGAGTTTGATTAACCTACGCATGCAATTACGAGTCGAAATAAAGTGATGCTACGCCTACTCAATTCGGCACATAGATGAAGGTACCTGGTCAGACGGGAGAATCAACATTTCAGTGATTACAGAGGATTGAAACTTGGCAGTACCATAGGAGCTGGCTAGAGGACCTAAATACTAGGTTGCACCATCATTTTATACGAACTAAAGTTGGGGATCGTCATGAGAGCTTGTGAACAGCCGGGAGTGGAAATTGGAAAGAAGGCCAATTATGATTTCACATTGAGAAAACATCTCATTGGGCGATTGCTGAGGCTATTTATAATCTTAGAGGAGTGTTGGGGGTATAATTGATGGGTTGGATTGACCCGACAGCTCGGATCTGTGAGGATCTCTCGAAGCTTCCAATAGAAGGATATCAGGCCTAGGGTGTAGCGCCCTGTCCCATCGCCATGCGCAAAAGGTAAGTGTAATTCATAGTTTGGCAGCGGAATGGTGCACTACTCGGGAACGGTGGGCCATATAAGTAAAACCCATCTTCCCGGATATGCTAGAGAGACGGAACCATACTGAATGGTTACTGACTCAACACGACATAAGGTCCAAGGGAACGAGAAGGAACCCATATACGTTATAAAATGTATCAGCGTTTCCAGTACGCCGATCACATCACAATACTATGTATAGCAGTATAACAGAGTGCGGAAGCTAAAAGCAAAACATTCAGAATACATTCATCTCAAGCAATAGTAAGTGTCCATCTTAGAAAAGAGAAGCAAAAAGTACATCCAGAGTTTATTACAAACTATTAAAATGCAGAAATGTAAGGAGTCTATCTAAAATGCTGGAAAGAACTAGAAAGTAAAAGTAGGTGCTCGATCCCCTACAGCTCCAATTGCTCCTTTTGAGTCTCTGGTACATCCTCCTGTCATGTCTCCAAAAACTGCTCATGATCTAGCAAATTGCTGGATCCCAAAAGTACCCTGTGTTAGACAAGAAGTCTAACACATCGAAACTAGCTATGCAAAGCTAAACTAAACATAACAAATATATAAGTAACGTAAAGTAACAGTGCAGAAAAACTGTAAAGGCACCAAATAATTGAAACTGTAAAGGCTAAGCAAGGTAAAACTGCATCAAAACTAAATACTGAAAGTAAATGAAAATACCAGATGCTCATACATCAATGTGAAAGGAATGTCAAATGCTGAGAAGGATGCTATAAGCTGCACTATATGCCACTGAAACAATGCTCATAAATATGCTATACCATGGTATATCACAGAACTATCACTAAATGTTTATGAGTAGTACGGTCCAATGTAAGCACAACAGTTAGGAAGTCAGTATGGTGACGCAGATGCACCCTAAAATTCCCTACTCTGTGTATATAACATTCCATATCTCATACTGTATCACTGATAACCATGTGTCACAATAGAAGGAATGAGTTCAACTCATGTTTATGCTTATGCTTATGCCATTATGTTAAATGAATGAGAAATCCTAAAATCCATGAAGAATATAGTAAGAAATAATAATGAATCCTAAGTCTCCACTGTGCAGAATCCTGCTAAAAAGGATTTTGACTCCAAATTTCTAGATCGATATTTGGTTAAAGTTGCTTATTTACTTAAAGATCACTAGGCAGGGTGATTGTATACACATATTAAATATGCTGCAAAGATAGAACTCACTACATTTAGTTTGATTACGCCACCCTAATAAAGCGATCTTCGTTAGGAGGCACCATCCGATGATGGCTTTGTATCTCAAACTAAGCATTAAGTCACTAAACTCACAATCATACTTAGTGTCTTAAGGAAGGTGAATCCCGTTACTTAGTTTATTTGAGCCAAACCTTTTGAAGCGATCTTCGCTAGGAGGAATTGCTCGTTGGCAACTTGTCTTTCAATTAAACTAAGGAAAGTGTACCCATTTAATACACTCTTACGATTGATTGATTTACTCTAAGCGAGGTTACATCTGCCTAAGCCTGTAGGATAGCAACAAAGATAAATCTCACTTAGAGTGACTCAACCAATCCAGAATATTACTGGGGACCAGTAATATGGGTATACTATACTACACTACCTAATAATCAAGGTTCAATCAAGTTTATTTAATAGAATAAGGATTTATCAAAACTATAAGTCCTAAGCTAATAGGTAAGTCCTATACAAAGTTTCATCAAGTGAATGTGATCCAAGATCACTTAATATGGATTATACCATAAGGAGATGTATCTCTTCTAATGTCTTAAGTGATTACTACCACAAGGAGAATAGATTAATCTCTAAGGTGATGGGATCTTCTATACTTCTACCTCAAGGATTCATACAAGGCCTCCTACCTCATGATATATGAATTTAGGTCTTTTAAATAATTCAAGACAATTTTATGAAGAGATACTCAAGATTCTCTCTTCTAAATGTTAACATTAATCTCTTAGGTTCTTTTTCATAATTAGGTTTAAGATGATTTGATCAGATGATTAAATTATCTGATAACACTCAATCTAAGATCATGGGATCTAAATCAGGAATATTTTTAAGGCTTAGATCACTTGATTAATCAATATGATTTTTATTAAACTTCTTATGCTAGTCCTCTTACTTAAGAGAAAATCAGGGATCTTAAGATTTGATTCCGATCAAGAAGTCACATAGGATTATTATTAACCCTAATTTGTCTAATTGAATGTTTAGAATCAATAATAAATCAAATGCATTGTTGGAGAATGTTCAGTTCAAAAATGTTAAAATCAATATTAATTAAGTTAGGGTTCTTAAGGATTTGGACTCTCCTTAAGTAAATTAGGGTTTGATCCCTTCTCATGCCTTAAGAAAAATCAAGTTATGTATTTAAGATCAATATCAAATCAGTGGATTGATTATGTATTATTGGTGGCAATCTCAGACTTAGATCAAGTCTTAGAAGCTTGATCCAAATCTTAAGATTTCTTAAGTTAATTAAGATAATTAAGATTCTATATCTTTGAATTTATTCAGCATACTTAATAAGTTTATAAGCATGAATTCAGTTCATTTACTTACTGTCATAAGTCAATTTGATAAATCAAGTTCTAAAATAAAGGTTACTTAGTGCTAATCAAACCTTAATTCCAACCAAAAAGGATTAGCACATAAGTATAAATCCAACCATTTAATTCTCATGAAATTTGGCATGTAAGTCCTACTTAATCACACAAGTAATCAGAGCTTAAGTTTGCTAAGATCCAATGAGTATAAACTCTAAAATTGACAAATCATAATTTAACAAGATTAGGGCATAACTAAAATTACAGAACTCAGAAAAATATACTACTTAGCACATACAATCTAATTAACATCAGTAAACTAATAACACCCTAAACATGCAATTTGGATGAGTAAATTTACTAATATGTCCTAATTAAGATCCACTATAATTAGGCAATAATTAAAGATCTAACCATCAGATGCATGATTTTTTTGGATATTTAGATTTTTGAGATTTTTTTGATTATTTTCATATATAATATTATAGGATTTGAACCAGTGGATTTAAAGTTATTTAAATAATACATTCTGTATTTTTATTTAATCAAAATCCTATGATTTGAATAATTGAATTATTTTCCTTAAGGAAAATAATTCCAAAATTTCGATTTAAATAAAACGGCTCGTCCCGAATTCAAAACGCGCGGCTCAATCGGGGCCCGGGAGACCAGGCACTGTCGCACCGCGTGGGTCGTGGGTCAACCCGGCCCGCACAGTGCCGTCGTCCCCGTTCCTTCGTCCCGACGGATAGAGCCGTGTGGGGAACCATAATCGCCAAAATTCTGGCGCATCCAGGCCACGGCTCGGCCAGCATTCGATCGCTACTCCATCACCGTGGTCAGATGCGTCGATTGGGACTCGAAGCCCCTTGTGAGACGGTCTGGATCAACCATACCTTACGCACCCGAGGATTCCTCCATTAGAGTTACTGTGGGGAGATAATTCTCCCCGCAGAGGCCATGACAGACCCCGGGCTCGATCCCTACACCATCAGGGAGGTGAGGCGGATCGAAGCCCTCTGGTCTGGGGGTCTGTGGTGGTCTGGATTGCTGGGTCCTTACTCGACCGAGGCGATCCAGGAGAAATTTGACCCGATCAGTTGATTCTATCGATCGAGGCTAACCTAGACCCTAATTATAATATGGCTGGGTTCGTATCAAATGGAATAAGGTTTGAGCCTTATTGGCTCAGGACCTGCAACTGGAGTACCTGGTTTCGTCCGGAAGCTTGCGGAAGGTGAAGAGATCTCCTCTTGGCTCACCGAGCTGCCTTAGATCTCTCTGAGAGTTCCTGAACTCTAGGAGACTCTCCTATCAACGATACGCAGCCTGGAGGAAGCCTAGCTGCTCGGGAATTCAGCAATGGCGACGGGTTAGCAGAGGCTTCGATTGACCAGCAAGGGTCAGTTGAGGCGAAGCTGGGGCTATTTATATCCTTGGCTAAGCTTAGGGAAGCTTCTAGAGCTACTAGCTCGGGCCGGGGGTGGCCCGAGGGGTCGGGCCTTGGCCGAGCTCTCAAGTTTCCAATTTGAGCTCGGTCGGGTCGCTAGGCCCGATTGGGGGCTCCCTGTCATAACGGGAAGGATCCCAATGGCTCGCTAAGGTGGCGCGGGGAGTGGGGGACAAGCTGGACAGCTGGCAGTACGGGGATTCTCCCTGTCGGGTGCGCGATCGGGAGGAAGACGATGATCCACAGTGCCGGGTGCCCTGGATGCCGTCTGATCTATCCATCAAAAGGCACTACGGCTGGGATCGCCCGGATCCTAACGGCCCATCGCAGGAGCAATCCTGGCCGTAGGATCCACTGGACAGATCCAACGACGGATCGGCGGTTCCGCGGGATTGAATCATAACCGTAGATTGAAAAGGTGAAACGGTCAGATTCACGGGATGCCGCTGTCGCATGACCCGGGCTCCGCAGCGGATTGCCCGCGGTCCGCACAGTGGATCCCAGCCGTTTATTCAGGTAAATGGGTATATTTGCAAATTCAAGTTGTTTGGAACCCCTTCATGCAATTAAACCATTTTAATTTAATTTGGATTATGGTCCAAATGTATTCAAAATTATATCAAATTTTCACCCTTCGCTAATTTGGGGGTGATGAATTTAAAAATGCAATCAGATTTTAATTCTGAGATCAAAATATTTTGGGTCTAGATTAAGGCATCTAGATTGATCAAATTGCAAATTTGACTTAGAGAAATTCAATGGACTTCAAATCTTCTAGATAGACTTAAATTAATGTTCTAAGGGCAATTATGCTAAAAATTGATTAAAAAATCTTTATTTTGCATGGTAATAACTTAGGGTTGTTACATAGGGTGTGGCGCCCGCCCCATAATCTACAAAATTATACCTTAAGGAGAGGCGTGCCACTCTGGCAGATCTCTCACTTATCATTGGATTAGATGTAAACCACAATCCACTAATACGGGAGAGGTATGCTCATAATACGTACAATATAAATCAAACACTAAGTAAATATAACTCAGAGTGTGGAAGCAAAAAAAAGTAAATAGTACATCCAATTTTTCACAATATATAGAGGGAATGTAATATACAACTTAGGATAATTAGTACAGTAAAGAAAAACATAGTAAAAAGGTAACTGTATTATTATAGCAATTTAAATAGGTTTAATAAAATAAAGAGCTATCAGTCATCCTCACAAGAAGGCAATAAAGGAACTAGATGACTTTAGCACCGTCATATTGATCCTCTTTTAAGAAAGGCTCCTCTTCCTCTGGCACAAGCTCCTCAAATTAATTCGATTCTTATATTGTCGATTTCATAATGCTAGGGTTCAACCAAAAAAAAAATCTTATTAGATAATTGTCTAAGTACATTTTATGTTGAATATTCTCTTGTGTATTATTAATATCACCATGTTTACTTAACCATACAAATAAACTATTTAGCATAGGAGCAGCAAGCATAAAAAAAGTGGTAAGTTATAAATACATCATTTATAATAAAGCAATAATGATGCAAAAGATATACCTCAAATTAAGCTAAAATAAGACTAGACATACATATATAAATAAAGTAAATAAAAATATTGAAGGAAAGACTACACCTAATAATGCTGATGATCATATGACATATACAAGTTTAAAAATAAATAATTTGGTTGTGATACATATAATAACCATTAGCAAAATCTAGCATCTTATAGTATATGAGTAAGCAAGTAAGGTAAAGTAAAGCAGACTAAAGCAATATGCATCAGTAAAATAGTAAACAGAAAATAAGTATGTACAAAT
This sequence comes from Gastrodia elata, assembly GCA_016760335.1. Lineage (NCBI taxonomy): Eukaryota > Viridiplantae > Streptophyta > Magnoliopsida > Asparagales > Orchidaceae > Gastrodia > Gastrodia elata. Next base: position 11,050,530 of record CM028681.1, on the reverse strand, counting down.
TATCATATCAAAAATTTAGCCAATCAGGCCCAGCATATTCCCAAAGCCTTTCTAAGCTTAGGTTGAACAAAAATTTCCAATGCCTTTTTGGGATAGGGCAGAACAGAACAGTACAGTACTGAAGAGGCAGAAAATACAAGTGCAGTTGATATTAGTTATTTTACTTTTGCTTCTATGGACACGCCTATAAGCAGCTGAGGAGTCAAACACGTCTGCAAGACTATACGGGTTCCAAACTTAACAATACACTCCTCAATAAGTAATGTTAAGTAATCCTTGTTACTCATTACGCCTATTTATTGGGTGAAGGTGCACCAAAACCTATCAGAATATAACTAAACCCAATACTGATATTATCATAATTATTCTAATTTTTTATTTTATGCAACAATATTATCTTTATGACATGTTCAAGGAAATGGCACAAACTACAATGAATGCGTAAGCAATAAATAATTTATGTGAGCAAGGGACTCTTCTACATACGGTGACACTGTTCTAAGTTACTCAAGTTCTAATTAATCATTCTAACTATTCTAAATTACACATGTTCAGGATCTTCAATTCCTACTACCGAGTGTAACTTAGAAGTACGACCTTATAAGTTAACAAACAATTAGAACTGATTAGGTTCTAATTTAGTATAATCAAAATCAGCTATAAGTTAAATAATAAATCATCACGTCCTAATTGAAGAAATTAAACATTTTAGACTAAGATCTGATCAAGATCTACTAATTAGGGATTATGATTTTAACACTACGAGATTAGAGTTAATCACATAATCTAAAGGTATAGCTTAAGGACTAAGGTTTCAATTTTAAGTGTGAACTAAGATTAAGGTAAAATTCTATTAAGCAAAAATCAAACTTAATATCATGATTCTCCTATTTTTAATTTAAAATTGAAAGATAAAATAATCAAAATCAAGTTATAAAATTTAGAGACTAATAAAACCAAGGTTCTATTCATTGAATAACTCACTTTATTCAATAAATAAAATCTAATCTAAGATCTATTCCTAATTTTAAGGGAAAATATCCTAGGGTGCAAGTAAAGTTTCTAAGAAAACTCCTACTAAAAGAATTAGACAATTTATGGAGTTGATGATAGATATTATGATTTATCTTTATTTGCTGATTTAATTCACCTAAGAAAGTTAGGGATGTGAAATTTAAATTAGGTTAGACACTCGTAAATTATATTTAGGAAATTTTCAATCCTTTAATGGATTTATATTAAGTTACTCAATTATGAGGTTAAGGGTTATAAATTAATTATAAATCAATTTTATTACTGATTTTAATGATTTAAATAACATTTTGGAGCTTAACCTAAATTTTGGGCAAAATGACCATTTTGCCTCTATTTTAAGGTCTAAAATGCTATTTTATAGATAAAGGCTCCAAATTTATTTTGTTAATGTCAAATGATTTCTAGCTGTCTAATATGAAGATAGATAGTAAGTACTTCAAATTTGGATAATAATTAAGTTATATAAGACCAATTTAAGGATTTTAACCTATAAGGGCATTTTGGTAATTTCACTTAATAAAGTTTAAAACTTCAATTAATTTATTATTATTTACTATCCAAGAATTCCATAGAGTCCTAGAACACTGAATTCTGATGTATAATGATCATGTTATGATTGTTTCAATGTTATGATTTTACTTTTATAAAAGTGGGTCAAAACCTAATTTTTTGATTACATAGGATTGTTTAGTTCCAATTCTATTATAAGTTCAATCCATTATATAGGATTGCTCATTTCTAATTCTAAAGTAAAGTCAATTCATTACATGGGATTGTTTATTTCCAATTCTAAAATAGAGTTCAATCTATTCCATAGGATTTCTTATTTCAAATTCTAAAAGTTTAAAGGGAGAAAATCACATTGAAGCCATTGTCTACCCTAAGGTATACTCAATTCACACATTTAATACATATATGAAAATAAGAAAAGCTTCTCAACTTAGATAAAAAACTAATTTCCAATTCTATAACCAATTTAATATACAACTAATTCCAATTAACATTCAAAGAAGATGTGTAACTAAATTCCAGTTTAATATGCAAATTAAATATGCAAGATTGTTATGCAACTAATGATTTAATTAACATTCAATTATATTCATTCATCCATTCATCTTATCCCAAGTATTTAAGTATTTAGTTAAATTCTAACACAAGTATAGTAAATATGAAGTAAACAACTTTAATTATTACAAACTATTTATAAATTAGAAGAAAGTAAACTTTACATGCAAAAAGATAAAAAGTTATTTTTATATTATTTTATTAGCGGAAGCAATTTAAGCTATGCACTTAGTCCAGCTCCACTAGCCTCCAAATGCACCTAATATATCATATTTTAGTATTTAAATATGATAGGGCAAAGACAATAAAAAGAAAATTTAGTTAGACTAAACAGTCTAAGCACATTTTAAGAGTAGGCTAAATATTATATTAATTCAATTGGATATTATTACTAGTTACAAAATTTGCATATGTAAAGTGCAAGAAAGTAAGCATTTAAGTACGAAAAAAGTAAGTAAGAAAATGCAAAGTGAGTTAGAATACTCACTTAAATATATATTCTAGCCTGCAATGAAAACAAGGGTAAAAGCATCCTAAATAGACTAGAAAGAAACTAAAGTGCATATAAAGTAAATGAAAATAAAATAAAGCATGTATATATTCAATGAACTTATTCTGAGTAAGTAAAAGAAATAGCAAATCATTAATTAAAATTAAGCAATATATACTGTATTCTAAATGTGTTTATAAGTAAGCAAAACACAATACTAAAAATAGAGAGTGAAAAGCTTGCATAGGGGGAAGGTATCTTAGACTCGTGGTCTAAGACAAATATAGCCTAGGACTATGTAGAGAACACAACTAAAAAGCTATGATGAGTTTTCACAATCAATGAGATTGTAAAAGATCTCATATCTTAATTAATTGAAGTTATTTTTAGAAAGGGTCTCATTCTACATGGACTTACAGAATGAAGAGAGGAGTTAAGCACGTCTGCTTAACCGGTGTTTGGGAAAATGAGGTTTCAAATGTAACTTACTCTCAAATATTCACCCTCTAAGAATATGAGGATCCTTATCTCTCCAATTAGAATGCCCTTGGCTACTTCAATTAGCAACCCCTATTATGTTAAATGTGAAAGTTTTATTTATACAAAGTCTTATATGAATAATTCAAATAAAAAAGGCTCAAAGCGAAGCAAGAATTCTAGGAAAATTCAATAATTGCAATTAAGTGATATTCAAAGTTATCTAATTTTAATAATCTACTTAATGATTAAAGCTAATTGAGCTCCTAATTAACTTTGAGATATTGATTTCAAGTTAATTTTAATTAATAGCAATAATTGAAATTTTGAAAATAATGATTTTATTTCATTTAATATGATATGACAAAATAATTTATAAGTATAATTAATGTAAATAGAAGCTAATTTTAATTTAGTCCTAAACTGTAAGATTCAAATAGTTTAATTAAATATGGCTTAGGTGACTAGTAGGAAAGGATTAAGGTTATGAAATTAATAATATAAGAATTTAGAAGTTAAGATTTAATTCACTAAAATTCACTAGCTTGGTTGTAACTTCATGGTTCTATCTAATTCAAATACTAGTCTAGCCAAGTTATAGTTTGAAGGATCAAATTGATCAAGTACTAATTTAGTTAAGCTAATATAAAATGAAAGATTTAAAGTAAAATAAAAGATGAGATATAAGAGCTATAAGTTCTAAGTATCTAAATATCTAAAGTTTAAGGAATCCAATAGGATTCCTAAACTACTCTAGGTAAATTAGGACTTCTATTACTAATCCTTAAAGAAATCAAATGAAAACTTTAGGAATTAAGATGAATAAACTAGGTTCTAATCTAGTCACTAAAGATTAGTCCTAGTTGATTCATTAATCTACAATTACTAATGCATTAAGGCTAACTACTCTTAATGGATGTGATAGATAGTTATATGGATCAACTATAATTCAAGTGTAATCAATCCTAGAGTTTCTACCTTATGGTTAAAAGATGAATAAATCAATTTTGTAATTGATTCATATAGCTAGAAAATGAGAACTATGCTCAAACTTAATTAATCTATTTTTGCATGGGGAATAATAAATCTGACATGTTAGATATCCTAGGGTTTTATAAAATCTAAAATATGTTATATAAGAAATTATAATTATCACAATAACACTTAATTAAGAGTCAACTACCTAAAATTACTAATTATTGTCCAATAGAAATGATTTACATATTATTGAAATCCTTATATCATAAGGAGAAGAATGACACTAAGTATGCCAATTTTGGACAACTTTGGAAAATTAGGGTTTTTGTGACTCCTAATTAGGATTAAGAAGTGATTATGAAAATTAGGTTTCAAATATTAAATTTGATTTCATATTATTATTCCTCACATTTTTGTGAGTGAAATAGACTATTTGATCATTTAATTTGGACATTAAATGATCAAATAAAGTCACATGAAATGATGAATGAAATTTATAACTAATTAATTAATCTTAAATATTGATTAATTAAAATATTCATCAAAACATAAACTCAATTACATATTACTAATCTACTTATTTTTATGATCAAAATGGTATATAAGTTTCTATAATTTGGTTAAATATTTTTTCTTAATTATATAATAAATAAAAATTAACATTAACTAAATAATATCCTTTGATTTATATTTTATGCTTAATTAAAGCATACAATGGCAGCTGGGCTAATCACCCGATCCAGGCCAATTAATTTGGGCCAGAAAGCATGAAGGACTTCATGCTTAAATAATGGGCTGAGAAAATGCCAAGGACTCGATAACCAGAAACGCAGGCTAGACGGACGGACCTACACCTGGGCCTTGATAATGGGCCCAGGGTTTGCCTCTTCGTCACTTTACGAAGATAGGGTTACGAACATGAAATCCTGAAATAATTAGAGTTCGCAAGGTTGAAACGAGCAGCCAAATTAACAGCACATAAAAATTTGTAATTAATAATTAATAGAGATTAGATCTATCGAACAGCATGAGTATTTTATTTTTAAGACAGAATAACAACAACAACAAAAATAAGTCGTAAATCCTAAAGCATAATGAAATTTACTTAAAACTACCTTAAACTTAGATAGATAAAACTAATATTCGCAGGAAGGTTAAACGACCTAATGCTAAGTTTCTAATTGGGAAAATATAAGGGAAAGCGTACCTCTGGTTCTAGCGCAGCATTTCTAGTGCTAGGGTTAAGCAAAAATTTCAAGTTGCTCAATCGGATGACAGGGGAGGACTTCACTCTTCAAAACTCCTTATCAGCTAGAAAATGAAAATGACCAGAAGAAAAATGGAGGTTGGACGAGCTCTGAAGGTTTATAAAGGACTCTTAGGGTACGGGAGAGCCCTTTCCCTGCACACGATCTCGCTCGGTGCAGGGATGTACGGAGCATCATCCATAACCATCAAATCCGCCAGATCGAGCATGAATTTCATCAGACAACTAATAAATAATGCAGATCGGTAAATCATTAGGCTTGATCAGGCGGTTGGATCAATCTGAATGCAAACAAATGGTCTGATCGAGAGGAAGGAAGAAAGGACAAGACTGATTTGCAGAAGTAGGTGTCCCGTGTTCAGTTTTGCACAGCGGATCTGCGCTTTTAAAACAAAGTTAATTAGCCGTTATAAATTCATTTAATATTTATATTAATTTTTTTAATTACTTTATTAAATAATTAATTAAATACATTTTAAATAATAAAAATTAAATAACCAAACACACTCCAAAAAATTCTAAAAATTCACCCTTACCTAATTGAGGTGTGGGGAAATAAAAAATACAAATGAATTTTTGATCGGAGGTCAGTTTAAGCATTTTAATTTTTTGGGTATTTAAATATTATTAAAATATTAGGAGAAAATTTGATGACTTCCAAACACTTCCAAAATACCACCCATAGCTAATTTGGGTGTAGTTAGTCCAATGGTGAATTCCATTTTTGATTTTGAGGACTGAATAAATTAGGCATTCTCAGAATTATCAAAAAACTAGAAAATACTGGAAATTATCAAACGATCTCCAAATCACATGAAAATTGTAATGGAGACTCCTAATACTATTATAAGACTAATGAAAAAAGGATTAAAGTCATTTTGGTCACTAATTGACGGGTAATAACACTAGGGTTGTTACAAAAAATCACATACAACTTTATACAATACTTAATTTTACTAAAATTAGGTTTTGAATTTGATATATTTCGGCCCCATTACTGTCCTAGGGTCATTAGAATGCGAAAAATATGAAGTTTATGTCATTCCAGATAGTTCTGTGTAGTTTAGGGCAATTATGTGCACTATGACATGCTGTGAGGCCTTCCGGCCAAAAGCCAGGCGCTACGGCATGCTGCGGCAGATTTCGACGATGTGGCGTGCTACGACGCGCTATGGCGAATTCAACCTGAAGCTTGGGTGTGACGGTGCGCTATGGCGTGCTAAAGCGCCCGACGGTGATTTCGCCTGTGCAAAAACCTCAACAAGTCATTTTTCGGGCTTAAATACTCTAAACCTATAGCACTTCACATGCGGTGCCATATACCGATGGAAAGGTCTTTCCAAGACCTTTCCATTGATACCAAAATTGGCACCAAATGATTATGGTATTAATGCAAATAGTGGAGTTAAAGAACTAGGTGTACAAAAATTTGTATTGCAGATTTATATCTCCTTCCCTAACATTTGCATATTTTAATGAGCTTCTAAGGGATTTCACATCTTAAATACAGAGTCATAGATATGCAAATAAGATAACACAGATTCTTAGATATGCAAATAAGCATAAGAACAAAATGGAATAGCCATTAGATTAATCAATAGAGGGAAAGTTGATACATTAGACTTGAAATTGGAAGTTCCTTCAAAGGATCCTTGGAAATCTAAGAGCTTGAGAGGCTGGAGAGCTTCTCTTTAATAGCTAGCACAACAAAAATGAAGAATGAGGATGGAGAGCCTCGGGTGAGCAAATGGGAGAAAGGAGAAGAAATATGGTCCTTTTAAAGGGGGAGGAAGGCATGGCTTCCATTCATGAGCCTTCCCATTAGTATGGATGGGAAGGAGAGGGGCAAAATTTACTTGAGTGCAACGAACGGTGAGGAAGGTGCTGGGAAGGTAGGAAGGAGCAGCATAGGGATCAGCTAAAGGAAAATAGGAGGGAAAATGGATTCATTTAATTAATTTAATTTAATCAATTAATACTTTAAAATATAAAAAAAATCAGATTTTTTAAATGTGCTCCAAAAAATCATAAAAACTTCACCCATGGCTAATTTGGGGGTGAGGAACGCAACTGCAAAGTCGGATTTTGAATTCGATGTCAAATTAAAAATCTCAATTTTCCATTAATTAAATATTATTAAATTATTTGATGAAATTTTGACGACTTCCAATTGCCACCAAAATATCACCCATAGCTAATTTGGGGCAATAAGCGTAATGGCAAAGTCTGATTTTTGATCTGATATTAAAATAATTAGGTCCAATTTCAGGATTCCTAAAATTTCCAATATCATGATTTGATCTATTTACCTCCTAATTTGGATTAGGTCTTGGTGGTGAACTGTTAATGACTTAATTAATACACTAAGATTAGAATTATGACTCAAATTAATCATAATTGAATAGAGTAACAACTTGAGTTATTACATTGGGGCACGATCATAATGCTTAATGAATTTGGGAAATCGACTAATGAAATTGCTGAGGTGGAGGAGGAGTGGGGGACAGGCCCTGCGGGCCGGTACGATGGATTCCTCCTGTCGGGTGAGGGGCTCCTTCCGGGACAAAGATCCACAGTGCAGGAGTGTAAGCGCCCCTCGCCGTCGCCACACACAGAAAGTGATAACCTAATCAATTTTGGCGGCGGAGCAGTGCACCACTTGGGAAGAAATTTCTCATCTTCCCGAATAGCTGAAAAGAAACTCATCTGAAGGGCTGCTGACTCAACCTCAAAGAAGGGTTAAAAGCTAATACTTAAGATAAGAGTAGTATCCTTACCTTAGTATTAAGCATATGCATACATTAGATTTAAAATACAATATGAAAAATTCAATATACGTATAAGGTATCAGTATTTCCAGTATGCTAATAATATCACAATACTAAATATAAGTAATATATAAATAGAGTGCAGAAGCTAAGCATACATTCAAAAATATTCATCATAGAAAATAAATGAAAATATTCATCTTAGAAAAAAAAAAAAATACATCCAGAAATTTATTATAAACAGTTTACTGAAATAGTATTGAAATATGTATAAATACTGAACTGAACTAAAAATAGAAAGAAATAATAAGGCTGAAGGAAGATCCACTAAGGCTCCATGAACTTCTCTTGAATCTCTTGAGAGTACTCATGACCTGGCTCAACATGCTGCTCAAGATCTAGAAAATTATCGGATCCCAAAAGTACCACATGTTAGGCAATAAGTCTAATACATCAAAACTAATATAAATAGTTCTAATTATTTACGTAAAATAGTAAAGTAAATAAAGCTATAAAAAGACTGTTAAAGTAACTGAATAATTAAAAGTGTATAAAATAGAAGTAAAATAAAGCTGACTATATAATGAATATTGAAAATAAATAAAAATAGTATTTGATCTAAAGCTGAGTAAATAACATGTAAAACTACCATGTATGTCACTAAAATTATATATCTGAATATGCCACAATACTGTATGCCACTGATATGCAACTAAAATATTACTGAACTGATATGAGTCGTACGTTTAATGTATATATATATCCGGTTGGGAATACAACTTACTGTGATGCCGATGCATCATAAAATTCCTCCTCGATCGATGTATACAATATTCTGTAACCCATAAATTATCACTGATACTCATACATCATGCTTATGTTCATGCTCATGTCTCTTACACTACATGCCTTAAAATCCAAAAATCCAGAAAATGATATAAAATTAGATAATGAATCAAAAGTCTCAATTATGCAGAATCCATTTAAATGGATTCTGACTCCTAGTTCAAATTCCAATAATTGGTTTTGATTAGGATTTTACTTAAAATCATCACTTGGAAATATTATATATACATATTTAGCATGTATCCAATAAAGGTGAATTTAACACTTAGTTTGTTTAAGTTGCATCTATTGAAGCGATATTCGATAAGAGGCATTGCCCGATGGCAATTTGTATCTCAAACTAAGCTATTAAATACCTTAATTACAAGCATACTTAGTGTTCTAAAGATGGTGACTTGAATGACCTAATTTGTTTGAAGCCACACCTATGGAAGTGATCTTCGATAGGAGGCATCACCCGATGGCAATTTTTATTCAAACAAACTAATGATCTAAGTCCCTAATTCTAACACTTTTATAATTAGATGATTTATTCTAAGTAGGACTATATCCAACTAAACTCGCATGCTAGAACACAGACATAGTCTTACATTAAAATGAATCAACAAATCCTGAATACTACTGAAGTAATCCAATACTATGAGTATATATTACTATACACAATTCTATTTCATCAACAAGGATCACTAAAGCTGTGAATTCAAACTCCATTATGGTGAATCCTACACAAGGTTTCAAGGGTGTGACTAAAAGGTCACTCAATATAGGTTTCTACCACATGGAATAATTCTCATTATAAGTACTTTATGTGATTATACCATAAGGGTCTAAGATCAAACTTCTAGGATTAAGGAGGATCATTTAAGTTCCTACCTCAATATGTCGAAATAAGATCTTCCTACCTCAACATTTTTCATTAATTATTAAGGCTTAGCCGTTAATGAACCATTAATACTAAGGCAATATCATAGTGATCTTACACTAAGGTACTACTTTAAGATCTATGATTAATTATTAATTGCACAATTCTTACTTCTTTCGATTAATTTAATCAAATTAGATGGGTAACCGATCTGATCACCTCATATGCTAAAATCATGAGATTTAATCATATGCGTTATTAAGAATTGATCATTTTGAAAATCACTCTAAGTTTATGAGTTATTCCATGCTAAGAGTCTTATATAAGAGAAAATCAAAGATCTTAAAGATTATGTATAGATAATAAATCACATAAGTTCCTTAATGATCTTAGTACTTCTAATTTAAAATTTTTAAAATCAATGTCAAATCAAATGTATTATGGAAATTATGTAAGTTGAGTTGTCTTCCAATCAAGTTGATTAATTAAGTGATTAAGGATTTAGATCTTAATTAAACAGGTTAAAAATTTAACCCCTAACTTTACCAAATTAAGACTAATAGTTGATTTATAGATCAATGACAAATCAAATTTAAATTAAGTATCATTTACTTAATCAAGTTCTTAATATTCTTATATTCAAATATAGTTTAATATCAAATTAAGTAAATTAAGGTGTCCAAATTAATATTAAAGTTCTCTAACATACATAAATATTATATTAATTAAAAATAACAAGTAATTAAGGCTAATCAAATCTTAAATTAAATCAAAAGGGATTAACACTTGATTATAAATATAAAACAATTAAGTTTCATGTAGTTTAGTTATTATGTTCTACTTGATCATACAAGCAATCAAAGATTCTAATATTTTTACTTGGCACTAGATATTCCAGTAATTTCTTAAGACATTTAGAACATGCTATTCATGGTAAAAATAGTGGATTTCCCATTGAAATTTACCTACACATTTATGCAATTCTTAATTTTACTAAATATAGGCTTATGTTTGATATATTCTGGCCCCATTAGGATCCTAGGGTCATTAGAATGCAAAAAATCATAAATATGGGCAATTCCGGACAATTCTGGGTACTTTCGAACATTTATAGACGCTGTGGCGCGCGGTAGCGCATTTTGGCGGAAAGATAGGCGCTACGGCGCGGTGTGGCCTGCTACGACGCGCGCATTGCTTTCAGGTGATGTGACCAGTTTCAACGCGGTGGCGTTTTCAGGTGCGGCGACGCGTTGCGATGCGCTATGGAGCTAGAGTTCTTGAGAGTTGGATGTGACGACGCACGGTAGCGCTCCATGGCCGAGAGCCAAGCGTTATGGCGCGCGACAACGCTTTTAGGCGCTGCGATGCATTTCAGTGCTTCGATACATTTAATTTAATTTCATCAAATTTATATGCCACGGTGACGCACCACGGCGGATTTCAACTCGAGACTCGGGGGCTACGGCGCGCGTAGCGCCTTACGGTGATTTCGCCTGTGCGAAATGCGTCATGAGTCTCCTTTCACACTCAAATACTCTCAATTTTAGGCACCTCACGAGTGGTGCCATATACCAATGGAAAAGGTCATTCCGATACTTTTCCATTGATATTAAAATTGGCATGAACAAATCATTATAACGAACATAAATTAAAGCCTTAGCTATGGGTATACAAAATTTCACAGTTTTTGACAGAAATTTTAACGGAGAACTTGAGCTTCGATCGCACTCATTGTGTTCGATGGAGGCTCAACGATTATACATAGCTTCCATATAACAGCTAATTGAAATGACATTCACAATACTTTGATAATCATGAAAATAATAGCTAAGAAAAAGTGAAGTAACTAGGTACCTTAGCCTTGGAATGGAAGAAGAATACTCTCCTTTCTTCAAAAACTTTGGAGGAATGAGCTTCTTCTTCCTTGGGAGCTTGAGTACTTGAAGATTTCTGCAACAACAAGCACAACTAGGAAGGATGGGGGAGGTGCTTCTACTTTTTCTGCTGCCAGCAAAGGAGATGGAAGGCTGGGCATTCTAGGGAGAAGGGAGCTTAAGCAAATGAAGAAGAAGGAGAGGGGGTTGAGCTCAATTTATAAGAGGAGAAGAGGAGAGGATAAGCTATGGGAGAGGACAAGTCCTCTCCCTTCACAGCATGGAGGAGAATGTGAAGCCTCAGTACTTTGTGTGCGCCAGAGGAAGAGGGAGGCATCGAACTAGGTCTACTAGCCAGGAGAGAGGGAAAAGAAAATAAAAAAATAAATAAATAAATAATTATTTTTTTTAATTAAAAAAAATCAGATTTGATAAACGTGCTCAAAAAAATCTCAAAAATTCACCCATAACTAATTTTGGGGTGAGGAATTCAACGGCGAAGTCAGATTTCAATTCCGATGATTATTTAATTATTCTATTTTCCAGTGCATTTAATTACATTAAAATATTTGCGAAAATCCGATGACTTCTAAACGCGTCCAAAATACCACTTCTAGCTAATTTGGGAGTGACGATCGCAACGGCGAAGTCGAATTTTGATTTTAAGATCAATTAAAATAACACAATTTTTTAATTAATTAAATATATTAAAATATTCACATTATTCGATTTAGCTCCGAATCACTTCAATTTCAATGATTGTTTCTAATGATTGGATAAACTCAATAAAATGATGATTATGCTATGATTAAACTAAAATTAGGCTAAGTAACAACTTCGAGTTGTTACAATGAGCACCGTGGTCCGTCTGATCTATCGATCAGAACCGCAGAACAACTCTGATCGACCGGATCCTAACGGCCCGATCTGGAGTGATCTGGGCAGTGGGATCCTTAGGCCCGATCCGACATTTGATTTGCGCCTGTGCTTGATTAATTCTAAGCCGTCGGATGCGAGGGAGGGACGGCTAGATGCGGATCGAATCCGCTACCGGGGCTCCGCAGGTTAAAGATCGTTGAAGGTATAAATGCAAATATTAATTGTTGGAGGCCATTTTGTGCAATTTTTTCTATTTAAATTAAATTCAATTAGCTAATTTGAGGATATGATTTGAATATCAAATTATTTTGACTATTATTTAGAGTTCATAATTTAATAAAATTACTAATTAGTTTAATGAGGTCCGATTAACTTTATAATTTTATGATTAGATCTTAATGACCTGTGCAATAGAATAAATTTTAAAGTATAATTAAACTTAAGCTAATCTTGATAGCAACCTATAATTGTTACAAATTACCTCATATGTAATATAACATAAATGATCAAACAACCTTTATTATTTGAATAATATATTATCTTAATAATTTTTCAGCTAACATTCAACTAAACAACCCCTTATACAAATCAAGCAGCCCAACACCCCCCTAGCTTGAATTTCATGCGGTCATATAAATTAAACGAAACAGGTTTATAATCTCTTAGCCGTGCCAGACAGATCCTAAGCGGCCAATAAAGCATGCTCCCCTTTCGGCGAAAGCCAAAACCCGGCGTTCATCGACGAGTACCTCTCTGCACCCCTCTCTCTCTCGCTCCCACGCGCGCGCGCACACACACGCACCAACTATCTCTTTCTTTTCGCCTCTATCGCCCTCCTAATTTTGCACCTTACTTTAGCAACAGGCGGAGGAGGCATTGCTGGCCGCGACCTTGAGGCCGTTGAACTGCCTGCCCGGGTTTATAATCGGATTTCTCTTAGGGTTGCTCGCAGACTTCGTCAAATCTAGCCTGCAAAATCCAAACTATAACAAGTCCTTAGCGGCTTCAAATCACGCATCGTTTGATGACGGTGGTAATTGCGCCTCTGACAAGCTTAAAATGGTTCGCTTTTTAGTCTGTCTTTAATGATTGTGTTGACTCGAATAGTCAGTTTTTGGGTGTGTCTAGCTTTTGATATTTTGATTAAGAGTAGCTTTCGGTGCAACAATAGGTGTTAGTTGTTAGACAAGACTTGAAGATGGGCGCTGGAAAAATCGCCTCTCAATGTGCGCGTAAGTAGGATTATCACCTCAGTAATTTGTTAAAAGTAGTTATTTTCTTATATCTTTGCGCATCAAAATCAAAAGAGAGTTCATATAGCTCTGTGTGATGCATTTTATCTAAATTTTGTTTCTCTTGGTTTTCTTCTCGTAATATTTAAATTGCAGCTTTAGAGAAATTTTCGAAATATTTGTGCTCTTGTGATATATTATAAAGTGCATTTGAAATTAAATACTAAAATATATGTTAAAAATGTACATTTAATCTGAGCCATATGATAACATTTATCAAATAATTAGTTTCAGAAAGTATGCTAGCGTACTACTATTTATTAATGCAAAATATAATAGTAATGAATGGTAAAAAATTACTATTTTACTTACTTGAAAGTAGACTGTTCTATAAAACGCTTACCACTTACTATCTTATTGGGCCTATAATTGCAGCAACATTTTGTTTTCCATTAAAATATTTTGATAGACATTATTTATCAGTTGCTTTGCCTGATACTAAAACAAAGTACAGATGAATAAATTGTTTCTTCTTCACCACCTTTATCATTTGGGCTTATTTAGTTTGGACTGCAAATGTATTGCTGTACATGAGCTTCATTTGAGCAGTTCTTTTCTTTTTTTTGTTAAATTTATTGCTATATTCATACAAATTGGATTCATTAAATATAACATATTTTCTTAAAAGATAGTAGATATTATTTATTGTTATGTTAAAAGAATGCATTCAACAATTTTAAATTGTGACATAAACTTTTTCTTTGCAAGGTAAACGTTTTCTCCATCCAGCTGAAACTAAGAGTTTTCTTTTCTGATATGCATTAATCTTTATTTTCCTTGTTTTAGTTAATTAATTTAAACCGCTTTTGATACAACACTAAAAGTTTTAAGTTATGACTTAATGATTACATGATAATTATGACTCCATCCTAAATTGTTTTGGTTACTTTATAACTACTGTTAGGATAATACGATTGATTTAAGTTGAGGTTACCAAAGCAAAATTTAGAAAAAAGAACACAAATTTCACATGCCTAAGCTACAATTATCTAAACACTAGGATTTACATGAAAAACTCAAAACCTAAGAAAAATCATAGTCATATATCCCTAAGAAATTTACTATATGAAGAATACAAGATTACAGAGTACGAACCAATACTTGAACAATTGAAGGAATAAGAAGATGACAAACTTCGCTTAGGAACACATCTGAGCCTTGTCTCATTTCATTGCCTTCTTAAATTTTCTCTCAAGTCTTCTCCCAAGGGTTATTTTTTAATCTCAATAGGCACTCACACCCTTTCACACTAATTAAAGCTTTTAACAAGTTTTAAAACAAGCCCAAAATCGCATGAGCATCAAACCTATTTTTTGCGTATGAGCCTCCGTGGGCATCAAACCTCTGCTCCATGGGTGCCTGGGCACCCAAACCTTTGCCCCACAGGCGCCTAGGCATGCCTAGGGCGCACCCTCCTCGAACCACAGGCCCTGTTGGGCGCTCGGGGCACGCTTGGTCGCCCGATTCATTGCCGGCTAGTGTGAACTTGCTTTGCCCCCGTGAAACCCACTCAAACTCTGTTGGCACCTCCTTTGGTGATTCAATTTGTCTCCACACCATAACATCTATATACTTAAAATTGAAGCATACCATCTCTAAGGATTTTTCCTATTTTCAAACCGCCCATTTTCTCTGATTAGAGTTTATATTTAAATTTGTATTTAAAAATCCTTTAGCTGTCTATTCTCAAAGCTTTTAACCCTTTCATAGCTTTTTTAAGTCCATCATTGATATAAATTGTCTTTTTTATGCTATCATATAAATAAATTCACTTTCAAAATTATTTTCTCTAAGTTTGTGTTTTTATGTGTGTGTGTGTATATATGTATATATATCTATATATATATATATATTGATTGTATAAAAATGTTCTTCGATATGGTAGATCCAAAAATATTCTATCACCTTATTCAATTATGAGTAACACTATAGTCTTAAAGCTTGAGCTTTACTAATATAGAGGACCAATTAATTCTTAGCATTCCATTGTCTTCCATATATGAGCTCAAGTTTACATCTTTTATTGAGTACATTATCTTTATAATATAATATTCATCCATCTTATTTTATTTTATTTTATTGATACTGATTGTTTGTGATATAATACTCTATTGACAAAAGCTTATTTGTGGTAGTGGCATGCTTTGGCAATTTGATGAATTGATTGAAACTTTTTAAGGTACATTATAGATAGTTTATTATGCTTTGTAATCATACATGATCAATGCAACCATTCCTTAACAATTGTTTAGCAATGTATGATAACACACAATTGATGTTTACAAGGTTTTTGTTATTCATTATATATATATATATATCAATTTAAACGACATTATATTATAATTTCTTGGTTTTTTGTTAGTTATTGGCACCAACACTTATAAATTGTGGTTCATATTTATTTGTGATGTCCTTACTTAATTATTTTGATGAAATCTCTTACAATATTATTCTAGTCTCTTGTCATTGGTTCCAAGCACTTGACTTAGTAGAACAAGAATATTTATATTTTCATATGCAGTGACATTTGATGTTTTTGTAAGCTACAAAAATAGATGCCTCAACTTCATTAGAAATTAAATTAATATTTTATTGCCAAGGCAAAATAGAAGCTTACATCCAAGAATGCAGCATCCTAATAGCCATGCTAGATCTGTGCAAGTAGAAGAATATCAATATCTCTTGATTGCTATTATCTCTGAGTTTCTTTTCTTAGGGACTACTACCTATGAGTGTGATATTTATATTAGTTCAAGCAATTTGTTTAATTTTTTTTAGTAATGGTTTTATCACATTTTTGGTGTATTTTGAAGGATCATTAGTAGCATGCACTCACATTGGCTACTTAAAGCCAAGTTTGATAGCATTTTCTCATAGTTTAACAAGAATTGTTGTGGTCAATAAAATGTTTGCTTGTAGTTATTATTATTACTACTTATTATCTATTGAAATGTATACTAAGGTAAAATTGAGAAGGTGTTGATATTTTCTTCTTTAAGAGTAAATGGATCACATGGTTTGAATCTTATGTTATATATGTATGTCTAAACAACCCTGATTATAAATTAATAATTGCTTATTATTTCAACACTAAGAAGTGATTAGCTTGAAAAAAATGGTTATATAGCAATAAAATTCATTACTGTAACTCATCAACATTGTTATTATTAGGATCTCTAGTTCTAGAATGAATCTGAAGTAAAACCCACAAAATAGAAAAATCATACAGATCTGAGAGCAATTATAGAGAAATAATCATCCAAACACAAGGATATTCATGAAAAACCCGTTAACGAGAAAAATCACGAAGCCACACCACTAGCTGTGCAATCTTCCTCTTCTTCTGGGTTAGGATTTCTCGAGAATAACTCTGTAAGCTCTTGATGATTTTTATTATTTCAATACTGATAAGTAATTATCTTGAAAAAACTTCTTATATAGCAATAAAATTCATTGTTGTAACTTACCAACATTGTTATTATTAGGATCTCTAACCACCAATTCTAGAGTGAATCCGGAACAAAATTCGCAAAACAGAAAAATCATACAGATCTCAGAACAATCATACAGAAATAATTATTCAAACACAAGGATATACATGAAAATTCCGATAATGAGAAAAATCACGGAGCCGCACCACCAAGAAAATCCACTATGAAAAACCATCAAGAGCTTACATAGTTATTCCCAAGAAATCCTAACCCAGAAAAAGATGAAGATTGCACAGTTAGGAAGATCACATAAACCCTAACATTCCTCTCTCTATGCTATTCCATTGGTTCTCTAACTCAACTTTTGAATATATAACAACTCCCACTGCAGTTCACCACCGCAGCTATCGAGTCACCACTTCAGCCCTCCGTTGTAGGCACAATCTTAGCTCTTCGCTGCGGCCACCACCGCAGCACTCCGATGTGGCCACCACCGCAGCACACCGCTGTGGCCATCAATGCAGCCCCTTTGTGGTCACCTGTTGCATCATGCCGCTGCAGCCATTCTGTGCAAATCTTCGGTGAAGATCTCCATCAATAGCTTCCTGGTGCAGCTACCACCAATGCCCTTGGCTGCGACCTCCACTGTGGCCTTTAGCTGTGACCTCCACTGTGGCCTTTAGCTGCAACCACATCTTGAGGGTTGCTGCCCCCTTCCACTTTGCACTCACAAGGCTTGCTTATGCATCATACCTAGCCTTATACATGTTTAGGCTTTTATATAGAGTCAAGCAAAACCCTTATTTTGCTCTAAAAGGCTTTGGGGCCCAAGGGGCAAGCCCTTTTGAGTTCGCCTGAGCATCTACTCATCGGGTTGTAGCCTCTATCGGCAGCCTGGGAAGCTCCCGAGTGTCTGACTTGCTGTCAGCTCAATGCCGCCTTTCCCCGGGACCCTCCAGATTCACAAGAATGCCGTGCCTTGCCTCAGTACCCTCTAGAACACCATCAGAACTCTGTCAACACCTTCTATGTCGATTCAAATAGGCTCCACATCCAACAATCTCCCACTTGGAGATTGATTGCGATTGGCCCATCTTTAACTAGAGTTTCTTCACCTTGGCTTCTTTAACAAAAGGTTGTAGTGTGTCTCACCCGCCTTTGTAGCGTTCCAAGGTCAATTGAAGCTGCTTCGTCAAGAATTTTTCGTTCTTCATCTTCTCATAGTCACTAGTTTTCTTGGCTACTTTTCAGTGGCAAAACAAATTCTTCTGTAAATTTTAAAAAAATTTGCTCCATTTAACCTTTCCCTACCTTGTATCTCATTTCACCTTCCATTGCTCCCACTCGAAGTGATAACTTCGCTCTGATATCAATTATTAGGAAATAATCACAATTTTAGAGTGAATTTGGAGCAAACTCGCAAGACTGAAACAATACAGATCTCAGGATAATCACAGAGAAATACCATCCAAACACAAGGATATATATGAAAAACCTAGGAATGGGAAATTTACGGAGCCACGTCTCCAAGAACATCCACTATGAAGACAATGAAAAGCTTACAAAGCTATTCCCGTTAAGTCTTAATCCTTAGAAGAATAGAAGTATTGCACAGCTAGGGAGATCACACTCATCATAACATTCTTTTCTCTATACCCTTCCCTTGTTTCTCTAACTCAACTCTTGAACATATAATAGCTCCCACTGTAGTCAACACCGCAGCCACCGAGCCACCGCTTCAGCCCTTCGCTGTAGGCACCGTTGTAGCACTCCGCTATGACCACCACGCAGCATACCACTGCGGCCACCACCGCAGCACACTGCTGCGGCCACCACCGCATTCCCTTTGTGGCCACCTGCTGCAGCCATTCCGTGCAGATCTCCGACGAAGATCTCCATCAACGGCTTACTGGTGTAGCCACCATGGCAGCCTCTCGCTGCTGCCCTAGGTTGCAACTTTTGTTGTGGCCTTTGGTTGCAACCATACCTCTAGGGCTGCTGCCCCCTTTCCCATTGCACTCACAAGGCGGCTGCTTATGCTTCATACTTAGCCCCCGCATGTTTAGGCTTTTATTTAGGGTCAAGCCAAACCCTATTTTTGCCCTAAGCATGCCTTAGAGTCTAAGGGATAAGTCCCTTATTATTCGAGTCCGCTGCAGGCGTCTAGGGGCCCAAGCCTCGAACTGGAGCTGCATTGTAGGTGCCCGGGCGCGCTTGAGCACACACGTCTCTATGCCTCACGCATCTGGGCGCCTGCTCCTCGGGTTGTAGCCTCTTAAACCTTAGTCTCACTATTTGGGGTCGATTGTTTTCATTGTGCACGATCAAATAAAAGTCTCTCTCTAAATATTGAATAAAGCATATATTTTCTAGTGCTTTCTTCTCATATCTTTTTTGGTCTTCCTCTTACTTTTTAAAAGTGGCAAATTTCATATATTCATTTTTTAACATGGTATCAAACGGACTTAAATTTGAATACACGTTAGAGGTGCGGGTCGGCTTAATATGGTAATTGTGATAGTTTATGGTAGTTATTGACTGGTTGGAGAGAAAGAGGTGAGAAGAACCATAAGAGAAATTGAAGCTAGGCTTAGCTGGCAATTATGAGGAGTGAGGTAGGTTGTGAATGTTGTAGTAATGGGTGCTTAAGGGAGAATGACTAAAGGAGTGGGGGAGTGGCCATGGGGACTTGTAAAGATTTTCTAAAATTGGTGGAAAGTGTATTGGTAGTTGTAAATATTTGCTTAAAATGGAAGAAAATGGTCAGCTATGGTGATGATGGTTGATTTAGGATACAATATTAGGGCATCTTTGGCGGAGTAGTGTGTAGTTTCTGTGTAACAATTTTACTTGAATGAGAAAGTGGAAGGAAGTTAGCTATGATGAGTAGGTAAGTAGCGGAGGTAGTAAGGATGATATAAGTTGTTATTGGAGAAGAGGTGCTTGAGTGGGAGGAGTTGGGTGATTGGTGTTGATAAAGGTTTGATCAATTGGAGATGGCCAATTCTAAATTTGTAGTTGGTTTAGATTGTGGTAATTGTTGATGGAAGGATGAAAAAAGTGAGAAACCTTCTAAGATTGGCATATAAAGACGAACAATTTAGTGAGAGATTATGTGGTTTGGAAGGGGTAGTCGAGCCTAAGAGGGATTGTGAAAGGGAGCAGGTAATGGTGCTTTTTGGCCAAAAGAGATGGAGAAGGGATAAGGATAGGCGTTGACCATAGGAATTGAGGAGATTAAAAGAAGGGTACTCTAAGAAATAAAGAAAATGTTTGGCTACTCAAGCCCCATTAAAGTTATGCAGTTGTGCAAGTTTCATCGGAAGATGAATGTATACAGGAGTATGAGTGGCCAAAGGTAGATAAAAAGGTGATCATAGCACTAAAAAAATCAATGTTTTATACTATTCATGACGTGGAAGTTGATATAGCATATATCAAGATCTTATTATGTCGATAACCTCCACATGATATGTATTAGTAATTCTGAAATGATTACCACCAGTTGGAATATATGAAGATCACCATCGGTGGAGAATTGTGCTTAGCTTTTGATCAATAAATTTTTTTTCCACTTTGAGTTTTATATAGATGACATTTAAAAACTCATTAATTTACAATAATAACATCTTTCTTAAATATATCTCAAGACTTCATTGTTTGAAAAGATGTCTTTGTTGTTCATCTTGTAAGCAAGGCAGCTATCTTCATGTACTCTAATTCAACTCATTACAAATGGAGAATTGCACTTAGCTTTTCACATTGAAGCACTATGAGGGCACTTTACAAAATATCTATGTTACTCTTGATATGACTTGTGGAACCCTCAACACTTTTACATGCAAAGCGAAAGTACACCTTTAATGACACTGATTGTAGCGTGATAACATCAATGAGATAGTAAATAAAACCTAAAATAGCTTTGCTGCTTTAATACAAATGCAACATGTTTTTTTTTTCTCATTTAAACTCACACAAGTGCTTACTTTTGTGTTATTGTTGTTCTCACATTGTTGAAATTTTATCATTTTAGCGATGGCCAAGTTTAGTGACTTTTCTGTCAAAGGCTTCTTTGTATTCTCATACGTGTTCTGCATGTTTTTGCCAAACACCCTTCTCGCTACGTCTGACTTATATATCTAGCTGCAGCTATGAAGACTGCACACACATGCTGATGTATGTGCTAGGGAACCATATTTTTGCATCTCTCTCTGAGCTTGTCACTAAGCGACATCTTGCGTGTATGACTATTACTCTCACATGCACCTGATGTTCAGGAAGCGCTCCAATGCCACTATCTACACTTATCCATATTTTGCAAACTGTGCTCATACTTACTTGGGCTCTTTGAAAGCCAACATGTATATGTTAATTTTCTCGGTCTTTGGTTGCGCCTATGCTGAGCCATGCACGACGTACATAAATGCTCATTTGGGCCCTTTTATTCTTCCATGCCAAACTAAGTTTGTATAATGTTTAGATAAAATAATAAAAGTAAATAAGTTAGTAACCCAATCTTTAGTTTAGGTGCTAAGTCTATTGAGTAATTTCTCACTCATGAAATTTGCTATCAAAGGTATTCTTCTTATTAAATGCTCTTACTTGCTATGCAAATTGAAGAACAAGATTTTTCAATAAGCCTTCACTCCTCAGTCCTGATAATAATGGCTCCACACAAGGTCCAAGTTGTCATGCAGCATGATGATTGACTTTTGCATGCATCTATATCTAGTTGGCCAAATCTCTAGGGTCTTTGTGTTAGTCCCTATGAATAAAGATAAAAAAAAGGAATAAAAGAGGGGAAAGAGAAATAAAATACCCATCTTAACACCCCAAAACCCCCTTTAGGAGCTCTTTCTCTCTCTCACTCTCTCTCCCTCTCTTTTTTCATTGGTTAGCAATGCATCAGAGCAATATATTTATAACCATCATTCTCTTCATCTATTTTCTGATTCCTTTTTTCGATTAGCTTTGATCTGGGCTGGTGTCTTCCAAACTTACATTTCTTCTTTAAATCTAGATGAATATTGAATTTACTACAAATTTGGTGGACCCTTTGCTTCATCATTGTCTCCACCTTGTTGGCATCTCAAAATCTCCATCTCATTAGCCCGTGTTACCAAACTTTTATTGTGCAAAAACTATATAGATAGTATTGTGTGCATGTAACAACCCGAGGTCGTTACTTTGCAAATTAGGTCAAATCCCGCATAAGAAATCAGGATATCGGGAATTTCAAGTTAGGGCAAACAAAAATACATCTAGATAGAAATAAATTTTTGGATTAAAGTGCCCAAGTTTGGATGAAATCCGGATAACGGAAACTATCGCTTTTTTTTCCAAATTTTTTTAAATTCAGTAAAAATCAATAACATTGGAATACGCGTTCAAATTCATTGATTTTCGTGTCCTTATGCTAAGGACATTATTTAAAAGCTGCTCATGAAGTTTCATCAATTTTGGATCGTTGGTTTAACTTAAATTAATTTTTGAAGTTTAAAACTTCAAAAATTGATAAAAAAATAAAAAATTTGTCAGAATCGAAAGTTTTTGACGCAAGAGTGTTCATTACATCATAACACACCCCGGTGTCAAGTTTCATTGTATTTGGACGCCAAACGGCGAAAAAAATGCGAAAAATTTAACTTTAAAGTAAATTTTAAATAATTCCTTAAGTTTTTTATCTTTCCCCTATCTTTTGACCCTTCATCTTTTTCTCCCCCTCTTCTCTTTTTATTTAAACCCTCTCTCTCTCCCCTCTCCCAACTAGCAACCCCTCTCCTCTCCCAACCAGCAGCCCCTCTTCTCTCCCAACAACAGCCCCTCTCCTCTCCCAACTAGCAGCCCCCTCTCCTCTCCCAACCAGCAACCCTCTCCTCTCTCAAACAGCAGCCACCTCCCCTCTCCCAGCCAGCCACCAGCCCCGGTAGCCACCCGACCACCCCATTCGGACCCTCCAAACCAACTAGCCCCCTTCTTGGCTCTCCAAAACAGCAACAGCCCTCCTTACCCCTCTCAAACCCCTCCAAACTGCAGCAGCCCTCCTCTTGCTAGCCACCAGCTAGCCACTTCGGTCACCTCCTGCAGTCGTCCGGCCCCCTCAGCCTCCCGACAATACTATCCTAGGTAAAAGGAGAAGGAAATGAGATGATTTCGCTAATAATATTGTGTATAACTTTTTATACTTAAATAAATTTTATGTCATCACATTAACATTGTTGTCATTAATCAATAATGATAAACAAGTGCATATGTTATAAGATGATTATATTTCCATTCACACACTTTTCATTCTAACATTTTATAATTATTATTACTTTTTGCAATTAATTTCCATCATTTTCATTTTGTCTTTTACTTTCGTATATTATTATTATCATAATAAAAATGCTAACCAATGTAAACGTGAAAGAAAAATAGAATGAAAAAGAAGATAGTAATTACTCTTAAGAATATTGGATTAAAAAGCTAATTTAAGATATCCAAATCTAAATGTAGATTCAAAAGTCGAACTGTCAAACTTTGGATCTTAAAGAACAAATGTACCTAGTATATGATATGTACTATGTTTTATAATTTACTGTTTAGCTTCGCTTATTTGCTTTGAGTCAAATTTAATTGAAGCTTGGTTGGTTGTTTGGAACCAACGCGATAATATTCGTAGGTCACTAGAAAAAAATGACATCAGTGATATTCATTATAGTTATTGAAAAAAAGACATCAAATAACCAACATTATTTTATTCGTGGTTGTCACTGGAAAAATGACATCAGTGACATTCGTGGTTTGTTATTGAAAAAAAGACATCAAGTAACCAACATCTTTGTGATAACACTTGAGGCAGGAAAACTTTTATTTCTTTCGCGCTATTTCCTTATTCTTTCTGCATTTTATTACATCATTATATCTGCTAATCGCATTTCTGCTTTTATAAAAATGTAATATTATTTTGCTTACTGCGGTACTTAGAGTATTCTCTAATTACTGGGAATTTTAATTTCGGTATTATTTTCTGAACAATACCAAGTGAGGTACTTCTAGAGGAGCTCGAAGAAAAACTTTAAAATCATAAAATATCAAACTGGTGATGGATCTACGATTGCGCTACTTTAATTTTTTATTTCTTTATTTTCTCTTTATTTAAAAAAAAAGTTAATCAATGTTCGTTATGTATGATGAAGATTTTTGTAATATGTAATTTTAAATAAATGAGAAATATTTTTGGCTTTTGTATGTGTATTTTTTTTTTCTCTCAAATTGCTCAATATGATCCTGTAGTACATGAGTACCCGATGTTGGGATAGTTCTCACTGAACTGGCGTCGGGACATCACAGTGCGTCTTCTCAATTTTTGTGCAAATACCCTTACTAATGGATTTACCCCCAATCAATCACAAGCTAAATATTTACAATTACATTGTGTGATTTGTTAAGGATGCGATCACAGGTTTGATCGTTGAGAGTCACCGAAGCAATATATTAAATAACAACACAAACAGGAAACATAATTATAGCGCAAGTTACTCAATTACACAAGTCACACAATTACAAGCATACAAACACAAGATATTTTACGTGGAGAACTCAATTACAGGAAAAATCACAGAGCCACACTATCTCAAAAGAATTTCACTATGAATGAAATAAATATAAAGTTACAGAGAGTTTATCAATCCTAGGAGGAAGAATGAACCATTGCCATTTGGCCTCCTAATCTTTTTCTTCTCTCAGATTTCTCACAAGCTCTCACTCTAGAGCTTTTTTAGAGTACTCTCCACAAAATGGATCTAATAGCACATACAACCCTCACAATAATGTTGGCTTAAATACTAACCCCTAAGGGCTAAAAGTTGGCCCAAATTAGCCCAAAGAACGCCTTATTTCGCTTAGGAAACACCCTTTTCGCGACATAATTGTCGCAGGTGCTTGTGCGCCCAAATCTCGAGTTGGAAATGCTTCACGGGCGTCGAGACCCCATATCGCGGTGCCCAACAACAGCTTAAGCGCTTCCAGGCGCCTGAGCGACCCCTCTTCTAGCTGTTGGCCCTGTTGGGCGCCCGAGGTGCGCTCAGGCTCCTGGCTCACTGTCGGCCCAGTGACGCCTTGCTTTGGAACCCACCGTAACTCATTTGACATTTTTTTGGGTGATCCAGTTGGTCTCCACATCCTATGTTAAGGCCCAATGCCGGTTCAGCGATAATTGTCCCGAAATTAGGTATTTACAAACCGCATGATTCTATTGAGCAATTTAAAAGAGAAGGGATGCACAAATATAAAAGCCAGATGACATTTCTCATTCATCATAATTTTATATTACAAATAACCAATGTACACTTTTTATAATGTTTATCATTTTGATACAAAAGATAAATCGAAACAAAAATAAAAATAACATCGTAGATCCATCAGCTAGTTGAAAATTTATGATTTAAAGTTCTCATTCAAGTTCTCTCAGAAGTACCTGACCTAGTATTGTAAAGAAAATAATATTAGGAATAAAATTCCCAGTAATTAGAGAATACTATAAGTACCACAGTAAATAAAAATATTATATTTTTCTATCAGTGAAAATGCGATTTGCGGAAATAAGAATGTAACAAAAATACAAGAAAAATAAGGCATTAGCGTAATAGTGATAATTAAATTTTTGCAAAATATATTGTTTGTATTATCACTTAGATGTATATTATTAATGTCATTTTTCCAGTAATCAACAAACATATGTTACTAATGTCATTTTTTCAGAATCAATCAACGCATGTTACTGATATTATTTTTTTAGTAACCAACCACTGTATGTTATTGATGTTATTTTTCAGTAACCAATCAACGTATGTTATTGATATTATTTTTTCAGTAACCAACCAATTTGTAAGAGGATGTTGATTTCAAATAACTAACCAAGTATCAATATGAATTTGACTCAAAGCGAAGCTAAGCATCAATAAATTGTATATAAATGCAAAAAATAATATATATATGTAATGGGTACCTTTTTCTCTAAATTTCAAAAATGCAACAGTTGATTGAATATGCATAAGGTTTTTGATATTTAATTAGCTATTTAGCTATTACTTAAAAATTTATAAAATTGAAATGAAAACAAGTATAAAATTGTTAGGAAAATAATATATATTTCTTTTTTATCTTTTATTCTGTTTTCTCTCTTTTTCTTATTTTCTCTCTTCTCTCATTTCTTTTCGATAGAAGACAGGATTTAAATTGCTGAAAGTAGCAATAATATTTATAATATTGTTATTATTATCATTAATGATAATAATAATGATAATAATAATAATAATAATATATGAAAGAAAATGACAGAATGGAAATGACTTTATTTAAAAATTGCATAAAATAATAATAATAATAAAAGAAAATGACAATGTAAATGATTATTTAGAAAAATGTAAAAAATAATAATAATAGTAGTATAAAATAGAAAATCAGAAATTGAAATGACTAAATTGAAATTGACAGAATAAAAAAATAATAATAAGCATAATATCAAATTTTTATTGTTATCATTATTAATTAATGATAATAATAATAATGATAATAATATATTTATTATTATCATTATTATTTAATAATAATGATAATGACATATTAAAGATAAAAATAAAGAAATAATATAATTATAATAATAATTATTTAAATAATAATAATTATTATTTATGAAAATGCAAAAAAAATAAATAAATAAAAAGATAAAAAAATGCAAAATTTCTTTTTTTATTCCTCTTTTCTTCCTCCTCTCTCCAAGGGTTAGGGTAGCCAGTGGCCGGAGGGATGCAGGACGTGGCTGAAGGGGGCCAGAGGGGGTGGCCGAAGGCTAAGGCGGAGGGCCGGTGGTTGCTAGGGCTGATGGAGGAGAAGAGGGTTTGGGAAGGTTTGAGAGGATGAGAGGGGATTTTATAGAAAAGGTGGGAGGGGGAGAGGCGGCATGGCCGACCTACCTGCGGCCGGTCAACTGTCGACCGGGCGCTGACCAGCCACCGACCAAGGCATGTGAAGGCGGCGGCTCACGCAGGCACTGCGTGCGTACAGAGTGCGCTGCGCGTGGGGGTTAGAGAGAGAAAACTTGAAAAATTAAAAAAATACGAAACTTGATGCGGAGGTATATTATGATGAGATGAACATACTCGCGCTATTTTTTTTTTATTCGGAGCAATATTTTATTTTATATTAATTTCTAAAGTTTGAAATTTCAAAAATTAATTATGATCGAATCGGAGCTCCAAATTTGATGAAAATTTTTGTGAAGCATTTAAATAATATTCTTAATTCAATGACATCAAAATCGATGAATTTGGACTTGTTTTTAATTTTCTCAATTTATTGAATTTAAATAATTCAAAAATTAAATTAGGAGTATCCGTTATTCGGATTGCTCTCAAACTAGGGCATTATGATCTAAAAATTATTTAATTCAATGGTATTTTTGGTTTGCCCTAATTTTGAAGTCGCCCGGAATTCTGATTTTTTGCCGGGATTTGACCTAATTTGCAAAGTGAGGGTATTAGGTTATTACACCCTAACATGGTTTTCACAAGCTAAATCTTTTTTGGAAGTGCATAGACCATGACTCTAAATATGCAACTCCATGTTAGTTTTTATCTCAAGTACCTACTATCCTGAATTAGCCTACCAGACTTTATTTATACATTACGTGGTTTAGTTACGTGCCTTTCTTTTCATGTGAATTCCCAAGATATTCAAATTCAATAATGCTCTTCTCTATGACTTGGTTGAAGTTGAGTAAACAGGGGTGTGTAGCAATAACAGAGCATCCAGGCATGAATTGTGTGCATAATGAGAAAATTAAATGAATGGAAATATTGTATCAGGCTTTTTATTTTTTCTAGGCTAATTATGGATTTAATTTACGAGGAGATTATACACATTAATTTAATAGAGGCTTTGTACCTAAGTGATTTTGCTTATGGATAGCTCATTGTGAGCTGACCAGGCTGGTGGTGGAATAAATGGCGAGCATCTCCATTGAAAAATCATTGGCTATAAATTTTATAGAGGTTTCATCTTTTAGTGGTTGAATACATCAAGTATTAACTGTCTCTCTCTCTCTATCGACTTTTTTTGGTGCCCTCGGTTTATTCGTACTACAGAAACGTTAGTTAGCAGCATTGCGTAATGATTAGGAATTGTAATTGTCTAACCGACTGGTAGTTCTTAATTTTTGTTGCATTCGTAATGCTTGATTTAAAATTGGTTACTTAAATCACTTATGCTGTTTACTTTTATTTATTTGCAGACGCAGCCACTGGAATGTATGCAGAGTTATTGCAAAGGTAGTGTTTAAATTTAAAAGTTTTAAGTACGCCAATTAGCTCTAGATTCATTTTTCTTTTTCATGCGAATGATTAAATCAACCTCTGGCATTATTTAAAACATATGTATAGTATGGATTAAATTAATGAGAGACGTTTGCTAGATTAGGGGACACATCTTTTGTGCTTTTATCTAGTAGATAGATCCCTCTGAGAGCACAAGTTCTGCACCCAATTTTTACCTGGATGTCCCTATTAAAATTTTAAGCAGAGTAATTTTTTCAAGTAGCAACATAATATAAAAACGTTGTTTCTTGCAAAATGAGACTAAATGCATATTTTTATATTTTTAAACATTGGCTAATCTATATGGCTAAACATTATTTGTGGCTGATACCTTTTATTTAGCCAAGCCGTTGTAAAAAATTGTGATAAACGTTACAAAAAATAGTTATACTTTTCAAATATTATGATTGAGGTTAAGTGATTCCTGTAGTCATACGTATGGCTAAGTATGTTAACCATATTGATAAACAAGTTTTGAAGTCTATGCAACAATAATTATTTATACTGCTTTAATGTTTACCTAAGCTGAGCAGGTATGTTTTGAAGTTCAAACACGTGTAACTTTAATACTGAAATATGAATACAAAAAAAGGAAATGCATTGGTGAACTAATCCAAGGATGAATGAATTTCATTGCTATGTACTAGAATCAGAGAATGTGTGCATATAGAGGACTGTTGCATGTAGGGTTGATACACTCAAAAGTAACTGACCACGCACATAAGCAAGCTAGCATACACTAATAATTTGATGTCATAAATTCAAAAGAATGAAAAAATATATTATTGAATGTAAACAAACATTTTTAAATGCTATTGTTTATAAAATTAAGTTGATGAAATTTGTTCATGTTAGTGGTGGGAGAAGAAGATAAAAAAAGAGATGGCAAAAAACTAATGGGAATAATCTAATATACGTGGAGCTTAGGGACGTGTTATTTGGTCGGGTAGGGGATATAAAGGATTTATTTAACCTATCCCATAAAGTGAGAGTAAGTTTTTTTTTTTTGTTGTTGTTGTTGTTTTTATAGCTGTTACAATTTTATTATTATATTTCAATGCTACTCTTCCTACCCCACCAATGGAAAAGATAATTTAAATAAACTAGAATTCGTTTTAATGCCTAGAAAATCTAAGTCTAAACTTCTTGTGCACTGCTTTAAATTTGGTGGTTTTTGTTTTAGTTTAATTTGGCAGAACTTTGTGCACTAGGTGGAGATGATTATTTTAGCAAAACCTCATCTTTATATATTCTAGTTTCAACTTTGAAACAAGCCTCTATGCACATTACCTTTGCATTGATTAATGAAAGAATTTTCGATGCATGCCATACTCTATTGTCTTAATTATGTTGGCCATCAGGTTATCGATAAATTTGTGTTTTTTCAAACTTTTTGCTCAGAATTTGATTTGTATATATTTTTTATTATGGTCATATAGTACTACATAGTGTGCTTATTAGTAGTATGAATACTAACTAAACATATTGCTTTATATATTGAACTTCCTTGCAAGAATGTTTGCAATAAAAGTTCTTATTTATGTATGGGAAGCAACTGTATCAGTATGCTTGCTATTTTTATTCTTAGACCTTTCATGTTGCAAAATGAATTTGATTATCTTGCTAATTTGATGATCTCTGCAATAAATTATGTTTTGATGCATGCACGCATTGCATATTGAATGAGCATTTTTATACTAATAGTAATTATCAAAAAGTTTAGAATGAAAAAACGGGCCTTTTTTTGATTTTTGTTGTTATCTAAAAGTCAGATGATTATTATAAATTTTTTTTTGTTGTGCATGTTAGAATTGATCGTGTCAAAATATGTTGAAATCATTAAACTTGCTTTTGATAAAACATTGAATAGTATTTAATAGTATTACAAAGCTTAGAGAATTTATATTATAGTAAATTTTCATTAGCGGTCAACATTAGATTTGTATTTTCTTTATAGTTGTTTTGGAACCTTAAAAGGATATTCGAAGTCAAGTGACCTGGAATATATGTATTTGCATGTCATAATTTTTGTCAGTATGACAAATTTTAGAATGTGGTAAGTTCAAATAATAGAGAAATTATTAAGAACATAAAGGGCTTAGTATTATTAGGATGAAGCATAATATATATATATATATATATATATATATATATATATATGAACTATAGTCGATGTGATCAATTATTATTTACTACTAACACTGAATTATGAAATATTTTATAGATGAGTTAGGGTTAAGCGTATAATAAATATTATGTAGAACAATAAGGATGTTGATGTAGGATGGATCATGGTAGGATTATGGTTCACTGTATACTTGAATAGACTTCCTGGAATGCTAGTGCTGCTGTTGAAGATTAAAGAAAAAACATGATTCTGAAAAAGGAGGAGAAGACTATGATTTCTTGATTTTAAAACTTTCATCTTAAAGTTTAACTATGCACAACTAGTGCTCAAATGTACATATCTAATGAAACTCTTTACATGAAAGTTTGTTCCAACGTTTAACATCATAAGATAACAATGCTTAAACTATTTTAAAATAACTACAGCAAAATAAAATTTAGAAGAAATTAGATAAATAAGAAATATTACATGGGTAGCACAAATTCATGCCTCATGGCGAATAAAGAGAAATGAATTCCTGATAATTTGTAATTTAGGTTTCATACTGGAACAGTGATTAATAAATATTTGGAAGTTTGCCTCTCTCGCTCTACAATCAAAGAATTCATACTAAGCGCAGGGAGAAAATTAAATTTTTTGATCTCTGAATCACTTACCCTGTAGTACTAAATGAGCCAATATGTAAAAATTTAAAGGCATGCTGAAATTAAATGAAGAAATAAATAAATTTCTTTCAATGTATTTACAGAAGCAAACATACCTATAAAAGCCATTTACTATTTTCTGTGCTAGATCTAAAACAAAACTGAAGGTTGAGATGCTTGTTCATGTGGATTTATTGGTCGCTGTTTAATGAGGTGCTGCTAGTTGCTGGATTGCTTCTTTTAGGAGGGTTGGGATTAGCTGCATTGAAAGTCGTGAATTGAGACTCCATTGTTTAATGCTTTCCTAATATAGGTTGGCAGTGGTTGCTGCCTTTCATGTTGTTTTCTGTAGGAAGAAAATGTTCTGCAGGAAGATCTCTTCTGCTTATAAATGTGAAACTATTTCCAGTTTAATATTCCTTTCTGTTTATGTAGGTAGGGTGTTCTTCTGTTTAATTTATTTATAATATCTTAGGTATTCTTTTAGAAGCAATTTCATGTTAGTATCATGGGCTTGTTTGCTGGGAATTTTTATAGCCCAAATTACAAACTATCAGTCTTCCAATCCAACTATATATATATATATATATATTTAAATATATTAATTCTCTCTAATTAATACTTGCAAATTAATGGAGATGTTAATGCCAGATGTAGTTTTGATTTTTATCATATATAAATAAGAATACGACTTCTAGAGTTATTGATAAATGATTAAATGTGAGCATCGCAATTATACAGCTAGTGATTTTGTAGATTTGAAAATAAATATTAAAGTTAGATCTATATTTGTTATGCTAATATGAATCTAAGTGTTACATAAAAAGATTAGTATAATAGAAATGATAATGTTAAGATATGTGCACTAAATTTTGGAAAAATGGATGGATGAATGAATATATATTGTGTAACATTAGTTGAAATTATTATTGTATAGAATAGGCTGAGTTGGGCTGGAAAAAAACAATCAACAACAACATACAACAACACAATGTCATAGGGCATAATTTTGATCTTAGGATCCTTTCTTTTTAAGGACAAGGGAAAGCAGAGCAAAAATTTTTCCCATTATAATGGTTGTTTATACTTTCTTCGTTGACAAGGTTGATTGAATAGAATCTGAAAGCATGAAGTGTCTTTAAAACCAATATAGGAGTGGATTATTAGGGCATAAAGTCCAAACAGTTGATTTTACTATTAACTCTGTATTTTATTGTTGATTTGCATGATTGAACCTATATGCTTAAATCTCTTGCTTTTCTTGACATCATGGTTTTTATGTGTCCTATCCTTGGCATAATTTTTATTATGAATATATTTGCATTCTATACATTTTTTTAAAAATCTACTAATTTGGAAACCTTTTGATTCTTAGTAGTTCATAATTTTAGTTTTGCATTAACTCTTTCTCCAGTCTTATCTATTAGAAGATTATTTCTTACAAATAACATGTACTAAAGCACCAGTTCTTGGATATGTTCAGCAAAGAAATCCATAATTATTGCAGAAGTATACAAACTTAGAAATATCATTTGACAAACTACATGGGTTCATAGTTTAAACACATGTAATTACATTATTATACATGTTTTTAATAACAATATAGGCAACCCAAACCCCTAGTCTTTCTAATAGTCTACAAAGAATCTCTTGCAATATTTTGTACATCATACAAGTTCCTTGTTTTTTTAGTTGGTTTATTATTGTGGTGAGAGCACTCTGTCTTGCAATATTTTGTACATCATACAGCCCTCTGTTTGCTTAATGATTAGTCTATGAAATTTTATTTGAGCATACGTTGTGTATTGGTGGTTATTTATTTAGTACCCTTAAAAAAATGTTCCTCTAACTGTGATTGTATAACAATTAACTTATTTAGGTCATGTGTATCATAGAATGTGGGAGCATCTACCTTGTTTAGTGAGCATTATTCATGTGACGATGCTCAATCCAACGATGTAAGACCTCATGGATGACAACAAATCTTATTGTTGGAGTGTAGGTTCTTTAAATGCTGTTTCCTTTTGCTTATTTATTGCATTAGGGCTATTAACTAATGCTTTGAAGATGTTTGAATATCTCATCTCATTTTTTGGTTAGGGAATTATAATTGCAACTTTTTTCTTCCATCTGTTTGGTGCAACTCTTTTAATAATCCAATGGATAATGTTTTGGGAGGCATTATGATTTTAATGATTTAAGCATATGCAATGCCATTTTTTTGAAATAATCTTTTGAAACTTACACTAGATTTAATCATGACCAAATATGATTACTCATAACGGATCTAAATGATAATAATCAGCACAAAGTGAAACTTGAACTGTGTACAGGGTCACCGCATTGCAGGCCTGTGTCGAATTGCAATTACCCCGCACCATGCTTCAACTAACCCACTCCTTGCTCTCTGTATTGCATTGTGTTTGCACCCATGGGACCACATTGCTATCCGATTGTGTGTTGGCTGGGCCTTACGCCTTCCATGCGTCTGCCTTGCACTGTGGTTACATCGGCCCCCACTCTGGGCCCTTCCCGTGATAGCCTGATGCAAAAGTCAAGAGATATTTCTCATTGATTTAATATTTCGTATTACAAAAATTTTCAACGTTCTTCTTTACAATGTTCATAAAAGATGAACATAAACAAATGGAAAAATAAATATAAAAATAAAAGTAGAGCAGTGCCGTAGATCCATTGACAATTTGATAATTTAAGTTTTAAAGTTTTTGTTCAAGCTCTCCCAGAAGTACCTGACCGAGTATTGTACAGAAAATAATACCGGAATTGAAATTCAGAGAATCTTCCAAGTACCACAGTAAACAAAATATGCTACATTTTTATAAAAGCAGAAATGCGATTAACAGATATAAGAATGTAATAAAATGTAGGAAGAATAAGTAAATAGCGCAAAAGAAATAAAAGTTTCTTGCACAAGTGCTGTAGATCCATTGACATTTTGATAATTTAAGTTTTAAAGTTTATGTTCAAGCTCTCCTAGAAGTACTTGACCTGGTATTGTACAGAAAATAATACCGGGATTGAAATTCTCAGTAATTAGAGAATCTTTTAAGTACCACAGTAAATAAAATATGCTACATTTTTATAAAAGCAGAGATGCGATTAGCAGATATAAAGATGTAATAAAATGTAGGAAGAATAAGGAAATAGCGCAAAAAAAATAAAAGTTTCTTGCACAAGTGTTATCATAAAATCTAGGTTACTGATATCATTTTTCAGTAACCTATCACTAATGTTATTGATGTCATTTTTTTAGTAACCCACGAATGTTGCTGATGTCATTTTTCCAGCAACCAATGAATGTTGCTGAAGTCATTTTTTCAGTAACCTACGAATGTT
This sequence comes from Gastrodia elata, assembly GCA_016760335.1. Classification (NCBI taxonomy): domain Eukaryota; kingdom Viridiplantae; phylum Streptophyta; class Magnoliopsida; order Asparagales; family Orchidaceae; genus Gastrodia; species Gastrodia elata. Next base: position 11,015,780 of record CM028681.1, on the reverse strand, counting down.
ACTGATGTGATTTTCCAGTAACCCACGAACGTCACTAATGTCATTTTTCCAGTTACTAACCACAAATATTGCTGATGTCATTTTCTAGTAACAACCACGAATGCTACTGATGCCATTTTTCCAGTAGCTAATCACGAATGTCACGTTGGTTCCGAAAAACTAATCAAGCTTCAATATAAATTTTGGCCCAAAGCGAAGATGCGAAGCTAAACAACAGTAAAGTATAAAAAAGTAATATATGTCATGTACTGGGTACCTTTATTTTTTAAGATCTAAAGTTTAATAGTTCGATTTTTGGATCTGCATATAGATTTGGATATTTTAAATTAGCTTTTAGCTAATATTCTTAGGAAAATTTTTATCTTATTTTCCATTATATTTTTTTTTTCATTTTTACATTAGGTTAGCGTATTATTATCTTCATTTAATGATAATAATAATAATATATGAAAGTAGAAAATAGAATAGAAATGATTGGAATTAAATTGTAGAAAGTAATAATAATAAAAAAATGTTAGAATGAAAATTGCCTGAATGGAAGTAATAGTTATTTTATTATATGTACTATTCTCATTATTAATTAATGAGAACAATAGTAATGTGTATGACAAGTATTTGTATAATAAGAAATATTGAATAATAGTATTAGCAAAGTTTCTCCACCATTTCCTTCCTTTTTTTCTTCTCAATTTCCTTCTCTTTTCCTCTCTCACCTTGGGTAGAATTGTCGGAAAATGGATGGAGACCGGACGTAGCTGAAGGAAGCCGGAGGGGTTGCTGAAGTGGGGAGATCGGAGTGGGGGTTGGCTGGTTTGGAGGGTTCGAATGGGGTGGCCGGGGTGGTTGCCGGGGCTGGTGGCTGGCTAGGAGAGGGGGCTGGTAGCAGGGTGAGGGGGCTGGCAACAAGGAGAAGGGTCTGGAAGCAAGGTGAGGGGGCTGAGGAGGAGAGCTGACTTGTGGCGAAGGGGGAGGGGTTGTTGCTATTGTGGGGAAGGTGAGGGAGTTTGTGGGGAAAAAGGAAGGGAGGGTGTTTAAGAAGAGGGGGGGAGAGGAAGAGTCTTCGAGGTGGGGCCCTCCTGGCAGAATCTTCCGCCTCCTGACTGATTAGGAATCGGTAAGGGGGAAGAAATTTTTTAAGAATTTTCTAAATAACTAGTTAAAGTTAAATTTTTCATTTTTTTCTCTATTTTGGGTCCAAAAATAACGAAACTTGACACATAGATATGTTATGATGTAATAAATACTCTCGCACCAAAAATTTTTGATTCGATGCAATATTTTATTTTTAATTAATTTTTGAAGTTTTGAACTTCAAAAATTAATTAAGATCAAATCGGCACTCCAAAATTTATGAAATTTCTAGAGCAGCCTTTAAATAATATTCTTAACATAATGACATGAAAATTGATGAATTTGGATACATATTTAATGTTCTTGATTTATTGAATTTAAAAAGTTCAGAAAGTTCAGAAAAAAAAATAACGTGGGAGTTTTCGTTATTCGGATTTTTCCCAAACTAGGGCACTTTGATCTAAAATTTATTCTCATCTAAAGGTATTTTTGTTTGCCCTAATTTGAAGTTCCCTGAGATCCTGATGTTAGAGTTAGGATTTTGATATAATTTGCAAAGTAACGACATTAGGTCGTTACACTTCCCCATTCTTGCATTGACACGAGTGTCTAGCCTCATGCCCCTTATACCGTATTTTGATCACTTTGCACACCCCATTATGTTGAGTTTCTCCCCTCCACATCGCCACATGCCGATCCACGCCACATGAATTCCACATCATCCCACGCCCGTGCACCACATCTTTCGTTAGCGTTGGCCTATACTCGTAGTGGTGTCGCTTGCCCATGATGCTATTGCACTCTTTCATCACTACCGTGCCAGACATTCTAATCCAACATCGCCCCCCATGCGTTGTGATTGCATTTCACGCTGGCTCATTGCAATAGCTCCATGCTGCATTGTCATGTCCATATTGCTTAACAATTTTTTCTTTTTAATTATTGGTTAACATATTATAGGTGAATTATCTAAAAGAGTTTTGAGCTAGTTGAATAGCGTAAATTTATATCATTAGTTTATGCTCTTGGAGATCTTAAAAATCTAAGAGATTTATTGGCAAAGAAAAGCCCATCAATTTTCCAATAATTTTTATTTAATAATATCTTTTAATAATTTGTAGGTTGAGATTGGCATTTATGCAATTTGTGAGGATTTGTTTTGTTTTTTCATAAGTTAATATAATTAATGTTATTACACTTGACAAAGCATTTGTTTTTGTTGTCTAAATCCAACCAAAAATGCATGAAAATCTAAAGTTCAATGTGTCAAAAAATAGTTGGTACGCTTGCCGCTCCTCTTTCACATTCATCCATGACTGTGACATTGCGTCCCACACCGCGCTCGACCTCATGTTATGTTTAATACATGTGGCTTTCAGCTCGCACTTGCAATCAACCGTGTGGCGTCCTAACTCGTATTCATAGAATCTGAGCTTCACCCCACAAATTAAACCACATGGCACGTTGTTCTTGTGTGCCATGCCTGTGGAGCCCGAGCTACACCACCTTGCTTGGCATTGCTTTGGTTTTCCTCAACTTCTCATCCCAGTGTCATGCCCACATTGCACTTGCACATGCGCAACTCCTGCCTTTTATTGCCTATTCTTACTTCGCTTGCCATTTCCTTGTTGAGCCAACCTAATTTCATTAATCATTTGTAGCAATTCCATGTAGGGTTAGCTTGTGAGTCGGCCCCTTATATTGTGCCATCTTGCTTTCAAGTTGCAGTCGTATTAGGTCGTATTACACGTTATGCTCTATCATGCATGGGCCCCACAACATTAGAGGCGTTCTTGTGTCAACTTCTGACAATTGTGCTACCTTGAGCCATCTTCATCGTGCTCACATTTCATTCAGACTTGCCTCCTTTGAGTTGTGGAACCTTGCCTTAGCCAAGCCTCACTGCCTTGTTTTGTCATGAGGTTCCACCATACCCAACGCTACATCATTATACCTAAACCTTTCATATTTGCCTTGTTAGGTTGTGGAGACCAATTGGATCACCAGAGGAAGCGTCGACGGAGTTCCGGGGCAAGGCGTCATTGGGCTGGCAACAAGCTAGGTGCCCAGGCGCTCAGTAGGTCCCGTAGCTCGAGGAGGGGGTACCAGGCGCTCGTGCTGCTGTTTAGGCACCAAGAGATGGACACCAGGCACCTGTGAAGTAGGCCCAGCCTGAGGCTTGAGTGCCCAGGCGTTTGTGGAAATGCCCCCATCGATTGGAGCGTTTCCTGAGCGAAATAAGGCAACCCATGGGCTTTTTTGGGTCGTTTTTGAGCCGTTTGTGTGATGACCCGATATCTGTTCAGCGAGAACTGTCATGACATTAGGTATTCACAAATCGCCTATTGAGCAATTTAAAAGAGAAGGGTACACATATAAAGGCCAAATGATATTTCTCATTCATCATAACTTTATAATACAAAATAGCCAACGAATACATCTTACAAAGTTCATATTTTTTAAACAAAAGATAAACTGAAACAAAAAATTAAATAAAAAGTAAAGTAGTGACGTAGATCCATTAGCAATTTGAAAATTTATGATTTAAAGTTCTCATCTGAGTTCTCTCAGAAGTACCTGACTTGGTATTGTAAAGAAAACAATACCAGGATTATAATTTCCAGTAATTAGAGAATACTCTAAGTACCGTAATAAATAATAAAATATTATATTTTATAGTAGCAGAGATGCAATTAGTGGGAAAAAATATGATAAAAGTGCAGGAAAAATAAGGTAATAACGCAAAAGGGATAATTAATTTCCTGCAAAAAGTATTATCACATAGATTTATATTACTGATGTCTTACTGATACCATTTTCCAGTAACTAACCACTTATATTACTGATGTTATTTTTCTAGTAACCAGCCAACGTATGCTATTGATGTCTTTTTTTCAGTAACCAATCACTTATATTACTGATGTCATTTTTTCAGTAACCAACCAACGTATGTTACTGATATCATTTTTCCAATAACCAATCATTTTATAAAAGGATATTGGTTTTAAACAATCAACCAAGCATCAATATGAATTTAGCTCAAAACGAAGTTAAGCAATAATAAAGTGTAAAAAGTAATACATGTATATATACTAGGTACCTTTTTTTTTAAGTTCAAAAATGCAATAGTTGATTGAATTTGCATAAGATTTTGATATTTAAATTAGCCTTTTTAGCCAATACTTAGAAATTTATGAAAACAAAATAATATGATATTTTAGGAATATTTATTCTCTTTTCTATTCTGATTTTTTTTCACTCTCTTTTCTCGATAGAAGATATAATTTTAAGTTACCGAAGATAACAATAGTGTTATTAGTATCATTATTTAATGATAATAATACTGTCTGAAAGAAAAAGACTGAATGGAAATGACTGTAATTAAAAATTGCAGAAATTAATAATAATAGTAATAAAGAAAAAAAGAAGAAAATGACAAAAGAAAAATGACTGAATTGAAATTGACAAAATAAAAATAATAGTAATCATAATATAACATTTTTACTGTTATTATTATAAATTAATGATAATAATAATAATGTTAATAACATTTTTATTATACTCCTTATGATAATAATGACATTTTAAAGAAAAAAAGAAATAATATAATTATTATTATTATGTGAATAATAATGATTATATTATGAAAAAAATGCAAAAGAAATAAAGAAAAATAAGAAAAATGCAAAATTTTTTCTGTTTTCCTTCTCCCCTCACTTAAGGTTAGGGTTACCGGAAGCTGGAGGGAGGCCAAATGTGGCTGAAGGGGGCCTAGAGTGGGTGGCTGGAGTGGGGTGGCCGGATGGTAGTTGTTGCTGGTTGGGCTGAGGCTGAGGGAGTTTTAGGCTGACTGTTGGGAAGAAGGAAGGGAGGGGAGGGAAGGAGAAGGAGGGGGATGGAGCTTGTGCCCTAGCGTCGGGGGGCAATAGAGGAAGGAAGGAAAACAGAGAAAACTTAAATAAATAATTTCAATTAAATTATTCTCATTTTTTCGTAATTTGACTTCCAAATATAACGAAACTCGACACCTATGTGTGCTACGATGAGAAAAACACTCTCGTGCCAAAATTTTTGATTCGAAGCAATATTTTATTTTATATTAATTTTTGAAGTTTGAAATTTCAAAAATTAATCACGATCGAACTGGAGCTCCGAATTTAATGAAACTTTTATCGTAGGCTTTAAATAAATTACTTTACCCAATGACACAAAAATTGATGAATTTGAACTTGTATTTAATTTTCTTAATTTATTGAATTTAAACAATAGAAATTGAAGTAGGAGTTTTTGTTATCCGGATTTCTTTCAAACTAGGGCATTTTGATCTGAAAATTATTTCTATTCAATGGTATTTTGAATTGCTCTAATTTGAAGTTTTCCGGGATCCTAATTTTTGAGTCGGGATTTGACCTAATTTGCAAAGTAACGGCATTGTGTCGTTACAATTTGAGAGTTTATATTTAAGTCAACATTACTTTAGGGCTTTATGTGTTTGGAACTTTTTGTAGAGGTCTAAAAGTAGTGGTTCCTTCTTTCTCTTGAGATTGATAAGTTTTTTGTAACTCTATTTTTATTGTGTATAACGGATTTTCTTGTGGTGGTGTGGCTCCGTAGCTTTTCCTAATCTTGGGTTTTACACGTAATATTTTGTGTTCATATGCTTGTGATTGTGTGGCTTGTGCTGTGATTTTTTATTTGTGTTATTTTTTTTTGTATTTGTTTCAATGACTCTTAACGGTCAAACTCGCGGTTGCATTCTTTAATACTTTACCCAATGACATAAAAATCGATGAATTTGAACTTGTATTTAATATTTTTAATTTATTGAATTTAAACAATAGAAATTAAAACAGGAGTCTTCGTTATCCGGATTTCTTTCAAACTAGGGCATTTTGATCTAAAAATTATTTCTATCCAATGGTATTTTGGTTTGCTCTAATTTGAAGTTCTCCGGGATACTGATTTTTGAGTCAGGATTTGACCTAATTTGCAAAGTAACGACATTGTGTCGTTACAATTTAAGAGTTTATATTTAAGTCAACATTACTTTAGGGCTTTATGTGTTTGGATCTTTTTGTGGAGGTCTAAATGTAGTGGTTCCTTCTTTCTCTTGAGATTGATAAGTTTTTTCTAACTCTGCTTTTATTATGTGTATAGTGGATTTTCTTGTGGTGGTGTGTTTCCGTAGCTTTTCCTAATCTTGGGTTTTACACGTAATATCTTGTGTTCATATGCTTGTGATTGTGTGGCTTGTGCTGTGATTTTTTGTTTGTGTTTGTTTTTGTATTTGTTTTTGTATTTGTTTCGATGACTCTCAACGGTCAAACCCGCGGTCGCATTCTTTAATACTTTACCCAATGACAAAAAAATTGATGAATTTGAACTTGTATTTAATTTTCTTAATTTATTGAATTTAAACAATAGAAATTAAAACGGGAGTTTTCGTTATCCGGATTTCTTTCAAATTAGGTCATTTTGATTTGAAAATTATTTCTATCCAATGGTATTTTGGTTTGCTCTAATTTGAAGTTCTCCGGGATATTGATTTTTGAGTCAAGATTTGACATAATTTGCAAAGTAACGACATTGCGTCGTTACAATTTGAGAGTTTATATTTAAGTCAACCTTACTTTAGGGCTATATGTGTTTGGATCTTCTTGTGGAGGTCTAATAGTAGTGGTTCTTTCTTTCTTTTGAGATTGATAGAGGTCTAATAGTAGTGGTTCCTTCTTTCTTTTGAGATGGATAAGTTCTTTGTAACTGTATATTTATTGTGTGTATAACGAATTTTCTTGTGGTGGTGTGGCTCCATAGCTTTTCCCAATCTTGGGTTTTACACGTAATATCTTGTGTTCATATGCTTGTGATTGTGTGGCTTGTGCTTTAATTTTTTGTTTGTGTTGTTTTTTTGTATTTATTTCGATGACTCTCAACGGTCAAATCCGCGGTCGCATTCTTTACATACCTGTGCTCATATAGGATATTAATGTTTAAAAATTTGTTATCATAATTTTGTAATTATAAAGTTTTTTAACTTAATAAAATTTTTAAAATAACTTTATTTAATTTTGTTACAGTATCAAAGATATTAGTTCTTATGTAAAATAAATAATTAAATGTTATTTTAAATTTTTATGAAAAGAGATTGCTATTTTTTGAAATTTTAAAAGTTCTATTGTTTTGTAATTTTTTTGCTTAAAGTAGTCAGCAAGTATGTATGCTTTTTTTTGTTGCTCTTATTTGATGTCAAAATTAAATTCTTGACAATATAAATTGGATAGAGAAGGGCGGACTCCATCCAGATCAGTGACATAGGATACTTTAAGAATTGTGCTTGTTTCCAACTCAATGAATACAGTTTCTTCAGCGACTCTCATAGAAGCCTAAGGAGGAATTTTAGAAGAGCCCAATGGGTTGCTATCAGATGAAGCATTCAAAAGCTTGCTCCTCTTAGAGTTTCTCCTATTGTAATGAAATGAGGAAGCTTTTGGATGCTTTATCTGATAGCAACCCTTTGGGCTCTTCTAGCATTCCTCCTTTGGCTTCTATGACAGTCGCTGAAGAAACTGTATTCGTTGAGTTTGAAACAAGCACAATTCTTGAAGTATCCAATGTCCCTGATCCGGATGGAGTCCGCCCTTATCTATCCAATATGGTAGTTCTTTGAGGTCTTGTAAACTTAAGAAATCATAATAAAATTGTTCTCAAAATATTTCTATTTTTTAATCTTTTCGAGACATCAAACTCATATTTTAGATGCAACTTGGGCTTTTTTTGTAACTTATCCTTTACTGGTTGTGGCTCCGTTTCTTTCCTCTCTATTTTTTTTCTATTTCCTCGCTCTCTCAAAATTTTTCTTCCATTATCTACATTTTTTCAGCAACGATGCTATTGTAGGTTCGCTTTGTACAACGATTTGCTTAATATTATACTGCTATATGTAAATAATGTATTAAATTTGGGTTTTTGGGAGTATCTAAATAAATTTATTATGATTTTTAATCATGTTAAATCTTATTCAATGTGTTTTTATAATTTGGTTTCACTTTTTGATACATAACGATAACAACAACTAATCAAATATTTATTCTACAAAGTGGGGTTAGTTGCTCGAATCCCTTATTTTTTCAATGCTTATTAGATAGTTGTTCCTAATTAAAGCTCTCACATGAAGATTTGCAAGAATAAAAGTTTGGAGTGTTTCTGGTGGACAAGTTTAAGCCTATTTGGTGACTTGGCATAGTCATATGCTAGTATGACATTGATATACACAGAAATCTAAAACTATAACAAAAAAAATTCATCTATCAAAAGCAGAATGCTAAAAAAGTTATAGAATTTAAAATTTTTTCCCCATCACAATAGTTGAGTGAAGAAAGATCACACGTCTTTATGAAGATGACCATGGTTCTTTGCTTAGTGGTGCTCCTATTGAGATCTCTATGAAGATGATCATGGTTCTTTGCTTCTATCTGTTGTCTATATGGCTCTAATAAGCCGCCTTTTCTCACTCTGATACTGAAATCGAAGGGGTTGATAATGCTTAAATGTTTTTTGTTAATGATTTTGTTATGGGAGGTGGTGATGCTGATGATGGGCAGATTATGGAGGGCTTAGGTGGGGGTGACTAGAATGGCTTTGTTTGGGTTAATGATGGTGGTGGGGAGGCTCAGGCAGCGGTGTCTAGAATGGCTTTGTTTGGGTTAATGATGGTGGTGGGGAGGCTCAGGCATGGGTGACTTGAATGGCTTTGTTTGGGTTAATGATGGTGGTGGGGAGGCTCAGGCAGGGGTGAGACTCGGTTAGTGTAGGAGGATTGAGAGGAGAAGATAGGGTTACAATTTGTATTTGGGAAAGAGAGGAATCGTTAGAACAAGAGAGATGAGCGAAGAGAAAAGAGGCTTAATATTTTATGACAATAACCTCTCATGATAATTATAATATCTTATAAAGATTATATCCTCACTTTTTAAATTCAAACATAAGCTTATAAATAGAATCTAAAGGATGTGGATGCTACAATTTGCATGGTGAGAGAGATTAAGTCTCAAATCTGCTTATATTCAATGCACTATAAGCATAAATTTTGTAACTCCATCATTCCATGAATACTTGAATTCAAATTTCAAATTAGAAATTTTGAATTCTTAAAAATGAGTATTTGAATTATGGAGGTAAACTTCAATAACAGTTATTGCAACTCCATCCCCCTATAAATTTTGGAAATCAAAATCAAAATTTGAAATTAAGATATTGATTTTTGAATTTTAGATTTTTGAATAAAAATTTTCAGGAATCTCTTGCTACACTAAACTTATTATTACAAGTTCAAAAATGATTACAACTTCTAGATAATGCTTATGCTATCTTGGGAGATGTCCAAATATTGATATGTCTGTTGTTCCATTCTGTCTTGTTGCACTGCATCATTTAGTATAGTGAAATGAGGAAGAATTCCTAATGGCAGTCCCATATAGTTAAAATAACACATAATCAGCTTATGATGATAATGATGTGGCTTGAATGGAGAAAGACAATCCTATTAACAAATTAGACAACTCTATTTTTTATTTTTTATTTTATCAAAAAATTTAACAAAAGCAAGGGGTTATTTAATTTTTTATGTGTAGTCATTTTATTTATGTAAAACTTGTGGGTCTACTTTCGATGGCAGCTGGCTTCAAAGTTGAAGATTGATATTGGAAAAACTGATGCTTTAAGTTGGACAAAAAGTTTCTAAAAAAATAAATGATAGTCTCTTGGATTGAGAAACTGCAGAATTTGACTGCACCATTGGAGCATAGGATCATGTTTTGGTCACAAATATTGTGTTTAACAACATAACTTGATGAAAGTCAAATTCTATTCGTCAAATGTTCGCTTTGTTGTTTTTAAAATTATCCAGATAAAAAGTTGCCCCAATTCGGCCTTAAATATTTTGTTTAGATTACCACGCATTTTACTTATTTTCATTGAATGATGGCTACACAAATTCACTAGTATTAGAAGCAAACCTGCTTTTCAGTAGCTCTAGAATGTAACTCTCCCTTCAATGCATCTTTTTTTATTTTATTCATCGCCACTAGAAATTATCTCATTGCTTTGCGGAATCTTGAGGCTTATATATTGGCAATTTCTTCTGTTTCATACTCGCTGAGGATTTGCTTCAACAAAGTTTGATGGCTACCTAAATTCAAATTTCTCCTGAATTGATATATTATTTTTTACAGCCATCAATCTTTATTAAAACAATGGAAACAAACTGGACAACAAATAATAGTAGTCTCTTGCAAGAATCAACAAGAAATGTAAGTATCTTTCCATCCATTTTGTCATTACTTTGTCTTACAAATTTGAATCACTAGTGGATGGGTCATTACTGGAAATTCTACTTTCTTTGATGTTAATCTATCATTTTGAATTTCTGTTACCAGGAATAGGTTGAAGGACACAGCTGACCAGTATGGTCTTCCCACTTTTATTGTTTCTGATGCTGGACATACTCAGGTTCATCTAAAATTTGCATAATTTAAGATTTCAATTTAGATGTCATCCAACTTAATTTTTTCTTTGGCAGAATAAGGTCCTTTTCACATTGAAAGGATACTTCGCTATATGATTTGAAACCCATAAACTTGACTTTGACTTCAATATTTAAATTTTTTCATTAAGGATGATATTGAGTGTTACGATCTATCCCGATAAACTCAGATTGCCTAAAGTGGGAACTAAGGTTGAAAGTTAACTTTCTGTGCACTTTGATATTCACAATCCTTTTTCTTTTACTTGAAATAACACCATGCTGGATTAATAAATATTCCAAATAATGCGAAAGAGCCACTAATAGTTAAAGATTTTCATTGATTCTTGGCATAAAAGAATGACAATATGATTATTGCTAAACTTTGTAATTCAAAATATGTTCACTTGCTAGTGAAATTTTATTTGCAACAGCGAATGCTATCCTCCTCTCTTTTGCCATCTATTTCTGCAACTCTTGATTATAGATGGCCTATCGAGTGTAACTTAGTGGCTATATTATAGATCTAAATTGTAATAACTCTAATGAAAAGAAGATAATATGTGTGCATTTTAATTTATAAATGAATCAGAAATGTTGACATCTTCTCTTTTCTATAAATAGTTTAAATTTTATAAGCATTTGAGATATCAACAATAGTTTTTTTATCATTAGTGAACGTGTTCACTCTTAAACCTTTTTAATTAAACATTTATTATAGACACTTAACCATTTTTAGTTATTCAAAAAGTGTTTTTTTAATAAAACGGCAGCCTGATGCATGAAGCCTATCATCTTTGTGGGGGTTGAGAAAGGTTCGGACAACTTGGGCTTGGTGTACACAATCATATTATAATAATCTATAAGCAGTTCTTTTCATGACTTGAATTTGTGAGCTCTGGTCCATGGTAGCTTTTACCACAGGGCTAAAGCTCCCCTTCAAAAACAAAATGCATGTATTTTCAGAGTGTACATTACTCATAAGAATGCTCTATACGAATCTTTTTAATTTTTTTACTCTTTTACATTGTTTGCTCAAGGCTCCATGGATTAATATATACGTGCACATATTTATGTATTGTACTTCTATTATAATACTTTTATTCTCTCTTGTTACATGTACCATAATTTTGATATAAAGATAGTGACTAAGATTTATAACTTTGTGCACTTTTTGAGACTACTTTTTTATTCTTTTGGATCCCTTCATATTGTTAACCATTTAATGTGCAACAATTAGTCTATTTTTAATAATAGACAATGATTTTAAATTGGCATTTTTTTGTAAATATGTATAAAACAGAGAAAAGATAAATTACATTTAACTTTTCAATGTCATTTTAGTAATATTTGTGCATACATATAAGCGTTAAAGAAGTTTATTGAAAGGTAAATAGAATTGTTATGATTTGAAGATATGAAAATACACATTTAAGAAATGAGATAGTCGACTTTATGTCTTTGTAGACTTGTTAGCATTATTTTTTTCAAAATTTGCTTGTGCTTTGAATTTATAAATAATGATTTTATTAATTAGATATAAATTCCATGTGATTAATTGACCAATTGACCCAAGTTAGGTCTCATTATACTTTAAGCTGGTCTAGATTCTTTGAGCTATGATTTTAGATTAAGCTGTTGATTCAAGGGCATGCTTCTAACTTAACTTTACAAGTTCCCTCATATTATGTTAACATAACCTCATATGATATCGAAGGGTTTATATTCTTGTTCTTTGTTAATCACACATTGACGAAGAAAAGGAAATAATGCAATTTCTCTTCCTTCTCTAGCATTAAAAGCTTTACGATAAAATTTTCCCATTTTAGTATTTGATGAACATCTTGAAATTTATGTATTTTTACTAATTTTATTTATTGTTGCTCAGAAGATCAGTCTAAACAACTGACTACTTCCATACACCATTTGACAACTTCCTCATATGACCTAGTGTTCCTCACAAGTCTAAGTGCTCGGTTAGTCAAACATATGTATCAGTTGAGTAACTGTGTCTAGAGTCAAGCTGAACAATTGTTGTGATGCTTTGGCACACCATCTTTTGAAGAGGTCTGGCATTGCTCGAGATGCTTCCTGCGGGTTGAGCGCTGAAATTTACCAAGAGAAACAATGTCCAATCAACAATATTGGTCCACAACATACCAAGTAGTAGTTAAGCCAAGGGAGAACTTCACTTGACAGCATCAATCGATCATTTGCAGACTAATAGTTAATTAAAGCCAAGTAGTCCATTTGGTATATCTAGGAAGGGAAATAGTTTGAGCTTCTCAACTTAAGTTTCCCCGGAGTTGTCACTACGAGCATTGGCAAAGAACAACCAACTTGTTATCTGGCTCAACCCTACAGAAGAGTTTATTAAGCGGTTTTGAACATGATTGATGTGGAAGAACTGGGCAAGTTTATCATATAGCTGGAGTACTCATTTAGGGTAGTCTATTATTTTATTAACTTTGTAATACCAAATGTTCCAATATATAAGGATTGTCTTTTCAGACTTGGTTTTTACTTTTGCTATTTGAGTTTATTGCTCGTAATCTTTTATTTTTTACTTGGGGTTATTTTATTGAAGTAAAAAAATGTTGAAGTAAAATGAAAACAAAGTAAAACATTTTTAGGTAAAATAAATGTAGCATATTTTTTTTTGGTGTTAGCTAGTTTCTAGTGTATTTAGTTTTTATGTATGTTTGGGTGTAAAGTAACATTAATATATTTTATCAAAAATAAAAAAGGAGGGATGGATTAGATGACGAGCTTCAGTGAGAGGCTTGCTTTTTGGAGGGTCTACGAGCTCTGACGAGGGTCAATGCAATCCAATGATGATCGACGAAGCCCCAACATGCTATGGCAAGGGCAGCTCCTATTTTAATCATGCTAGGGCTGCAAATTCAATTTATTTTCTCCATCGTACAAGCTCCAACAAACTTTGACGAGGGTTGGTGAGCTTTAACGAGGCCCGAAGTATGGTTGGGGCTGACAAGGTCTGAGCATGTTCCAAGCTTGTCCTTTTTTTTTTCATTGTGTCATTATTTTTGTTATCCATTGCATGATGGTGTTAAGCACTGGCGAGGCCATGAAGAGGGCAGGTCGTGTGAATTTTTATCTTATTCCCATCACGGGCTTTGCATTTTGCTTGATCCAAGCATACAATTGTTTCTTTATTTTTCACCTTTTAGGAAAAAGCAAATTCCCCAAAAATTTACTTCACATTAAAAATACTTTAAGCCAAAACCCATTAGTCTAAATACGAGTTGAAATAATAGTTCATCAGATTTTTGACTACGGTCAGATTGTTTGTGTCAATTGACAATTGATTCATATTGGTAGTTGATTGTTTCTTTAATCGTTAACAAACTATGGGGCATTTTTAAAACAAACACTCATATGTACACATATTATCTATTTAAATTTTGAAGTTCTGAATACATGAATGATACGAAGTATAAAATTTACAAAATAGTTATTTTATTTAACTTAATAAAATCAATACCAATATTCCAAAATAGGTATACTTATAAATATTGTCCAATAATATGTTAGAATATATAAATATGAAAGTAGGCATCTTTATGAATATTCTTCAATAATATGTTATAATATATAAATATGTTTATTACATTTTTATTTATTAAAATTTGTAAATTATTTTGAAGATGTAAAACATGAAAACCTTTTTGAATAATTCATACATGCTGATTTTATTCAAGCTTATTATGAATATTCATCGAGTAAACTTGAATCAAAATTGTATTTGTTGGCCAAGTCACATGTTTATTAGCCAGTAGATAATATCTTGGTATCAATGCACAAGGCTCTGTTATGGTGTGGAGACCAATTGGATTATCAAGAAAAGAGCAAATTATGTTTTGGTGGATTCTGGGACGGATCTACAGCGGCCATCAGCAAGGCCGGCATGCAGTCACGCCTTAGCGCTTAACAAACAAAGATCATGGTACCCAGGCGCTCATCAGACCTGGAGCCTAAGTCCCCTAGAGACAGCAAGCTTAGTGCTCAGGTGTGCCCAAGCTCACCGGAGATAGTAAGGCAGGCGCCCAGGCACTTGTGAAAATCTTAGTTCAGGTGTGATATGTCTTAAGCTGTTTAGGGCATTTGGGGGGACTAGTTTGGGGTTCCATAGAAATACTAACATGTTATGTTAGGGTTGTGTTCGTGTCATTTTCTGTGGGATAGTTAGTGGAGGTTTGGAAGCTTGAAACCCAAGAGTGAGAACAATGAGAAATTTGAGAGAGAAGTTCAAAGGCGGCAATTCCTTTCTTTCTCTGAGTGATTGATAAATTCTCTGTAACTATGTAATTATCTATTCTATAGTGATTTTCTTGTGGTGATGTAGCTCCGTATTTTTTTTCATTTTGGAAATTTTCACCTAAAATCCTGTGTTCGTATGCTTGTGGGATTTAATGATTGTGTTGCGATTTTCGACTGTTTGTGTTGGTTTTATATTTCATGTTTGTTTCGGTGACTCTCAGAGGTCAGTCTTGATCCTTGGGATTTTGTCGGATCTTCCGTCATAATAAGTGGTATCTGAGAGTCATTTGGTTTTAGGGTTTATTAGCTTGAGTGGGAGCAATGGCCGGAGAAATAAGATACAAAATTGATAATTTCATCGGAACAAACTTTGCATTTTGGCAAATGCAAATGGAGGATTTGCTCTACCAAAAGAAGCTATACTTACCATTAGAAAGAGTCGGCTAAAAACCGAATAACTTGCAGATGAAGAATGGAAAATTCTCGACAAAATAACCTTAGGCTTGATTCGTCTTCCTTTATCCTCATGTGTGATGCTTAGTATTGTGAATGAGAAGACTACGGTGGATCTCGTGACAACCCTAACGTGAATGTATAAGAAGCTCTCGACTTCTAACAAGGTTTTCTTGATGAAAGGGCTCAGTGATGGAATATCTGAATGGGTTCAATATTGTGACAAGCCAGTTAAGCTTAATTAATATCAAGTTTGATGATGAGGTGAGAGTTTTGTTACTTCTGTCTTCATTGCTGAATAGTTGGAATGGATTGGTTATTGCAGTTGTCAACTCATCAGGAAATGTAACATTGAAGTTTGATAACATTGTCAGACTTGTGCTGAATGAAGAATTGCTGAAGTAATCCAATGGTGAAGCATCGACTTCAACACTTAATGTTGAGATTAGAGGAAGAAGTGTAGATTGGAAATTCAACAGAAATAGGTCAAAGTCAAGGCAAGGAAAATCAAAGTCGGGAAAAGGAATGGTAGAATGATGGAACTGCAGGAAATCATGACATTTCATGAAAGATTGTTATGCCTTGAAGAAGTCAGGAGGAGGAGGTAAAGAAAAGAACCCCTCCGTGAAAGTTTCAGTAGAAGAAGATAAAGATGCGTTGATCTTATCCCTTGTTAGCATTGAGTCTTAGGTATTGGACTCAGGTGCTTCCTTTCATGCAAAGCAAGGAAGCTTTCAAGAACTACACCAAAGATGATTTGGGAGATGACAAACTTGCCGCACTGTTGGAAACTGAGATGTGGATATCCAGTTGCCGAATGGGTTAGTGTGGGTGGGAGTTGAAGGATGTCAAACATGTTTCTTGTTTGAGAAGAAAGTTGATCTTTGTCAGCTAGCTAGCACACGAAGGCTACAACGTGAGTTTCACATGAAACTCTTGGAAGATGACAAAAGACACATTGGTAGTAGCTCGAGGCAGTATGAATGAGACTCTTTACCTGATCAATAATGTGTCTAACTCTATTGTAGCATCAAAAAAGATTGATGTACATCTATAGCACTAAAGGCTCGATCATATGAGCGAGAAATGATTGAAGTCCATGTTACCTAGAAGAAACATTCTATGACTGAAATTCGTGGACCTAGAGATTTGTGAAGATTGCGTATATGAAAAACATAAGGTCAGTATTTCAAGGAGTGGGAGAGACTTGGAGGTTCCAGAAGCTGGAGCTTGTACACACTGATGTGTTGGGACCAACTAACATTCCTGTTTTGGTAGAGCCACATAATTCCTTACTTTCATTGATGATTATACCAGGAAGATATGAGTGTGCTTCTTGAAACACAATTTAATGTGTACGAAGTGTTCAAGAAGTTGTTAGTTTTAGTTGAAAATGAGACATGCTTAAAGTTCAAGCGCTTTACATTAGATAATGGCGGGGAATATTGTGATAAAGAGTTCAAGGAGTTATGTGCTTTGATTGAGATCAGGTGGGAGTTCACTATTCCAAGAACACCTCAACAGAATGGTGTTGTAGAGCGCATGAATGAGACTCTTACTGTAAGAGTTAGGACATGAGGTTACATGCTAGATTTCCAAAATAGTTTTGGGCAAAAGCTGTGAATACGAAAACATATTTGATCAATAGGCGTTCTTCAATTCCTTTGAAAGAAGGGATACCAGAGGAGGCTTAGAGCAGCAAGGAGGTGAATTAAAAATCATTTGAAGGTATTTGTTTGTTCATCTTATGTGCACATTGATATATGTTTCAGGAGAAAGCTTGATTTAAAGGTAATCAAGTGCACATTCATAGGCTATGGAGTGGGATAGTTTTTCTATAGATTATGGGATTATCAGAATTAGAAAATCATCAGATGTTGGGATATCACATTCAATGAGAATGAGATATAAATGAGAATAACTCAGAATGATCTTCAGATGATGTGCCAAAGTACATTGAAATAGATGACAACATTGAGTAGGATGAACAAGTACCACTAGGTGCTCATGATGGTGAAGAGAAGAAAGTTCCTCAAGCACCTGCTACTGCGCTGAGAATATATCACGTCCTACACAGATGTACTCTCCTTGGTTGTATTATATGTTGCTGACGATTGTAGTGAACCAGAATGCTATGAAGAAGTGCTTCAAGTTGATGACTCAAACAAGTGGGAGTCAACTATGGATGATGAGATGAAATCACTTGTATCAAATGAGACATGGGATTTGATGAGGCTACCAAAGGAAAAGAAGGCTCTTCAGAACGATTGAGTTTATTTATTGAAGGAAGAATCGGATGGGAGCAAACGCTACAAGGCAAAGTTTTGAATGAAAGGATTCCAGCAGAAATACGACGTGGATTACAGTGAGAGCTTTGCTCCGGTGGTGAAGATGATTACCAGAGTAGCACTGCACTTTGTGGTGGTTGAGAATCTACATCAAGAGAAGATGGATGTAAAGAATACATTTCCTTACAGTGATTTAGAGGAGCTGTACATGACACAACCACAAGGTTATGAAACCCGAGGAAAGAATGAGCTAGTCTGCAAGCTCAAGAAAAGTTTGTATGGCTCGAAACAGGCGCCGAGGCAGTGGTACAGTAGATTTGACATGTTTATGTCAAACACGGAGTACAAAAGATGCTAGGTGAATCATTGTTATTATGTAAGAAATATGATATCTCCTATATCATTCTATTTATGTATGTAGATGAAATGTTGACAACATGATCCAATATGGAGGAAATAAAGAGATTGAAGAAACAGTTGCCAAAGGAGTTTGCCATGAAGGACTTGGGGCCTGCAAAATAGATATTCGGGATGAGGATCAGCAGGGAGACGAGTGCAGTTATTGAATCTATCTCAAGCAGATTATGTTGAAAAGGTGCTCAAAAGATTTAGCATGAATGATGCAAAGCTAGTTTGCACCCCTCTTAACAAGTCACTTTAGTCTGTCGAAGAGTAGGTGCCAAAGACTGAAGTAGAATGAGAGAATATGGAAAAAGTTTCCTATTCTTCAATAGTTGGGAGCTTGATTCACTCCATGCTATGCGCAAGACCGGACAAAGCCCATTCAGCGGGAGTGGTCAGTAGGTTCATGAGCAATTTCGGGAAGCCCCGTTGGGAAGTAGTTAAGTGGATACTCAGATATCTGAGAGGGACTGCAGAAAAAACTTTATGCTTTGGAAAATATTGGATAGGTCTACGGGGATATGTATTCTGATTTAGCCGGAGACATAAACAACATAAGAAACACAGTCGAATATATGTTTACATTGGGTAGTGCTGCAGTGAGCTGGATATCCAGGCTTCAGAAGATAGTAGCCCTATCAACGATAGAGGCAGAGTATGTCGGTGAGCAAGGAGCTAGAGAATTCAAAGGTTTCTTACTAGAGCAAAGATGAAATTGGTTTGTTGATGTACAAAAGAGACAAACTAGAAAATTTCTTCGATATTCACAATTTCTCAGCTGAAGATAAGATCACCTTGTATAAGTTAAAATTTGCTAAGCACACGTAGATTGGTAAAACTCAGGATCGATGCGGAATGGCACACTATATGTTGGCCAAGAATTAAAAACGGATGTTTCAAGAAGAATTCTATTTGTCGTGTCATGAGGATGAGACATGAAAAAATAGGAATTCTCTGCACTGAAAGATGAACCAGTTAGCACACTGTTGATTTTGGACAATTTTCTCTAGTTATGGAGTGAGCTCTCTTAGAATATGTTTATTATCTGACTAAATATAAGTTGGAATCGCAGATTACATTAGCCAATGAGCTGACATTGCTCCCAATGAAGGATCTAAGCCAATGAGATGTCATTGCTAACCAATAAGTTGGCATTGATAATTGAGGAAAACTTAAAGGGAAATAGAATTGTCCCATAGAAGTTTGTCGACAAGGTAGCCAACAACATTAAGAAAATTTGGAAGCCAAAGAATCAGTGCAAAGAGTATCTGAATACTAACCTACAACTTAATATGCTGTCTGATTGAGAATAGAAGTTGATAGGACAATAGTGGTTGCCAGTTCCTCAAGCTTACAATTCGTGAGACTTAAATCCTGGAAGAAACATTCAAATTTAGTTTCCATGAGTAGAAGTCAGAGGGAAATGAAGGTTATTGCAGTGGCCGATAAAACTGATGATCCTAATCATATTGGCAGTTTTGAGTTAAATCTTGATGTCATTGCTGAAGCGGCAGAACGAGCTTAAATTGGTAGGGAAGCTTCTAACAAAAATATGCTGACATTGTAGTTGGACAACACGGTTGATGATTTAAAAAATTTCCGGAGAAGTTCTAGGATCTTTTTGATGAGCAAAGAGTTTTATTACTTTGCCCAGCCATAGAGCATGAGATCCAGCTCTATTTGTACTACAATTTATCTAACTGGAATATGCACAAAAGTTAAGTCTTTAAGAATTATGTGTAAAGGAATAAGTTTTGTTATCTTGATGGTGTAAACAAAGAACAGAAGCTTGAGGATGCGTAGACACTATAATGCACTAAATGTGATTAATGTCTAGAACTGATACCCCTTGCCAAAAATAGAAATCCGCTTGATCTGTTCTAGACAATTTTCTCTTATTGACCTCAAAATATAGTTCAACCTTTGGAGCTTATTTCTAAAGTTAAATTGTTAAATCATATTTTGAGGTTTATCTTTGATGATTTCGTTCTAGTCGATCTAAACTACATATTTGCTTATAGTTTGGCCGAAAGGCTCATCCCAAGCACCTTGCTGCTGTGCATATATTTCAAAAATATATATTTTAACTTGACAAAGTATGGGCTTTAAAAGTTAATGTGAAGCTTCATCGGTGTTAGGGGTATTTGCTGAGTTGGAAAAGAAAACTAATGAATAATCATATTTAACCATGCCGAACCTATAAAAATAATTTGAAATTGATCAGTGGAAATGCTCAATCGGTGCGTTTTGATGCAAGGAAGTTGGCCAATTGTCTACTAAAGACACTACAATGACCTCATATCAACAATTCTATCTAATGATATGGTGCTAGTGGGATTACTTCAATCGAAAAGCACTGAAGACACTACATACATGGAATGAAATGATGGTGGCTATACTGATCACAAACATTTTCAATATTTGGAATGTTAAAATTTTACCAGGCACATGAAGTGGATGGGACACCTACAATAGTTCAACCTTATGTTCAACTACAAGAATGGAGTGCAGATTAAGCTTGTTGACTTGCTTTGTCAGCCACCATTATTCTGGCAAAGTTGTTAGTAGAGACCTAATTACCTAATGAGTATTGAGAGGCTTAGGTCAACGATACTGATTTTTAAGAAATTTAGAGCCAACGTTGCTCTTTGCAAAGAAGCAGCTGAGGAGCTGATCAGGCTAACTTGAATAATAGTTGTCAAGACAACTTCTTGTTCAAAGGTAGCCAATTGTACATACCAAGTGGAGTTGACCACTTGCGATGGATGACCTCTTAAGCAGAGGACACTTTGGGGTTGGTAAAACACTCCATAATCAGCAATGCTACTATGTCTATTGGACAAGGTTGCTGGAGGATATTGCTTAGTATATTGGAGGTGTATGCTCTGTTGCATCTCAAAGACAACCAATTGGAAGCAGTGGTTTGCTGCACTTTAAAGCTATCCAATTGGAAGCAGAGTCTCTACATGTTATTGTTTGTGCAAAGCCAACCATGAGAAAGTATATTCATGAACTTTCTTAAATGATTGCCGACAACTCGGATGGGACAACTATGTTCTCATAGCAGTTGATCGCTTATCAAAGATTATCTTTCTAATGTCATGCAACAAAACTATTAATAGAGGAGCTGTCAAGCTATTTTTGAAGCTTATATACGTAAATTTTGAACTGCCGAGCTCTATACTATCATATCAAGACAAAATGATCTCTTAGTGCATTTTGGAAGAGCTCGTGGAATATAATGGACAATACTATGTAGTTCATTTTAACCTTAAATTCTCAAATCAATGGGCAATGGAGGTGGTTAATCAGACATCAGTTGTTTTGCTCAGCAGGCCTTATTACAAGATTTCAAGAGTTAAGATGGATGTCTGTTGTGCATTCAGGTTGTTAATAATCGGGGATTTGAGACTTGTGCGGGCTCTTTGCCAAGCCTCAAAGCTCTTTTGATATGCAATTGCATGTGGAGAGCCTTAGAGATGATCGACAGAGCACAAAATTTTAATGGGAATACAGATTATTTACTCTCGAGTGGAAGAGCAGATGAATAAATTACAATAGAAGTACAAGGAAAGATGTTATGCACATCAAATAAAGAATATTTTTGCAGTCTACATTCTGGTAATTGTATATATTGCTAAAGGCTGATTGAAGGAAGACAATACTATTAATTGGAGTTTTGACTTATATGCAAATGTACTTTGATGCCAATATCGAGATTCTAAAATTGCTCATATTTTCTATGTGCATGAGGTCGAAATAGTATTGTCTACTATAGACGAGCTATATTTAAGGTAGGAGTTGCCTAAGGATGAGTCATGAGAGATTAGAGAACTCTATGAAGAATGAAAATGATCTATAAAATTGACTAGAGAGGAAAGCAGGTGATCAAAATCAAATGTAATTTTATCGACTAGGCAAACCAATTAATTATTAGACTGAACTTAATTCTCAGGGTTGGATTTTTTATTGTAGCTTAGGGTCCAATGATCTACTGATCAATTGAGACAATCTTCTGCATTTCTGTCAATGACTTCACATGTTGCGAAGTGCACCTTAAATATAGCCATGCTTTAATGCTTCGACCGTCTATATTAACCAAACAACTGTGCTGAGAGAAAGAGTCAAGCCAACTAGTTTTGAGATACTATGCCTTACCTCACCATTTCTTAAAGAGGGTTTAACATTGTTCGAGCTGCTCTAACTTGGGCCAAGACATGGATTCATTGGGGAAAATAATGAACAGTTGACAACCTACGACTGTAATCAGATGAGCTGAGGTTAATTTCACATTATCAACTATTTTCAGTCAACCATTTGTCAATTATGAGTAGATTAAAGCTGCATAGGCCACTGGTCAAATTTGACAGGAAAATGGTTTGAGTTTCTCTTCACATGCTGCACTTGGGGTTGTTCTCTGGATCATCATTGACAAAGAATAACCAGCTTGCCATATAGCTCAATTCAATACGAGAATTTATTAGAAAGTTTCACTTGTTGCTAACGTGGAAGAACTGTCAAAATTCATAGTTGAGCAGGAGTAACTGTTTAGGGCAAACGTCTTTCCTTTATATCCTTGTACTAAATTATCTACTAGTCAGTTATGAGTTGAGGAAATATTTAGGACACGTTAGAGTTACCTTGTTTGCTGCTGTCATAGAAAATTTTGCCAAAATTCTCTTTTTATTATCTATCCATCCCAATGTGGCCTACAATATCTGGAGTGTCCTGCAACAATGATGTCTCAACAAACTCTCTGCTCGCATGCCCTTGACTGTACACACGTCCTATTGTGCTGTTGTGCATGCGACTTGCATGCCATTGCTGCTACTACCCTACACTTGAGGCTATCTTGACGTTTGATTGTTTGCTTGCTAGGTCTCTCTCTCATTTGTCCTGGCCGCAGGTTGCCCCTCTTGTATCTGTGCTGTTAATTAATATAATGAGGAAAAATGACTGCTTGGTTAATAATAATACTAATAATAATAATAATAGCATAATAATAATAATAATAATAATATTATTATTATTATTATTATTATTATTATTTCTAGTTAAGCTCACAAACAACTCAACTTCTTAAAATTGCACCCAATTTGAATTTCAAATTGCTAAATTCTTTAAATAAGTTCACTTTATTTAATTATTGTGCCCTTGAATTCTATTTACTTCATGAAAATGGGTTATTACATTTAGTTCTTTGTTCTCTGAAATTGAAATGAAGCAAAACTGTTTGGTCATTTAATCCTTCAACAAGTGCGTTGTTTGGAAACCTACATTCTGTTTTTGAACCATAATGTTCATGGTGCATGCAATATTGTAAGTTGAAATAGACGTATACCAATCGTCACATATCTAGATATTGTCTATTGATATGAAACAAATCTATTAATATTTATTTAGCTTTGATTGAGACCTTGATTCTATTGATTGTTTATTTCTATGAAAACTAATTATAAAATAGAGCAAAATTTTCTCTATTTGATAATCTGTTGCTTTTTGTAAGATGACCTAATTTTTACATGGACTATGTTTTATCTTTGTTTAAAACTTTTTCATGCCTATTGTTTCTTAGGTTCAAGTTGGGTCAAAGACAGTTCTAGCCATTGGACCTGGTATGTTCCAAAGATCATGTTTACACTTCCTAGTTCAACTTTGCTTCTCCAGTGACATTTCAATATTCTAAACATGTCATTAGTTAGCTAATTATTTACCTAATTTTACTTTGAAACTTATGCTACAATAACATCACCACGCTCTAATCTCAATACATGGGATAGGCTACATGAATCTTTTTCCTCACTGTGTTGGTTCAAATGTCATTAAATTAATTATACTAAATATCTAAAGATAATTATGTGAAATTAGTATATTCATCAAACATAACTTTTTTATATTTCTAAATTTCTCATATTTTTTTGTTGTTTGATAAATTTTCATAAAATTTTTAATTAAAATGTTAAAAAAATACATTTAATATATTCTATATTAATTTAAATAATTACATATATAATTCTATTTAATAATTATGTTATCAATTGTTAGACCCCTTGCAAGATCTCCAACGTCGGATCAATGGATCACATTCAACGGAGGATATCTAATGAACACTATGAAGGATTTAGTAGTTGTTGGATTTACATATCTCGTGATCGAATGACAAATATTTTAACCGTTCACTGTTAGGGCCGGACCTGAAGCATGCGAAACTCAAAACTATTGAACCGTTGCCTTCGACAGCTTATGTGTGATGCTCTAACCCTAGAAATATTAGGGCTTTCGCATTGGCTTAACTAATCTAGCTTAATTCAGTTCAAAACTAATCGGAAAACTCACTGGAATGATTTAAGATTGATTTGACATCCTATATATCCGTGGTTTAGAAGAATTTAGGGTTTAATCATGAAAACAATTTTTAATATTCGAACCAACATGTCAACCTTTCGAAGATTTTTATTTCTACAGGTTCCTACGATTTCCAGTACCCTATCAAACCTATTTTGGGACATGTATTGTAGATTTGTTTCACAAAGTACTAACGCTTTTTTGAGTCATCTGTGGTCTAGAGGTTTGGTTTCCCAACCACTTTCCAGGGGCAATTTAGGTACCTGCGTGCTCCCTGTTGCCTCCCCGACAGCCCCATGTGCATCAGTAAACACCACGATCCCTCAATGGAAGAATTGATGTTGGTTTTTGGGCCCTCCTACTACATTTGGCTGCTGGTTTTTGGGCCATCCTACTACATTTGAGCCATTCCTAGTGATCCTATATATGCCCTAGCAACCCTAGAGAGGTTCTGGAATCTTCCTTTAGGCCCTAGCAGCCACCAAAGTCCTAGAGCACCTCCAAACTTTCTTTCAGTCAGCTGCTCTATTCTGGCCTTCCCAACTACTTGAGCCATTTAGTCCTCATTTCTACTTCTTTAGATCCTTAATAATTCTTTGATATCTGCTTTAAACCATCTACAATAAAGATTGGAAATTTAGCCTGCTCTTCTTCCTTTTCTGTGTGGCTGTTCTTTCTTCAGTTGCTGAGCCTTGGAGTTATTAAGTTGCTTGATCCTGAGCCTTAACTGCTACTGAGCAAGGAAGCAAGGAGAATAACCTGGGTAGATTGGAGAAGCCTCTGGAATATCAAACAGAGGGTACATTGCCATGTAAAACCTTTCTCTTCCATTGTAATTTTCCATTTCTTAGACCTTGTATTAGATGATGCATGCTTGCCTTTTGGTGATGAATCCATTACTTTTTAACTGAATTAGATTAGGTCTTCGGATTATAAGGTTAACTAAATCCATCCTCAATCCCTCATGACCCAGAGTAAAGCCCTAATCTCAACCTCCCATGCTTCCATCCTACCTTAGGATCAAGTAGATGTGCTTGCTATTTATACTTAAGATTATGATCTTTGCATGCTTAAAATTAAACTCTAATTAGGAGACATGATTTACCTTGAATCTACACGACACTTTGGGCCATAGAAACTCATTGATGTAAGCTAGATCCTTGTCGTGCACCTTGGATTCCTCTGGATCCTAGGTTTGCCTAGGATGTTGTTTTAGCTTTATACGTTGACCCTATTTGATGGATTATCAAGGTATATTAATATGATTTGAGTCCACCCTAAATCAGTCCTTAGGTTGTGCGAGTGCATATCAAGACCTAGATGTAGATCCCCGCTTTATCTTTCACTTGAACCCATGGAAACTCTAAGCTTGACGTGTGCTATTTTGGAAGCTTATCCTGAACAATACTCTTACTGATCTGACCCAAATGAGAGTACATCTAATAGGGTTGAACCTTATTTTGAAGCCCAAACCACTCAAGGTTTTTTAGGAACCCAAGTATAAGCCTTAGGCTACCATCACCTAGAATATGAGAGATAATAAATTGAGTTGTTGTTTGCAACCAAACTTGGCTTGCCAATTAGACCAAGGTTCACTTTGTGTATATAATAGTAAATCAAATCATCTATAATCCAATCGAGCCATTGAACCTAGCTTGAATGCTTGAAGTCTAAGGTAGAACCTGACTAGCTTGAGTGTGCTTACTTGATGGTGAGTTGACCCACCTCTACTTGTTGGCTTGACCCTAATTGGAGGTCAAAGATCACCCACTATCATCCCATCCGATAGCATGGGTAAGTTTAAGCCTCGTGTGTCATTTGTCATAAAAGAAAGGACTTTGCATGAGTTGAGTTCATGTGCTATTATGATCTTGATCTACCCCTCATGTCTTAAATAAACTTACATTTATCTTAAATAGTTGGTTGTATTTGCATGAATCATTCACATCATTTGTACCAGATCCAACTAAATATGATTAATGTATATATATATATATATTTTATATATGTGTGTGTGTGAATGTATATATATTATTTTATATATGTGTGTGTGTCTTGAAGAATTTGACTCTCTTTCGGTTCTTCATCGAAAAAAGCGGTGGCATCTTCAATGGTAGTCGACATTCACAAATTTCTACATAGTCTAGAATTATCAGAAACCTACAATGCGGGATTAATTAATTACCGGCATATTCTCATCAAATTATCAAATGAAGCAGGTTATACTATATTATTTGCGAGGGGTTCATTTTCATAGTAAAATTTCATATGAAAGTTTTACAATGGATAACGTCCTATGATCCAAGGAGTGAACCTTCCATTGTCCCTGCCTGGATAAACATTTCTCTACTCAAGGTTCATTTGATGACACATTCAATCTTGTTTGCTTTGGGATCTTATTTTGGCAAGCCGTTTAAGGTTGATTCTCTACTACCAACCTTCTTCGTTCTTCGGTGGCACCTGTTTTGGTTGAACTGGACCTCACCGAAGAGTTTGAGTCAGAAATATGGATTGGGAATGAGGAAACAGATATTTACAAGATTGCACCTTTGAAAACAAGCCTTTGTTTTGTTCTCATTGTTCAACCATTGGGCATGGAGTTGAAAATTATTATTATCTCCATCCGCATCTCAAAGAATCAAAGGCAAAGGAGTTTTCCTCCCTTCCAATTACCAAAAAAGAAGCAAGTTATATGCTAAAGAGGAATGTTAACGTTGGGGTGGATAAAACTCTTAGTGATATCGTGGAGGTCGAAGTGATGGGTCTTCATTCGATAGTGGAGGAAGGGACTGCAAACAATGTTAGCATTGTTTTTTTTTTTTTTCTCATGATATGAGGTGGTCGATTTGCCCACCCTTTTGATTGGAGAGGTCATGAGATTGGGTACAGATCTTGTAGATGCTTTGATGGAGGTCTCTATCCCTATACAACCATCTATTTTGATTGCTATGAGAGACCATGTTTCTTTTGAGGTAGACCCTCAATTGGATGTTCTGGCTGTTGGCTTTGAGGCTTGTCCTTCACCACCTTAGTTGGAGGGGGAGATTGTGAGTGATTTGGTCGCTCTGCCGTTAGATCCTTTTGGTGATAGCGAGGAGCTTGCGGGATACGAGGTGTTTTCCATACAAAAGCTCCGGAACATTCTTTTGGGATACAAAATGTTTTCCGGAAGCATAGAAGCATTTAGTGAAAAGAAAGACTAATCATTTACTAATGTTTCTCATTTGTACTTATATATTATAGGAGAAAAGAGGAAAAAGACTACTACTTATCTTTCTCTAAGAGCCTATGAAATCTAAGTACCTATCATAAGCATCCTAGATCCTAGAATAATACCAATCTCCCTTGCACATAGCAGTGAGATTCAGTATAAAGAAGAGAGCAAGCCAGTCTTTCTGGTAGTATAGATAGAATTTGACTGAGTGGGTAAGGACATGACCTATCTTAATTAAACTGACTTCGTAACTACGTGACTCGCATAGAAATGTACTTCTAAACGCTACACTTCCCTTCGGGCTCACACATATATACATGAAATGTACTTCGCCTAGTAAACGTTCTTAGGTGAAAAGAACTATGTTATAACCTATCAATGAATTGGGGCACTACGTTACGAATTATTCTGGCCAAAGAGAGAGACCAGTGACGGCTGGGATCGGGAACTGAGATAGAATGACGAGAAATTACGTATGAGATAGAATCCTTTCGAAGAGAATTTGAATCGGTTCCCTTTTCGCTTCCGGAAGCATAGAAGCATATGAGTGAATACGTCACTAGAACTCCCTAGGCTCTTGGTAAAAGGATCCCGCAAGCTCCTTTTGAGATTAACCCAGATTGAGTAGGAGGGTTGAGGGGCTTTTTGATGAGAAGATAAAGTCATTCCTTCAAAAGTATTCTATATCTATATTGATGAAACGATCGGAATTGTTTGAGTTTAAATCCCCTCGCTTTGGAGTTTCATTCGCCGGACCCTAAGAGATCTCAAACTACATCAGCTCTTGAAATTGTATCGGAATATAACTCTAAAGTGGACTCAAATGAGGAATTCAAGGACAGCCTTTTGAATTCAAAGTTATTATATGATTTCCTTGTAAGATATAAAGGGAAATAAGAAAGCAGAAAAAAAAAAGAAAAAAATAACAACTCTAGGTGATGACTGAAATCTAATATCCAGCATAGATGCAACCGCGAACCGGGACCCTTTTATGCAGTTTTATTTAGTTTTAGAAGTGATCTGGAATCCTACGGAGTTTGTTTGATCGTTTTTCATTTTTTGTTTTTGTTTTTTTTTTTGTTTTTGCTAGATTTTGGTTTTGAGGTCTCAAACTCACTATCTGTTGTAAGTTTTTTTTGCTAAATATGTAAATGCAACTGATTAATATATATATATATATACCTATATATGTGCGTGTGAAATCATGGG
This sequence comes from Gastrodia elata, assembly GCA_016760335.1. NCBI lineage: Eukaryota > Viridiplantae > Streptophyta > Magnoliopsida > Asparagales > Orchidaceae > Gastrodia > Gastrodia elata. The sequence continues at coordinate 10,986,997 of CM028681.1, read as the reverse complement.
AGAATATGAGAACATAAGAATTAAATATAGATATGGGGTTTCATTCTGCAATCTTTTCCGTGATCTTTCACGTGCAATGGCGCACTAGGGTTTCATTCGGCGTTTGGACAGTCGCCTTCTGGCAAGACTCTTTCGATGGCTTTCGCTCATTGCAGCAGGCGCCGCCTATTGCGGCTTTCCTTCTAGCATATGTCGGTTTCTTCAGAATTGACGCGGATCCCTACTTGGAACATTTGATTGTGGTTACGATTTTGGACGTATTCCTCTAGTTGTTTCATCGTCGATCCCTTATTGGGATTTCAAATGTTTTAGTCGGCCTCGACATGTCCCAGGCTAATAGCGGGATGGACAACCTTTTTGCATGTCAAGCAAAGTGTCGGAGCTTCAACACCCAAATCATTAGTTGAAGCTTTGACGAATACAAATGTGAGTACCCAGTGCCGGGTCAGCGGGCGCTAATCCAGCACCGGTTGTGGGGATAACGACAAGTCCTCTAGCCGCAGGATCATATTGAGTGATTTATGAGACAAATATATAGGTATCAAACATAACTTATTTATTCATTAATTCATAAGTCTTTGATACAAAGATTAAAATAAAAGAAAAGTTACAAACTTTTAAAAGTGTCAAAAAGAAAGCGGAGAATCAGTAAGAAGCAGTATCAGTACTTCTTTGTTCTTAGCACCTTTTTTCTAGGACGAACTCCTGATCTGGGTATATTTCAAAAGTGCGAGCATTCGAATACCAGTTAGTTGTGAAACTAAGTACTGATAGATATTATCTTTACAAATTTTAAATAATAAGAAAAAAAATCAATAATTTGACAGGAAATAAAAGTTGTACGAACATATTTCTGCAAACCTGTTTCAATCGCACTTGAAATTTAGCATAAAAATAATTGCAGTCACAAAAATAAGTACAGAATTTTAGCGTTTGATATCTGAGGCAAAATATGATTTTGTTGGGAAAGTACAAAATCGAGGAAAAGGAGGGTTTATTTTTGTATTACATATTCAATTTCTCTCTATACCTGCCCCCTCAAAGGCTTATCAGTATAGGTTTTTTATGACTCCTTGTAACGACCCAAAACCGTTGTGTTGCAAATTAGGGCAGAATCCCGCCTTAGGAATCAGGATCCCGGGGAATTTCACTTTAGGGCAAACAAAACTACCAATTGATAGAAACAACTTTAAAAATCAAAGAGCCCTATTTCAGTAGAAATCCGAAAGACGGAAGCTCCCGTTCTATCTTCGAAATTTCTAATTTCTGAAAATCAAAAACATTGAAATACGTGTCCAAATTCATCGTTTTCAGTGTCGACGTGTTTAGTATATTATTTAAAAGTTGCTCGAGAAGTTTTCATCAAAATCTGAGTGTCGATTGGATTGTGGCCAATTTTCGAAGTTTTAAACCCCTAAAATTAAAATAAAATAAAGTTTTGCTCCGAATCGAAAATTTTCGGCGCGAGGGTGTTTGTCATGTCGTAACACACCTCGGTGCCGAGTTTCGTTGCTTTTGGACGTCAAACGGCGGAAAGATGCAATCAATTTAAAGTTTAAATTTTGTTTCCATTTTTTTTTTCTTCCCATTTTTTTTCCTCTACGCCCCCCCTGTTTATGATCGCAAATTTGCGATCTCTTCTCCCGCGCCTGGCGGGAGAAGCTTCCGTGCCAGGCGGAAGCCTGGCGCCTGCCTGCGCCGTTTTCGGCGCAGGTTGTCGGCCCAGAGGGCCGACACTAGCTCCTGGCCCCACTCCCGCCCTCTGGCGGGAGAACCTTCAGCGCCAAAGTCGCCTGGCGCCTGTTGGCGCACATTGTGGCGCCCCCTCCAGCGCCTATAAAACCCCCCATCCCCTCTCCTCTTCTCCCCACAGCCACCCACAACAGCAGCCCCCTTCCAGCCAGTGCCAGCCCTCCCTCAGCCGCTCCAGTCCCTCCGGCAGCCCGGCAGCCCCCTTCCAGCCCCTCCAGCAGCCGGCTAGCCCCTCCGGCAGCTCGGCAGCCGCCTTCCAGCCCCTCCAGCAGCCAGCCAGCCCCTCCGGCAGCCCCCTTCCAGCCCCTCCAGCAGCCGGCCAGCCCTCCGGCAGCCCGGCAGTCCCTTCAGCCAGCCAGCTCCCTCTCCGGCAGCCTCCAGCAGCCTCCGGCAGCCTCCGACGGCCAGCTATCAAGCCGCCAAGACACTCAGTAGCCGCTGCCAGCCAGCCTCTTGCCGTTGCCACCTCGGCCAGCCATCCGACTACCCCGTTCCAACTCTCTTTGTATTCCGGCGATCCTAAATCTAAGGTAAGAGGAGAAAATTAGAAGAAAACATTCGTTTTCTCTTTAGCTTGTTACTCTCCTTATACTATCAAGTTATATCTAGTCATGCACAATAAGAATTATTCTCATTTATTAATAATGAGAACGATTTAAATTGTCATAAATGACTATTATTGCCAATTCAGTCATTTTATTCAGACTTTTTCGATCATAATCTTAAGACACTTTAAACTGCTTTAATTTTACACTTAAAATCAATCGAACTTCAAAAGCGGAAGAAGAACAGGATGAAAGAGGAAATTAAACTCCTAAATCATTTGATTAAAGAGCTAACTTAAAAAAATATCGGGGACTTAAATGCAGATTGAGCGAACTGTCACTCATTCGAGCCATTGAACTTCTGAACTTAAGAACAAAGGTACCCAGTATATGACTTGCATTACATATTGCAATTTTTCTATTACTGCTTTGCTTCGCATACTTGCTTTGAGCCGAATTTCGTTTTGAAGCTTGGTTGGTTGTCCGGAACCAACGTAATATCATTCAGGGTTGTTACTGGAAAATGACATCAGTAACATTCGGGGTTGTTGCTGGAAAAATGACATCAGCAACATTCGGGGTTGTTGCTGGAAAAATGACATCAGCAACATTCGGGGTTGTTATTGGAAAATGACATCAATAACATTCGGGGTTGTTACTGGAAAAATGACATCAGTAATATTTGGGGTTGGTTACTGGAAAATGACATCAGTAACCGTTATTTATGATAAATACTTGTTGCAGGAAGTTACTCGCTCATTTTACGCAGTTGCCTTACCTATCCTGCATTTTTATCTCTGCTAAACGCGTTTTCGTAAATTAATTTGTTGTTGTATACTGCTGTACTTAGAGTATTCTCTAATTGCTGGGAATTCAAATCCCGGTATTGTTTTCTGTACAATACCAGGTCAGGTGCTCCTAGAAGAGGTTAAACCAGAACCTTAGCTTTCAAAAGATCAACAACGGCGCTGAAATGCTTATTTTGTTCTTTTGTTTTTTTTGTTTTGTACGATGATGAAACTTGTAATAAGAACTTTAGATAAATGAAAAATATAATTTACTTTTATATGCGCATTCTTTTCTCTCAAATTGCTTGATATGATCCTGCGGTGAGCAGTTACCCAATGCCAGAACGGTTTCTACCGAACTGGCATCGGGCCCTCACACTCCTAATGTCAAACAGCCCAGTTTTAGCAGTTGTCTGATCAGACTAAAAATATATTAGCATGGAACCCTTACTGCTCACTTATCCAAACTTATACATATATCATTTTATGTGACTTTTAAAAGCGTTTTTAATTTGTGTGATGCTAAGTGAAAAAAGCATATTAAACAAGAGTAAAGAAAGACATATGATACCTTGTTCTTTAAGTTCGGATGAGTGACAGTTCGCTCAATCTACATTTAGGTTTTTGATATTTTAATTTAATTTTTTAACTAACATTAAAGTGATGATATTTTTATGGATTTTTACTTTTAAGTTCGGGACCCTTTTTGCCTTTTTTTCATTCTTTTATCTTGATAGAAGACAATATTTTAAGTCTCTGAGGGTAGTAATTATAATTAATATAGCGTCATTATTATCATTATTTAATAATAATGATAATAATAATGTACAAAAGAAAAGACATAATGAAAATGGTTGTATAGATTGCAGAAAATAATAATAACAGAATAAAAATGCTTAAATTGAAATTGACAGTATGGAAGTGATAGTCATTTTCTAGTATTTCTACTGTTGTTCATTATTAATTAATGAAAGCAATAATAATACAATGACCTAATATAGTAGTATATTTATTAATAAGAAATGAAATAAAGAAAATAGAATATTAAAAATTTCTTCTCATTTTCTTCATCTTTTCTTTTTCCACTTGCCTAAGTTAATGTTCTGGAAAACAAAGAGAGGCCAGACGTGTGGGGTGGCCGGGGCAGAGGGGCGGTGATTGAAGGATGGCTGGCTGGCTGAGGAGGGCTAGCTAGGTCGGAAGGGAGGGCTGCTGTGAGGGAGAGAGGGATGCTCTAAGGAAGGAGGAGGGGAGGGGAGGGGAGGGGAGGGGAGGGGAGGGTTTTAAGTAGAGGGAGAGATTAGGAGGGGAGAGCTGGTCGGCCAATTTGGGGGACCATTCCTGCGCCAAAACGGCGCAAGAAAGGCCCCTAGCGCGAAAGGTTTCGTGCATGGAAAGATTCCGTAAGGAATTGTGGGGGGCGGAAGAAGGAAATGGAAATTTCTCAAAGGAAAAATTTTAATAATTTCTTAAACTTAAATTATTCATATTTTTCCACCGTTTGACGTCCTAAAATAGTGAAACTTGACATCGAGGTGTGTTACAATGTAACGAACACCCTCGTGCCAAAAATTTTATATTCGGATAAATATTTTATTTTTAATTAATTTCTGAAGCTTAAAACTTCAAAAATTAATTGAGGCCGAACCGGCACACAAAAATCGATGAAACTTTTCGAGCATCCTTTAAATAATATACTTAACACAACGACACAAAAATCGACGAAATCAGACACATTTAATTTTCTCAATTTATTAAATTAAATAATTTAGAAAAATAAAATTGGAGTTTTCGTTATCCAAATTCTCCCAAACTAGTGCACTTTGATGTAAAAGTTATTTCTATCTAATAGAAATTTTGTTTGCTATAATTTGAAATTCCCTGGGGTCCTGATGTCTGAAGCGGGTTTTGACCTAATTTGAAAAGTAACGATATTTGGCCATTACAAACTCCCCTACTTAAAAATGATGTCATCCTCGACATTAAGAATAAAATAAAGTCTTAGTGGGAGTTTGGAGGGTACCTTAATTCAGAAATAATCTGTTGAGTGGATTACTGGAGGCATCTGCGGAGTGTTGAAACATGGAATACGTTGTGCATGGCTATGAATTTTTCAGGAAGTTTAAGCCTATAAGCCGAGCTTCCAAATTTTGCAGTTACTTTGAATGGTCCAACATATCTGGGACTCAGCTTTCCAATAACTCCAAAATGATGAATTCATTTCATAGGGCCAACTTTTAGGTAAGCACGATCACCAATGAGAAATTCTTGCCTCCGGTGTCTTGCGTCGAAGTATTTCTTTTGTCGGTCTTGAGCTGCCGCAATTTTGCTCTTGATTAGCCTTATCTTTTTGTTTGTTTCTTTGATCAACTCAGATCCATAAATTTGTACATCTCCAACTTGTGTTCAGGCTAGAGGAGTACTGCGCTTTCTTCTATACAAGGCTTCATAAGGGGTTATCCCAATATTTGACTGGTGGTTATTATTATAAGCAAATTCTATAAGTGAAAGGTGTTTCTCCAAATTTTCACCAAAGTCTAACAAGCATAAACGCAAGAGATCCTCTATTATTTGGTTGACTCAGTTTGTTTGTCTGTTTGTTTGAGGGTGGAATGTCGTGCTCACGGCTAGAGTGGTTCCCAAATCTCTGTGTACTTGCCAAAATCGAGAAGTAAACCTGCCATCCCGATCTGAAATTATAGTTTTAGGAATTCCATGCTGTTTGACGATCTCCCTGATATATTATCTTGCCAGTTTTTCCACTGAGTCTGTTTGCTTTATTGGGATAAAGTGGGCTGACTTTGTTAATATATCAATTATGACCCAAATGACATCTGCTCCTAATTTTTCTTTTGGCAAATCCATTACTAAATCCATGAAGATATCTGACCATTTTCGCTCTAGGATATCTAGTGGGTGTAGAAGTCCACCGGGTCATTGGTGCTTTGCTTTGATTAGGTTGAAAACATGGCACTTAGCCACAAATTCAGCTCTCTCTTTTGAGTCTAGGCCACTAGAAGGCTATCTTTAGATCTTAATACATTTTGTTGCTTCTGGGGTGTACTGTATAGCCTGAGTTGTGGGCTTCGTTTAATATCTGATTTTGAATGCGCGCATTATTCGGGACCCAGATTCTATTACCATTATAAATATGAATTCCTTTTCGCATCTGCAACTCTGTTCTGCGACCATCTTCTATTTCTGCTTTCAGCTTGGGGTATTTCTCGCTGACTTTTTTAAGCGTCCAATATGCTTTGTACTAAGGTAAGTCCTGCAGTATTAACATTAAGCAATTCATTCAACTGATCTTTAATAATGGGTCTTATATTAAGCTTGTGGAATTTTTCTTTAAATGGACTTGCTGAGATTAAAGTACCCAATATTTCTTTTCTACTCAAAGCATCTACGACCAAGTTAGCTTTGCTAGGTTGATATTGAATATCCATGTCATAGTCGCCGAGTAGTTCTAACCATATCCTTTGGCGATAGTGTAGTTCTTTCTACGTGAAGATGTATTTTAAACTCTGATGATCTGTAAAGATCTCACACTTTACTCCATAAAGATAATGCCTTCAAATCTTTAAGGCAAAGACTATTGTGGCTAGCTCTAAATTATGAACGGGGTAGTTCTTTTCGTGAGTCTTCAATTGTCTTGAAGCGTAAGCAATGCCGTGCTTGTCTTGCACGAGAACACACCCTAGTCCTGTTAATGAAGCATTCGTGTATACCTTGTAGTTTTTCCCTTCTTGAGGTAGGATTAGGACAGGTGCAGTGGTGAGGGCTTGCTTTATTCTTTGAAATGATTCTTCGCAGTCCTGACTCCATACAAATGGTGCTGCCTTTTGAGTTAGCTGAGTTAATGGTTTGGCCATATTTGAGAATCCTTTAACAAATTTTCGGTAGTATTTTGCCAATCCTAAGAAACTGTGAATCTCTGACACGGATGATGGTTGGGGCCATTCTTGTATGGTACTGATCTTTCTTTGGTCTGCTTTGATTCCTTCAGCATTTACTATATTCTCTAAAAATGCTATTGAGTCCAACCAAAACTCACATTTTGAGTACTTGGAAAATAATTGATGCTCCATAAGAGTTCTCAATACTGCTTTCAAATGAGTCTCGTGATCCTCCGTAGACTTGGAATGTATTAAGATATCATCGATGAAGAATATCACGAATTTATCAAGAAAGGGCCTGAGGATTCTCTGCATTAAATCCATAAAGATAGAAGGCGCGTTTGTAAGTCCAAATGACATGACTAAGAACTCATAATAGCCGAAGCGAGTTCTAAGTGCAGTCTTGGGGACGTCATCTTCATTGACTCTCATCTGGTGCTATCCAGACCTTAAATCGATCGTGGAGAATATTTTAGCTCCAACCAATTGACCATGGAGGTCATCAATGCGGAGTAAAGGATATTTATTTTTCAATCTTTCCTTGTTGAGTTCTATATAATCTATATGCACATACGCATAGATCCGTCATTCTTTTTCACAAAGAGTACTGGGGCTCCCCAGGGGACATGCTTTGTCGGATCAATCCCTTGCTAGTTAGCTATTGAAGTTGTTGGTCTAATTCCTGGAGCTCTTTTGGTGCCATACGCTATGGTAATTTTAACTTGGGTTGGGTTCCCGGAACTAGTTTTATTGAGAACCCAATTTCTCTTACGGGTGGTAGCCCGGGTAAATCTTTGGGGAAAACATCTTCAAAATCTCGAACAATGTGCATTTCTGATAAAGGCACAATTTTATTTCTTTCTCCCATCATAGTTATTAAGTATACGCTGCATCCATTCTGAATGAACTTTCTTGCTTTTATCGGGTTTATCAGGGAAGCTAACAGGCTTTGTCTTTCTATAAATACTGTTGATGTTTTATCACTTATGATTGTGACCTTTTTCTTCTAGCAGTTGATTACAACATCATGCTTGCTTAACCAATCCATTCTTAGAATAATATCAAAGTTGGTGATGGGTAGAATAGCTAACGTAGCTTTGAATATTTTGCCTTTGATGATAATATTAAAAGTACAGAATTTTCGAGCCTCCATGTTAGCTCCAGAAGGTAGCCCAACATTTAGTGTTGTTGCCAAATGGGAGGATGATAATTCTAGTGTGGCTGCAAATTTTTTTAATATGAAGGAATGACTTGCTCCCGTATCAAATAAGGTATCACAAGATACATCATTAATGAATATTGTGCCTAAATATGAACTATGAGCATTTTGTACTAATACAAGTGCAAAGGAGAACGAGAAGAATGAAATATCTGATACTACATCGTTGTCTCCAAGTGCTAATATTGGAATGAGCGTGTAAAGTCTTGCGGAAGCAGGGTTACGAGGTGCGGGTCCTTTCCTCTGATTGTATGCTGATGCAATTGGTGGCCTTGGGGCGTTGGCTGGTTCTGGGGCAGCTCATCTTGTTGGGGCATGGAACGGGGTTACAGTTGTTGTGGTGTTTGTGCCTCTTATAATGGTTACTCCATCTATTGTCCTCAAGTATCGACAATCCCGAATTTGGTGGCCGGGCTTGCCGCACTGAAAACACCTTTTGTCATCATGGTAGCATTTGCCATAGGGATGAGGTCTCTGACAATCTTCTCTCATTCCTTGCCTAAAATTCTCAGAAGTTAGTTGAAAGATTTTGGCAGGTGGATTATGTTGTTGTCTTTTGAAAATCCCTTGGTCCTTTGTGGGATGATCCTGCCTCTTCCCTTGTCCTGTGTGGTTAGAAGGCTTGTTATTCTCTTCGTGCTCCATGATTAAAGAACATTCTAAAAGTTCGGAGAAACGAGTATGCCTAAATGGAAGTAGGCTCCAATGAAGGGTGTCCTTCATCCCTGATAGAAAACAGTTGCACCTTGCTTTCTCTATACTTAGGTTATGAGCGTACCTTGTCAATCTTGTGAACTCAGCCTCATAGTTGGCCACTGAGTTGCTACCCTGAACCAATTTCTTAAATTGGTTCTTCATAATATTTTGGGCAGCTTGAGGTACGTATTTGGCTTAGAAAGCCTCTGAAAATGCTTCATAACTTATATTCTCCAATTATATGCCAGTGAAATCAGTGTTGACGATAGATTCCCACCAACAATCAGCTTCGCTTTTAAATAGGTAGCGAGTCACTCGCACTGCTTTTTCATTTGAACTCTTCTCTCTTCTCAAAATGAATTATGATTTGACATTTATATTATCTCTTAAGTTTACACCCAATCCTGCTCTGATACCAACTGTGAGGACCCGTTGCCGGGTCAGTGGGCGCTAATCCAGCACCGGTTGTGGGGATAACAACAAGTTCTCTAGCTGTAGGATCATATTGAGTGATTTATGAGATACATATATAGATATCAAATATAACTCATTTATTCATTAATTCACAAGTTTTGGATTCAAAGATTAAAATAAAAGAAAAGGTATAAACTTTTTAAAAGTGTCAAAAAGAAAACAAAAAATCAATAGGAAGCAGTATCAACACTGCTTGGCTCTTAGCACTTTTCTTCTAGGACGAACTCTTGATCTGGGCATATTTCAAAAGTGCGGGCATTCGAATACCAGTTAGTTGTGAAACTAAGTACTGATAGATGTCATCTTTACAAATATTAAATAATAAGAAAAAATAATCAATAATTTGACAGGAAATAAAAGATGTACGAACTTATTCCTGCAAACCTGTTTCAATTGCACTTGAAACTTAGCATAAAAATAATTGCAGTTATAAAATAAAAACATAATTTTAGCATTTGATTTCTGAAGCAAAATATGATTTTATTGGGCAAGTACAAAATCGAGGAAAAGGGGGGGTTCATTTTTGTATTACATATCCAACTTCCCTATATGCATGCCCACTCAAAAGCTTATCAGTATAGGCTCCTTATGACTCTCGATGTCGGACAGCCCCGTCCTAGCAGTTGTCTGATCAGACTAAAAATATATCAATATGGAACCCTTGCTACTCACTTATCCAAACTTGTTCATATATCATTTTATGTGACTTTTAAAAGTATTTTTAATTTGTGCGATGCTAAGTGGAAAAAGCATATTAAACAAGAGCAAGGAAAGACATCTGGTACCTTGTTCTTTAAGTTCGGATGAGTGACAGTTCGCTCAATTTGTATTTAGGTTTTTGATATTTTAATTTAACTTTTTAGCTAATGTTAAAGTGATATTATATTTTTATGAATTTTTACTTTTTTTTTTTTATTCTGCCTTTCTTTTATTATTTTATCTTGATAGAAGACAATATTTTTAGTCTCTGAGGGTAGTATTTATATTTAATATAGCGTTATTATTACCATTATTTAATAATAATGATAATAATAATGTACGAAAGAAAAGACAGAATGTAAATGACTGTATAGATTGCAGAAAGTAATAATAACCATAAAAAAATGCTTGAATTGAAATTGACAGTATGAAAGTAATAGTCATTTTCTAGCATTTGTACTGTTGTTCATTATTAATTAATATTAGCAATAATAATACAATGACATAATATAGTAGTATATTTATTAATAAGAATTGAAATAAAGAAAATGTAATATTAAATTTTCTTTTCATTTTCTTCTTATTTTCCTCTTCCACTTGCCTAAGCGTTGCCGGAAAACAGAGGGAGGCTGGACGTGTGGGGTGTCCGGGGCAGAGGGGTGGTGACCGAAGGCTGGCTGGTTGGGCCGGAAGGGAGGGGCTGCAGCAGGAGGGGATGTTGGTTGCTGGCTGCTGGTAGGGGAAGGGAGGGCTGCTGTGAGGGAGAGAGATGCTTTGAGGGAGGAGGGGAGGGGAGGGGTTTAAGTCGAGGGAGAGGGAGAGCTGGTTAACCAATTTGGCCGACCATTCTTGTGCCATAACGGGGCAGGAAAGGTCCTTGGCGCCAAAGGTTTCGCGCCTGCAGGCAGAAAGATTCCGCAAGTGACATGGGGGAGGGAAAGAAGGAAATGGAAATTTCTTAAAGGAAAATTTTAAATAATTATTTAAACTTAAATTATTTGCATTTTCCTGCCTTTTGGTGTCCTAAAATAACAAAACATGACTCCGATGTGTGTTACAATGTAACGAACACTCTCGTGCCAAAAAATTTCGATTCAGACAAATATTTTATTTTTAATTAATTTCTGAAGTTTGAAACTTCAAAAATTAATTGAGGCTGAACCGGCGTTCAAAAATCGATGAAATTTTTTTAGCAGCCTTTAAATAATATACTTAACACAATGATACGAAAATCGATCAATTCGGACATGTATTTAATTTTCTCAATTTATTGGATTTAAATAATTTTGAAAAATAAAATTGGAATTTTTGTTATCCTAATTCTCTCAAATTAGAGCATTTTGATCTAAATTTTATTTTTATCTAATAGAAATTTTGTTTGCCCTAATTTGAAATTTCTCGGAATCCTGATGTCTGAAGCGGGTTTTGACCTAATTTGAAAAGTAACGATATTGGGTCGTTACAATTAACGCTACTGCCTGAGAATTGATTGACATTAAACTGAATGCATTGCTACGATGTAAACTGGCTTTACTTCTCTCTAAAAATGAAATCTGCATTTGGAGAAACCATTTGAATATTCTTTGGTGGGAAAATTTCTCTAATTGGTAAATCAACGTTGGTTGCCATTAGAAAATTACTCAGCTATTTGTGGTTGTCAGAATCTTCCAGCACGAGGCAAATCAATTTCTGGCATATCCTCGTTAAACTTTCAAACGAGATTGATTACATAAGGATGCTTACTCGAGGTTATTATTTCATCGAGAATTTTCATATGCAATTACTGAAATGAACCATATCTTTTTATCCAAAAAATAAACTTCTTTTGTGCCAGTTTGATCAGTTTCTTGTTGCTTAAAATTCATTTATTAACTCAATCCTATTATTGTTGGGATCTTACTTTAGGAAGCCTCTCAAAGCAAATTTTGCTACCACCAACCTTTTGAGGCATCGGTTGCACGGGTGTTGGTAGAATTTGATCTCATGGAAAAATTTGAATATGCTATTTGGATCGTGGATGAAAAGAAGGGTTATTTTCAAGATTACATTTTTGAAAACATTCTAAAGTATTGTTCTTGGTGTTGTTTGATTGGTCATGATTTGACAATGTGTTCTTAGCTACACTCACATCTTAAAGCGCAACCTAAGACGGTGATATCATCCATCCCAAAAGCTAATACTAAGAGGAAGAAAATGGTTTATGTGCCAAACAATAAACTCCCATTGGAACCCTTACATCAAATGGCTGAGATAGATGCTCCACTACCTAGCCTAATAATAGGTGACTTGTAGTTACTATTGGTTATAATCAATGTTGGTGCTAATTTGCCAATTAATCCAGTAGCTACCGACAGTTTCGAGAAGCTTGGATAATTGCCGATTAGTGAGTGTATGGAGAGGCTCAAATATTTTTGAATCATCAACGGTTGTGGAGAATTAAACTTTGGTGGAAACAAAGTGGCTGATGTTTTGATCTCATGAGAAAATTTGAATATGCTATTTGGATCGGCGAGGAAGAGGAGGGTTATTTCCAAGATTATATTTTTGAAAACATTCCAAAGTTTAAAAATACATTGCCAAATTATGACCAATCAAACAACATTGAAAATAATACTTACATCTTAAAGCGCAACCTAAGCTGGTGATTTCATCCATCTCAAAAGCTAATACTAAGAGGAAGAAAATGGTTTATGTGCCAAACAATAACCTCCCATTGGAACCCTTAGATCAAATGACTAAGATAGAAGCTCTACTACCTAGCCTAATAATAGGTCACACATAGTTACTATCGGATATAATCAATGTTGGTGTTAATTGGCCAATTGATCCAGTAGCTACCGATAGTTTCAAGAAGCCAGGATAATTGCCAATTAGTGAGTGTGTGGAGAGAGGCACAAATATTTTTGAATTAGTAGCGGTTGTGGAGAATTAAGCTTTGGTGGAAGCAAAGTGGCTGATATTTTGATCTCACGGAAAAATTTGAATATGCTATTTGGATTGGGGATGAAAAGGAGGGTTAATTTCAAGATTACATTTTTGAAAACATTCTAACGTATTGTTTTCAATGTTGTTTGATTGGTCATGATTTGGCAATGTGTTTTTAATTGCACTCACATCTTAAAGCGCAACCTAAGCCGGTGATATCAGCCATCCTAAATCTAATACTAAGAGGAAGAAAATGGTTTATGTGCTAAACAATAACCTCCCATTGGAATTGTTACATCAAATGACTGAGATAGAAGCTCCACTACATAGCCTAATAATAGGTGACGTGTAGTTGCTATCGGATATAATCAATGTTGGTGCTAATTTGCCAATTGATCAAGTAGCTACCGACAGTTTCAAGAAGCTCGGATAATTGCTGATTAGTGAGTTGTGGAGAATTAAACTTTGGTGGAAGCAAAGTGGCTGATGTTTTGGTGGAAGTACAAACTAAAAGAGATGATTTGACTCTAGATGAAGAAGTGGCCATCTCATTGGGTTCCGCAAAGGGAACCAATGAGGATGTAGAGGAGTTGGATTGTTAGATCCATCATTTTATGATGAGATAACTCCTTAAATCTAAAAGTGGCGAGTGCACTTCAAGAGGTAATAACGAAGAGAAACTTATTGTAGGTTTCCTTGACGGATGGTTTCAACACAACTAAATTGGATTCACATACTTGTCGTGTGATTCCTGTTGTGGAAATCCAAAAAGATAATGGTGGGTCGAATGAGATGAAATCGGTACATACCCTTTTTGCAAAGGAATTTCAACCGAAAGATTTGGGTGGATCTCCTTTTATATAATCTATGCATGCTGGTTTAAATGTTTCAAAGTCTGATTCAGAATTCGAATAATGAATTTGAAGAGTTTGATAAATTCTCCGTTAAGAAATGAAAAAATAATAAGAAAAAGAAAGGTTCAAAATCAAGAAATAAAATATTTCAACATACTTATCTCAGGAGTAAAAATTAGTGTTTGACTTAGCGATGGAGTTCATGGATAATGTTTTTGTCTTCACTAGCTCTAGAGATCTTAACATTTAATGGGTGATTTTGGGTCTTCTTTGGTTCATCATTCTTTGAAGGAGGTTAGAGCTGTTTTTATATCTTATAGTTTTTTTTTCTTTTCTTTTTTTCTTGGTTTTGCTAGAGGTCTCTGGCCATTTCTGTAGTAATTTTTCGACAAAATATATACAATCACAATGACATTGCAACTTTATGTGGAAAACTAGGACATGGAAAAACCAATCACCATCACGAAGAAAATGAATACAAGACTTGCAACAATACCTTGCATCATTTCGGTGCTCTCAAATGGAAGAAGATGAGTCCCTTACTTGAGTTATCAATGCTTAGCACGCACTCAGTCTCAAACACTCCACACTACCCTAATTTAGCAATGATATTTATACCCCCTTTGAAATAGCTTCCCGGCGTGACTCTTGTGTGAATCACGTTCCACCTGAAGCATGGGGTTGACACAGCTGGCGCCTGGGCTCGCCTAGAGCTTTACCTCTAGATGATCCTCTCGGTTTTTTTTTAGGCTCTTGGATGCGCCTGAACGCTGGACTTTCGGCTCATGTGATAGTGGTTGGCACTCTGTTAACGCCTAGGCGCCGGCTAGACACTCAGTAGGCGACTATGCGAATCCGACTGATCCAAAATCATCCTGTACAAAAATCCTCGAGACTCCATCACACAACATATTAATATAAAACTATATATATATATATACTCAGTCTCAAACACTCCACACTTGATATTTTAGTTTTATATTATAGCCATCAGTATGAATTATCTGTTTTCCTCGTTAAATTTGCACAAGTTTAATTTTTTCTTTTATTTTTTACTCATTTTCCAATTTAAACTTGCTAAATTAATGTAAAATTAGGAGTTGTCAATAGAATGCTTCTGTGGTTTTCAAAGCAGGGAAAAAAAACCGCGGTGGATTCTGTTACCTGCAAACAGCACCTTCTGTAGCTGAAGTCTGCCTAATGCTGGTATATTTTCAGTGTTCTCAGTGCGTTGAAATCGGATGCTCGATCCTATTTTACATTTTATTAGTCTATTTAATACCAACTGTTCAACATTACATTATGGCAGCGACTTGTTGATTTATATATATATATAATGTGCCCCATTAAAAATTGAGAACTTTCGGTGCGTTCTCAAAAAGTAAATTATTTGTCTTTTTAAAATTGTGAAACTGATGCGTTTTTATTGAAAGCTTATAGAAAATATGTAAATAAAAAATGTTACGATAACTGTAGAATGCCACTCAGAATTATTTTGATGTCACTTTTTACTTTTTTTCTTTTTTGAAGAGGTTGTTATTTTGACGTTCGTACTTTGAGAGGGTACGGTAGTAGCTTCTATTTGATTGCTTTTTTTTTTTTTTTTTTTGATATTATGATGCGATAGAGATAATAGCCGAATTTTCAAAAAGTAAATTTTAACTTTGGGATGTTGGGGGATAAATAGGCGATATACAAATATGAAATTGCTACACTAATCACAAACATCCCAACTTATTGTGGAAATTTTTTTCCTTGTAAGCACTGCTCCTCTCTTGGTATCCTCCACATTTTTCATAGTGCTAGTGTTTTTCATCAGTGTTATTTGAAGTTTTTTCTTCATCTTAGCATTCTTGCAAACCACACTGATCATGGAAGAATAACACAAGTTATATAACAAATGCATGCGCATTTGCTTGCGCCAATGACATCTTGCTTTCAGAAATTGCTTAAATACAACAATGCTTTTCTCCATGTTCACCGCAGCGGATTACATAAGCATTCTCATCGTACAAGTTCTTGTAAAACAAATGCATGTGACTAGCTTGATTTCAGAAATTGCTAAAATACTCCAATGTTTTTTCTTTCATCTTCGCCACAGCTGATTGCAGAAGCATCTTCACGGTATTAGTTCTTGTAAACTAAAGACGTGTGTAATTGCTTACTGCCATTGACAGCCTGCTTTTAGAAATTGCAAAAATACTCCCAATGTTTTCATCCTCTTATGAACTGCAATACATTGTACATTTTGCTTCCTTCTCTGAGTTATCGTTGCAGGGAATTATTCAATTTAACACTCTGTTCAGTTTTTAATATTTTATGACACTCTGAATTATTGAAAAGCATGGATAAATGGAAGACAAAATTTTAGCAATTTCTGAAATCAAGCTGTAATAACGATAAGCAATTTCTATATGATCAGCTGCGGCGAAGTTGAAGAAAAAAGCCAAAGTGAGGCGCGCGAGGTAGATTATAAGAACCCTAAAAGTGTGATGAATACCAAGAGAGTAATGCCTACGTGGAACAAAAGTTTCATATAATAGGTTGGAGCTATAGGAATGCTTGCGAGCATTGTTGCATTTTTCCTTAAATATCTTTAATAATAGAGTGTTCTTTTATAAGTTTTTAAGTAAAAATGCTATGCTTATATAAAAAGATAAAATAAAAAAAATATTCATGAATTTTTTTTTATTTAATTTTTGTATGTCTTATAAAAAAAATATATTCAATTAATAATTTATTTACAAATTAGATCGATACATCATTTGTATACTAGTGTGTGAGTGAGCGTAGCAATACTAATTTTTAGAAATTGGGTGCATGTCAGGTAATTTATATATATTATGTTTTAGCTCCTTAAAATACAAAATTATGTCTGACAAAAAATCGTTATTGATTTCAGTTTTGTGTGCGTAGTTTTCTAAAATTACATATTTTAAATATAACTTAGTTATTTAATTAATTGAGAGTTATTTGAGGGTTAAATAATAATTTTTTTTTTTATTATTTCAGGGAAAATTGCCATTTAAGTATCTGAATAAATGTTTTAGAGATAATTTCTTGCTTAACATTTTATATTCATAGTTTACTAAATTTAAAGTTTTGAAATTAATATTTATCATTTTTATTTTTAATTTTCATTTTACTATTATGAACAATCAAAGAGGATAGTATGATGAATAAAATAAATGTTAATGTGATTTAATTAAACATGAGCCTCATTGGGTCAATGTGAAGTTTTTGAAAGTGCTAAGCGCAGCCTGACTCCGTTGTGTGTGCTTCGAGTCTTGGGCTCCATGGGTTGGGGTTAGGTCTGGTTCGGCCAGAATCATCATATGTTGATTTAAAATGTTTATGCGGTAAAATGTGTGGCTTTATAAAATTTATTCTAATTTTATATTAATTGATAATGAATTTATTTTACAAATATTAATAATAATAAACTTGTATCCTTAGAAGTAAATTATATGGAATAACCAGCAACAGAATGTACAATTTAATTGAGATAAATATATTGTAATGTCGTCAAAAGGAAGTACTGTAATGATTTACCATTCTACAAAATTCTTAGGTTTGAACCCAGTTCCCCCCGTTTCCACAAGACAGTACTGAAATCCTCCGAAGCTCTCTAAAACCCTTCTCAGTTCATCGTTCGTTCGATTCTCAGTCGTTGTCTAATGGCTTCCCGTCTATCTTCGATCTCGAGGCCCGCGTTTTCTTTTATCAAATCATCCATCGCCCCATCAAGTGTCCCTACCTCCTCGGCGATATCAATCCGTCTTCATTCTGTTCCCGGGTAACAGCTCGCATCATGCTCCCACTTCTCTTTGCCCTTGTTTTCGGTTCTGAGATCCGCTTATCTTATTATCTTACTTGTTTTTAGGGTTTCGCGAGCGGCACGCTCGTTGCAATCTCTGCTTCCGCTCCACAGCGCTGTGTCGTCCGCACGGCTGACCTCGCGGATCGGGCTTGACTCGGCGGAGAATTCGAGATCGCTGTATCAGGGTACGCTCTGCAGATCGATCCCTGGGGTGTGATCCTACTGCCCTTTATTTTTGTTGAGTAAAGCCCTGTATCTTTTGCTGTTGTTTCATCGTTTTTGTTCTGTTTGTTGTAGTATTGATTATGCTGCGACGCTGTTGGATATCTTGGAGTTTCTAGCTGTTTTAGATAAATTATTGCTTGCTTGATTTAAAATCTGTTAAAACAAAAAAATTCAAACTGTTGTATGGCTGATCTGCTATTTTTCATACATCATTCAACTGATGAATATGGGAACCATGTTGATTAGATTTTGGATCAACAAGGTGTTTTGCTTTTGATAATATTTGATTGTTGGATAATTGAATGCAAATGAGATAGGGACTTTACTCACATAACATTAAAGTTTGTAGGGGTAATTACATGCATCTCATTGAAATTTTCAGAATGCCCATTGTCAGGCAGCCATTGGTATTTAATAAACTAATGCCTAGTCGTATTTATGTATGAAATATTTTTCTTAGTTAATGGCTAAGGCTGGCTTGATTTTGTTGCTGTATTTATAAATTTGAATGTTTAAGTGTTTGATAGATAAATTACTAATATTTAGGTATTATGTGCACAAAAGATCCCAAGATCTTAGCATTTTCTTAAATGTTTTAATATTTTATTTTATGCACATTGTGCATACCATTGGAATTTTTCCAATACATTAACTATACAACTCGTGTCATTTTTAAATCCCACAATGTGGCTGTGAAGCCTTTTAAGTGCAGCTAAGCAAAGATTTTAAATATCTAGTTGCTGATAAGATCATAGGTGAAGTTCTCATGAGAAATACACAATTAAGTGTGCTTGTTATAGATTTTTTATTTAAATGGATGACCATTTGAGAAGTTATTGTATAAGGATAAAACTGAGATCTAGGGTGAAATTTAAGTCCATTACGTTACAATGAAGAATACCTTATTTAATATGACCTATGATGTTACATATGATATAAGAGCAATATAATGGGTGTTCATTGGGAACACGATGCCTTGTGGAACAGAGTGCTATGTTGTGGGACCAATGGTTTGAACTCATGCTAGTACAGAGTATTATATAGCGAGGGCTATTTCTTAAGCATGTAAGGTTCATTTATAAGATTTTATGTACTCAATAAATGATTCTAATATATGTGCATGGAAATGGATGAGGAAGTTGTTTACTTTAGTGGATGAGATTATGAAACTTTTTAAGTAAATTGAATTAACAACAACACTGAGCCCCTTTCTAAGTTTCAAATACAGAAGAATTTTTTCTAAAGGCTTAGTCCCATGTCATTGTTGGTCTTCTACTTCCCCATTTCAACATGGGAAAAACTCATATACTCAATTTTTATAATAGAGGCATTGATCAGTCTATTATTAATATGCCCAAATCATGTAAAGACGATATTCTCTAATCGTATCCACTATTGGAGCCATTCCAACCTTGCTACGAATGAACTTATTATTCATTCTATCCTTCGAGTATACCCATTCACATATTATTTCCTTGTTCCTCCATCAAATATCTTTACTATTAAGTGATCTTCCTTTTGATTCACTAAGTCAACCAACTTTCTCCTTTTCATTAGAGAATAGGGACGAGGCAAAAGTGAAATAAATAACAAGAAGTCTTATAAGATGATTGATGGAGTTCTAACAAGAAGTTAAAAGTTATGTGTGCTTCTAATGAGCACTCCTAAAATAGGTGATCATTTGAAAATTTATCTTATGAAGTTAAATTCATGAGGCTTGATTAAGTATGGGATGGGTCTAAGTTAAACCCATATTATCTTAATATGATCAGGAGATGTCATAGTAAGGATTTATAAATCTTGAAATGATCACCTTTTTATCCAAAGGATTATGGTTTGCTAAATACGAAATTAGCTTTTTTATATGTATTATGTGCATGGTAAATTTGTATATCAACTCCTTCTACCAACTTTGTTCTTTAAGAATGTGCGTGTGCCTTTTTAGTTTCATTTAAACCCATTGGTAACTTTATTAAACAACTATTAGAAAGGTTCTTATCTATTTAGAATTTAGGCACAATGGTTTTATCTAGTTATTCAACGCATGAGATTTCATTTTTGTGTATGTTTGATATATATAGTTTGAGCAAGCTTCTTTTCATGCATACCACTGGAAAAATCCCTATTTACATGTTCATCAAACATTTATTGTTCAATCCTAGCGTTTATAAATGGCACCACATTTGTGTCATTTCCAAATATTACGGGCCGGCTTTATAGATATCAAAACATCAAGTGTTTTTTGTTTTATATTTTTAGTCTGATACACATTAAAAAAATATTTACTGATGCAATTTTTTTTTTTTTTTGTTAAAAATGTGAACTCCAGAGTTAGGAATTTCTATTCCTCGATAAAAAAAATCTTCGTGCAGCTGATTCTAAAGCAAATCGGCGAAGCCAGAACCAGCAATTCTCCCTTTTCTTCTATCAGTTCTATGCGGGCGTGCTCTTAAGAAAATAGTCTTTCTACTGCATTATTTACTCTTCAGAGATATTCTATTTGAGTTTTTGCATTCGATACTCATAGTGTAAAAGGATTTTTTATGTAATTTAGTTGCTGGAAAATTTGTGGCTTTATTTTGCTGATGATAATGGAAAAAAGCGGTTTCCATCGGAGCTGCCGAAGGAATGCTGTAGTGATTTCGAGGTCAAGCATGTTTTAGGATTTTAACTTAACTTGGCATTGCAATCTGAAGGACAAAGTGTTGGCCACTGTCATTAGTGCTGAGGTCTTGTTATTGTGTAGAAAACTTAGCAATCTCTCTTTGGCAATGCAATCTGGTTTTTCATTAGTGTTGATATGCTGTGTATCTGTTGCCAATATATATATATATAGATATATATATGAATGTGTTGGGCAAGTGTGAGTTTGCTGAAAGAGAGTAGTCTATTAGAGACCAGCGGAGAAGAGGTGAATATCCTTGTTTATTCACAAGTGTGAATTACATATAGAACAAGCTTTAGAGTGGTACAAGATATTCAATATAGGAGTAAATGGTAATGGTGCCTTTGTTAGTATGGTGTAAGATGTTCAATAATTTGGTTGGTTTCTAAAATCATACATCAGAAAATGATTTGTACTTACCCTCCATGATAGCGGTAATTTGGGTGGTCTTCTTTTCATTCCAAGTGCCCAAATATTTGTACAGATTTATAAAATTTCTATTGTGGAATTAATTGAAAAGTGTGATTATATATTAAAAATAGCATACAACATTAATTTCAACAGGCGTCGGTCGTTGAATTCAAAATTTTGGATGGATAAATATGCTTTCTTCCTATTTTTGTTGTCTCGTGTTTGTGCTCCCAAGAATGATGAAGCCAAAGAATTCCTGACTTCCATGTCTGTGCTTGACAAGTGATGAGGTGAACTCAAATGGTTGGGTTTCAAACAGTCATTACATTTAGTGTTTATTCAATATATGGAAAAATGTATTTCTAGGAAATATGATTTAGAAAGAATAAGCTATAAGCCATGGACCACCTTAAAGGAATAAGGTGATTAAAGTCTTTAGACTAATGTTAAGTAAGAATGCTGATTTATGATGGCTTGAAGGGTACTACCCATTATGGATTAAATTAACAAACTCTACCTCTTATCTTGAAGTCCTTGGATGCTTAGGTGGTGGGATAAGCCTAAAGTAATGATACTAAAGTAGATTAAGATATGGGGTTCTAACCGTAGTGGCAAATCTTAATTAAAGCTTGATGGGGGTTGAAGGGTCACAACCAATAAGCTAAACCATAATAAAACTATGTTTCAATGATGATAAAGGTTGTAAAGCGGGTGTTTATGGCTAAGACATCAACCTTGCTTTTTTAAGGTATGGGCAGGCAAGGCTTTCCAAGGCATAGCTTACCCTACTTGGGTTTGATATATGCTAGTTGGGGATGAAATAATTTAAAGCAATAGCTACCTTATGGTTATCAAGCAAACGATAAAACAATTTAAGCCTTAAAAAAGTATCCAAAACATCTTTGTAAATGGCAATATTAGCAGAAGTTGCTGCATCAGAAATTAATAATGTTCATCAGCAAAAATTAAGTGCAAACACTTACAACTTGAATGAGACAAAGATAATTTTTTTGATGTTGATTACTTCTTCTGTAAGAGAGGCAAAACCATTAATTGACAAAATAAAAAGAAACGGAGATAGAGAACAATCTTGCCTTGAGACCTGTGGTTGAGGAGAACGAACACTAATGCACCATTCAAATTAATAGAGAAATGAACCTCATTAATATATGCGCTAATCTGGCTCATCTATTGATTAGGAAAATATAGTATTTCCAAAGTACTAATGACAAAAATTGCGGTTCAAGTTATCAAAAGAGCTATTAAGATCGATTTTGGTGCATAATAATTTTTTGTTCGACATATTAGCCACTCTTATAATTTCGTTGGCCAAACAATCAAATTGTTGTTGTGTTAGTGCTGCTTCTGCATTGCCTGTTAGGGGTCGAAGTCATATGAGACGTTCTCAATGAACCTTATATGCCTCTCCAAGTTGCACCTTTGCCCCCGCCTTTCATGGTGGCGATACTTTTGTACTTTATGTTCATGCTCCTACTCTTGCTCCCAACATCCCCATTTCCTCCCAAAATGCCTTACTTCTTTCCCTCATTCTAGAAATTTTCCCATAAATCTCCAGAATCAATAAAATACCCCTATTATTGATCGGGTCTCCTGTACACCTAAATGTGGATGTCTCTAAAAGTAATACAACTCCACCCCTACAATCCCACTATGGCCCTTATTCCCCAATAGCTCCATTAAACTCTTCATCGGCCACAAAGGTTCCTCCATTTAGTTTACCAACCCCATCAAAAACAGCCCGTCCTCCTTCCCATACAACCATTCATATCAACTTGCCATCCCCAACTATACCCTCTAACTCTTAATCTTTCATACTTGTAAACTCGCAAACTCCATCATCCCAACCACCTCAATCACATCATCTAACGCAAATGTCATTGAGAAAATTAATAGATCACGAAGAGAGGTCAAAATAATAATTCACCCTCTTCGTTCCTGTAATAGCCCGAACTCTTAAGCACTAATGTATTGTTCGCTTTGGCCTGATAGGCATCACGATTTTATCCTAAGAAGATAATTTTCCAGTAGGTCACCCATCTTTGGAGTGCTTTCACATGAGCATGCTTAACTTTGGAGTTATTATCATGAATTCTACTGTTATTTAAAAAGATGCCTAAATGTTTAAGAGATATTCTTAATATTACTTAAATGGGTCGTTATAATCTCCCTAACTTAAGTAATTTACGTTATCGCCAGTATTCACACATAGATCCAAAAATCATCCATTTGGTAAATAGGACTAGAGGTGCCCCCTACAGGCTCAAGAGATACCCACAAACATGTACCACCTTAACTATCATAAGTTCAAGAGATTGCTCCATAAAATACTTTGCCTTGTATGTCACTTAGCTTCAATTTGACACCCTATATGTAACGTCCTGTTATTAGATTATACATTCTAACACAATAGCGAGTGTTATGGTAGTTATTAATACTGGATTATTATATGTTAATCCACTATTAAACACTACCTTTGCTCATGGATCTATGGGAAGAAAGAAAATCAACACCCAATGCATAAATATCTATCATCCAGAATATAAATACATACATATTATGGAATAAAGAATATAGTCATCGCAAAAAAGAAAAGACAAACATCCAGAGTTTTATTTATACAAACTAAAGCAAATGACTCTCATCCTCACATAAAATAAAGAAATATCAAGCTGCAATCTTCATAAAAGCTCCTACAGTTCAGGCTCCACTTTAGGTTTTAGCTCCAATCCAAGCTCCTGACTTGCCATATTTGATTTTTAATACGGTATCGCACATCAAATAAAAGAAAAACATATAGTTAGACTTAAAAAACCTAGGTACAATTTAAGGTTTAATAATATTTTTTGGTTTAAGTTAGCGGATATCACAATAATCATTTACAATTGGTATAAAAGCCAAGCATAAAGCGAGGAAATAAAACATAATATAAATTGTATGAAGAGCTGAAAAATATGTAAAGAATAGAACATTCATAATGGATTGTTTTAACCTGCATATATATATATATATATATTGAGAGAGAGAGAGAGAGAGAGACTAAGTGCATATGAAAAAGTAAATGAAATGTATATATGCTCAAATGAAACAAATGCTAAGCAACAATAAGAATAAAAACAGTGTAAGGAAAATTATAAGTGAAAGCTATGAAACCTACACTGCACAGACTTTAAGTAAAATTGTAAGGTAAAATGCTAAAGTAAAGAAGTAAAATAAGTTTAGCCTCATGGACGAAACAATCTGAAATGTATAGCCATAAGACTATAGTAAATATTCACAATCAATAAAATTGTGAGAAATGTAATTTTATGTTATTTATTTTGTTTAGATATATTCTGCGGGCACGTTACAGAACAAAGCGATGAGTTAGGCACCTTTGCCCAACAATAAGAAGTTTGGTTTCCTGTAAAATAGACACACTCCTCTATGATATGTGTGATCTCATGATCTCTTTATAGCCTGCCCTAGCTCAAATATGTATGTACAGATTGATCCTCCCATAGTAAAACTCATAAAGTAAGTTTTAATTAATTGATGTATTTTTATTATGCTCAATGTTTGAATGATGTTCAAGGTTGTAGTCTCAAGTGTAGTAGCTATTAAGGTATTTCAAAAATAATTGTAAATCATGTGATATTCATTGTTGTCTAATTTAATTATTTGCATTAAAGATTGTGGTTAATCAAGCCCCTAATTAACTTGAAATTATTAATCTCTAAATTAATTGAAGTAATAAAAAATATTGTTTGAAAATAACAGTTTAGTTAAGTATTAGTTAGATGACAAAATGATTTAAGCTTATATAGATGCAAAATATAATTTAAAGTCCTATCTTACTATTAGATTCACAAGCTATTATACCTTCTAATTCTTTAGTTACTAGATTTAAACTAGTACTAAGGTTTCCAACTATAATGTTTCTTAAAGTATTTGCTAAACTTTGAGTCTAATAAAGTTAATATGGTTTAGACTTCCTTAATTCTATCACTACGTCAGCATGCTTTCTACATACTAGCAATTTACTAAAAAGGGTTCTATATTGGAGGTCTTATTAGTGTTAGCCTCTATATCCTAATTTTTCCAAGTGGAAACCTTAAGGTTAGCTATTTAGTTTGGCTTTTAATGAACTTCTATAGTCTCTAACAATTCAAATTTAAAACTAACATAGGTTATGTCATTCTTATATTTAACGAAAGGAGGGTTTGACTTGGTTCAAACTAACCTTTCAAACTTCTCTAATTGATTTAATGGGTTTTAATCATATAATATTAACCATTCATTTTCTACATAATAGATTAAATTAATCACAATAATCAATTGCTAAATATAATCTTAGATTTTCTCTTTTACTTCTCATTTCTAAGGTTGAGGCTCGCTTCTATGTTTACTAGAATTAAATCAATACAAGACTAACCCAAGTGTTTTACCCTATGGTTCAATTAAGCCACATTATATGACAAAACTTGTTGTCCTAAAGTTTAGAAAGCTATTAATGGGCAAATTCTTATTCATATTGATTTAATATTAATTAAATGAAGTGCCAAAAATATATAATCTCCCGATTGAAATCCAAATGAGTTAAATTCAGTATATATGGATTCCTTATAGCATAAGGATCAAAATGATAATAAGAATAGTCAAATTGGACATCATTTGGTTTAATTATGGTTTAATTATCTCTAATGACAATTAAAAGGTAGTAAAATTAATAGTCAAATTAAATTAAATTCCATATTAGTATTCTACACATTTTTATGATCTTTTTTATATAATTTTAATATATTTGAACTTCTATTTTAAAAGTTATTTCATTAATTTAAATTGAATTAAATTAAATAATTAATTATTCCTTAATTAAAAATCCTTGCGCACACGGCGCTATCGCACGCATCTGAGACAACTGGGGCCCACGCAAACTGTCCGTGTGCGCGGGTCCGAGGAATGGTGTCGTCCGGGTCGGGGCCGACCGGCACGACACTGTTCCTCTTCCCAACGTAGGAACAGTGGGAGGGGATTTAGGGCTACCAAATACTTCATACCAAGATGATGTCAGCTAACCTGTCGTACCTTGAAATAAAGCCATCAAGGAGACTTATTCATACACATACAAAGACCTAAATTTAATAACTCTTATCATTGTTAATTGAGTGAAAAAGTATCTTGAGTTAGGGTTTATTGTGGGGTAGAATAGCAACTCCAATAATGAACCCTATCGCCTGTGAGTGAGGGAAAATGACTCCTCAAGTCTAGGTCTTCTTAAAGAACCCAGTCCCAGCTATTGAGCTTGCCGGGGGCAGAGGATGGGCTTTCGAGTTCATTGTGGCTTCAAGCCACAATGAAACACTGTTGCAACTCGAGCAATAGTTGGCTTAATACGCTCGATATAGCGTAACCGAGGCTACCATAGAGTGAACCTATGATTGTAATGTTAAAACTAAATGGCAATTGCAAGATTAAATGGCTATAAGGCCAGGATAAGTGGAGGTACCTGACCGTGATGTATGGACTTTCGATGAGCTCTCAACGGCGACTAGTGATGCTTTAGCTCCAATTGGCACCAGCATACACTAGGGTTTGATCAGGAGGGTTGATTTGGGAGGTTCTGTGATGACCCCAATATCGGGAAGGAGTTAACCCAACGTCGATGCGTCACCACAACATCTAATACTGGATTAGAAGGAAGCTAGCCCAAATTATTAGATGATGTGTTTGTCCAAAGATTATGAAGAGAGTCTTAAGTTAAGATGAGAAAGTGGAAGAGGAAACTGTATGATGAATATGATATGAAAAATATGAATTCAAATGCATGTGATCAAAATAGTTACAATTAAATGTGTGAAAATAATAATTATATATAAATATGTGGAAGCAAGTAATCATATATTGATAAAAGTAATTGAAATCAATGTGTATGAAAGGAAAGAGTAACATACATCAATGATATGTTACAAGTAAGAAGAATTCATGATTGTATAAATATGCAAGTAATATGAATGCTTGAATAGAAATGATTACAATTATGAATAAAAGATATGAAACATGTGAATAGATATACTTATAATCACTTGAAGTAAATGATAGTTATAATTACAATCAATAATAGGAAATTAAGGTGATTATAATTACATATAAGAGCAAAACAATTACAAGTAGAAGTAGGGGTGAACATTCACATGAAGCAATATAAGATTGACAATATGAAATGCATGTAAAATCATGCTACAATAAGGATGAATGTAATATACAATAATTAATTCAATGAGCATGACATATTTGTACATTCCATTCACATATAAATGTCCATTTATCCAAACCAAGCAATTTTGGTAAAAGTTCTAATTCCAACATAAGAATAGTAAAGACAAGCAATTTAATTAAGTTATTACATGCAATTAATTAAACAATAAGTAAGTAAAAGGTCTCTCTCTCATAATTTAAAACAAGAAATTAACTATTTATGCAGAAGCAATTTATATCTTTAAGCTTAAGCACTTGGTCTAACTCTACTAGCCTCCAAATACACCTGATCTATCATATTTTAGCATTTAAATATGATAGAGCAAAGCCAATTAAGAGAAAAATATAGTTAGACTAAATAGTCTAAGCACATTTTAAGATTAGGCTAAACATTTTAATATTCATTTTGTATATCACTGTGACGGCCCAATATTGAGTAATAACTAAATGCAACATTGATACGTCACCACAATATTTAATACTATATTTGAAGGAAACTAACCCAAATCATTGGATATTGTGTTTGGCCAAGGATTTAGAAGAGGGTCTTAAATTAAGATGGAAGAAATTTTATGAAAAACATTACATGAAATCATTTTAAAAAATATGAATTTAATGACATATGATTTGAGTACTTGAAATTTTTAGATATGAGAATACAAATGATAAGCATATGAGATATGTGTATAAATTAATTCAATCTTATGATCTCTCTTAAACAATCTTAAAATTTTTGGCATGACTTCTATTGCATTTGATCAAAAGAACACCTATAACATCAACATATAAGTCTTCCATTCTAATAGAAGATTAATTAAAAAGATAGCAACCTAAAACTAATATAAAGTCAATCTGTTACATGGGATTACTTATTTTTAATTCTAATATAAAGTCAATCCGTTACATGGAATTGCTTATTTCCAATTATAATAATTTTAAGTGAGAAAATACATATGTAGTAACTATTTATCATATGGTATACACATCCCACGTCACTTACTACATTTAAAAATAAGAAATTAGCAGCTAAATTCCAGACAAATATGCAACTAAGTTCCATATAGGTATGCACTAAGTTCCAATTAATCACAAAATAAATATGCAACTAATAATTTATCTAACATTCATTCGCATATATCCATTCATCACAAACCAAGCATTTAAGTATAAGATTTAAACTCCAATACAAGCATAATAAATACAAAATAAATGACTAATTATTACAAGCCAATAGTAAATAAAAGCAAGTGAAGAAAGTAAAGCTCATATTTGCAAAAAATATTATGTTAAAATTAAGTTTTTATAAGTGGAAGCAGCAATTAGCTTAAGCACTTAGTTCAGCTCCACTAGCCTCCAAATGCATCTGATCTATCACATTTTGGCATTTAAATGTGATAGGGCAAAACCAAGAAAGAAAAAAAATATGATTAAACTAAATAGTCTAAGTACAATTTAAGATTAAACTAAATAATTTAACATTTATAATTGGATATCACTATTAATTATAATATAAGCAAAAGCCAAGGTACACAACTAAAGCATATAAGTAAGAGATGGAAAGTAAGAAAAGAAAAATAAAAGGAGTAAGATTTCTCATTTGAAATGCATTCTAGTCTGCAAATAAAATAAGGGTAAAAGTATCCTAGATCAGCTAAAAAAGAACTAATGTGCATATGAAAGTAAATAAAACATAGCATGTTATGTTCAATAAATTTATGCTGAGTAAATAAAATAAACAGTGAAGTATTTAAAATAAATTATAACAACATTCACTGTAATTCTAAAAGAACTGTAAATAAGTAAAGTACAATACTAAATATGAAAATGCAAAGTATAGTAATTGAAGAAAAATTTTAGCCTCTTGGTCTAAGATACACATAGCATAGGACTATGCAAAACTAATATAGCTAAGAAGTTATGATGAGTCTTTACAATCAATAAGATTGTGGGAGAACTCATAATATATTTAATTGAAGTTACTTTAAGAAATTATTCATTTTGCAGGAACTTACAAAATGAAGTGAGGAGTTAAACACGTCTGTTTAACTAATAAAAAAAAGTGGGGTTTCAAATATAGCAAACACTCATATTCACCCTTTGAGAATATGAGGTCTCATTATCTCTTTAAATTAGTCTTCCCTTGGCTACAACAATTGTTAACCCCTAAATAATTTAATATGAAAATTTTATTCATGTTTAATGTTTTATATGAATGACTCAAATGAATAAGGCTCAAAGCTAAGCAAGTATTCAAGTAAAATTTAATAATTATAATTAAGTGATATCTAAGGTTATCTAATTTTAATGATCAATCTAATGATGGAACTAATTGAGCTCCCAATTAACTTTGAGATATTAATCTCAATTTAATTGTAAGTAATTGGGTTTTGAAAATAATAATTTTATTTCATTTTTATGAGATGACAAAATAGTTTATAAATATAATAATACAAATAAAAAACTAGTTCTATTCTAATCCAAAATCATAAGATTCAAATATGTTGACTAAATTAAGGCATAATGAAAGGTAGATTAGTAAATATTATAATTAAAGAGATTAAGAGTTAAGGCTCTATACACTAAACTCATCTATTTGGATTGAATTAAAATGATCTATTTAAAATTAATTACTAAATTAACTAGGTTAACACAAAAGGAAAGGTTTAAGAAATTTAGGGAGAAGAATGTAAGATTTTAAACTATATATTTCTTATAAGTTGAAGGTTTAAGAAATCAAAAGGATTACTAAACTATTTCATGAATTTAGAACTCCTATTACAAATCTTTAAGGGACTTAAGAACTAACATTAAGGGAACTAGGGTATAATATAATTACTTATGGCTAGTCTTAATAATTTCATAACTTACAAGTATATTAAGCATTAAGCTTAACTACACTTAATGGGTGCAATAATTAGCTCTAGAATCATCTACAATTTAATTCACAAATCAATCCTATAATTTCTATCTTAGGTTGAAAAGTAAATCAAGTAATTTGCAAATTATTCAAGTAAGTAATTTAAGAGAAATAAGTTCATAACATGCAATTAAAATTGATATGTGGAGTAATAAATATGACATAGTAGCTATCTTAAGGCTTTAAATACCTACAACATGCAATTAAGGTAAAATAGAATTCATCACAATAACATTAATTAAAAGTCAACAATCTAAAATCACTAATTATTATCCAATAGAAATAATATGCATATATTTGAAATCCTTATAATATAAGGAGAAAAATGACACTAAGTATGTTAAATTTGGACAACATTAGAAAAATAGAGTTTTTGGGACTCCTAATTAAAGTTAAAAAGTAATTATAAAAATTAGGATTCAAATATTAAATTTAATTTCATATTATTATTTCTCACATTTTTGTGAGTGAAATAGACTATTTGGTCATTTAATTTCGACATTAAATGATAAAATTAGGTCACATGAAATGATGAAATTAATTTATAATTAATTAATTAATCTTAACTATAAACTAATTAAAATATTCATAAAAATAGAAATTAAATTGCATATTATTAATCTACACATTTTTGTGATTAAAATGGTATATAATATTAAATTATTTAGATATATATTTTGGAAGATATAATTAACTAAAATTTAAATTTGAATTAATTAAGCATTTATTTAAATTTCAGAACCATCATTAATTATACAACGGCAATTATTAACAACAGCACGAATTTCTAAAGTCACGGAAAAATTAGTGTTCATAAATTTTGGTGCAGCATAGAACACTAGGATTTGACCTCTGACACAGCACAAGACACGGAGTCAGCACCGAAATCCACGAGGCATCGTATCGAAGGGTAGGTAGTCGACACTTGGTCTCCACGTCCGAGGACGGTGCAGTCTGATGAAGGTTGAACTGCTCTGGTCCATGGAATATTTTTGAACCGCAGTGAATTGAGCCAGACCGGTTCATCCTCAGCAAGACGGATGAGATGAACTAGGGTTTAGCCTTACGGCTGATCCCGAATACCTCATGACTCAGCCCAGCAGTCATCCGATAGGTCTTTTGAAGATCTATCGGACGTCGTATGAGTTAAGGCTAAAGAACCTCCATTGTTGACAAGATCAAACCCTAAAAATAAAAGGGGCTAAGGGTTCGGCGATGAAGCTTAGCCATTGATTTGAGCTCAATCGTATTCGAATGAGCTCAATCAAACCTTACCAATTGTTCCAATAGAGGATATCATTAGCAAAATGAAAAGGAGAAATTGTATGATTTAAAATGGAAAATCAAGATCATACCTGCAATCATTATCTGCGTTCTAGGTTTAGGTCGATCACACGAACTGTCCACCAAAGGGGCTCGATAGAGTCTCAGCAACCTCCGCAAGCGATCAAGGAAGAAAAAGAATGAGATATTCCATCGAATTGGAGAGCTAAAGGCCGAAAATGCAAATTGAGGTAATACAAGACCTGCGCCTAGAGCAGGCCACGAGCGGGGACTCGCAATAGAGAAGTACAGTGAGGGATCTGAGCCATTGGATCAGACGTGCGATCCAACGGTTCGTTCAAGCCCGCACGATCTGCGATGGATGGACCAAATAACGGTAGAATGATGTTTGGTATTATAAGCAAAACAGCGGATTACCAACGTTCATCAAAAGCCGAAAGGAAATTAAGTAATAAATATATTTGTTAGTTAATTTAATTTAATATTTAAATAATTAATTTACCTAATTTATTTATTCAAATTTAAATACTCAAACGCTCTTCGAAAAATCTCAAAAATTTACCCTTACCTAATTGAGGTGTGGGGAACTCAAAAATATAAGCGGATTTTCGATCGGAAGTCAATTTAATAATCTTAATTTTCTGAGTATTTAAATATTATTAAAATATTCGGGGAAAATTCAACGATTTCCAAACACTTCCAAAATATCACCCCTAGCTAATTTAGATGTGGTGAGTTCAATGGTGGACTCCATTTTCGATTTTGAGGCTTAAATAAATTAGACATTCTCAAAATTATCAAAAACCAGGATATATTGGAAATTGCCAAATGATCTCTAAATCGCACGAAAATTGAAATTGAGGCTCATAATACTATTATAGGACTAATGGAAAAAGATTAGAGTCAATTAAGTTACTAATTGATGGGTAATAATACTATGGTTGTTACAATCACAACTGGTTACGATTTAAGTATAAGCAGCGGTGCAAAATACAAGCATATGAATATGGAAGGAAAATAGATAATTGTAATGGAAGACGGTTGAAGTAAAAGAGTAAGAATACTCATAAGTAGAGTCATTCTAGTCTGCATATAATATAAGGGTAAAAGCATCCTAAATAGGTTTAAAAAGTACTAAAGTGCATATGAAAATAAATAGAAAGAAGCATGTATATGTTCAATGAACTTATGCTAAGTAAGGAAAATAAGACGATGAAGTATTTAAATAAAATTATAACAATATTTATTATAATCTAAATGAATTGTAAACAAGTAAAATATAATACTAAAAATATGGAAAGTGCAAAGCATAGTAAATGAAAGAAAATCTTAGACTATAAGTCTAAGATACATATAGCCTAGGACTATATAAAGTAACATAGCTAAAAACTATAATGAGTCTTCACAATTAATAAGATTGTAGAAGGACTCACATTTTATTTAAATTGAAGTTATTTTATGAAAGTATTCATTCTGCAGGAAAATACAGAATGAAGCGATGAGTTAAACACGTCTGTTTAACAAGTAAAGGAAAGCGGGGTTCAAAATAAGTAACACTCACATTCATTCTCTGAGAATATGAGGTCTCCTTATTACTCCTAATTAGCCTGCTTTTGGCTTACCAACTATGTAAACCCCTATTATTTTTAATATGAAAGTCTTATTTATGCACAATGTCTTATATGAATGTATCAAATAAAATAGACTCAAAGCTAAGCAAGCATTCAAGAAAAATTTAATAATTGCAAACTATGTGATATCTAAAATTATCTAATTTTAATTATATACTTAATGATTGGAGTTAATTGAATTTCTAATTGACTTCGAGATATTGATCTCAAGTCAATTGTAAGTAATATAAGTAGTTGGGGTTTTAGAAAATAGTATTTTATTTTCATTTTTATGAAATGATAAAATAATTTATAAATATAACAATGCTAAATGAAACTAATCCTATCATTATCCTAAACTATAAGATTTAAATAGATTAACTAAATCAAGGCTTAGGAAACTAGTAAGGAAAGGATGTGGTTATGAAATTTTTATAATTAAAGAAAATGAAAGTTAAGGTTCTAATCACTAAACTTCCTTAGTTATGTTGTAGTTGGAAGATTCTATTCAATCATTTGTTAATCTAGCTAAGTTAAGATGATATGAAAGGTCTAAAGGTATAGGAGAGAAAGGAATTATAAGCTACATGTTCTATATTTTATAAGGATTGGAAGTTAAATGAAATCTATAGGATTTCTAAATTATACTAAAAGAATTAAGGACTCCTAATTCAAATCTTTAATAGACTTAAATAAGGATTTTATAACTAAATGTGAGGTGAGCTATGATTCAATCTAGATACTTAAGGCTATTCCTAATTAATTTACAATTTACAATTACACAAGTATTAAGGTTAACTACACTTAATGGATGTAATAACTAGCTCTATGGATCACTTACAACTCAAGTTATAAATCAATCATATAGTTTCTCTCATAAGGTTGAAAGATGAATCAAATAATTTGCTAAATATTCAACATCTAATTTAAGAAAACTAAGTTTAATTTATGAAATTAAAATTGAATATGGGAAGTAAAATAATGTGGATGTCATTTTCTAATTAACATTGTCATGCTAATACATTTATCTAATTAACATTGTCATGCTAACTTATTGCTTACTTAATCTAATCGGAATCCATAGAGCCAGTTGAGGATGAAACTAGGATTAGATTAAGTAAGCAATAAGTTAGCATGACAATGTTAATTAGATAAATGTATTAAATATATTTCTTAAGGGAAGTAAAATATGAGGTTGTACCTGGAGATTTTGCCGACCAATTGAGGATGAAACTAGGATTAGGTTTTGTTCCACAACAGCTGTCATTCAAGCTTCTAACTCTCTCTCGTAGCACAACAGCATCACTAATGCGAAAAGACGGAGCTTAAGAAGGAAAAATGGAGGTCTAATTGCGTGGAGGGGGCAGTTGGCACTGCTCGATGTACGCCTTTGCACCTGATGGTGGCACAAGAGAGACTTACAAAAGAACTCATCCCAATCATCAATTTAATCGGGAAAATCAAACGACCCAGTTTATGCTAATAGATCGGGCCAAATATTGACTGTCTGATCTACTTCATAAGAGGTGGAACGGTTCAGATCTGCGCGGGTTGCCATCCCGCGTTATGGGTTGAGCGGCAGATATCCGCCTTTACTAATATCATCCGATGGAAATATATTTATATTTATTAGAAAAAATAATCAAATGCAATTATTATTTAAATCACCCTTATTTATTCCTTAAATTTAATTATTCAAACGTATTCCAAAAATTCCAAATTTTCACCCTTACCTAATTGAGGGTTGATGAACTCAAAAATGCAATCAGATTTTTGATCGGAGATCAATTTAATAATCTTAAATTTTTAAGTATTTAAATAATATTAAAATATTCGGGAAGATTTTGACGACTTTCAAATACTTCTAAAATACCACCCATAGTTAATTTGGGTGTGGTGAGTCCACTAGAGGATTTCGTTTTTAATTATGAGGTCTAATTAAATTAGGCATTCTCAGAATTATCAGAAAACTAGAAAATGTTAAAAATTGTTAAACGATCTCCAAATCGCACAAAAATTGAAATGGAGGCTTTTAACACTAATATAAGACTAATGAAAGAAGATTAGAATCAATTAGGTCACTTATTAACAGGTAACAACACTAAGATTATTACATTAACTCAACCTTAAAGGTGCAGAAACAGCGGCAAGAGCATCTATGCAAGCCGTGTGTCCGAGCACTACTGCCACGCTGCTTGTAAGAGCGTGAATGAAGATGAAGGTCCACAGCCATCTGATCAGCCTTCATCATGCAATGGAGGACTGAGATTGGGCCCATCGTTTGATCAAACGACGGGTATTCGCCGTTATAGGGGTATAAGTAATTAAATAATTATTTAATTTATAATTTTATAATTAATTAAATTTAGATAACCAAATGAGCTCCGAAAAATTTCAAAAATTCACATCTTACTAATTTTGGGATGATTAACTCGAAAATGAAGTTGAATTTTTAATTGGAGATAAATATAAATTATTTAATTTTCTGATTAATTAAATACATTAGTTACTAATGATGTTTGGAGACTAATGGGGAGGTTTTTAGGCTGATTAGGCTAATAAATGATAATTAACAACCATGGGTTGTTATACTATAACATATTCTGATAGCAATTAAAATGACACGAAAACTGGTGTTGAGAGTTTTCAAGTTTTAATTCAAAATAAATATTCAACGGAGTACATTTAATAAAAGATAATGTTCATACATTACATAAGGAGAATATAAATTAAAGTTACACAAATTATTATAACATAAATATAATACAAAATTTAAAAATAGTGATTCTCTTTCTCACTACAGATAATTGAATTCATGTTAGCTTCTGAAATCAATTTAACATTTACTTTTAATTCTCACAACCTGTAATATTTATTAATATTTTCAATCAGACAGGAGTACATATAGCATCTAAAAAGCATTATTTTCTAGCATCATATATAGATTATGAACCAAATGCATTAAATTTTGAAGGAATGTGTGTCGAAACAATTTAAGAGCTATAACAATTGTATTAATAATTAGCATGCATTTTTTACAAAGGATATTTCGCACATTAATCAAATGAAATCAAGTAATTTTAAAACAATGAAATGAAATAAAAGAAAACTTAGCATAATGTTTTATATGATATAAATATCTCAATTTGGGCCTATGGCCTCCAAGTTTTATTAGGAGGCTCATATATTAGCATCAAAGTTATTCTATGAATATATATAATTACTCATCAGTAATTATTCATATTTTATTTTATTTTTGTATATTTCCTTTAGATTTTCTTTCCTTTTATAGTAAACTAGATCCCTTTTTTTTTTCACCATGGGTTATTAATAAAACATACTTGTCATTAGTTTGTGTTCTCCATTTAAAGACTCTCACTACACATGTGTCACAAGTATTTATAAAAAATATTTGCAATTTAATTAGTATATAAAGTGGGGTACAATCTAAAAATACATAATTTAAAAAAAAAATAGGCTAAAAAAAATTAAAAATAATGCAATTATAATATCTCCATATACCTAATTTATTAATTATTTTCACAAATGTTTTTGTGGCATCCCCCCTTAATCCACAAGATTAAGTTAATGAGTGATGAGTCACTTTGGTAATCCCTCTCTTATCATTGAATTGGGTGTAATCCTAATCCACTAATAAGAGGGAATATGCCAATGCATACGTACTATATACTCAGTTACTAAGCAAATACAGAATTAGAGTGCGAAAGTAAAGTAAAATAAACATACATCCAATTTATCATAATAAATAGGGGAAAATGTAATATACAACTCAGAATAAATAGTACAGTAAGGAAAAACATAGTCAAATATACCTGTATTATTATAACATTAATTAAGTTTACATGAAAGGAAAAGAAAACACTCATCCTCATAATAAATATAAAAGACTAAATAACTTCAGCTCCCTTCTGATGCTCATCCTCAGGGTATAGCTTTACCTCAGGAACGAGCGCCTCAAATCTATTTGAATCTGACATTATTGATTTCACAATGTTAGGGCCCCAGCTAATAAAAAAATTATTATTAGATAATTGTCAAATTATATTTTAGGCTGAATATTTTTCTTGAATTATTAATATCACTATTTTACTTAAACAAAACTAAAATCCTAACTAGCATAGGAGCATCAAACATACAAGGAGAATGATAAGTTATGAATACTGCATTTATAACTAAGCAAGATTTG
The DNA here is from genome assembly GCA_016760335.1 of Gastrodia elata. Lineage (NCBI taxonomy): Eukaryota > Viridiplantae > Streptophyta > Magnoliopsida > Asparagales > Orchidaceae > Gastrodia > Gastrodia elata. Next base: position 10,949,755 of record CM028681.1, on the reverse strand, counting down.
AGGCAAAAATGTACGCTTCAAAGTAAACTAAGCAAGAATAGACATACATGTATAATATAGTAAGTAAAAGTACTAAAAGAAAAATCTAATCTTAAACATGTTAATAATTATATGGCATATGCTGGTTTAGAACAATAAATTTGAAAGTGGTACATATAGTAAATAGTAAAATCTAACATCCTCTAAGTATGTACAAATTAGCAGATAAGTAAAGTAAAGCTGACTGAAATAACAGATATCATTAAAATAGTAAGCAGTAAATTAAAATAAAAAATAGGTATGTACAACTGCCATATCAAAAAATTGGTCAGTCAGGCCCAGCATAATTTCCAAAGCCTTTTTGGGCTAGGACAAATAAAACTTCCCAAAACATTTCTGGGCTAGGGCAGACAGAACAGTACAGTAGACTGAAGATAATAATACAAATACAGTAAATTTTAGTTATTTTACTTTTGCTTTTATGGACACGTTCAGAAGCAGCTGAGGAGTCAAGCACATTTACAAGACTATACGGGTTCTATGCTTAACACACACTCTTCAATGAGTAATGTTAAGCATCCTTATTACTCATTACTTATGTCTAATAGGATAAATGTGCACCAGAACCTTCCAGAATATAACTGAACCCAAGGCAATTATTGTTTTAATTATACTAAGTTTTCATTTCATGCACAAGGTTCTCTCACATGATATGTTTAAGAAAAATAAGAGTAAAATATAAGGAATGTATAGCACAAAACCAAGTAGTAAGCAAAGGAGTCTTCTACACATGGTGATACTGTTATAGTCTAAGTAGCCATTCTAACTATCCTAAGTCATACAACTTAGGAGTACAACCTTATAAGTTAAAAGCAATTAGAACTGATCAGGTTCTAATTTAATTTAATCAGAATTGACTATAAGTTAAATAATAAATCATCATATCATAATTGAGAAAATTTAGACGTTTTAAGCTAAGATCTGATCAAGATCTACTAAACTATGGATTATGAATTAAATACCATGAATTAGAGTTAAACATATAATCCAAAGCTAAAGTTTAAGGACTATGGTTTACCCCCCAATCTCATGGATTGAAGGTTAAGGTAAATTTTATTAAGTAAAAGGCAAACTTAATAGGATGGGTGTAACAGCCCAAACTCTTAAGCACCAAGGTATTGTCTACTTTAGCCTGAAATGCCTCACGATTTTGCCCTCAGAAGATAACTTCACAGCAGCACCCATCATGGGAGTTCTCCCACATGATCATGCTTAACTTTGGAGTTCTTATCAGGAACTCCACCATTATCTAAAAAGGCACCTCGATATTTAATAATTTCACTTATTACTACTTAAGTGGGTCTTCACAATCTCCCTAACTTAAGTAACTGACATCCTCGTCAGTATCCACACACAAATCCAAGAATCATCCATTGGGTAGATATGACTAGAGGTAACCCCTATAGGCGCAAGAGGTACCCACAACCATATAGCATCTTAACCATCATGGGTTCAAGAAGCTACTCACATGAAGTGGTACTTTGTTCTGTATGACACTTAGCTCATATCTGACACCCTATAGTTTGCTCTGATATCATTTGTAAAAGCCCAAACTCTTAAGCCCCAAGGTATTGTCCATTTTGGCTTGAAATGCCTCATGAATTTTGCCCTCAGAAGATAACTTCCCAGCAGGTCACCAATCCTGGGAGTGCTCTCACATGAGCACGCTTAATTTTTGAGTTCTTATCAGGAACTCCACCGTTATCTGAAAAGGCGCCTCGATATTTAAGAATTTTACTTATTACTACTTAAGTGGGTCTTCACAATGGGTCTCTAATCATAAGTCTAAGATTAAAATATTAAATAATCATAAACAAATTATGAAAATTTATAAACTAAGATGAACACTCAAGTACTAACCCTAACTAATCTTGATTGAAAGCTTAATTGAAAGATTAAGAGACTTTTAGGAAGGCATGATGTGAGATGATTCTCACATCATAAAGTTTAATACTTAATTATTTTGCATAGAAAGAAGAACTAATATTTAACTCGCAAATTTATTACCATTCAATTTGTTGATTGCTATTTATTTTGCTATTTACTATTCATTTCGCTGTTAACTATTCATTTTGTTGATTATTATTCATTTTACTGATTATAAGAGAAAATCAAAAATCTAAAGTTTAAATTTAGATGATTCAATCACACAGATTCAATATCAACCTTAACACTTCTAATTTAATGATTTAAGATCAATATTAAATTATATGCATTATTGAAATAATTGAATTATCTTATAATCAAGTTAATTGATTAAGGTGATTAAGATTTAGATCTTAAACAATACAAGTTAGGGTTTAACCCCTAGCCTTACCAAAACTAAGACCAATGGTTAATTTATAGATCAATGACAAGTCAATATATTATTGGTGTATTATTGATGTCAATTATTAGATTTAGATTAAGTATCATTTACTTAATTAAGTTCTCAAGATTTTTATTTTCACTTATAGTTTAATGTCAATTTAAGCACATTTAGGTGTCCAAATATTTGTTAAAGTCCTCTAATATACATCTTAATATTATGAAAGCATATAAATGTAGAGTAACATAAAAATAGAATGTAATTAAGGCTAATCAAATTCTAAATCAAACTAAAGGGGTTAACACTTAATTATAACTCTAAAAGACTTAGATTTCATGTAATTTAGTTTTGAAGATATACCTAATCGATACAAGCATTTAAGGATTCTATTATTTAGCATTTGACACAAAATACTTAAGGCACATAAGAGGTCTTTGCACATGCCACAAAATAGCAAACTTTTAAAGTTGATTATTACACATAAGAGGTCTTTGCACATAACACAAGGGTCTTAGGAACCTTAAAATGCAAAAACAGTAAAGTTTTGGCCATTTCAGCCAATTTTGGGCATTTTCAGAAAATTCTGAGCACTACGGCGCGTTGTAGCGCTCTCGGCACACTGCAGCACGCCGCAGCGGTTTAACTTGCAGGTTACTATTCAATTAGTTTATTTATTGATTTCATATAATTTTTCCTGAAATGACGTTACAGCCCGCTGCAGCGCGCTGCAGCGGAAACTATTTGAGCTTTGAGCGCTACGGCGCGCTGTAGTGCCCGACGGTGATTTCGCCTGTGTGAAAACTATGATGGGTCACATTTTGAGCTCAAATGCTCTCAATCCAGAGCATTCTATAAGCGGTGCCATATGTCAATAGAAAGGTCTTTCCAATACCTTTCCATCGAAACCAAAATCAACACAAATGAATTATTCTAATTATACAAACGATAGAGTTAAAGATTCAAGTATATAAAATGAACGAAAAATAGAACATAAGATTTTCAAAACAATATGATGCTTTAATGAACCTCAATGACTTCCAAATACAATCATGGATCTTCTAAAAATACAAAACAGCATGATAGCAATATGAAGTAGACAAGGAAGATGAGCAAATAGGTACCTTTAGCCTTTAGAAGAGGAAGAATAAACCTTTGTTTTCTTCAGGAACCTTGGAGATGAGCTTCTTCTTCCGCACAATGGGGCAGCAATGGGGGAAGGAGGGATCTCTCAGCTTTGTAATAAGGGAAAAATAGAGGGGTTGAGGCTTCTCTTTAAAGGAGGAGGAGAAGGAGATGTAAGGGGGGATAGAGCATGGCTAATGGAGAGGGGAGGGATGGCTACAGCCATCAATGCACTCAAAAGGCACCGAAAATGGAGGGGCTGTCAGGAGAATTAATTAAGAAAATTGATTTCCATAATTAAATAAATATTTATTTATTTTCTAAATTTTTAATTTGCTAAAAATTCAGATTAAATAAACGCGCTCCGAAAAATCTCAAAAATTCACCTCTAGCTAATTTGGGGGTGAGGAATTCAATAGCAAAATCGGATTTCGATTCCAAAGATTATTTAATTATTCCATTTTCCGGTGCATTTAATTATATTAAAATATTTGCAAAAATTTGATGACTTCCAAACGCATCCAAAATATCACCCCTAGCTAATTTGGGGGTAACGGTCACAATGGCGAAGTCAGATTTTGATTTTGAGGTCAAATTAAAAATCTCAATTTTCTGATTAATTAATTATTAAAATAATTCAAAATATTTGATTGAGCTTCGAATTGCACCAAATCTTTAAGGATTGATTCAAATGACTAGATGAACTTAACAGAATGACAATTAAAATATAATTGAGCTAAAATTAAGCTAGGTAATAACCTTGCGTTGTTACATAAGTAACTTGTCCAACTTGTTTCAAAATTTTAAATGAGCAATACACAGTGGACTTAATTTTTCAGAGATTGAATCTTGAAACTCCCTTATATGGGTTGACCTTAAGATACACAAAGTCTCCTACCAAAAATTTGGTGTGCTGATGGTTAGAATCAAAGTATTGTTTCTTCCTACTTGGGGCTACCTTCATTCTGTGTTGAACTAATTTGATTTTATATATAACTTGAAGTACTATATCTTGAAGTATGATCTCAATAATTGTCATCATTAAGCTCACTCCAAGAAAGTGGAGTGATACATCTCCTTCCATAAAAGGCTTCATAAGAAGATAATCCAATACTTGCTTGAAACTATTACTATAAGCAAATTTAAATTAACGAAAGGTGCTCATCCGAGCTTCCTCCAAAGTCTAACACACATAAGTGAAGAAAATCTTTCAAATTTTATTCACTCTTTTGTTTTTCCCATCCATTTGGGGATGAAAAGCTGTGTTGAGACAAAGCTATGAACCAAGATCTTATTGGACCATTTGCCAAAATTTTGAGGTTAAACAACTATCACGATCAGATAAGATGGTTCTTGGAATGTTGTGCAATTCGACTAATTTCTTGAGATATAATTTGACTAGCCTATCCACTGAATATGCCTGACGTATGGGCATAAAGTGTGCAGATTTAGTAAGTCTGTTTGTAATGATCACTAAGAGAGGGTTTATAGCTTTTAACCAATGCAAAAGCAATGGCTATACTAAAATTTTCAACAGTTGAAGTCTACTTCTCTCAATTGCTATAAACTGCTGTATAAACATTGGCAGACTTATGGGATTGGATACCTATAAGGGGAAGAGACTTATGAGCCCCACCAATAGTCAAAGATTGTATTTTATCAATATATAAATCACAATATTTAGTTTTAACATTGGTAGGAAGAATAGGAAGTCTTGAATATTTCATTGGAAGATAGCAAATATTTAGTTTCATGATATTGGCCAACTGTGAACCATTGGAAACTTTCATTGAAAAGAAAATAGAAGATTTCATTTCATTGTAAGATAGCCCAAAAACCTTAAAATGTATCCAAAACATCTTTGTAATTGACAATATTAGTAGAAGTCACATCATCAAAGATTAATATATCATGAGCAAAAAGTGAGATCACTTTAAACTTTAATGAGACAAAGACATAATCTTCTTTATATTGATAGCTTCTTCAATGAAAGAGAACAAATCATTCATTAACAAAATTAAAGGAAGTGGAGATAGAGAACAATTTTGCTTGAGCCCTGTGATTGAAGAGAAACAACCAGTGATCGTACCATTCAAACTAATATACAAACAAACCTCATTAATATAGTGACTAATCCAACTACCCAATTGATTAGGAAAATTAAGTCTTTCCAAAGTACTAATGTTAAAATTGCAATTCAAGCTATCAAAAGCTTTATGAAGATTGAGTTTAGCGCATAATAATTTCTTGTTCGCAAGTTAAACTATCTTATAACTTCGTTGGCTCTACATGATGCAATGATTATTTGTCTTGAATAAATGCTACTTTAGCCGAATGTATCAATTTAAGCAAAATTAACATGGTGCGATAATTGTCTACCTTGAACAAATGGCGCTTGGGCCGAACAAGCAAACTATGTTAAATAAAATTAAAATGAACAAATTGTCTAAGGAGAAATGCTATTTAGACCCACTAATATGGCATCCAAAAAAACTCATCCAATGAGATCTAAGGAGAAATGCTATTTAGATCCACTAACATGGCATCCAAAAAAACTCATCCAATGAGATTTGACTATCATTTCATTCATATTTGTTTATTTACATTAAAACAATACAAATATTATTTTTAAAGTTTGTATTGAAATTATATTCAAATCTCCTTGGATGAATTTTTTTGGATGCTACATAAGCGGACCTAAATAGCGCTTCTCTTGTCTCTAAGATATCTCATATTCTCTCTTATTTTTATTTCTTTTTCTAATTTATAAATTACTAAATTTTGAGGATCTCAAGATTTGCACAATTTGAGCTTTTTATTGGTGTAACACTAAAATATTTATAATTTACATATAATACATATTTTTTAAATATTTCAAACACAACACTAATCTTAAAAAATAACCTAATATACCATCCTAAATAACACAGTAAAATGTTGTTTAATTCGTTTCCGCGAGTTATACCCGCATCGAGTTCATCCTAGGAGTGAGTTGGCCAAAAGACGATCTCACTTATGGAGAGGAGTCACCTTCACCAATATAGGATTAGGTGTTGTTTCCGTTTGTCTCACGTGCAGCAACCGCAGCCACCTCCAAGTTTTCTTTCATGGAGAACAGGCTGATGGCCGCTTCCACTGGTTGATCGGTGACTGAAACAACAACTGAACAGTCCTAGAGGCGATGATTGTAACAACCCAAGGTTGTTACCCAGCTTAATTTTAGCTCAATTATATCTTAATTATCATTCCATTAAAGTTTATCAAGCCATTAGAACATAACCTTAAAAATTAGGAGCAATTCGGAGCTCAATCATTTATTTTGGAATATTTTAATATTTAATTAATTAGAAAATTAAGGTTTTTATTTTGACCTCGAAATCGAAATCCGACTTCGCCGTTGCGATCGTCACCCCCAAATTAGCTAGGGATGATATTTTGGACGCGTTTGAAAGTCATCGGATTTTAACAAATATTTTAATATAATTAAATACCCTAAAAATTAGCATAATTAAATAATCGTCGGAATCAAAATCCGACTTCACCATTGAATTCATCAACCCCAAATTAGCTAGGGATGAATTTTGGAGATTTTTTGGAGCGCGTTTATTTAATCCGAATTTTTAACTAATTAAAAATATTATAAAATAAATAAATAATTAGTTATTTAAGTAAAACCATTTCTTTTTAAAATCATTTTTTGGCTGACCATTCCCCCATTTCTCCCCATACGCAAGTAGCTGAGGCTGCCCACTCCTTCCCTCATCTCCTCCATGCTTGATGGGAGAGCTCATGATGGAGCCTCCCTCTCACTCTCCTCCTTTAAAGAAGGAGCATAGCCCTCCTTCTTCTGCTTGCTGCAAAAGCTGAAGCTCTCTCCCTCCTTCCTCCACTGCTGCACCTTGAAGAAGAAGCTCTCCAAGTCTTGAAGAAATTAGGGTTTTTTTTTCCTCTCTTAAAGGCTAAATGTACCCATTTCCTCTTCTTTATTGAGCATTTCATTTTTTGTATGCTCATTTGTATCTTTAGAAGTCCATGTTTTAGTATAGAAGCCATGAAAGTTCATTAAGGTATCAGTTTTCCTTGCAAAATAAATGCTCTGTATTCCTCCATTTTTGTATACCCGAATGTTTATCTCCATTATTCGTATAGTTATGATGATTCATTTTTGCCAATTTTGGTATCAATGGAAATGTTTCGGAAAAACCTTTCCATCGGTATATGGCACCACTCGTGAGGTGCTTAAAATCGAGAGTAAGCCATTTACATGTTTCGCACAGGCGAAATTACTGTCTGGCCCTACAGCACGCTGCAACACCCGAGTTGCAGAAACTAATTTGCCATAGCGCGCTGTAGCGCACCGCAGCGTCTTAATAATCTTGAGATGTATAAAAATATAATCTGATAAAAATAATATAAATTCGCCGTAGCGCGCTGCAGCACGCCGTAGCGACCGCCTTTCGAATCAAGCACCGAAACCCACCGTAGCGCGTAGCAGCACTTGGAAGCGCTACCGTTCCCAAAAGCACTGCAGCGCACCACAGTGCGTCGTAGCACCCAACTTTCAAAAAGAAAGCACTACGGCGCGCCATAGCAACCAGAAAATTCTAGAACTACCCCGAAATGGCTGAAATGGCCGAAACTTCACCGTTTTCGCATTTTAAGGTTCCCAGGACCCTAGTGTGACCGAATTATATCAAATTGAGCATTGCGTAAAATTCTATGTTGAAATTAAAATTGAAACTTTATCATTTTTAACAAGTGCTCAAAATCTATTATGTATCTTAACTGTCTTATGCCAAATGTCAAAGAATAGGATCTTTGATTGCTTTTATTAACCAAAGTATATTTCAACAACTAAATAGCATGAAACCTAAGTCATTTAGATTTGTAATCAAGTGCTAATTCCTTTGGTTTGATTTAGAATTTAGTTAGTCTTAATTACCTTCCATTTTATATTAGCTTTATATTTCTATATTTTTATAATTTTAAGATGTATGCTAGACATTTATTTGGACACCTAAATGGGCTTAGTTGACATTAAATTATAATAAAATATTGAGAACTTGATTAAGTAAATAATACTTAATCTAAATCTAAAATTTGACATTAATAATACACCAATAATATATTAATTTGTCATTGATCTATAAATTAATCATTGGTCTTAATTTTGATAAGGCTAGGGGTTAAACCCTAACTTGTCTTGATTAAGATCTAAATCTTAATCATCATAATCAATTCACTTGATTGTAAAATAATGCAATTGACATTATTCTAATAATGCATATAATTTGATATTGATATTAAATTATTGAATTATAAGTATTAAGAATAATATTAAAACTGTGTGATTGAACCATCTGAATCTAAACTTTAAATCCTTGATTTTCTCTTATATAAGACTATTAGCATAAGATAAATAGTAAAATTGTAATAATTTATGAAATGATCTAACTCTGATAATACATTTGATTTCATCCCATGATTGTAGAATAGAGTATGATTAGATGGATTTTATACATCTGATTTAATCACTTTAATCCAAGTCTAATAAGTAAATCTTGAATGTTAATTTAAGAAGTAGAAAAGTGAGATCTTAAAGGTCTTGTTTTAGGATCATTCTTGAAATATTTAAAGACTTTAATCATTAATACATTGAGGTAGGAAGGATTTTTGTAACTTATTGATGTAAGAATCTTAGATGATCTTTCATAACCTTAGAAGTTGATATTGACACATCGTGATAGGAATCACCTAAAGCAGTTAGAATGGAACTTATCCCTTATAGTAAAAATCAATATTAAGTGAACTTTTGATCACATCCTTGAAGCCTTATGTAGGACTCACCTATTTAGAGTAAGGATTAATAGCTTTGATAAATTTTTGTTAATTAAATAAAATCTTCTGAACCTAGATTATTTGTTGGGTATAGTAGAGTATACACATAATACTGGATTATTTCAATAATATTTCAAGATTAATTTATTCACTCTAATGTAGACTTATGACCAAGTGCTATCCCGATGAATTAGACGAATACAGTCCTGTTAGAGTAAATCTTTCAAGACTATGAGTGTTACAATTAGTGAACAAGATCCTTAGTTTGAGATTTAAACTGCAACATGGTTCTGCCTCCTATCGTAGTGCGCTTCAATAAGTGCAGTTTAAGCAAACTATGTATCTCAAGTCACTTTGCGGAGAACACTAAGTATGCTTGTAATTAGGTTATTTAACGGCTTAGCTTGAGATATAAATTGTGACCGGGTTCTGCCTCCTACCGAAGTGCTCTTTGATAAGTGCAATTTAAAATAAGCTAAGGATTAAATCCACCTTTCTTAGAAACATGCTAAATATGTGTATACAACCTTCACAACTAATAATTTTCAAGTAAGCTCTCAAATTTAACCAATTATCGAACTAGAATATAAAAGTCAGAATCCTTCATTTTTATAGAATTTTACACAATGAAGACCTTGAATTTTTTATCGAATTTCAAAGTAATTTATGGATTTTTAGATTTATTTCATGTAGCTTAAAAGTATGAGCATGAGCATAAGCATGATGTTGAGTATCAGTAATGATGTATGAGTATCAGTGATGATTTATGTGTTATAAAATATTGCATACATTGATTGGAGAATTTTATGATGTATTAGCATCGCAGTTCCTAACTAGATGTATACATAGCAGTTCAGTGATATTTTGGATGCATATCAGTAACATACAGTATTGTGGCATATTCAGATGCACAGTTTCAGTGGCATACAGTATAGTTTTACATGCTATTACTCAATTTCATATCAATTACTATTTTTGATTTACTTTCAGTATTCAATTTACAGTTCAATTTTAATTTACTTTACTTCAGTTTCGTACAGTTTTATTCAGTTTTATACTTTCAGTTATTTTTACAGTTTTTCTGCAGGTTTATTTATATTATGTAAATGTTAAATGAATAATTAGAACTATTTAGATTAGTTTTGACGTGTTAGACATATTGTCTAACACGGGATATTTTTTGAATCCGGCAATTTGCTAGATTTTGAGCACTATATTGTGCCAGATCAGGAGGACACCCAGGAGATTCAGGAGGAGCTAGTGGAGCACTAGTGGACTCTTCTTCAACCTCATTTTCTGCTTACTTTTATTTCAGTTAAGTTCTTAGCATTTATTATGTATTTCAGTAAACCGTGTAATAATTCTGGATGTGTTTTTTTTTTCTTTTCTGAGACAAATATTTTATTCAGCTTTTGTGATGAATATTTTTGGATGTTTGTTTTAGCTTCCGCACTCTATTTATACACTACTTATATTTAGTATTATGATGTGATCAATATACTGAAAATGCTGATATCTTATACATATATTGGATTCCTCATGTGTTTTACATCCAATGTATGTATGGGTCTAATACTTAGGATAATACTACTATTCTCATCTTAAGTATTAACTCACAACCCTCCTTGAAGTTGAGTCAGCAGCCCTTCAGACGGGCTTGGTTTTCGGCTATTTTGGGGAGACGGGATATTTCTCCCCGACTGGTGCGCCGCTCCGCCGCCAATCTAATTATACTTATTTATTGCGCGCGGTGACGGGGCGGGGCGCTACAATGATGGAGTTAGATTCGTGGAAAGAGTGAGCGATCTCAGGATCTTTCGAGTTTGATTTTTTAATGCAGATGTAGAGCGATTCATAGTGAGATGATGGAGATATGAGGGATTGCGCTCAAACACGATTTCACATCTCCATCGATGATGGCCTATTTATCATCTATAGATACATCGGCATCATCACACAAGCATTCAGATATTGAGACAGCTAGATTTGATCGAGGCGAGATGGATCAACCTATGGAGTGAAGGCGACACATTTCTACAAGTGGTGATCAGGTGAAGGCGACTCCTCTCTGCAAAGCGACAATTGGCTTTTGGCGCAACTTGCCGTGGTAATGGACTCGCCATGTGGGTATGGACTCGCGATAATGGATTAAATGACATTTTAACTTATTAGTTAGGATGGTATATTTGATTATTATTAAAAGTTAGAGTGTTACGTATATAATATTTCAAAATTTGATATTTTTTAGGTAAATTATAAAAAATTTAGTGTTATATTAGTAAAAAGCCCAATAGAATTTGGATTGAGGGCCAAGTCCCTTCTTCTTAGGTAAATCTTGCAATGCTTTGCCTCCCCTCAGCCCGCAAAAGAAATTGGAGTACTGCCGCAGCAGTCGTCGTCAGGTTTCTTTTGCATCCGCCGTTTCGGCGAGGATTTCGGTCCCCTGCAGCTTTGGAACTTATAGAAGCTTACGTTGGGGCAAAGGAGGAATGGCAAGAGACGCCGCGGCTTGTGCTGTACAACTATCCTTCATTCGGTGGAGCCTTTGCTGCACTTTTTGCTCACCTCTATCACTCCTCCCTCAATCTTCCCTGCCTTGTGCTCCCAAACTCATCTGTAGAGCCTTTCAGGTGTTCCACACTGCCCCTTTTGTTGGCTTACTCCTCTATGGGAAGCTTCCCCTGATCGAAAACGATATATATATATAATTTTTTTTTTTTGTCTGTTAGGGTGGAGGATTTCAGGTTTGGAGGCATTCATACTGCCTATCTTCTCGATTTCATTGGGCCTAAGGGCTTTGCAGTAGGGCTAGCAAAGGTTATTCCCAGGTAATTTATGACTTAAGGCCGTATTTGGTTTTTTTGGCTGCAATACATGTTATCTCCCAATAACAACGCAACGAAGGCAGTTTGTTTCGCTGTGATTTTGTGATCGTCTCGATCATTACCTTTGTCTCTTCGCCTCTGCATATCTAATGCTCTGTCGGTGAAGTTACCGAACTTTGGAAAAAATAAAGAGAAAAGGGAGTTATAATATGGGTGTGATGCTGTCTTACAATATCATAACAAATACACAACATACAGGGTATTCGTTATCCCAAATGGCGGGGTTTTTGTTAACCCAAATAACAAATACATGACATGGTGGAGTATTTAGCATCGGCCTACCCATTAATTTGTTACTTGGATTGACAATATGATGTAGTTTAAGTACACGCTGTATCAAGACCAAGTGGGGCAAAAGAAAACAATATATACAAGCTCCAAAGAGTTTTAAAATCAAAAGAAGAGAAGTAGCAAATAAAATCTGAAAATAAGGACGGGATTTAGCACTCCTGAGGAAGCCCAGGAGACCCAAGATCAATTGGGGATCTGCCCTCAAGTTTCTAATAGTAGTAATTGAAGTTTGGTTAAGATCAAGTAGGGCAACATTCCAGACCAGATGATGTGGTCCATAATTGAATCATAATACTTCATTGTCCCAAAATAAGAGTTTTAAACCAAATTAAATATGATAATTTAGAAGAATAGCTGGCAATAAAAACAGATTCCAAGCACCCAAGGAGTCGGAGCAACCAAGTAAATAGCAGAGAATCAATGGCAACATAAGCAACAAGACCACGAAGAATTGAAAATTGACATGAAATAAAACATGACCATCTCCTCCAGTAAATCGAGTATACATACTGAACAAGCAGAGCCACGAAAAATTTGAAACCGTGTAGTGGAAAGACAATAAAAGAAATCTAATAGGATCTAAAACCAATTTACAGCTTATAACAAACACATCAAACCCACAAATTCCTTTGCCTGCATAACAGCCAACAAAATAATAGAAATCTAATGATGTATTTAGAAACAACATATCTTCCCTCAAAGCAATAAGATCAAATGCTATTAAATGATAGATAAATATGACCGTTGCATAAGTAGAATTAATATTCTGTAATGAACAAGTAATTTCCGCTACAGAAAAAACTTATAAATCTGAACATGCAGTTACCTGTTTAGATTTTAAGCCTAAAGTAGTAACACAATTACCTGTTTGACCACAGGACCTTGCCTTGCGTTCGAGCTAAATACCATCAATTATAACCCCAATAGAAAACAAAGTGGCACGTCTTATCCTATCCAAGATAAACATGTTCTGCATGAGGTTTCTGGGAAAAAATAGTAGCCCCTAGCACAAAGGGGGCTTGATCTCTTCTTCCCCTCAAATCTTATTACTTGTTGCAAACCAACCACATTTTGGAACATTCTTACCGCGTTCTCTCCACTAGCAAATCGGTGGAAATGAATAAGCGAAAAGAATCGGAATGAGCTTTGTCTTCGAGCCTTGGCAATGCTGGGTAGTTTACTGGGGCATTGGAATATCTCAGGGGAACGTTGAGAGTTCAATCGAAATCTATTGTTGTTATTTCATTTATACATGTGGAGGGGAAATTATTTACAAGTTAAGGGAGAATGCGTTACAGTATGACATAGCTAACTATAACACTAAGTTAATAATTTAATCAAGCTATGTTTTCTTAATATCTGTGAGGTCATATTCTGATATATTAATGTAAAGAAAAAATATATACATGCTCCAACTAGTTAAAAAATTAAATTGAAGTAATCTTCAAATGAGTAGTTCAACGACTAAATTAGTCATATATAATAATTGAGGGACTAAAATGAACATATTTTGCAGTCTGTGACTAAATTGACTAAACTAAAAAACTCGAGGGACTATGTTAGCAAATATCTAAGATAAGTTGCACCACTTTTGTCTTTTTGCTTCTTTAAAAGTAATTCATTAAATTTTCTTATGGATGGCAAGAGATGTGCAATGTGCTACCTCAGAGCTAGTTTAACCCATCTATTTCAAACTCCTTGGTGATTGTTATAGTAAGTCTACTGAGTGGAATGCTAACATTCTTGGGAACATTTATTCTAATGAATTATTTGACAACATTTTTTCTATTTCCTCTAATATGAAAGATGAGAAATGTGCTGCCTCAGAGCTAGTTGTGAACAGCAGATTTAATCTTACCCATGCTTGGCACTTGTGTAAGAGACATACTTTTTCTACCAAAATCCTTTGGTTTTGGTATAGGATTTTACATACTTTTATCATTATTTATGTATGGAGGGTTTTTAATAACCATATTAGTGTTGATGAGGAAATGCAGAAAATGGGGTATAAGTTGGCTTCTAAATATTTGTGCTGTTATAATACTGAACCTTGTGATTGTGTTTTAATTTCTAATTGCTGTAGTTTAAAGGTCTGGAACCTCCTCTCCATTAATCAGGATCCATTGAATTTTATTGGTATCACTAGCATGCTTGGAAGGTGGGATAATTTCAACTCTAACCCTAAGAAGCTCCATGCGGGAAACCATTTTGATGGTTTTACTTTTTGTCACATTCTGATCAACAAAATAAAGCTAAATATAATAACCTTAGCTTTAAGCACACTATCATCGTCAAAGGTCCTTCATGAGGTTGCTGCCTTCATTAAAGCTTTTCCTGATAAGAATTTCAATCGGGCTAACAACCAAAAGAATAAATTCTATAATTTCATTGCCATTTCTTATGAAAAGTTTGATCTTCTCCTGGGCGGTTGGTTGTCCAGTTTCTGGACTTCTGTGGTTATGCATTGGTTCTGGACTTCTGTGGTTATGCATTGGTGCTGTTTTTTCAATGTTTGGATAATGTGGTTTTTCTCTTATCTCATTTGCTGGATGCGGTGGATTTTCTATTATTAATTTTGTGACCATTTCATGCTTTATTTGTGCTGTAATTGCTATTTGCATTTCGTGCTATGGTTGTTGTATAACTATTCGTTCTTTTCTGTGATCTTTATGAATGTGATTTGGTATTCTTGGAATTGGTTCCTCGCTGTTTGGCTTACTGGTCTCAAAATAGAGGAGATGGCATTGAAATCTTTATGTGGTATCCTACTTAAATTCTATGGTACTGTAACTGGGCTGTGATGTCCTTTTGCAGTTTTATAATATTTTCTGGCACTTTATTTACAGTTTGTATGTTGAGTCTGTTAATGTTAATGTTGAGTTTGTGAACAACTTGAACTCTATAAATAAGTTGTGCTATTATTGTGAACTCTGTGGAGTCTTTTGATTCCATGAATGGCTGTGGCTGTGGCCTGGTGGCACCTCATTTGCGTAAAGGATATTCGGCTGATGGCTGGAGATGCTAGTCGCTGGACCAGAGGGATGGCTGCTGCACTGGGAAACCCACTGAGAAACTCTGTATTGTCGAGAAATGTAATAACCTGCTTTCTCTGCTTGTCCCTGCCCTTTTTTGGATAAGCGATGACAAGTTTTTCTCTCTACTAGGTGCAGGTTTTTATTTTGATAAGAGGAATCTTTTAGGATATTCCTTGGTATCATCTTTTTTGGGTTAGTTTTGATTTTCTTAGGTCTAGGGCTTAAATTGTAACCGGTGAACTTTTTCTGTGCCGCTTTTATATTTAATAAAGCTTTTCTTTAATATATATATATATATATATATATATATATATAATTTGATACATCTACATTGATAATAATCACATATGCTTATTAATTTTATTTTATTTAGTTCCTAGACTTGACTCAATCTAAGACAAGATCCTTCGACACCCTGCTTGAACTAGGTTTAAATTAAATGAATTGCCCAACTTCTGGTTGCTCTAACACTACCCCATTACACCTAAAGCAAACGAATTATGAAGAAGGCAAAATGAAAAGAAAAAATGCTGGTCCTGGCTTCCCGCATAGGTGGGTTCTCCACCATGGGTTGATTTGCTTTATTATAATTTTGTTTTTTCTTCATAGCTAATTTGAGTGCTAAACATATTTCAATAACAAAACATCTTTTTCATAATGCTTTCACCACTGATAGAGCTAACAAAAAATTTACTGTTTCAGGGTGATAACTTTTGATCATCGACTTCCTACGTTGTCAAAGATTTCCAATATGGGAAAGTGCCCTAGTAACTTGGATTTGCGTATTGATACTGGAAAGTGCAGTGCCCAGTCTTCTTTAGATTATTTTTCTGAAAAATTTAATAAAGAGAAACCTTCAAAAATGGTTAGTATTATTATTATTATTAATATTATTTTCTTGTAGTTTAATTGCTGCTCGAGATATAGCTTATTGACATTCATTACTTTATTTATTATTCGGCTCGTGAATACTTGCATTATTTTATTATAAGCAAATATTTTATTCTAGGATCCTGAAGCATTGATGAATCTTGATGATCTTGTTCGGGTCAAGAAGATGATTAAATATATTGAAGATATTAATCTTCATCGTTGGGAACTAGCAGGCATTGAAGAATTTGAAATTGGAATCAGAGACTTCCGTGCAAATCTAAATACTCAAACTAACCCTTGTTTATTTGAGCAGGTTTATTTGCTTTATCTTTTCAAAATTTTATTGACAACTTTTTTTCCTAAAATTTATTCTTTATTATCATGTGGTCTGAAATCTGTTTGCTGAAAACAATGTGCTGCTCCGCAGCTTCTGGAGCTTGATGCCGATGACTTAATAGTAAAGGGAAGCTCTTATGTTGCTTCACGCCTGAATTCTGCAAATGCATTATTGGCAAAGCCATTTAAAATTAGACTTGGAAGAGGATTATACGGGGAATGCCTGGTATTTGTTCCTTTATAAGCTTGCTAATCTATTGTTTCAAGCAAATCTGTCCTTTCTTACATATTTAACTACCGCCAAAATCTCTATTATTACACCAAACTTACAATCCACATAGCAACTCCTGATCATTGCAATGGTTTTATGATTGGGTGTTAACTTTGGAAATATCAAGATATAAGTATTAATGTGTAAATATTCAGCTTTTGTGTTTTATACATGTTATTATCTTTTTTTGTTTCTTGAACTCAACTGACGTTGTCTAGCCATTGTTATGATACATGGCCTGCTTTATACTCTACCTTGTTGCAAGTTTAATTTCAAATGCCAAATGCCTATTTCTTGGTTGATTTTTAATGCTATTAAAAAAAACTTTGGGTGGGTTTATGGAGTGTAGAGAATCAACAAAAATTATGTAATTGAATATTTGTTGCTTGATTTACTTTTCTCTTGTTAGTGCTCTTAATTGACATAAATTCACGATCACATGCATTAATTGTTAAATATTGCATTATTTTGGAAACCAATCGTAACCTTTAGCACATTTATTTGATTGTGTGGGAGTTTATGAGGTTTTAGAATCTAGTTGTTTATTAGTCTGCTGGATCATGCTCCATATTGTAAGTAGCTATTGCTTTTATATTTAGTTTCCATTTTTAGTAATGTTCTATGAGTGTAAATGTAAATCGTCGATGCCAGATTTACTGCTTTATTGTCAAATGTAATTACCGATACCAAATACTACCGTTTTGACACCGACAACTACAATCAATATTAGACATAGTAATTCTGATACTGACTGTTGCAAGCAATATTAGGATCTAAATCCCAACATCGATTGTTTGTCTCCACAAGACTGTGTCGAGGATTTAAGTACAGAAAAAATTTAAAATAAATATTAGTAACTTAACAAGCTACCAAACATTCACATATACTACCACCAAAGTCAGTTTCATATCATAATATTACAAGGACAAATAAATTAACATTGTTCAATACATATAAGTATATGATATATATATATATATATATTAAACCTGTAAATTTATTAAGATTAAAATAGCGATATAAAAGGGGGTTGGGATGGTATAAAATGTCCTAAAAACTTAAAGCCTAAAGCCAACCCAAAAAAAAAATGACCTAGAGAATAACCTAAAAATTCTTTTCAAAAAGAAAATACCAAACAAGAGCACAGGAAAAGAAACATGAGCAACTAAAAGAGACAGCGAAATACAACAGACAACAAAACCATCAGCAGTAGTCAAACTAAACAGAACCGCAATCAAACTGTAGATAGTAGAAACCAAACCAAACAGAGCTGCAGTCATCACCCCAAGATGCAGAACCAACCAGCAGCTCCAGCAAAGCGAGCACGGTCTCCAAACCTCCAGGAGAGATCAGCACAGCAATGGAGAGGCGCCAGGTAACATTCAACAATTCAGAAATTCATACAGCAGCCAACAATCCAGAAATCTAATAAGAATCGCCACAATCAGCTAACAAACCAGCAATCCAGATAACTTTAAAGATTTCCTTAAGGCATTTAAAATACTATTGGGCTAACCTCACCAAAACAAATTTAAGGATGGCTCAGATTTCTTTCACAGTTTCTTTAGGTAAGTACCTTCGGATTGAATTTGATGATACGACGGTACGGATTCGTTCTGCTTTTTAAATAAGGATTTTTCGATTTAAATAATTTTAGATTTTAAGGAAAATAAATATAATTTAATACATAATGTATTTTATATATTTTTCATTTATTTTAAGTCCAAAAAATATGAAATTTTTTTCAATTGTATATCTTGATTGGGGAATTTAATGAGACCAAATATTTGAGTTTTGATTCATAATTTATTTTATTTTATTTTCTTAAGCTTAAATTTTTAAAGTTTATTTTGCGAGAGCATTTGATCCAAATAGTCTTAAATTAGGACTATTGGGTTCTCATGAATTGCTTGGATTTGATGATACGATGGTACGGATTCATTCTGCTTTTTTAATAAGGATTTTTCGATTTAAATAATTTTAGATCTTAAGGAAAATTAAATTAATTTAATACATAATGTATTTTGAATATTTTTCTTTTATTTTAAGTTCAAAAAGTATGAAATTTTTTTCAATTGTATATTTTGATTGGGGAATTTAATGAGACCAAATATTTAGGTTTTGATACATAATTTATTTTATTTTAATTTTTAAAGCTTAAATTTTTTAAAGTTTATTTTGTGAGATCATTTGATCCAAAGTCTTAAATTAGGACTATAGGTTTCTCATGAATTGCTTGGTTTATTGGAGTAATCTCTAGAATTTCCTATCAATCATTTTAGGGTTATTTCAATAATATAATTAACTTCTATTAATATTACAAAGTAAGCTAGTTTAATTTAGTTTAACAACCTAGGATTTTTACAATAAATCCTTGTACATCTAAGCGTACAATATATAACGACAAATATTACTCTTGTTTCTTCTTTTTTGTCTACTATTTACCTTTTCATCTTGATAGCATAGCTGGGCCTTGTTTTTGAGCATATGTACATATTTTCTTGCTATTCTTTTGATAGGGAATCAGGGCTGATGGAAATGCTGAGCTTAGCCATGAAATTGCTGTGGAATTGAGTAGGAGAAGTACTGCATGCCTGTTTAAGGTACGACGATTAGCAAATTATTTTTCTTTTTTAATATTCAACTTTTATGGAGCATTTATGCTTATATGAGCTGCAAACATGTTCTCAAGTATAGCAGCATTTATTGCATAGCTTATAGCCTTCGGAAAATGAGCAATTTGCAATCTGGCATTTATACTAACCTAAACAAAGGCCCTATTTTAAACTAGTTATTGAACCAAGTGGATATTTTTAGAAAAATAGCCAAACTGTAAATAGAAATTTTATAGATCTATAAAATAAATTGTACTATATAAAATATTAACTCCTTTCTCCGTAATGCTATCTCCATCAGGGCATGCCTTTAAATAAAATTCTACTTGAAGCACTGTGCAATTAGCATAATTCATTATGGACAAAATTGTAGCAAACACCAGAAGCTGCTGTTGTAGGACTGTTTTTTGACAAATCCATATCTAGTGAGTTGTGATGGAGTTGGAAGAGGAAGGAGAAGAATGCTGCCTCAGTAACCAGGACCGCCCGTGTGACCTGGAAGAAGGGAGGAGTGGTGTTTATGAAGTAAACTATGGAAAATGTATTTTGGAGGTTGACCTACCCATGGATCATGTAAAACATGAATTGAAGAGATGAACGATATTGGTAGCAAGGTTCAGAACGATTTGGTTATGACTGACTGTTCATTGCAGAATGATGACATTCATTCTTCTTCTAAGAATAGCTTAATATCCACTGAGCCGGAAGATACTAAAAGTCTTGAAATTAAATGCCATCCAACCTCTTACAATGGGAATATGGTAAATGGCGGGCTAGTGATGGAATGCCTTAGCTCTTTTCGGTAATGTCACAAGTGTTTTTTGGTGGGTTATTTCATGAAATGATTCCTTGACTATTGAAAAATGGTCAATTTAGTTTCATACTCCAACTTTTTTTTAAAAGTTCAAATTAATCTCAATTTAATTCATCTATTTTTGATGAAAAAGTTAATTTCATGATGGTATTATAGTAATTTATAAAAATATAATAACAATAATAACACCAAGCCTTAATCCCACTAGGTAGGGTCGGCTATTTGAATCCTTTGTTTCCATTGTGCACGATCAAATAGAAGCCCATTCCTAAGTTCCAAATAGAGAAGATCATTTCTAATAATTTTTTCTCATGCTTTTTTTTTGGTCTTCCTCTGTCTTTTATTATGGGTGAAATTCATAAACTCAATTTTTCTACCAAGGCATTGCACTCTCTACGCTTAATATGGTCGAATCATCTAAGGCGACATTCTTTAATCTTATCTACTATTGGAGCCACTCCAACATTGCTACGGATGAACTCATTTTTCATTCTATCCTTACGAGTACACCCACTCATCGACCTAAGCATCCTCATCTTTGGAATACATATTTTATCTGTAAGTTTCTCTTTGTTGGAAACATTCAACCCTGTATAACATAGCTGGTTGTATATTCGCTCTATTATAATTCCCTTATATTTTTTAGTGAGATCTTTTAATTGCACAACACTCCAGAAGTGCGCCTTCATTTTATCCAACCGGCTTGGATTCTGTTGATCACATCGCTCTCTATTTCACAATTATTTTGAATTATTGAGCTAAGGTATTGGAACCTCTCACTTTTCTTGTTCACATGGTCCTCAATTGTTATGTTCTCGAGATTAGGGTTTTTAATACAACTGAACTTACTTCATATATTATGTTTTAGATCTACTAAATAAAATACATTTAGATTCTAAAGCAGTCATCGACAACTCAATTTTTTGCTGTAACTTTATACTTAATT
This sequence comes from Gastrodia elata, assembly GCA_016760335.1. Classification (NCBI taxonomy): domain Eukaryota; kingdom Viridiplantae; phylum Streptophyta; class Magnoliopsida; order Asparagales; family Orchidaceae; genus Gastrodia; species Gastrodia elata. The sequence goes on along the minus strand of CM028681.1, from coordinate 10,928,382 downwards.
TTATTAATTAAAAGAATGTCATTCGCAAATAATATGCACCAGGAACCAGATTTTGAATTTACTCGGTAAGAACATCCATAATTAAAACAAAAAGGTATGTGTTAAGAGTTGACTCTTGATATAATCCAATAATAGTTGTAAAATTTGACAAGCCACCTTGTGATCAAACAATGTTACAACCCATTATACACAAATCTAATAATATCAATATATGCAACACAAATTTATTTTCTCTTCAAAATTCTTCAAAGAACTTCTCTTGGTATTCTCTCCCAAAGTCTTAATGTATGACACATTAACTTGATTTATCTTTTCTTAGAAGTTTTGAACATCGCATTTATTCTTGTAAATAGGAATAAGAATACTCTTTCTCCACTCATTTGACATCTTTTTAGTCTTCAAAATAGCATTAATATAACTTGGTAAGTCAAGAAATTCTTTCATCACTCAAACATTTCGATACATCGATAGGGAGGCCATCTGATCCTATTGATTTTTCGCACCTCTTTAAAATATTTCAAATTTCAATTTTACTAACCCGATAGATAAAAGTATAATTAAGAATATTTTTATAATCTTTAAACTCATTTATTAATTGTATTGATATAACATTTATTAAAAAGTCGTTTGTAATAATATTTGTCAAAGATATTTTGATGTTAAATCTAAAACAATATTTGTTAAAAATATTTTGCTACAAATGTAAAAATGATTATACTTATTATGCTTCATTGTATATTTTCTTATTAGTTTTTAATATCCTGTTAAAATTATTTTTAAAAGATATTTTCTGAAATTTTAGCATCAAAATGTTTTGATAATGATTTTTACATTAAGTCAATACTTTTTGCTAGTGCTTCAAAAGAGTTCATCAGGCTGCTATGGTTCAAAATTTGGATGGGCTAAGCATGCAAACATGTTGGTCAAGTTTAGGACATTTATAAATAATATTAAGTCAATACTTTTTGCCTAAAATATTGGCAATTTATTCTGTCTTATTAAATGTACTTTTATTTTTTAAAATTACTTTTGCTTGTAGGTTGATTTATTTATGCAAAGTATATTTTATGCATAAGTTTGGGATGGATGGAGTCCACGGGAGGTTTGCTGAATAGAAATACCAAGAAAATATGAAGGGGAGCTAATATTTTTCTTTTTGAGTTGTTCCATAGTTTTAACTTTGAGTGAAACATTTTGATATAGATGAATGTGAGGGATCAGCTTTACTTTGAGTGAAACATTTTGATACAAGGAATTTTGTGAGAGTAGAGAATCATTGTCGAGGAGATTGTTTGATCTCATAGAGAGCTTTTTTAAGTTTGCACACGTAGTGGGGTTTATTGGGATCGATGAATCCTTGAGGTTGCTTAATGTAAACTATTTTATTCAGAGAGCCGTCAAGAAAAACAGTTGATACATCAAGTTGTAATATGGACCATCAGTGGTGGGTGGCTATAGTGAAGAAGATGACGCGAATGGTTGATATTTTAGCAACTGGCATGAAGATTTTTGAGTAGTCTAATACATAGGCTTGGATAAATCCTTGGGCCACTAGATGAGCTTTGCAACCCAATAGGTCGATTTATTTATGCAAAGTATATTTTATGCATGAAACCCAATAGAATTTTGTGTGTTTCATCATAATTGTTAATTGCATTTAGAAATATTTGCACTTTATCTTATATTTGTTTTGTTAAGAAGATGAAAGACAAAAGGTAGGGAAGAAATGTATTGATAGTAAATTGAATTTTGGAAGTTTTTTTATTGCTTAGATTGGTACATCTTATACATACATAAATATATATATATATATATATTATGTTGAACCATAACATACCTATAGTTATTCTAATCTCAATTAATGACCATTTCAACATTTAGCCATTTCAACATTCAATTGTTTAATGTAAACCATTTAAACATTCAACCGGTGGTTTTATATAACCTCAATTATATTCTAATATCCTCCCGTAAGATGATGGTGAAATATTTAACTTCAGTATATCTCATAGGCAGTTAAATTGGGAGATTGATAGTGGTTTGGTGAAGATATCTGTTATTTGCTTGTGTGATGGTGTGTAATGGATTGCAACCTCGTTATTTTGATGTTGTTGCTGATGAAGCGCCAATCAACTTCTGCGTGTTTTGTATGAGCGTGAAATAACGGGTTGTTGGCGAGAGAGATAGCAGGCAGTTGTCACAATATATGTTTGTTACTCGTGGTTGAGGATGTTGGAATTCATGAAGTAGTCTGCGGAGTCATATGTTTTCTGTAACCGTTGAGGAAAATGCTCGGTATTTAGCTTTTGTGGAGGATCATGCAACTGTATGATGCTTCTTTGTGCTCCATCTGATTAGAGTTTGGCCAAGAAATACACAAAAATTGGTTGTGGATTTACTGTCAAGAGACTTCTGCATAGTCTGCATCTTAATGTGCACGAAGCTCCAAGGTGGTAGGAGTGATTGGTAGCCCAAAATGAGTGGTGTCTTTGATGTAATGTAGCATGCATTTTAGTTGTATTAAATGATGTTGTAGAGGATGATGCATGTGTTGACAAATGCGGTTGACAACATGATTGATATTTGAACGCGATGGTGAGGTATTGAAGGCAGCCTACGAGTTGCCTGTAGGTGTGTAGATCAGGTAATGGGTTCGAGGGTGGAGCTGTTGGCTAAACTTGTAAGAGTAGGAGCTGACTTGCAGTTTGACACTCCTGTTTCTTGAAGAATCAGTGCTGCATAAGAAGACTGGGATGGATATAGTCCACAAGAGGTTTGCTAAATGGAAATACTAAGAAAAAATGTTTTTCTTTTTGAAGCGTTGTTCCATAGTTTTAACTGCTTGTGTAAGGAATGAGTGGCTTGTACCTGTAAGGAATATATCATCCAAATATATGAGCAGATAGCATGAATGTTGGAGGTGTTATAGATGAATAGTGAGGGATCAGCTTTACTTTGAGTGAAACCTTTTGATATGAGGAATTTGGTGAGAGTAGAGAACCATTATCAAGGAGATTGTTTGAGCCCATAGAGAGCTTTTTTAAGTTTGCACACATAGTGAGGTTTATTGGGATTGATGAATCCTTGAGGTTGCTTAATGTAAACTATTTTATTCAGAGAGCCATTAAGAAAGGCATTTGATATGTCAACTTGTAATATGGACCATTGGTGGTGGGCGGCTATAGTGAAGTGAACGCGAATGGTTGATATTTTAGCAACTGGGATGAAAGTTTATGAGTAGTCTAATACATAGGTTTGGATAAATCCTTGGGCCACTAGGTGAGCTTTGTAATGAACAGCAGAGTCATCAGTGTTGTATTTAGTGCAGAATGTCCAATTCAATTCGAGGGCTGGTTGAGCTTTGTTGGTTTTCGAGGGTCATGCTTTTATCGGCCATTGCTTTTCTCTAGTGATCAAGTTTATTTGCTTAGGTGTAGGCAGTGGGATTGGGTTGTAGAGGAGTTTGAGCAATAAGATCGAGGTTTGGACGACGCTGAAGAGCTATTGTTCTGGTCCTGGTAAGCATTGAGTGTGAGGGATGGGTAGGGGAATGTGATGACTAAGTGGTAGTGTTTGCTGTGGGTAGGGTAATGTCGACTGTGGGGAAGTAGATGAAGTGTCATTGGAAGAATTAGGCTGGTTAGAGGAGGTAGAGCTTTGAGGAATTTGTGAGTTTAGAGAAGTAGAAAGAGTGGTTAATAGTGATGGTTTGAGCTAAATTGGTGTGTAGAGGAGGGTGGGAATAGAGTGGAAGGAGGAATGAGTAGTCGAGGGTTATTGTATTCTGTGATTGAGGATGTTGAAGGGGAGAGAGGAGATGTGTTTTGCGTTTGGAAGTGATGTTCGAGGAAGTGTACTTTGCGAGAAATGAGGACTTTTTGTGTGAGTGGATTGTAACAACGATATCCTTTGCAGTTAGGGGAGTAGCCGAAGAATATGCAAGGGATGGTTTTGGAGGAGAGATTGGATTGTTCACTGGTAGAAGTGGGTAGCAGCTGCAGCCAAACACATGGAGGTGAGTATAGGTGGGTTTGTGATTGTGCGGGAGTTCATAGGTATTTTGTTTTTGGTTGTTTTGGAAAGGAGGCAGTTAATAAGATATAGGTTGATATGGTGGAAGAGGCAAGGAGGAGTTGCGGTGAAGTTGGTGGTGCCTCGGGGGTGGGCTGAAGTAGAGACTGTTATGGCTACAGCCTTGAAGGAGAACCGTGTTCAAGTGGAGATCCCTGATGCAGAAGCCGATGAGATCAAAGGAAATAAAACTATTATTGTCAGTTGCAAGTTTGTGTACAGAGATGAGATTACATTTGAATTGGGGAACATGCCGTATTTAAGAGAGGTTGATCTTACGAGATGGAGTAGGTAGCAGACCGTTATCGATGTTGGAGTTACGTAGGGATTGGCCATAGCCGATGGTGACTTGTCATGTCCATTGTATGAGTCTAAGAAGGAAAGGTTGCTGAGATCGTTTGTGGGGACCCGATGCTAGGTTCGCGGGATCTAATCCAGCATTGATGGGGCCCATCCCTTAGTCGCAAGATAATATTGAGTGATTTTAAAGAAATAATATATATGTATCAAACATAACTTATTTATTTATTAATTTAAAAATATCACAAAGTTTGATTACAAAAATCCAAATAAAATAAAAGTTACAAACTTTAATAAGAGTCAAAAACTAGTGAATCAACAGGTAGTAGTATCAGCACTGTTTAGTTTTATGATGAGCTCCTAATTTGGGCACGTTTTAAAATTGCGGCATTTGAATACCAATTAGTTGTGAAACTAAGTACTGATAGATATCTACTTTACAATTGTTAAATAATAAGTAAAATAATTAATAAATTGACAGAAAATAAAAAGCTTTACAAATTTATCTCTCCAAACTTGTTTCAATTGCATTGAAAATTTTAGCATAAAATAATTGATGTCACAAAAATAAATATAGAATTTTAATGTTTGATATCTGGCACAAAATATAATTTTGTTGGATAAATATAAAATTGAGGAAAATGGAGGTTCTAGTTCGTGTTTACAAATTCTAACTTTCCTCTATATTTGCCTTCTCAAAGGCTTATCAGTATAGGCTCCTTATGCCTCCCGATGTCAGACAATCCCGTTCTAGAAATTGTTTGATCAGACTAAAAATAGATCAACAATGAACCCGAGTTACTTAGTTATCCAAATTTTTTCGTATATCATTTTATGCGACTTTAAGCACTTTTATTAAATTTGTGCGATGCTGAGCGCAAAAGCATATTAAACAAGAATAAATAATGATTTTTTATACATTTTCCCTAAGTTTCAAAAATCAACATTTGATCATATCTTCATAAAGAGGAAATTTAGACTGATAAATAAATTGACGAAATAATTAATTTCAAATTATTTTTCTGCACTTCTTTTGTCATTTGATCTCCAAAATTGATGAAATTTGACCCAGAGGTGTATCTTGACTGACAAACACATTCACGCCAAAATTTCTAAATTTGGAGCTATATTTTATTTTATATTAATTTTTGAAGTTTAAAAATAAAAAAATTAATTACGGATAATCCAAATCTCCAAATTTGACAAAATTTTTTGTGTAGGATTTTTATAATGTTTTTAATCAAACGACATTAAAATTGTTGAATTTGGACTTGTAATTAATTTTTTCAATTTACTTAATTTAATAATTCAAAATTAATTCAAGAGTATTCGTTATTCAGATTGCTTTTAAATTTGGGCATTATGATTACAAAAATATACTATATTCGACGGTATTTTTGGTTTGCCCTAATTTTAAAGTCGTCCGGGATCCTAATTTTTGAGTCGGGTTTAGTCATAATTAGCAAGATAATGACTTGTGTTATAACGCCGTTAGTCACGTGGGCTGATGCGCCAGAGTTAAGAAATCAAGTATTGTTGGTGTAGCCATCGGAAATGAGTGATGTGGGCTAATGGGAGGATTTAGTAAATGTTGGATCATATCTATACTAACAAGAGATTGATGTGTCCTCATTTTCTATAGATTTGACATTCGGTGGTCGTTGGTCGTTGGATATGGTGTTCATCCATGAGTCGAAGCATGATTGGTTAAATGGTTGTGGGCTGAATTTTGATTGTTTTCTGCCTCTCCAGGATATGCCGCGGGTGTGCATCAGTAGTGTTAGTGATGAGGTATAATGACCCTAGGTCATTTATGAGGAAAATGTTAATGCCCCACAATATTTGAATTTCGTTAATTCTTCCGCAAATTTCAGTTTTCAGTTTCAACCCTTAATTTGGAAAGTTTTCCAATTCATTTAAAGTTGAAATAAAAATTTAGATTTGACATTTAACCCATACTCAATTGCGCATTATCTACCTCGTTAAAAACACGGAATCAATCAAAGTTGACGGTTCCATTAGGAAAGAATTTTTTTTTAACGCACCCTTTATTGGATTTAGGGGCCGCTCGATTCCTTCGGCTCCCATAAAAGCGCAATTTCCGTTTTTGTTCGCTAATTTCCGTGATCCACGCAAAGCAGCCGAAGAAAATGGGCGTGCGTTACGCACACACACCCTATTTAATCGAGCGCATACCGCTCGATTCCTCACCGCCTTCTCTCGACTATTTCATCTTCTCTTCCGCCTGAGCCGTAGGAACGCACTTGAGCTGACGACCAGCAGCAAGAGCCGATCGCCTCTCCCTGCGCTCGATCCTCCTTTCGTGCGCCGAGAGACGGAAGTCAGAGGCTCTTAGAGCACGACCTCCGCTTCCGTGCGATTGCCTTCACCGAATCGACACTCTGCGCCGACTTCTCCGCTCGACTCTGCTCCGACTTCTTCCGCTCGATTTTGCGCCCGAATCGTTCGATCCTTTGCGCCAATCTCTCTGTGCGCTCGACTAATGTAAGGTAAGAACTCTCCTCTGTTCGATTCTTTTAAAAGGATAATATATATATAATAATAATAATAATAATAAGAATAATAATAATAATAATTTAGTATTAAAGTTATTTCACTTTTTGGTAACTTTGTATAGTGAAATTGAGCATTGTTAGATATTGAACTTAATCATAAAGTATCTAGACCTTACTGATGAACGGAATATTTGGACAGGCAAATTATATTCCGACCATTTGAAATATTACCTTTGGGTGTTTATGAAACTCATTTCATTCATCTTAATTACATCTATTATCTTACTTGGAAAATGTTCCTCTACTTCTTACTATCTTAGAGCATTATAATGGAATTTGGATAACTTAAATATGATTTATATAATTAGAATAACATATAATATAAGTTAGACTCTGCTGAATTTGGTGTAATAATATGCAGCATCTCAACATATAGTTGGGTCACTGATTATCTGAAATCTGAAAATTTAATCATCCTGCATATTGCGGAAATGTTATTTCTTAATAATAGGAGTTGAAACTTCAAGAGTTATAAGTGAATATTGATTCAACAATTCAATTCATTTTTTACTATGTTCTAGCATAATTTAAGGTTATTAGATTCTTCTATTGAAAAACTATTGTACAAGGTTGTTAAGAAAATAAAGAATATTTGATTAAATTTGACACTGAAATATTGCACCTTATTATCATAAAATCTCTAAATCACCGATTTTAGAACTCTTAAGATTGTTGTAATGAAATTTAAATCAAGGTTTGAGAAGAATATGAGAACGAAAGGTTAAGATAGGTTGTATACCGAGTAAAAAGGATTCGTTGAAACGCAACACATCACTTTCAAAGTTTAATAGAATTCAAATTATAACTTTTGCAGATACATCAAGTTTGTGAGTGAATCATCTTCTTAAGTCAAACGCAAAATGTACACTGGATATTAATTTTATGCTTTCTACCTTTTTGCTGCTTAAGCATAGCTTTGAACCTGTTTTATATTATTATTTAATACTTTACTCTTACTGCTAATCATATAAAAGATGCAAAATGATGTTTATGTATCTTGTGAATGTTGCAACGGGTTCCGAAACGGAGGTTGAATTAAGTTAGGGATGAGGCTAGTCCATCAGGAGTTATAAGGGTGCCATCTGGAGCCTTTGAGGGGGCCCAGGTGAAGGTGTTGCTTAAATGCATATATGATGCCATCTGGAGCCTTTAAAGGGAGCTCAGGTGAAGGTTGTCATCTGGAGCCTTGAAAGAGGCCCAGGTGAAGGTGCCATCTGGAGCTTTTAAGGGGGCTCAGGTGAAGGTCATGCTTAACTGCATTTTTATGAACCCAGCCTCATGGCTCTGACTTTGTCCATCAGAACTGCTAATATTACTTCATAATATCATAAACATAAACATGGATTTTTACGCTATTATTGTTTTTTTCATTTGAAACTTGGCTTGTGACAAAAGAATATTCATTTTGCAGGAGACATAATCATCTTTTAGTTGCAATAAACTATATTTCCCTGCAATTATTATCATTTTTGCCTTCCGTTTTTGCTTAAAGTGTATTTTTAATATCCTTTGTATTTAGAATGTGCACTAAGACATTATTTTTATAATGTCAGATCAGATACAGCGGGAAGAGGCTGATATAGTTTAAAGCCATTGCGCGGGAAATTAACGAATTCTAACAGCCTCCCATTCAAGGGATAATTATTTTCTATATAATCAAAGTTATGTAATAAATTCTGGATATTGTTTACTTTAAATTGAATAATGTTATTTCTTATACTTGAATGGCTCTGGATGTGTTTAACTGCTATTTTACCTAACTATCAATATGATCATGCGGAAATATGCATCCAATGTTAGATTGGTTATTATCAACCTAACCTGGGTTATCACATGAGGCTTGCTATAGATCCCAGCTAGCTTTATGTTGTAGATTGATTTCTTCACTGCAAAGCAGGGAATAGAGGCCATCGTGGCTCAGTTGTTGGAGGTTTGTGCAGATTACAGTTTTGAATGCTTGATATTGAGTGGGGAGGATGTAGAGAATGATGTCTTTGGGGTCAATGGTGAAGCTGACAGTTGAGATTTTATCTACTATCTCTTTTATTTTGGAGAGGTAAGCTAGAATGGATTTGTCTTGCATTGTAATGTTATGTAGGACATTTTTGAGTTGAATAACTTTAGATCTGTTTGGGGATTGGAAATGTTTTGCAAGGATCTATCATGCTTCTTGATAGGTTTCGATGTTTTGTAGGGTAAAATGGAGGAGGAAATGGTGGTGAATAAGGCTGAGATCAAATTTTGATCCGTGGAGATCCATAATTAAAAATGAGGGTTGATATGTTGATCTCCAATGTTGTTTGAAAGGTGAGGTGGCGACTTTGGTGAGGTGGCCTTGAAGATCATAGGCTTTGAAGAGGTTGAAAATTTGCACTCGTCAAATTGAGTAGTTGTTGGAGGTAAGGGGGTTGTTAATTAGGTTCTTGGTGCTGTTGATCAAGAATGCAAGGTTATAGGGAAGGGCCAATGGGTCTGGTGCTTCTTGACTTTCTGATGCATTGGTGTTGCTTGCCGTGCTGGAGGGTGATACACTGCATTGGATGGTAATAAGAGTGGAGAGAGTAACAAGAATTGAGAATAGACAGGGGTTATTGCTGAGTGTCTAATGCGTCGGACTTTTCAGCAGATCACATCTATTTACGAGTTTCTGATGCGTCAGAATGAGACGGTTTCGTCAAGTAAGGTCCTATGGGAGGATTGTACGAGGACAGAGACAGAGACAGAGGCATAGACTTTTCAGCGGGATCACGTCGATTCTACTCTTTTACCGTGTCAAACTTTTAATCAGGATCACATCGATTGATAAGTTTTGATGCGTCGAACTTTTTAGCAGGATCACATCTATTGACGAGTTTCTGATGCGTCGGAATGAGACGGTTTCGTCAGGTAAGGTCCTATGGGAGATTGTACGTAGATGGAGATAGAGACTTTTCAGCGGGATCACGTCGATTCTACTCTCTTATCGCGTCAAACTTTTAATCATGATCACGTCGATTGATAAGTTTTGATGCATCAGAATGAGGCAATTTCGTCAGGTAAGGTCCTGAGGTAGGATTGTACGCAGATTGAGACAGACTTTTTAGCGGGATCATGTCAATTCTACCTAAATATTTTTACTATTATTTCTTCTTTCACATGCTTTTTGAACATGTTTTCTTGCAATATAATAATATTGAATAAGCCATTTAAACTAAAATTGAAGACCCCAACGAAAGATACGACATATATAAATTAACACAATATTGAATTATGAGAAAATTTTCATAGTGATCTCTTGACTATTACAATTTGTTCATTTTAATCATTGACTCTTATATATGAACGAGAGTTTAGGACTAAAATGAACAAATTGTAAGGGTTAAGGAACTATTTTGATTAATATCTCTGAATTATACTAAATTTTCATGAGGACTAGCTTAGAAAACTTGTTGTTAACTTAAATATTGTACTAATCTCAACATTTGTGCAAGTCATCAGTTCCTTTATAACTCGGTGGTTCAAGGCTCGTCAATCTAGCTTGGATCACCAATTAACTCTTTTTGGTTTTGATTTAACCAATCACGAATAGTCGCGCAGCCAACTGTCACGTCTCTTCAAAATTCAGTGTGGTTACTTAACTAAAACAATACATCATATGTTTGCCCAACTACCAAAGGTTGCAGTTAGTCAAGACATCAATTCGAATGCTACAAATACCCACTTTTATGCAAAGAGACTCGGACCTTGGTTTGAACTTCTATTTCGAGAGTTTCTCTAAATCTTATTCCATTTTTTAATCGTAATATTATATTTTCCTGTATACTTTTGATAAAAGAGTAAGAACCTTCGTTAATTGCATAGTACAGAAGACTCAAACAACCTATAAAGTGTATGTGGGCTACTAGCTTGAACTATCATAAATCTCTCATGTTCTTTATGTATTTAAGCTTGTTTACTTTTTATTTTTTATAACTTCAAGACACTTAATTTTAGTGGAATCAATAAGAAGGTTAGCATAACTGTACTATACTCTTTATTTATATAACCAATTGATTACAATCTTCAATCGTGGAACTAATATTTAGGGAAAATTCTAAGAGTAACTTATGTTATTTCAAAAAGTTTGTTCAACTTTCTTTGAAGTATTGAGTTATAATGCTAGAGAATAGAGAATAGTCTACACATTAAGGGAACAGTGAATTCCATAACCTTGTTTACTAACCACAAATGCTGTATAGCAGTGAGAAACCAAACTAATGAGCCCTTTCTAATGATAGGATGACACATTTGTGGTTGAAATATGCTATCTTCTTAACCCAAACAAATGAGGATCATTGGTAACAATTGAAGTTTAAATTTACTTGGATTTTCCACTTTGTAAATATAATGAAATAATTTAAGATTACTACTACAATTTACTCTATTACAATCTATAATCATTGCTATCAATTTGGCACGGCTGTCAATGAGTTTGAAACACTGGGCCACATCTCCTGAAAGTTTAAAGGAAGAATTATTCTGTTAGAGTCTATGTTGACCGAGGCATGGTGTTATCTTGAGATTCTTTGCTCGAAGGGATAAGCAAATTGAAGAAGCTCGAGACAAAGTTGAGCATATGCTGAAACGAGTGCTAGAACAATTGCCTCGGTTGGGAAGAATAGCGACAAGGTGGGCACAACATCATTGGTACCTAAAAATCTGAAGTGTTGTAATCCCTCAAGGACTCGAGCCTTTTGTCTTTTTAATTATATAAAGGTCTTATTGATTTGATAGGCCATATGGATTATTTTGAAGCCATAGTATTTTCCTAGAATGCAAGTGGTGCTGCCAAGTACTAACTATTTGTAACTCTGGAGGCTGTTAAGGCTCACTAACTTTGAAGCTCGTAAGAGTATATTGTGTTTCAATCTGATGGCTGATATATTTGTGAAGCACTTTGTTGTTGTTTTAAGGTCACTTAAGTTACCGCAACACTTATTATTGGTACAAAAAGAAGATGAAGAGTCCTATTAGGTCAATGTTGCTTGGTATTTATATTCCACATGATGCACTTAATGAGGATAAGCCAATAACTTGGCTTTCCCTTAAACACAGTTTGAGAAGTCATGCTTTAAATTTAACGGGACTAAGAGACCACCTAAGAGCGACTGAGCTTTGCTTCGGTGACCAAGTAATTGAATACCGACTAAGTTGTTAGCCACAACACATTTAGCCTAGAAAGAGACGTCTATAATACATATAAGATCATGTTCTTGATTGAAATTCAAGGTCAACAACAAAGATAGAAAACCACGTTACTTCTCTTGGAAATGAGAATTGGCGTGTTGCAGATTTGGCAAGAGAAAAAGATACACCAGATCATACAACAAGAGGAGCTAGGTACAGTTTATTTGACTGAGTTGGCGAGGTTAGGGCTAATAAATAATACATATGAAGCTGAAATATTCAGCCTAACTGAATTTGTTAAGCTGTCATTTTTTGTTTTTATTTCTATCCTTTTTTGTTTCTTTTCTGTTAAGCCCATTGCTATTTATAGCGGTCTTCTGGTTTTCAATAAGACGAACAAATGCCAAATTATCCTGAGATGCTCTCTTCTCTTCTCGCCTTTTTTGTTTTCAAGGGCAAGCAATATTATTAACCTTTCGCACAATTTGGATAAGAAACTTGGTATGGTTAAATCAAAATTCTGAATCTATCTTATTGCGAGCGGGCACAGTACCGATAACTGTTAGGTTTTAAAAGCATTCATTTATACATAATAAAAGATGATGAGTTGAATGGATTTATCATTAAAAGGGAATTGGTTACCCATCCCTATGATGGAACTCTAAAAATTAAGGATTTTTCCCAAGAAATTATAGGAAGAATGAGAGAGCTACCTTTACCCCTTGTGACATATGGCATTAATTTTGTTTATGGGATTTCTGAAAATTTATGTGTAGACACTCAAAAGAAATAGGATGAAATTAAAGAAGAGGTTCATGTATAGCTAGTATTTAGGAGTACCAATCCGGAAGCAGATACCCTCCTAAGCCTGGAATAACTTTGACAAGAAAATGTTATTGAGTTGACCTAATAATTGGATGAATATAATCTTTTGTGAGATGACTTGGCATCCTTTTTGAATCCATTCCACGATGCAATTGTGGCACAAGCGATACTTGGCACTACTTGAGTGTCTTGTCTGTTTGTATAAATGGATGTTTGTGTATATATAATCAGATTACTTATTGCACAGTAACCTAGCCTACCAATGTGAGGTCCTTTTGGCACTAGATGCTTGAAGCCTTTGTATTTTTGAAATTTTGCATCTTTTTGATTTGCAGGCTATACAATTATAAGTTTTAGTTTTTAGATTGCTACAAAAAATGTCAAAGCCTAGAATCCTACCAGCATCATACAAGATTACCCTAATCTCATTAGAATTCTGAAACATAATTTCATCATAATTTGTTTTAAAGAAAATAAGTTCCTAGTTTTTTGGGTTGGCCAACAATAAGTGCTATTCAAATATCATGAATTGGTAGTCCAACTCTTTTGAAATTAACATGGTTAGTTACAACTCTAAGCTTGATGGAGAAATTTAATTTTATTGATCTTAAAAAGGCTGAAAACATATTCCTAGTTTTTTGGGTTGGCCAACAATAAGTACTATTCAAATATCTTGAATTGGTAGTCCAACTCTTTTGAAATTAATGTGGCCAGTTGCAAGTCTAAGCTTGATGGAGAAATTTAATTTTATTGATCTTAAAATAGCTTATGATAGAGTACTAAGAGAAGTTCTTTGGAGAGCTTTGAAGAAAAAAGAGATTTGCATTGCATATGTTGATGTTATTAGAGATAACATGTGTTCGATTGCAAGGTGGCTTGTCCAATGATTTTTCTATTACTATTGGGTTACATCAAGGCTTAGTAGCTCTTAGCTCATTTTTTTTTTCTTTAATTATGGATGTTTTTACTGAGCATATTCAAGTGGAGATATCTTGGTTTTTGTTATTTACAGATGATATTAATTTAATTGATAAGACTGGAGAGGAAGTTAAAGAAAATCCTAAATTATAAAGGACTACTTTAGAATCTAAAGTTTTAATTCTTAGTAGATCTAAAACAAAATATTTAGATTATAACTTCAATCTTATTAGAAGCCATAATCTCAATGATGTAACTATTGAGGACCATGTGATCAATAGAAGCAAGAGGTTCAAGTGCCTTGGTTGAATTATTCAAAATAATGGCGAAATAGAGAGCAATGTGATTAATATGGTCCAAGTTGATTGGATGAAATGGAGCCCTTTTGGGCTGAATGTTGGCAAATAAAGAAGAAACTTATTGATAAATTAAGTGTTACAAAGATGAGGATGCTTAGTTGGATGAGTAGGTATACTCGTAAGGATAGAATGAGTAAAGAGTTTTCAGTGGCAAAGTTGGAGTGGCGCTAGTAGTGGATAAGATTAGAGAATGCTGCCTTAGACGGTTCAAGTATTTTAGGTGTAGACCGTGCAACGTCTCTATTAGAAAAATTGAGTTTATGAATTTTACTTATATTAAATAGGAAGAGTGAGACCAAAGTGACATGGGAAGAAACAGTTAGGAAAGATCTTGCACAATGGAAACAAAGGTTCATGCAGCTGACCCCACCTATTGGGATTCAGGCTTGTTGTTGTAGTTGCAAGTCTAAGGCTTGATTGGCTTCAAAAGCTTAAAATTGGCTAAAAGCACAATTTATAATTATATAGCTTTATCTATTTGTTACTTATTTGCTCGAATATTTTTTTGATGTCATTTAAATACTTTGTCACTTGCTTCTTTCTATAGTTGGAGTTATCCTTGTGGTATATCTTTGGAATTTGTTATCACATCATTAAGATGGCTTGAGCTTTTAAGCAATGCCTACAAGCTATGGCAAATTTGATTCAGAGCATCATTTTTTTCTTTTCTTTCAACCACAAGCTCAGCTTTAATTTTGTTTGTTTTTTCCTTACTTTTTTTCATAAATTGGCAACCTCCTGCTTAATGTATTGATTATCCTTCAAAATGCTTACAATCAACAAATCTAAATTAGTATGCCATTGCTCATTGGGCTCAGGCATGATTTTTTAAGCATCTCTACTTTTGGCACAGCAGGATTATTAGTTATTCTTTTAGGGGGATTTAAATCTTGGCTTGTTGTCTAACGTACTTAAATGGTCACACACTCTTGGGCTTTACATAGACCTCATCAATATTGGCAACAAAAACTTCGTCTATTTCAATAACATCAGTTTGCATGGCTCTGCTAGCAATCTCTTGAACCATTTCAAAAATTGCAAGTGGATGTGCAATCTAATTGGTTACTGAACTATCTAAAAGGGTTGGCCTTTAAGATCATAGCCTTCAACATTTGCTATCTCCACATCAAGACAAACTTATGCTCTGCAGATTTAGTCATAATGAGATTTGGGGATGCTCTTCCTAGTCTCTTGGTTTTAGGTTTGAGGAAGACGTCCTCCTCAAATTTTGAGGATCAACAGTCATTATTTTTTTTTCTTCTCAGCATACTTGACTTCCAAAATTTCATAAGCACTGTAGTCAAGCTTGTCTTCATTGCAGTCAATTGATGGTTCCCAAATTGCCATCCTTTTCATGAAATATATTTCTTCTTTTGTGACTTGCTAGCTCAATCTCTGACCTCTGCACCGCAAGTTCAATTTCTTTCATTATCTTCCTTGAAAAATGGAAGTGCAGGCTTTTGTTCTTCTACCCTTGGAGGCAGTTGTGAGGACCCGGTGCCGGGTCAGCGGGAGCTAATCCAGCACCAGTTGCTTGTGGGATAAAATAACAGCAACAACAGCAGCAACAAGTCCTCTAGCTGCAGAATCATATTAAGTGATTTAAGAGACAAATATAGACATCAAACATAACTCATTTATTCATTAATTCACAAGTCTTGTATACAAAGATTAAAATAAAATAGAAGTTACAATTTTTTTTTTTTAAAGAAAGAGTCAAAAAGAAAGTGGTGGATCAGCAGGTAGTAGTATCAGCACTGCTCAGTTCTTGGCACCTTTCCTCGATGATGAACTCTTGATCTGGGCATGTTTCAAAAGTGCAAGCATTCGAATACCAGTTATTTGTGAAACTAAGTGTGATAGATATCATATTTACAAATGTTAAATAATAAGCAAAATAATCAATATTTGACAGGAAATAAAAGTTGTACAAACTTATCCCTGTAAACCTGTTTCAATTGTACTTGAAACTTAGCATAAAAATAATTGCAGTCACAAAAATAAATACAGAATTTTAGCACTTGATATCTGAGGCAAAATATGATTTTGTTGGGCAAGTACAAAATCGAGGAAAATGGGAGTTCATTTTTTTGTTACATATCTCAACTTTCCTCTATATCTGCCCCCTCAAAGGCTTATCAATATAGGCTCCTTATGACACCCGATGTCGGATAGCCTCATCCTAACGGTTGTCTGATTAGACAAAAAGTATAAATCAACATGGAACCCTTGCTTCTCACTTATCCAAACTTGTTCATATATCATTTTATGTGACTTTAAAAAAGCACTTTTATCAAATTTGTGTGATGCTGAGCAGAAAAGTATATTTAAACAAGAGTAATAAAAGATATCTGGTACCTTGTTCTATAAGTGCAAAAGTTCAACAGTTCGGATGAGTGACAGTTCGCTCAATCTGCATTTAGGTTTTGAACATTTTTAAATTAGCTCTTAGCCAATATTTTTAGGAGTAATATTTATTTTATTTCGATTATGATCTTCTTTAGCTTTCTCATTATGATTGAATTCTGATTGATACTGCAATGGCAGTAATATTTATTATAGCGCTTATTAAGTCACTAAGGATAGCAATTATATTGATATATAATATTATTATTATCATTATTTTAATGATCATAATAATATAAGAATGAAAGAAGAACATAACAGAAATGACTGTCAAAATGAAAATGCTTGAATTGAAATAATAGTCATTATAAGTACTGTTTATCATTATTGATTAATGATAACAATGTTAATGTAATGACATAATTTTATCTTTATAAATATAATAAAGTATATATAATAATAAAATAGCATAATAATTTTTTCTCTTTTCTTCTCCCTTTTTCTTTCTTATATTTCTCTTCCTACCTTTAGGATTAGGATTTTCGAAAAATGGAGGGAGGCTGGCAAGTGGTTGGCCGGCTGAAGGAGGGCTGGTTGGGCTGCTGGCCGGAATGGGGTGGCCAGATGGTTGCTCGCTGGCTGTTGGCCGACTGAGGGAGGGCTGCGGCAGGAGGGAGCTGGCTGCTAGGTGGCCGCTGCCGCTGCAGGAGGCTGGTTGGCAAGGGCAGGCTGGCAGGGAGGGGAGGACTGCTGGCTGCTGGTAGGGGAATGGAGGGCTGCTGGGTTGGCTGGCTAGGGTTTGGAGGAGGATGGGGTTGTGGGGGAATAAGGAAGGGAAGGGGAGGGTTTAAGTAGAGGGAGAGGAGGGGAGAGGGGAGTCGGCCAGGTGTGCCGACCAGCCTGTGCCAAAAATGGTGCAGACGACCCCTTCCTGGCGCGGAACCTTTCGTGCCAGCTAAGCCTGTTGGGCGAGTCGCAGGGGGGTCACTGGTTAGGGGGGAGAAGAAGGAATTAGGAAAAATTAAAAAAAAATTATATAATTACTTAAACTTAAATTATCCATATTTTTTCGTCATTTGAAGTCCAAAAATAATGAAACTTGAAACCGAGGTGTGTTTCAATATAACGAACACCCTCGCGCCAAAATTTTTTGATTTGGACAAATATTTTATTTTATATTAATTTTTTAGATTTAAAGCTTCAAAAATTAACTACGATCAAACTCGAGCTCAGAATTTGATGAAACTTTTCGAACAGCCTTTAAATAATATACTTAACACAACGACACTGAAAAAATGATGAATTCTGACACGTATTTCAATGTTCATAATTTATTGGATTTAATTAATTCAGAAAAATAAACGAGAGTTTCTATTATCCGAATTCTTTTAAACTAGTGCACTTTGATCTAAATATTATTCTTATCTAAGGGAAGTTTTGTTTGTCATAATTTGAAATTCCCCGAGGTCCTGATGTCTGAGGCGGGTTTTGATCTAATTTGAAAAGTTACGATATTGAGTTGTTACAGCAATCTCTAGAATTTAATTATTTTTTCCAGATCGTTGTGTACCATTGTAGATGCAAAAGTTGGTAAGGGAATTGATGTCGCTTCATTCTCTTTAATTATTTTCTAGGCTTATGTTCCTTGTCACCAATTGTCTTATAAGACATCTATTTTACAGCTAAAAGACGTGATTTTCTTTGCAGAATTAAAACATATTTCAAAATCCTAGAAACAAAATATAGCATCAAGAATGAAATGCTTATGTTTTAGGGAAGATGTTATACTCAATTTTAACATGTTAACTGTTAGCCATACTTATGTCACACTTACAGGTGCGACTAAGCTAAAATTGCACTATGCTAGAGCTAGCTTAGAAAATTTAGCTATGGACTTGTGTACAGTTCCAATCCGTGCACATTGGTGTAGCTCATTAGTTATTCATAGCTAGACAGCTTAAGGCCTGAATATTTTATAGGCCAAATCACCAATCAACTCATTTTAGTTCCGATTCAATCGACCTTAGACAATCATTCCACTTGCCATCATATCTCTTCAAGAATCAAAAGGATTGCTAAACTAAATAAAGCTTATCCATACTCGTTCAATTATAGCATAACATTCCAAAGGTTGCAACCTTAGACAACCATCTGAGTGCTATAAATAACCATTTCATGCAATGAAGAAGGGCCATTTCTAGTCTTCTACTCATGTTGTTAAGAGTTTGATACATAACTTGGTTACTAAATGCTCAACAAAAAGCCCAAGCTGTTAATTAAAGATATGTGATCGTCTCAATATAAGTATTTAACTTGCAAATTTAGTATTATCCATGTAAAAACATTTTGAAATGTTCTTAAATAGTATAATTGTTTTGCGATTGTTGGTGTAATATCAAGGCTAATGCTTGGTTCACTTAAAAATGTATGTACACTACTAAATTGAATCGCTACGTATCTTGCATTTTCTATGTATGTGTGCTTGTTTGCTTTGAGTTTTCTCTTTTATAAACTTATTACACTCATTCTCATCTGTGAGTGAAATCAATAAAATGTTAACTTTACTGAATCACAATTCTGATTCACATTCACTCGGCTTTTATTCCAAGTCACTGGTCAAACTAATGTTTTCTTACCCTATGGAGGGTCAGTTTAAAATGAAGCTTGAACCAAGAAGTAGGGACCTAGAGTTCATTCACCCTAACTATTAAATGTAAGAAAAAATTATTGGATCAACCAAAGTTGATGAACGGCTCAAACACAGGTTCATTTATGAAATAATAATAATAATAATAATATTAGCAATTAAGCTAATAAAAGGGATTGATCTCGTACCTGAGATTTTCATATACGTTCAGACCTATTGGAGCAGCCATATTCATGCAACGTGGGAACCTAAAGATATGCTTAAGGACCACTGACCGTGCCACTGATACTTCAGAGATTGCCAAGGTTTGCTCAATTTCTTTTCCCTCTCATATGATGAATAAAACTTCTAACCGAGTATGTATTTGCTGACAAATCTTGGAAGGCCTATGGCGGTGGAGGAAAACAAAGCTCAAGCTCCTTTATCATAAGAATGGATGAATACAATGAGTGGACAGCAGTAAACTCGCTATAATTTATCATTGTAAGTTTTTATTTGATTCAAATTTTTTTAAGATCGCTTAGTATAAGAACGTGTATAATTGTGTGATCATTATCCTGTGTGAATTGTTATATGTAACTGAAGCTAAATATAGTAATTTAATTTTTTATGTGAAAAACACTTAACATTTGCATATATTAACTAAAAAGTTCAATCTGAATATTTCACTTCTAACTATTTTTTGTGCATTCATCAGGCTCAGAACTTGATTTCCTAACATCTCAGCTTTTGGCAGAGCAGGATTATTTTTAGTCCTTGTAGGCGGATGTAAATCTTGGCTTGTTTGTCTTAAAGAATTGAGCGGTCACACTCCCAAGCCTTACAACAAACAAATCCACATCTGCAACAGGAGGTTTACCTGTTTCGACAATAGCGCCATTTTGCTTGGTTCTGCTTAGCAATCTCTTGAACCATTTCAAAAACTTGGCTGCTTGTGCAGTATAAATATCTACTACTGTCTACATGGTTTGGCCATTTGGGATCCTAATCTAGCCTCCATTTGTTTAGGGGATGTTAGGGCTATTGTGGGTTGATTGAAATGGTTGTTGTGCTGGAAAATCACAAAGATGAGATGGTTGTGAGAGTTTTGTTCCCCCACATTTTATCTTGAGAAAAAATAGCGGAAGATCTATGAACCACGATTGATGGAGCCATGTCCTTATGTTATTTTCTGAGGGTGTTCTTTCTGATAAAAAGATCATGAAAGAGCAAATAAAAAAAATGTACTAGTTGCTTTGAATCATATGTATTATCAAAAGATAAGCTAAATGTTCTGAAAAAAGTTTTTACTAAATTTTCTAGTATCACCTGAAGTTCAACTATTTCATTTCATAATTTAAAGAAAATATCAGTCTTATGATTTTTTATTTGTTATTTTGCATGCATCCTATTTCTTTTTTGTTCTCATAATTTAGATTATGATACATTCACTAAGTTATGGTAAAAGTTTTTTGATAAACATTCGACTCAAGATTATCAAGAATGTAACTAAAAAGTGGGGGAATATTATTTAGCTTGGAATTTTTGTTTGAGATGAAGATTTAATGATTCCAGCTCCTCTTTATAGTTTCTTTGGGTAATTGTGGATTATATTCAACCTTTTTGTAATCCTTTTATTTGAAGTATTATTGAAAGTTATTTTGAAGCATTGGTGGTCAGCTTTGTGTGCTCGGATAACATCAATCTCCTTTTACAAAGGATTGCACCAATGCTTTTTGCTTGTGATGAGTTTTTTTGTTCGAATCTCTCTTCATACTCAAAATTTTCAAATCATTTTTGAGTCTTGGTTGAATTGCTCGATTTATACCTTTTAAGGTCTGTTAGGTTTGGTCATTATATTTCATAATTTTGCTTCTGCAATGTTACTAAGGTTTGATTTAAGTTTTGTTTTTCTGATTAAAGCAAGTTCAATATAAAGCATTATTTATGGATCTTAATCAAATCATAGTTACTAAAGTTGAACTTAAAAGAGTTAGTAGAATTGGTGATCACCTTATGAAAATGAAGCTAAAACCTTGATGATTTTGAATGTGATCAGATTAACATTTTGTTTATATTTTTTTTTTCTCGTTGAACATTAAGCAATGATTAGATTAGTTAAGTATTAAGGGTTTTGAGAGCTATTAATTATTATTAAAAAATATCAGTCTTACTGTAATTATGTTAAATGAGTCGCAAGTCTTATATTACAAAGGTCTGTGCTATGTTTAATAATGACTTAGTTCAAAATTTAATTGTTTCATGATGTGAAATCATCACACCTCTGCTATAAATAGGTTCATAGTCTCTTAAAGCACCTTACTCGTCAATAAAACCTTCTCAAATCCAAAGGAGCATTAAGGCTAAAGCGATTCAAAAGACAAAAGGCTCTAATGACACATTGTGCTTAAAACAATCTCATTGGGAGCTCTTCTGGAAATCGCTTCCAGGATTTTTGTAAATTGTTATTTTAATTTCTTTCTTATATTACTTTTGCAGGGTTATGCAAGGTTGGTTTTAGCTAGCTTTGCATATGCAGAATCCTTGGGAGGAAGGGAATCTCCACTAATATGTGCCCGAGTTTTGTAGAAATAAGGGAATGCTTCTCCACATACTGGAGATTAGCAAACGAGTGATTCTGTAATAACCTAAGATTGTTAATCACTATTTAATAGTCTAATTAATTTCAAATTTTTTTTATCATACTTTAATTAGTCATTAGAAGCGAGTCCAGAAGTTTTGGTTCAGTTTGGAAACCAAATAAGTAAAATCTTAATTTTAGACAAGTATTTAAATCAAGAAAATGACAATTATTTTGGCATCAAATTAAAAATTGGACTTCTCTATTGCATTCATCACCTCTTAATTAGTTATGAGTGAAAATTTGGTGAGTTTTGGAGATCATCAAAATTTTATAATTTTTGTATTTTTAAAAATCCTATTAAAATAAAATAATTAAGACAACATTCAATAAAAATTTTGACTATATTTTTGCGCTCGTCATCTCTGATTCAGTTAAAGAGCAAAATTTTTAAAAAAATTATTTAGAAGCTTATAATACTTAAAATCTAAATTAAGTATAATATCTAATAACTTATTAATTAATCAAATAATATATATATATATATATATATATATATATATATATATATATGTATATATATATATATTCATTTTATCCTAAAATCCTCTGCCCTAAAACACACGACCGACCCCCCCTCTCTCCATCCTTATCCTTCGACGGGATGAGAGTCGACGACACGTGGCTCGCGCTGCTGCCCTCGCCAATGGGAGGCATCGTCAAGGATCAGGTCGTCGCTGCCTTATCCAGTCATGTGGAGGTATAGCCAACACTACCTCGTTATATATCGGAATCTCGCCTCCACAATTGGAAGTCTTCGCAAATTTTTGAAATCGACGCAAGCAGATGATCTCCCGAACCCTAGCAGCAATCTCTCGATACCCAACTGAGGTACTCCACCTAATTATCATATTAAGTATAGATTACATAAAATCGACTAGATTGATTAATGAGATTCATAGTTAATTTTGTGATAAATCTTTTAATTATCAAAATCAGTGATTGTAAGGTATAAATCTTGTTCTCAATTTGGATTTATTTAAATGAATTAACCTTGATTATTCCATCTGTTTCCAACATTACGCTGATCATGCCTTAAACTTTTTATAAGTAATGAAATAGTCAGAAATAGTTTAATGATAAATACTCAGGTTGCGTTCATATAAATGACATTTAAGCTTCTTTAATTAATACTATTTTATTTATGAAAAATGGGATGCATATATATTGGAAATGATACTTCTAGGATTTGTCTCTAGGTAATTGCTTATGTCTTCAATGCAAAAATATTATAGCTATATCAATAATTGAATAATTATAGACAAATGTGTTACAATACATTTTATCATATTTTGAAGAGATAACAATACATTTTCAAGACTAATTTTTATTCTTATCTAAAGAGTTCCTTATGAATTTCATTCAAAGTACGAATAATATGTGTTCTTTTAAGAGTTATGTTAAGAATTAAATATTACTTGACAAAATAGTTCTGTAATAATTGTGTTCACCATTACTTAAAAAGAAATCAATGATGTTTCATATAATGTGCATGTAATGTGATTAAATTGCAGCATATGAGTTCAAAATATTTATTTTTCTTATTTATTCTTGTGCTGGTACTTAGTCAGCGTTCAAATTTTATTATTGACTGGTGAAAACATATCCACTTAATAGATGTACTTTTTTCAGGGTTAATGATAAGAGCATGCTGCCATAATTATATGAGCAAATTTGCTTGCCAAGTTTTGTTTCTAAATATAAATTCCTTTTATCGTATCTCAGTGCTATATGAAGTTCAAATGAAGAGATTTTTGGCTTGTGAATACTTGTGAAAATTCTAATTGTGGGAACTCATTCAATTGAATGGAGAGCAATTGATTTGAATGTTTTTTTTTGCTGTTCTAAGAAATTGTCATTATTGATGATGGCCCCATGAAAGTTGATTCTCAATATGAAAATTATCCCACCCCAGTTCATTTTTAAGGCAACTTTGAATTGCCACTCATTTTTTTTATGTGATATGAGTGTGGTTCTTTGTTTGTCATTAAAGTTATTAACTTTGTGTATTCCTTAAAATTTTTGTTCATATAGATCTAGACAAAAGATTTGCTTACAATGTATTTATGCATACATTTTCGCTCATTTTTCTTACCGAACATTAGTGTAGATGGCCCAATTCCTTTTACTATATACTGCAATTATTTTGATTATATTTTGTTTAAAATCATTTTAACTGCTTTTATTTTGCTTCTCTTCCCTTTGCTTCCTGTCCTCTGTTGGATCTGCAGTTTTTGCTTAAGCATTTGCTAGTGGCTTTTAAATTTGGGAGGTTTTGTGACATTCTTGGTTATATTCAAGTTTTGCAAGACTTATAAGCTTTTTCTTTTGTTTTTATGAGCAGTTCTTACATGACATAATGCTTCTTTAGCGTTTGTTGGTTTTTTATTCTTAGCTATTTTTGTGGGTTGTTATTTGTTTCGGACTGTTTTGATTGAAAATTTGTGGGCTATAAATGTTTGGGAAAATAGAATTTTATGAGTAATTTTCAAAGTCCTCAAAATCTACAACAGTTCGTCAGCATTGGAACTCTATGCGTTAAAAAGACTGCACATTGGAGTTCTTGTAGACATTTATTTATTTATTTATTTTTTTCTTACATATCTGGCGACATAGCAAAATCTAATAATAATGCCTTCAACAATAATAAACTGCATGGTTTTAAGGGTCCTATAATTGGAACCTTATTCACATAGATGTTCTGCTTGATGGAGGTGCTGCTTTTTTTTTTTCATTCCTGCACATATATTTTGTTTTGTTTTTCTTATGGTTGGTACTGGAACGTGAGCGAATTAATTAGAAGTATGCTGCAATATTTTTGGAAAACATCCAGTCAGCTAGAATATTTGGAAGTTTCATTAGTTTGATTTGTTGGTTTATTTCTATGAATCTTAAAATTAGTTTTGTGGATTAAATTATTTCTATATGATGGAAATTGAATAATTCAAGAAATATATAAGAGTTCAATCAAATCCCTATTTATTATTAACTTAAGAATATATAAATTCCTTAAGTTAATTAAGGACTTTATTAATCCCAAAATATTATGATTAAAAATTAAAAATAAAAAATAATAGATATCATATGGTTTACAATAGCTTGATAATTCTTAAAATGGTGCAACGCATTGAGATCAAAATTTTGAATTCATTTTATTGAACATTGTGCATAAAGTAAAATTAAACAATTAAAATATACTTCAAAAGAGTTTTTATATGGTGGATTTTAGTATAGTTGTCATTAAGCTTAGGCAAGATTATTGGAGTATCTAGAGATCACATAATTCCTTTGAGGGGGAATATGTGTGTTTATTTTTAACCCTACTTACAGATAAGTTGAGTAGATGTACTCAACTCCTCACTTGTTCTGCGCTCACGGGACAAAAATACAAGATAATTAAATAACATTTACAGTTTATAATTTCTTATGATTGTATTTTCTTACATTCAGTCCTTGAGACTGAGATTGTTTACTTGCTTATTTTATTGTTGCATTTTACTTTACAGCTTTGTATACTTACAGTGTAATTTTACTTACTATTTTCATATCTTTCTACACTGTTTTCTACTATTACTTTGTATTTGTTTATTTGGATATATTCATGTTCCCCTTTATTTAAGCATTTTTATGCATTATTAACATATATAATACAGGATTGAACAACTTAAATTATTGAGCAAATTTACTTGCATTTCTTACGGTCTTTGATATTGTGCTTTTCCTTTCTGTTTAATCTTTTGTATTTTTGCTCTGCTTAAATAAATTATAAATAGTTAATGTGATATCCGTTTAATAATATGTTTATCCTACTTTTAAAATGTACTTAGATTTTTAAAAGTCTAACAACTTTTTTCTTTTTTTGGATGTGCTCTACCATATTTAAAAACTAAAATACAGTATATTTAGGAGCTTGTTATGGACTTTGGACTTGAGATCGATCATATCCAATTATGGCAGTTCGTGCACCTTCCTTGTTCCAGACTTTTATTGTATTTATTTTAGAGGACATACGTCCTTCATTAAAAGCTTATATAAATATTTTTAATTGTTGTATGTTACTTTACAAATTTGTGATACATTTATTCTTCTATTATATGAATGACTGGATTGATATAAATGTTTATTTTCATTAGTTATGCATCTGGTTTATCCCTTTCAGAGATCATAAATTCCCTGTAGTACTTAATAGTGAGTTTAGTCTCACTAAATCAGTATTAAGTATTACAGTAATACTCGTTATTGGATTAGATTACTTAATCTAATAGCGGGGTGTTACAGATTCTTATAAGTGGATTCTTATAAAGAAACTTTTAAAGAGCACATATGGTTAGGAAACCTGAACCATTATATGTTGTGTGTTTGCTTGTATATATTTGTATTTTTTTATGATTGTGTTTTTTTGCTTTTTATTTTTCAGGTTGGCTAAGTATTGTTAAATCAAATTATTTTTAAGTTGTAGAGCTTATTATATTTAAAATTTATAAATAAAACCAATTCATTATCTTTTGGTAATGTCATTTGGGCTACAAAATTCAATATAGATTCTTGAGAATTTTACTCAAATTCTCATTCTCAGTTGGTTTTTGAGGCTAGGCAGCACAACACAAAAGATTTAAAGAGTATTATTGACTTTAGGCTTGCGTCAATAATACTCTAGTGTTTGAGTTCAAGTCAACTTTTTAGTTTGGTTTTGATGGTGCAAAGTATAATTCTTTTTTGCATTTGAACTAATCATTTATTAAATGTTGTATTTTAAGTTAGCTCAAGAAAGTCACTCAAGTGGTTTAGTTTTGAAGACTCGGTTATAAATTTTTCCTTTAATTTGATTTGTATGAGTTGTATTTTTTCATATATTAATGTTGTATGTAAATTTATTAAGATTTTAGGGAGATCATACTTAGAGGCTAGCTTAATCGTTTTAAACAATTTTACCTAAACTGTTATACACCCAAACGCAATGTGCTTAGGCACACAACAAGTTCTCACTTAGACTGGCATGATATGGAGACTAGTAGGCTATAGACCACATACCAATTAAGATAAGTGATCATAAGGATTTCTATGACACTCTTAAGCAAGTTTACACGCTCTCTTAAGCTTTAAGAATGATTTGATATTGATGATTTCAACTCAAGTTTGTCTGCAAGTGATATGTTTTGTATAAATATCTTTTATTTTATAATGTCATTGTTGCAAGATATTTTTGGTAGATTCGGTAGGCATCAAATTGCAAAGGAGGGATGACCAAGGATGGCCTTGGCAAAGTTCTAGAAATGAGAGAAAGCTTCACAGTTTCAAGGCTAACAATTTGCAAATGGGGGATTGAGTAAGCTTTACTTCAACATTGCTTTGGGAAGGAATGTGTCGTAGTTTTGAAACTGAAGATGGAGAAGGAGGGATTGAGGAGACTCTACCTTGAGATTGCTTTGGCAATGAGGGCATATTATGCAGCTCTGCTTCCAAGAGTTTAAAGGATTATATTGTATGGGCTTCCTTACCAACTATGTGATTAGTAAATGAGCAACTTTTTCTGGAGTGGATTTCAAAGAAGGCGAATCTCTGAAGAGTAAATGTATGGTTGGATGGACATGAGCTACTCTAAATTGGTGTGCATTCTTCTACTTTTTTGCTTAGGTTTTATTTATTTTTCACGTGTTATTTAAGTATTTTAATTAAATTATCTCATGCTCACAAAAATGTTTTAAAAGCTCACTCACCTTAGGTTATGCCATTTGAGTTTCTAAAGCTAACAAATAGTATCAAAGCATTTCTTTATAATACAATACCTCATGATCTATTTAGTTAATTTTGCTTTGAATTGACACTATTCGAGAATGAGAATATTTATGCAATGGAAGGTGCTTCTTATGTTCACCTTCATTATTCGATGGAATATGATTTGAATTTTAAAAAATGAAATAAAATTTTTTATTCAATTCATAAATTATCATTAAGTGGGCACAATTCTAAAAAATGGTTGCATGATAATTTATGTATTCTAATAGACAAAAAATTTAGGATACTTATTTATCAATATGAATGTATAAATGATGTTAAAGAAACTTGTATAAATATCTTGACTTTTAAATATGAATTAGACTTAATTTAGAAGAAAGCATAATTGAAATGTATATAAGGTTGAATAAAATTATTACTTATTTTCATTCATTAGGAAAAATTTTAACTAACGAGGAGATGGTACAAAAGGTTTTAAGGAGTCTATCACCTAGCCAAAATCCTAAGGTTTAAGCTACAGCTGTAACAGCTCAAACTCTTTCTAAGGTATTATCTTCTTTGGCCTGAAAGTCCTGATGATTTTGCTTCCAGAAGATAACTTCCCAGTAGGTCACCCATACTTGGAGTGCTCCAACCTGAGCACGCTTAATTTTGAAGGTCTTATCAGGAATTCCACAGTTAATTGAAAATGTGCATCGATGTTTAAGAGTTTCACTTATTATTACTTAAGTGGGTCTATACAATCTCCCCAACTTAAGTAACTAATGTCCTCATTAATATCCACACACAAATTCAAGAACCATCCATTGGGTATAAAGGACTAAAGGTGGACCCTACAAGCTCATGAGGTACGCTCATATGAAGTGGCATTTTCCATGAATGACACTTAGCTCCTATCTGACACCTTATAACCTCGTTGTGATACCATTTGTAATAGTTCAAACTTTTAAGCACCAGATATTATCCATTTTGACCTGAAATGTCTCATAATTTTTATCTTCATAATATAATTTTTCAGTATATCACCCATCTTGGGAGTGCTCCAACCTGAGCACACTTAACTTTAGAGTTCTTATTAGGAACTCCATCATTATATGAAAAGGCACCTCGATGTTTCAGAGTTTCACTTATTACTACCTAAGTGGGTCCTTACAATCTCCCCAATTTAAGTAACTAATGTCATCATCAGTATCCACACAGATCCAAAAACCATCTATTGAGTAGATAGAACTAAAGGTGGCGCCTATAAGCTCAAGAGGTGTGCTCACATAAAGTGGTACTTTTCTATGTATGATACTTAGCTTCTATTTGACACCTTATAACCTTGCTCTGATATAATTTATAACATTTCAAACTCTTAAGTACCAAGATATTATCCATTTTGACCTGAAAGGCCTCACAGTTTTGCCTCAAGAAGATATTTTTACAATATGTCATCCATCCTGAGAGTGCTCCCACCTGAGCACGCTTAACTTTGAAGCTCTTATCGAGAACTCCATTGTTATTTAAAAAGACACCTCGATGTTTAAGAGTTTCACTTATTACTACTTAAATGGTTCTTTACAATAGCAAAGCCAACATTAGGATATTAGTTGTTTAGATAACTTAGTTCTGGCATTTAAATCACCTAAACTCTTAAAGATTAAATACATCAAATAATTTGAGATTGTCTAAATATATGATAATCTGATTAAGTGATTAGCTAACTTTGGGGATAATCTAAGGCTAAAATCCACTTATAAATTATACACTAGCCAAGAAATTATTGAATTTATAAAAAAATCAAACTAGGTGAGAATGCGGCTAGAACCCTAAGTTCAACTTCTAACGCATTAGTGTATCCTTACAACAGTACACAAATATTATGCTATGCTTTATATTATGTCCAATGACCTCTCAACTTATTCCCATTACCATGAGGTAACTATATCTATTCCCTCACTAGCACCTCCATACCTACCTAGGTCTTTCTAAAAAAGATGCATAAGATGTTGATGCTTGTAAAATCATTGATGATCAGAGTACAACAAACTATAGTATTTATCTTAAATTGTCTACCTTTCATAGTTCCATTATTAATACACTAAGACGATAATCCCATGCAATTCAAACCATGCTTTGCAACACCCTCTTACCCACCATAGTCGATAAAACCATGATCATGCTAACCCTTTCACCCATGACCTTTTGTATCTAAACTAACACTACTTTCATTGAAACATCATTTATTTTCCATCATATTTACAATCATATCATTTTTTAAAGCCCTACTAATAAAAAGTACAATAACCTTTGTTATGATGAGCTCTTATGAGGTATCAAAGTGTAAGGACTAAATTGATACTTATATTAAAGTGTAAGGACTAAAAAAAAATTCCTAAAAACTTAAGAGTTGTACTAAAACTTTAATATTTCATATTTATGAACTTTTAAGAATTTTTTGAAATATTCTTAAGAATAATTTGAGGCATTTGTAACACTTTTATTGAGTATACTTTATTATTTAATAACTTTCTTATGGATCTTCTTTATCTATTCAAAGAATTTAGTGTCTCAACAAACTTCAATAATTCATCAACCATCATTTAGTGATTTAATAAAGAGTTATAGATCGATTGGGATAAATGATATGTAACCCAAGTAGGATTTAAATGATGTGAATTTTGTTGACCTGTGAAATGCTTGGTTGCATGCAAATTGTACGAAAATTAGACGTGCATCTTAGGTTTTTGATTAGTTCTTATGGAGTGTGTGTATTAGTCAGATGACTGAATAATTCATTACCTCCATCTACCCCTCCATTTGTGGGTGTAAGGCAATCCTTCTTTTTATTGTTGTGTTCATCATACCTCATAATATCTTCTAAAATATTTTCGTAAAGCATGAATCATGATTAGATATAATAGCTTGTAGTAACCCTAAGTGAACAAAAACATGCTTGATTAATTTATACTTCAATTTTAAACCCTTCTAAATGTAGCAACATCGCTGAGCCTCCTTAAGTAGCTCCAATAATTGCCATGCCACTTCTTAAAGATTGAGAAAGGGAAATTCGAGCATTTTATTAGTGGAGCTAATTTACCTAATCAATGACTCAAAATCCTTCTATAGTTCAAGGATAATGCCCAATAGTGAAACCAAGGCTTTGGGAGAGAATATAACAAGCCAAGATTCAAATATATTTCAAGATTGAGGCTGCAATGACCATGATATCGGATAGGAGATTAATCCCACATTGGAGCGTTACCTTAGCATTTAATATCTAATTAGAAGAAAACTAATCAAATGCTAGATGCTAAGTTTGACCAAAAATCTTGATGAGGGTCTTAAGTTAAGATGAGAAAGGTAGTAGAAGAAAATATATTAATAGGGATAATTATAATTTCAAATAAGTAAAAGTGTAGTTACAATTATAAGTAGAAGAAGTGAAGAGTCACATGTAAAAGGTAATTCACATGTAAGCAGTTTAAATATAAATAGAAGAAGAAAAATGTCTGAATGAAAGTAATTGCAATTACATGAAGTAAATGTAGTTGCAATCATAATTCAACAATAGAATTTTAAAGTGATTGCAAACACATATATGAAAATAGTATTTGCAAGTAGGAGTGAAAGTAAGCAAGAAATCACATATAACAATATGAGCTTACAAGTATGAGTTCATATGCAACTTATCCATCTGTTTATCTAAACCAAGCATTTAAGTTAGAGATATAAGTCCATCATAGAATAAATAAAGATAAAAAAAAAAAGTTTAAGTTATTACATGCCATTAAATTAAAAAACAAGTAAATAAACTCTCTCTCACTTAAATAAAAGCAAGTAATAAACTTTTAGGTAGAAGCAAAATTTAATAAAATTATCAAGTACTTGATTCAGCTCCACTTGCATTAAATTTCTCCTAATATATCATATTTTGGCATTAAAATATGATAGGGCAAAACCAAGAAAAAGAAAAGTGTAGTTAAACTAAATAGTCTAAGCACATTTTTAAGATTGGCTAAATATTTTATAAGTTTATTTTGGATATCACATGCTAATTTACAAACTTAAATATAAGTAAGGGAGCATTTAAAAATATACAAATAGGGAAGGGAAATAAACAAATTTTATGGAAGAACATATGAAAATAAATGAGTAAAAATACTCACAAGTAGAAATATTCTAGCTTGCAACTAAAAAGTAAGGGAAAAGCATCCTAAATAAGGTTAGAAATTTCTAAAGTACATATGAAAGTAAATGAAGTAAAATATGTATATGTTCAATGAAAATATGCTAAGTAAAGAAAAGAGAAAGCAATGAAACATTTAAATGAAATTAAAACAACATATACTGCATACTATATGAATTATAAGTAAGTAAAGTACAATATTAAAATGGAAAGTGCAAAGCATAGTATATGAAGGAAAATCTTAGACTATCAATCTAAGATGCACATAGTCTAGGACTATTAAAAGTAACATAGCTTAAGAGCTATGATGGGATCTCACAATCAATAAGATTATAAAAAAACTCATATTTTATTTATTAAAGTTATTTTATGAAAGTATTCATTCTGCAGGGACATACAGAATGAAGCGAGGAGTTAAGCACGTCTGCCTAATAGGTAAAATAAAATGGGGTTCAAAACATTAAACACTCACATTCACCCTCTAAGAATGTGAGGTCTCCTTATTACTACTAATTAGCCTGCTCTTGTCTTAACCAACATAATAAACCTCTAAAACCTTAATATGAAAGTTTTAATTATGCACAAATATTATATATATGTTCAAGGAATAGGCTCAAAGCTAAGTAAGTATTCAAGGAAATAATTATAAATTATGTGATATTCAAAGTTATCTAATTTTAATGATCTATTTAATGATTGGAACTAATTGAGCTTCTAATTAACTTAGAGGTTTATTGTAAATAATAATATAAGTAATTGGAGTTTTGGAAAAATAATAGTATAATTAAATTTATGGAATGGCAAAATAATTTATAAGTATAATAATACTAAATGAAACTAACCTTAACTTTATCCTAAACTATTTAATTAAAATAATTTAATAAAATCAAGGCTTAGAAAAATAATTAGGAAAAAGTATGATTAAATAATCACTACATTTGATGAAGTTGAGAGTTAAGCTTCTATATAATAAACTTATATAACTAGGTTGTAATTGGAAGGATATATTCAAATTAATTACTAATCTAGCTAGATTAAAGTTGTAACAGCCCAAACTCTTAAGCACCAAGGTATTATTCGCTTTGGCCAGAAAGGCCTCACAGTTTTGCCCTCAGAAGATAACTTCCCAGCAGGTCACCCATCTTGAGAGTGCTCCCACCTGAATACGCTTAACTTTGGAGTTCTTATCAGGAACTCCACCGTTATTTGAAAAGACGCCTCGATGTTTAAGAGTTTCACTTATTACTACTTAAGTGGGTCATCATAATCTCCCCAACTTAAGTAACCGACGTCCTCGTTAGTATCCACACACAGATCCAAGAACCATCTATTGGGTAGATAGGACTAGAGGTGACCCCTACAGGCACAAGAGGTACCAACAACCATATAGCACCTTAACTATCATGGGTTCAAGAGGCTGCTCACATGAAGTGGTACTTTGCCCTGTATGACACTTAGCTCCTGTCTGACACCCTATAGTTTGCTCTGATATCATTTGTAACAGCCCAAACTCTTAAGCACCAAGGTATTATCCGCTTTGGCCAGAAAGGCCTCACAGTTTTGCCCTCAGAAGATAACTTCCCAGCAGGTCACCCATCTTGAGAGTGCTCCCACCTGAATACGCTTAACTTTGGAGTTCTTATCAGGAACTCCACCGTTATCTGAAAAGACACCTCAATATTTAAAAGTTTCACTTATTACTACTTAAGTGGGTCATCATAATCTCCCCAACTTAAGTAACTGACGTCCTCGTTAGTATCCACACACAGATCCAAGAACCATCTATTGGGTAGATAGGACTAGAGGTGACCCCTACAGGCACAAGAGGTACCAACAACCATATAGCACCTTAACTATCATGGGTTCAAGAGGCTGCTCACATGAAGTGGTACTTTGCCCTGTATGACACTTAGCTCCTGTCTGACACCCTATGGTTTGCTCTGATATCATTTGTAACAGCCCAAACTCTTAAGCACCAAGGTATTATCTGCTTTGGCCAGAAAGGCCTCACAGTTTTGCCCTCAGAAATAACTTCCCACAGGTCACCCATCTTGGGAGTGCTCCCACCTGAGCACACTTAACTTTGGAGTTCTTATCAGGAACTCCACCGTTATCTGAAAAGACGCCTAGATGTTTAAGAGTTTCACTTATTACTACTTAAGTGGGTCATCATAATCTCCCCAACTTAAGTAACTGACGTCCTCATTAGTATCCACACACAGATCCAAGAACCATCCATTGGGTAGATAGGACTAGAGGTGACCCCTACAGGCATAAGAGGTACCCACAACCATATAGCACCTTAACCATCATGGGTTCAAGAGGCTGCTCACATGAAGTGGTACTTTGCCCTGTATGGCACTTAGCTCCTGTCTGACATCCTATGGTTTGCTCTGATATCATTTGTAACAGCCCAAACTCTTAAGCACCAAGGTATTGTCCGCTTTGGCCAGAAAGGCCTCACGGTTTTGCCCTCAGAAGATAACTTCCCAGCAGGTCACCCATCTTGGGAGTGCTCCCACCTGAGCACGCTTAACTTTGAAGTTCTTATCAGGAACTCCACCGTTATCTGAAAAGACGCCTAAATGTTTAAGAGTTTCACTTATTACTACTTAAGTGGGTCATCATAATCTCCCCAACTTAAGTAACTGACGTCCTCATTAGTATCCACACACATATCCAAGAACCATCCATTGGGTAGATAGGACTAGAGGTGACCCCTACAGGCACAAGAGGTACCCACAACCATATAGCACCTTAACCATCATGGGTTCAAGAGGCTGCTCATATGAAGTGGTACTTTGCCCTGTATGGCACTTAGCTCCTGTCTGACATCCTATGGTTTGCTCTGATATCATTTGTAACAGCCCAAACTCTTAAGCACCAAGGTATTGTCCGCTTTGGCCAGAAAGGCCTCACGATTTTGTCATCAGAAGATAACTTCCCAGCAGGTCACCCATCTTGGGAGTGCTCCCACCTGAGCACGCTTAACTTTGGAGTTCTTATCAGGAACTCCACTGTTACCTGAAAAGACGCCTCGATGTTTAAGAGTTTCACTTATTACTACTTAAGTGGGTCATCATAAAAGTAACAGGAAAGGCCTAAATATATAAGAGAGAAATAATTGTAAGCTACAAGTTCTATATTTACTAAATGTTAAGGGTTAATGAAATCAATAGGATTCTTAAATTATATTAATCAACTAAGGACTCCTAATTCAATTCTTTAAAAGACTTAAATGAGAATTTAAGCACTGAGGGTGAAGTGAACTAGGATCCAATCTAATTACTTAAGACTACTCCTAATTGATTCACAATTTATAATCACACATGTATTAAGGTTGACTACACTAATTTGGTGTATTGACAAATTCTAAGATCACAAGTAAATTAAGTTATGAAATTAATCCTAGAGCACCTCTCCTAAGATTGTAAGTTAAATTAAGGATATTATTAAACACTCAAGCATTTAGTTTATGAAAATTAAGTTCTAAATATGCATTTGGAATGATATGAGAAGTAAATAAATGAGACATATTTGTTGTCATAGGGTTTAAATACTTAAAACGTGCAATTTATGAAACTAAAAAAATTCTCAAAATTACTCTAATTTAGGAGCCAAAAACTTATAATGTCCAAATATTGTCCAAATGAAATGATATATATATCAATAAAATCTTTATATGATAAGGAGAAGAATGACACTAACTGGGCCAAATATGGATAACATTGAATTATAGAATTTCGAGGATTCCTAATTATGATTAAAATGTAATTAAGAGATCTATAGTTCAAAACCTAAGCATATTATTATTCTACACATTTTTGTGATTG
Source organism: Gastrodia elata (assembly GCA_016760335.1). Taxonomy (NCBI): domain Eukaryota; kingdom Viridiplantae; phylum Streptophyta; class Magnoliopsida; order Asparagales; family Orchidaceae; genus Gastrodia; species Gastrodia elata. The sequence continues at coordinate 10,892,835 of CM028681.1, read as the reverse complement.
AAATAAATTATTTGGTCATCAAATTTGGACACAAAATATTCAAGTTATATCACATGCAAGGTTGGAATTAATTTGCAATTAATTAATTAACCTAAAACAAATATTCATAAAAATAATCAGCGAAATAATAATTAAATGGTGTATTATTATTCTACATATTTTTTTGATCGAAACGGTATATAAATATGTATAATTTAGCTAAGTAAATTAGAAGATACATAAAATTAAAGTTCACATAATTAATAATAATTAAAATAGTTTCTATTTAATTAAATAAATCCATATTAATTGAAGATCCCGCCGGCACAGATTAAGATGGCTCAAAATTTGGAGCACAGTAAGCAAAGAAGATGAGCGACAGAGAGTGGGTCCCTGTATGACGACGGGAGCGATCCAGGAGAAGACACGTATCTGCGCTGAATCTCGGGGTGGATCGAACGGAATAGCACGGTTCTCGCACGGTTCGCTCTTGTGAACCACACAATGTTGTGATTCGGATGAACCGTGCATTGTGTGCCTTTCTTCTCTGTTAGAACTGAGAAGAAATGATCTAGGGTTCATCCTAGATTCGCAGTTTGGCGGTCTCACGAGGTGTGCTACCTATCAAACGAAAGCTAGTGAATAGATCTAGCCGATGGACTCAAAATCCCAATGCCTCTACTTATAAATTTGATACAGATTTGAAGGGGAAGACGGGTAGGTCGACTGGATATAGGAAATCAAATCGAGTTCCTTTGAGTTTGATTTGATTTCAACTCTTCAATAATTAGTCTTTAAATATGCTACACCGGGTATAGACATACAGATTTTGTAATAAATAATGGGATCAAAGTATGGGGGATAGTACCTTACTCCTTTTGCCAGTTGACAAAGGATGAAGCTAGGGTTAAGAAAATGGGAGCAGGTTCCCTTGGCCAAATGGCCACGAGAGGAGGTAGATGGCTTCTGCACCCTGTATGCCTCTACTTCGATCGTGGCACAGAGAGACGTATAGTGAATTCTCTTAAGGCGTCGGATCACATCTACAATTTGACAGTTCAAAATTTGATCTTCGAAGCCGTCGTTTGATCCTAAGTAAAGCTGGATCGACGGTTCAAATTTTGCGCAAACGCTGTCCCGCGTTTTGCGCCTTACAACGGATCCCCGCCATATGGAATTGATCCATTGGAAATATTAATTATTATTCATATAAATTATTTCAAATATATTATTTAATTATTAAATTATCCTTAATTAATTACTCAATATTAAGTATTCAAACAGATTTCGAAAAATCTCAGAATTTTACCCTTACTTTACTAAGGGGTGAGGAACTCAAAAATGAAATCGGATTTTTGATCAAAGGTCAATTTAATTATTGTAAATTTCTCAGTTTTTATATATTATTAAAATATTCGGGGAAATTCGACAGCTTCCAAATACTTCCAAAATACTACCCTTAGCTGTGGCGCCCCACCCCCTAATCCGCAAGATTAGACCTAAGGTGGTGTGCCACTCTAGCAAATCCCTCACTTATCACTGGATTAGATAAGGTCCACAATCCACTAATAAGGGAATGATGTGCACAGAATGAAAACATACTATAAGTTACTAAATCAATACAAGAATAGAGTGCTGAAGCATAAAAGATAAAGAATACATTTATTTTACCATACATCAACTAAGAAACAAAATGAAATATAGCTCAGGAACTAATAGTGCAAAATAGTAAGCACATTGACAAGTGTACTTGTATTATTACAATATTTTACTTAAAGTTTGAAATAAAATAAAGCATATCACTCATCCTCATAAATAATAAAAGAGCTAGAGATCTTCTACTCCGCCCTGAAGTGCCTCCTCCTGATATGGCTCCTCCATAGGAACTGGATCTTCAAACTGTTCAAGATTTGACATTATCGATTTCACAATGCCAGGACCCCAGCCAATAAAAGAAAATCTTATTAGACAATTGTCTAAGTATATTTTAGGCTAAATATTTTACATAAATTATTAATATCACTATTTTACTTATCAAACTAAAATAACTATCTAGTATAGGAGCAGTAAGCATATAAGGAACAGGATAGTTATAAATACAACATTTATAACTAGGCAAGAAATGATGTAAAAGCACATCTCAAGCAAATTAAGCAAGGAATATGTATACATCTATAATACAGTAAGTAAAGTACTAAAAGAAAAGTCCAGTCCTAAATATACTGATGATCACATGACATATGCTGATTTAAAATAGTAATATGAAAGTGGTACATATAATAAGCAGTAAAATCTAGCACCCGATAAATATATATACAAGTGAGCAGGTAAATAAGGAAAGATAGCTAATTGAAATAATATGCACCAACAATGCAGTAAACAGTAAACTGAATTGAATCAAGTACATATAACTACCATATCAGAAGGATTTGGCCAATCCAAAAGCTTTTCTAGGTTATGGCAGATAGAATAGAACAGTATAATGAAGAGGCAGTAAATATAAATGCAGAATCTTTTAATTATTTTACTTTTGTTTCTATGGACACGTCCAGAAATAGCTGAGGAGTCAAGCACATCTGCAAGACTATATGGGTTCCAAGCTTAACACACACTCCTCAATGGGTAATGTTAAGCATCCTTATTTCTCCTTACCCCTAACTAGTAGGGTAAAATGTGTCATATCAACTAGTAATTGAATCTAATACAAATGATATCCTAATATTCTATATTTTCATTTTCATGCAATGATGTTTTCTTATATGACATGTCCAAGAAAAAATAAGTACAAAGTTCAAGAAATACGTAGCATAAAATTAAGTAGTAAATAAGGAACTCTACTAAACATGGTGATACTATTGTTGTCTAATTAAACAATTCTAACTATTCTAAGTTACAAAAGTTCAGGATCTCTAATTCTTACTATCGAGTATAATTTAGAAATACGACCTTATAGGTTACAAAATATTAGGACTAGTTAGGTCCTAATATGATTAAATCAATGTCGACTATGTAGGTTAAATAATAAATCATTGTGACCTAGTTCATGAATTTTGACGTTCTATACTAAGATTTGATCAAGATCTACTAAACTATACATTATGGAAATACCACGAGCTTAGGCTTAATCACATAATTCGAAGGGAAAAACTTAAGATCTATGTTTCAATCTATATGTGATCTAATGATTAAGACAAATCTTATTAAGCAAAGTCAAACTTAATAGGATGATTCTCATATCTTGAATCTAAGGTTGAAAGACAAAATAATAAAAATTAAGTTGTAAAATCTAGAAACTAATAAAATCAAGAATTTATTCATTGAATAACCCCTTTATCCAATAAATAAAATCTAACTTATGATCTAGTTCTAATATTAAGAATAGTCCTAATATGAAGTGAAAGATCCTAAGGAAAGACTTCAAAATTTTTTAAGAATTTAACTAATTTGATTAAAAAGCTAATTTAATTTACTTAAAAAAATTTATTATAGTTCTAATATTGATTTTACTGATTTAAAAGATAAAATTAGGGCTTAAGGACACTTAACATAAATTTTGGGCAAAATGACCATTTAGCCCATACTTAACGGCCCAAAAGGCTACTTTTTGATTTAGGGTTCCAAATTAGAATTTCTTACTACCAAATGATTCCTTACTGTCTAATATGAAGATAAACAGTAAATACACTCAATTTGGATAAGGAACGGGTCCAATAGGTCCAAATTAAGGATTTTGATCTAAGGGGTAATTTAGTAATTTATACTTAATATAATCTAAATTTTTATGCAGTTTACTGTTGGTTACTATTCAAAGATTCCATAGAGCCTTAGAACACTAAATTCTGAGATTAAATGGCTAAGTTATAGAGGTTTTAAAATTCAGGGGCAGTTCGATAATTTTATAAGGATCAAAAAGGCAAAAACTGAATTTTCCGTTTGAGGTTCAAATTCAGCAAACTTAGTGTCTATAGCTTTTCTATAACACACTGAGTATTTTAACTAGGAGTAGACCCAATTTGGACTTCAATTGGTCAAATTATGGCCTAACTAGGGTTAAAAGTATTTTTGTTATTTCTAATTTTCTAGGGTTCAAAACCTAAATATTATTTTTTAAGTTGCTGTTGGTACTAAAATTCTAAGCTAGTTAATACTTTGAATTTCTATATTTGGAGTTAAATTGACCAAGTTATTGTCAATTGAAAACTAAGTGCATTTTAGTCATTTTTTGGTGAGGGTCCTAAATGTCATTTTACAAATTAAGCTCCAAATAGAAAAACTAATACTACCACAGTGATGGGGATATTCTCCTAAATATTTTAATACCCATATTATCTATATTTGGATAACTATGTTTAAAGTTATAGGTATTTGTTTAGGATCTAAAATGTCACTAGGTTAAATAATTCCCGAAGTGAATTTTTGAATTGTTCTATTTGATTCATTTTATTTTTCTGAGTAAAATGAGATTTATATTTGGATCATTATTTTTAAAATTTTCATTAATTAAATTTAAATTAAATGATATTACTATTCCTTTATACAAATTAAATTATCTTATTATTTTAATTAAATAAATCAGATAATAGTTAATTAATTTAACTTAATTAATCATAACTACTGTTGATTAATTATTCTAATGATTATTAAATTAAATAAACCTACTGTTTAATGAATTAAAATAAATAATTCTTAATTAATTTTAATTATATCCACTGTATTTACTATTTAATTAAATTAAGCTACTTAATATTAGTTAATTAATTGATTTTAATTAACCTACTATTAATCATGATAGGAAGCCTATATATATCTATAGTTATAAATATATACTAACTATATATATACTAGTTTAATTTAACAGAATCATACAGTTATATATATACATACTATATAATTATTCATATAAGTTGTTTGATTTAATATATATATATATATATATATATATATATATAATGTTATTTTTAATTAATACTGCGCAGGTGGCAGGACCGATGCTGCCATGTGGTAGCATGCGACTGGACGAGGTAGAACCGTGGGGCCCACCAGGAGGCAGCGGCTGATGGCGTGGGAGCCACCCTGCCACGCGGAGGCGCTGGTTGGTCCGGACAGAGTAGCGGGACCCGCGGCTGCGGTCGAAGAGATCGCAGCCCATAGATGGGTCCCACGGGCAACGCGTGGCGAACCCACATGTGCCAACTAAACACCGCGGGGCCCACAGGCTTAGCCGTCTGCTGACGCAGACGCGCCTGCGCACAACGAGCCGGGCTCGGGTCAACCTGAGCCGGCCCCGAATGCCTCTACGTCCCCGTGCCCTAACCCGCAAGGGTTCGGCTAGGGCACGACAATGGACGGCCTCCCGGCGGTGAGACAGCTCGACCCGCATGCCGTTGGACGGAGCCTAGCCTGAGCTTCATGTTCGAGAGGGGAACGTCAGCCGAGACGGAGAGTGCCGACGGCAGCGTCTAACCCTAGGTTCCTACCTTTGGAACGACGAGAGACGAGAATAATAATGACTTCCACTGTTTGCATTTGTCGAAATTAGGATGATCGAACCAATGATTGTTCGATCGATCTCGTCTAAACCCTAATCTATCTCCCGAATTAAGAATGCATATAGGTAGATTAGCAATTCCTTAGAAGATTTTAGGGATTGGAAAGGTTACCTGATCGACGGCCCGCGGAAGACTAAGGCTCGGCAGTGGGCTTCGGGTTCACTTCGACACGACCAAAGTGCAAAAAACCTCGATCCCTTAGTCTCAGGTGGGTGATATGTAGGTGAGGACGGAGTGTGCGAGGGCGCTGCGAGCGGGGACTGGCGGTGCGAGGCGATGAGTGCCGCGTGTCGACTCCGACATAGAGCGATCTCCACGAGGAAGGAGATGCATCGGGATTGTCTGATCCTCGATCAGACAGTCCCGATCTGTCGTCCGATTGGACCGTAGATCCAAACAGCGCAACGTGAGAAGGCAGACGGCGTCACTACTTAACGACGCGTGGAAATTTAAATATTAATTTATTTAAACAATTTAAATAATCTATTTATTTAAATCCTAATATTAATAATTAATTATATTTAAGTAATTAACTTTCAAAAATTCACAAATACTCACCCCTAGCTAAATGAGGGATGAGGAACGCAATGATGAGGTCAAATTTGTGATTCAACGAGTATTTTAATTTCCCAGCTTTCTAGGGATTTAACTATTATTAAAATATTTGACAAAATTTTACCGACTTCCGATTGACACGAAAACATTACTCATAGCTAATTTGGGGGCAATTAGCGCAATAGCGAGTTCGATTTTTGATTTGAGGTCAATTTAGGTAGGTCAATTTCTAGGGTTTTTGGATTTTCCAAGAATCAGGATTTGATTCTTTTGACTCTTGATTTGGACTAGGTCTTAGTGAAAGACTTATACTGACCTAATTAAAGTACTAAGACTGAATTTAGGACCTGTATTAGCTCTAATCAGATTGGGTAACAATTTGGGTTGTTACATTAGCTAATTTGGGAGCGATGAGTTCAATGGCAAGCTCCGTTTTCGATTCCAAAGTCTAAATAATTTAGGCATTTTCAAAATTATTAGAAAAATCAAGAAATATTGAAAATTGTCAAATGATCTCCAAATTATTCGAAACTTGGGGTGGAGACTCTTAACACTATTATAAGAGTAATAGAAAAAGATTAAAGTCAATTAAGTCACTAATTGACAGCAATAATATTAGGATTGTTACAGAGGCTTTTTCTAAAAGAACCTCCTCCATTATGAGTTTTAAATGTGCATAATTATTAGTAGAGAATTATGTAATATTTTGATTTTAAATGGTGAATAATTAAAGGTTTATAATAGAAGAATTTTGAATGAAATATGTTTGAAGTTTTTAATTCAATTGAGCTAAATTAAACTTAATTAAGGTTCATGGAAGATCACAGAGGATATTTAAAATGATCAGAGGTGATCGCACTAAGATTTGAGGTATTACAAAGAAAGCTCTCTTTTGGTGGGAATTGGGATTCTGCTAAGGCAACCATCAGAGACGATGACACTAATCATTGTGGGTCTGGTTGGGTCAGGCTTCTATAATGAATAATAACTGCTTAAATAGTAATTATCTGTAACAACTACACCATATCTAATTTAGACTAAACCAAATTCTAATTTAGTTCCAATAGTTAGTCATTGAAGTAAACCCTAAAGTTTTGATTCAATTTGAAAATCAATTGGATAAAATCCTAATGTTGTGTAATTAATTAATTAAGAAAAATAAAATAATTAAATTGACATCGTATTGAAAATCTGGCTTTACCATTGAACTCCTCACCCCCAAATCGGCTAAAAGTGAATTTTTTAGAATTTTTCAAAGTCATTGAATTTTCTTGAATATTTTAATATATTTAAATAAAAAAAATTAAGATAATAAAAATTAATCTCGAAGTTAAAATAAAACTTTATTTTTGAGTTCCTCACTCCCAAATTAGATAGGGGTGAATTTTTGGGATTATTCAGAGCTCATTTGATTAGTAAATTATTAGATAATTAAATTGTACTTAATTATTAATTAATATTTAGTTAATTAAAAAAAATTGATGCATGCGGCAAGCAGTCGCGTGCAAGTGCCATTACTATGGTAGCCCATATATGCTCCATCAAATCCTAATTTCACCTCAAAGCAACGTTAGCATCACTTAAGATCGAGATCAAACCTGCTGGATCTTCATCTTCTTCATCCAAAGCTAGGATTGAATCCTAAGGTACCCCATTTTTCCTTTTAAGATCGAACTAGGGCATCAAATTTCTTGATCTTGTAGCACAATTAGGAGGCGTATTTGATACTAATCGAATAGTCCTTTCTATCGGTACGTGGCATGCCTCGTATGGAGCTCTGTATATGAAGAATTTTGATGCCCTATGTTTCTTTTTTGTGAATCCCACTGATTTATTGTTCATATGAACAGTAAAATTCATAAAATTTTAATTTTATATATTTAAATTACAGTTTCTTCAATGTTTCATATATTTGTAATTTTAACTCTAAATATATTGATATTATATCTCACAATGCTTAGAAAAATACAAAGGTTAATATTATACCATTAGTTTTTATATTTGGTAATTAGCTTCACTAATCACTTGTTTGACTAATAAAATTCCTTAATTCTAAATTTGATAATATCATAATTTAGTCAAATCACATCCAAATATACTGATCTAATATATCATTTTAATAAAAAAAATGTAAGGAACACTAATCTACCAAAATATTTAAGTTTTTATCATTAGTTTTCTTAATTATGCTTAATCACTTAAAAATAAATTAGTGAACAGGTTTTAGGTCTCTAATCACTTACTAAATATTAGAGAACAAAATTGTGAATTTAAAATTATTTTTTTATAATTAATTTTATTAATCACCCTTTCATCACTATAAATCATGATTTTAACCTAGATTAATTAATTAAAGTTTAAATTTAGCATACTTATTGTCATTGTACTAAGTGTGCTATATAGAACCCATAGCCACTAATTTTGCTTGATTTGGACATCAATTAGTGAAAATGAGTTTTTTGCCCTTCCTTAATTACTATTTTAAGGCTTTTTCTTAATTAGTTCATAATTAAGCTATTTGATCTCAGAACTTAATTAACTTAATATCTATGAGTTTTTTATACTGAATAGAATATAAGTATATCATAAAATTTAGGTTTTCATTATTAATTTTGCTAATCACCCCTTAATGAGCTTAAACCATAATTTAAGCTCATTAGCATTAATTTTTAGCCAAATTAGATGTTTTTTGTATCAATCTTCATATTAGACAGTAAGAAATGATTTGTCATTAAAAGAAATTAATTTGGAACCTTATAACTTAAAATTTCATTTTTAACCCTTAAGGAGGGGCATTTTGGTCATTTGACCAAATGTGGTTTTAAATGCCCTTGAGACTTAAAGATCTGTATGTTTCTCTAATAATTAGTAGCTTGAATGATTATAATCAATTTAAGATCTTTTAAACTTGTAAAATTAGATGAGAAAATTAAACCCTAATTTTTTCCTAAGTTTAATTAAGTGCAAGCTAAAATCCTTAATATATCTTTAAAATTAACATTGTAATCTATTTAAATGAAATTCAATATTTAATAATTCAGTTATAATCAACTTATACCTTTGTTAATTTTTTTCATAATATCACTCCTAATTGAATCCTTAAGTAAATTCATAAGTAAAAATTCATATTAATTGTGCTTTAAACCTTAAATTTTTTTTTTCAGTCTTAGTTTTTGGCTAATTAAGTTCTGTTGAGTAATGGGAACTATTCAATATATTAGGTTTTGTTTAATATTGAATATGATTATTTTATCTTTTGATTTTATAGTACTTATAACCTATCTTTAAGATTAGTGATCTTTCCACCTTAATAAAATTAAGTTAATCTTTAGAATGAGATTTATGAGAAATCCTAGATCTTTATATTAGCACCCTAGGTTTTAACTTGAATCCCATGTTTGAAGTTCAAATCTAAATCCCTTAATTTTGATTATTTTAATCAAGATTGGTATTTGGGATGAAAATATATCAAATTAGGACGATTAATTATATATTTTAATCCTTGTAGGCGATACCTTCTAATTTTGATTAGAACTTGTTAAGTTCTAATATTTAACTTGATAATGTTGTGAATCTGAGATTGTACTCGATTGTAGGATATTGGAGATCATGAGCTTGTATTCACTCAGAATATATAAAATGGATAAAGTAGATAATAACATATATCACATATGTTTTAGTAGTATCGCTTACTATTGAATTTTGTTGCTTTGCATTAATTGCCTTTGAGAATTTTTTCTTGAGCATAATATATAAGATAAATTTGATGCATGAAATGAAAACACAGAAAATTAGAATAACACTTGCATTGGGTTCATTATTAGGACGAGTGATTGTGTAAACACATTACTGCCACTGGACAAACGATAAGGAGAAATAAGAATACTTGACATGTACTCATTGGAGATAGTTATTTCTAGTTCGGGAACCCACTTCAGTTTTGCAGACGTGCTTGACTCCTCAACTAGTTTTGGATATGTCCATAGAAGTAAAGTAAAATAACTAAAATTAATCGCATATGTATTTCTGTCTCTTCAGTGCAATACAATTTTTCTGATTTAACTTTGAGAAGCTAAAATGACTTGTATGATACAGATACAATTTAGTACAGTTTCAATGGCTTTTATATATTCTTTTCTTATACTTATATGGTTACTAGTCTTGATTGAATGATTTGACTTGACTTACTTATATGTATCACAATTCAGTTATATATTTCTGTTTAACTAGTATATTTTCAGATGATCATATGCATATTATTATATATTTCTTTTCAGTAGTTATTGTACAATTATATATATATATTATCTAACCTTATTGCAACTTCTAATTTGAGGTATGTTTCTTTACATCCTTCCTTTGATAAGTTATACATGTGTGATTTATAACTTTTCATATTTCATTTGTAGCTTGTTGCTCCCATTTGCTTGATGTCGTTGTTAAATTCTATATGTGATATCTTAAAGAATGTACAGTTCACTAATTTAGCTTAAAATGCACTTAGACAATTGTCTAATCGGATTTTCTTATTTTTTTTTTGATGAGGCCCCGGTATATAAAAACCAACAAATCTAATTCTGAGTTGTTTGAGATTGTAGCACCAAGAGAGGAGCTGGGCCAGAAGGAGAACCTTCCTATTGCTATATATATTTAAATAGTCCTTTAATTTATTTTGTGAGGACGAGTGTTTTTCATTCAGTTAAACTTTATTATTTTAAATATTATAATAATACAAGATCTTGATGTATTTTGTTTACTGCATTTTTATTCTAAATTGAATTATATTTATTTCTGTATTATGGTTAAATAGATGTTAATTTTACTTGCTTCTGCACTAAGCATTTATTGTATGTATATTTAGTGAAACCAGTTCAGTTATATGATATATCTTTCAATTATCAGTAGATTATAGTGAAAATCTAATCTAACTATAAATGAGGGATCTGTCATAATGATCATTTCACCGTAATCATATTAACAAGATCACGACAGGAGCAGGACTCCACACTATTAGATCTCTGCCTATTTATATCTTAAGGTATACAGTGATTTTGCGATCTCAAAAGGATGCAATTTATCGAATGCAATTTGATGGTTCGATCGACTTCAAGCGCTTAATCATTATCGATTATTGCATAACTATTAGTTTCGCATCACGCGCCTAACTGCAAATTCAACAATCCCAATTGCATCTACTGGTTAAAAAGAAATATTTATGATCTTTTTTTAATTATAATAATGTATTTCTTAATAAGAAATTTAGAAAATTTATGTTTTTTTTTTATTGAATTAACTATAAAATTTATGAAAATTTACAAGAAAATATATAGAAAATATAAGGAATTAAAAAAATCTTACTTTTTGATATATATTGTATATTTTATTAAGTTTTGAATTGTTTTTAAATTTTGTTAGTTTATTTAAAATATCATAGTGATAAAAATACCAAGATATATATATTCTCTTATATTTAATTATATTTAATTGATGAAATTTGAACTCATGACATGAGATAATAAATACTAAGCCCTAATCACTGAACTACAACATCATTTATTTATATTTATATATATATATATAATACTCAATATAAATCTCATATTTAAAATTTTTGATTTAATATATTAGTAGCAACTTTGGGTTATATAAAATTTACTTTTATTTCAACAATATTAGCATATTATTTTCGTTACTACTAATAAATACTTACAAAATATTAAAATATTACTAACTCTTTTTAAAAAAAACTTAGAGAACATTAAATTGAACTATGGTGAGCTACAACACATTTTCTCTATATTTACTAAGTTTTATCTTTACAACTTAATTTGATAGTACTTTATCATATTTTTAGGGGTTTACGGAAGGAAATTCCTTGAAAAGGCCTGGGGTAGAATTTCCTTGCCAAATGCCATCCTGATCTTCAGCTGGAACTCAAGCATTATCACAAGAGAAAAAGAATCCGATGCAATGCGCATCGATCGAGCGGCAATCGAAATGGTCTTTTCGCGTCAGTTCTGGAGAATGGCTATATACTGGACTCTAACCCTCCTCTTCTGCTATGCTCGCCTCAACCTAGACCTCCTCTTCCGCCGCCGCTCGCCGCCGAGATCGCACTATCGCCGTTGCTCACATTCTGATTCCGCCGGCGATAGTGTCAAGCGTCCCATTTGCATCATTACTGGGGTAAGGTTCGCTATTCTTTTTGCCGATGGCTTTCTCTTCTAACTCTCCAATTTGGACACTTTTGACCCTTTTTTTTAGATACCTGATTGCAGATTTTCTTTTTGTTGAGTTGCAGGCGACATCGGGATTGGGATCGGCAGCAGCCCGAGTTTTGGCCGGGAAGGGTTATTACGTTATTCTTGGTGAGAAACTACTGAGAATTTATCTTGAATCGGTGCGTTAGTTGAAACATTTTTCTGAACTGCACGCTGTTGGCAATTAGCAGGATTAAACTCAAAAAGGATTGAAATACATACCTTTTTTTTTCCTTTCATTTAATAAATCCTACTAATTTGAATTTCTTCCATCCTGGATATCTTAAATTCTGAATATTTCTTAGCTAAAATGGACGCTAAATATGATTATATCCTGATAAAAAGTTTGATTATAATTGAGAATTTAATACCTGGATGAATATAAAATATGGGAATTTTAGTTATCAAAGGAAACCATGATTTTATTATAGCTTGAATTCAGAAACAAAATTGTGGAATCTGTTTCAATCAAAGGACGTTCACAGCCAAAAGTAATTTCAGATGTTAAAAGAGGGAGGACGAAAACCAAAACATATATGGGAGGGAACCATTATAAAGAATGATCTCTATTTGAAACTTAGGGTGACCTTCTATTTGATCGTGCTCATTACCAACAAAGAATTTATGTAGTTGACCCCACATAATGGGATTAATGCTTTATTTTGTTGTTGTTGCTATCTACATTTTAGTTAGAGAAATATACATGTCATTAAATCACTATAGGTTCCCCCAATCGATCTAGCACATTGGGTTCATTGTTGCCTAATATTAAAAATTAATTGGGATTTTTGTTCGGCACTTGAAAATTAGACTTTTATGCATTAATTTTTCTCACTCACAATTATTAACCAATTTATATGGCTAATGCTTATGTGAGATAATTATACATTTTTATACATAATTATTGCTAATGCGGGTTAAATTATATGATTTTATATATTTTTTTGTTTTAATTATGGATGTTCTTATGAGATTCCTTGGTGCATGCAATTTATTGATGATTTTCAATTAATTCATAAAACAAGGTTAAAACGTAACATTAGTTGTTGAGGACTATTTTAGAATCTTAAAATTGGAGTGGCTCCAATAGTGGGTAAGATTAAAGAATATTGTCTTAGGTGGTTTAGGCATATTAAGTGTTGATCATTTGATACCCCTATTAGAAAAATTGGGTCTATGAATTTTCTTCATCTAAAGAGGAAGAACAAAGAAATATGAGAAAAAACTATTAGGAAAATTATATTCTATTTGTAACTTAAAGAGGGGTTTCTATTTGTTCATGCACAATAAAAACAAAGGATCTATATAACTAGCCCCCCCTAATGTGACTAAGGATTTGTGTTTTTGTTGTTGGTGGATACATAATTTAATAATTGCAAATCAATAAATATTTTCTTATTATATAACATAATATTAAGACTATTTAAATATTTAAATTGAATGTGATTATCATATGTACAATAAACATATAATACATAATTGATGGATGGTATAGTTCAACATTACTCTTATGGTGCTATATAAATGGGCTAGCCATAGAGTGGCTTCAAGGAAGAATCAGTGGATTCCCAAATGAGGTGGTGAAAGATCTTTCTTAGTTCTAAGAAGTTGGAAACAGCCAATCATACATAAAAAAGGTAGCTCAATGCATAAAGCATTCCACCAATATGAGATATAGTTCAACATACCTTATGGTGCTACATAAAATTGATGGATGGTATAGTTCAACATATCTTATGTTGCTATGTACAATAAACAAATAATGCATAATTGATGGATGGTATAGTTCAATATACGCTTTATGTGCTATATAAAAGGGCTAGCCATAGATTGGTGACTGCAAGGAAGAATCAGTGGACTCCCAAACGAGGTAGTGAAAGATCTTTCTTTATTCTAGGATGTCGAAAACAGCTGGTCATACATAAAAAAAAGGCAGCCCAATGCATAAAACATCCCCGCCAATACGGGTTTGAAAAGGGTCGGGTCACTTGGGCCGACTGTATGTATTCTTATCTTCTAGTGTTACAAGAGGTTGTTTTCGATACTCAAATCTTTGACTTTTGGTCACTGGAGGACAATCTTTACCACTGCTCTAAGGTTCTCCTTCAAATGATTATTCATTTATATATATATATATATATATATATATATATATATATATATATATATATAGTCATGCAAAAACACATGAATATGCATTGACTTGCATATTTTGAACAAACAAACTTATATAAGCTCGTCTCTCTTTTTTTTATTACACTACATACCTCGTATCTTGCCTTTTATGCTTTCATTTTATGCATTGACCTGCATATTTTGAATAGATGTTACTACTAGACATGCTTTCATTTTAACAATATATATTTTCTGATTTCTTTCAACCTAGTAAATAAGTTGTTTTAGGGTGCATCATTATGTAGAAGCATGCCAATGTTTATACAATTTAAAATTATACTTATACTTTGTACCTGTAGAATGATATTACTTTATGGATCATCAGTTATTATTATTCTTAATTGTTATTTCATCATTATATTTAGATATTATACCTTATCAGATTTACAAAAGTATTTTTTTGATATGTAGATTTTCTTTTGTGAATACAAAATGCTTTACTGTCATTGTATCCCATAATGCTAGGATGTACCTCCCCTTTCAAACCGTGGTGTCACAGGACTGTTTACACAAAATTTATGAAGATTTAGCAATGCTTCATTCATTTAATGAAGTTTTATATGAAGGTATTCTGTTACAAAATTCTAAAACTAATCAATGTTTGCAAATATTATAATCATTTGTAACTTCGCATCCACCTAAGCAAACAAAAATATTGCATGTACTTTGTTAGTGTGGCTGGAAAATCATGTTTTATATTTACATCCACTAGCAATACTTCGTCAATTTCATATGATAGTTCTGGCACCCTACGCCTGATATTTTTCATCCCTTAAAGTTCTACGCATTGCATATTTGTGATTTTCTATTTTAATCTCTACAAGATATTCCAGATTTTTAAATTGTGCAGATACGAAATGCCAGCTAAACTCTTAATGTGCCTGTAGATTGTAATAAACATGCTGGAAAATAGGCGTTATGGTCTTTAAGAAGGTATTAGGGAGAACTAGCTTTGTGTTATTAATTAGGCACTGGCATTGCTTTCTCCATATTTAGCACGAAGTATTACATTTACTTTAATTCATTAGCATCTATCTTGATATTTGCAACACAAGCTTGAGGTCATCACTATTAAGATGAATTAACATTTGCTTTTTTTAATTACATAGTAGGAATATTTGAAGTATGAGTTTAAAGCATTCTCTTGTTGTTGTCTTTGGAATTGAACGAGAAATTTAGACGCTGATAATAAGTCTCAATGTTGTCCACATCTTCACAACTATAGTTTGCTTTAATGGATTGTAATGAAAAGGTTACCAACAATACAATGGTCTAATTATAAGGATTGGCTCTTTTGTTTAAATTCTAAAACCAGTTTTAGATAAATAGTAAATACTTTTTCAATTTACAATATGTTTAACTTCACGACAACAGCTAAATTAACTCAGAATTGTAATAATTTTGGAGAGAGATATGAAATTATTTGAGCGATTTACTTAGTGGATTGAATAAGTGATCAGTACGTTACAGCTATATTAGGATTTTGTGCCAAGGCATGTGTTCTTAGCATTGAAAGCATGTTTTTGTAGTATAAAGTGAAGTGCAATGCAATTCTATTAAGTAACGAAAGAAATCATATATCATAGAGATATGATACTCTATAGAAGACAATTTGTTGAAATCATGCATTGAATAAGGGATCACTCTTGTTTCATGGGAGAGGACGTGCTGTTCATTTTCTATTTGATTATCACAGGTAAATAAAGGCTTAGCAGTGGTAACCTGAAAGATGTTCCAAATTACACTTCTTATAGCATAAAAATTCCTCTTTCAGAATGAGTGGAAAAAATAGTTCATTATAAAGTACCATTTGCCCTTTAACTATATTGCTGACACTTGTAGTTTTTGGATAGAGAAGCTTTCTACTGAAGTCATAGTTTTTATAAGAATATAAACTTTTATATGAAGTAAGCAAATGTGCCCTTGTATACCTGAAACTGCACCTAGAAGTAAACATATTTGCACTATCCTTTAGTTTCAAGATTCAATTTTCTAGCATGAAAAACATTCATTTTGTCACTCGAAACAAGCTATCGTTGGAAGTTGTAATTTGCAAATGCTATGTTTATTCTAGAAGCTTACACTTTTGATGGACAAAATTTTTTACCAATCTGCTCTAACGGTTATTTGTGTATTTGTGGTCCACAGCTGGACGTTGTGCTGAATCTTTATACAAGGTATTTTTATTTTCTGTTGAAAGTAGAAGTTCCTTTAAATCTACTGAACATATGTTCCTGAGCTCCTCTATAATTTTTAAAGACCATTCAGGGAATTAAGCAAGAGTATGAAGATGCTCAGTTGATGGCATTCCAGGTTGACATGTCATCCCTTAAATCAGTTATTAAGTTTGAATCTTCCTTTAAACAGTGGCTTCTTGATTCGGATGTCCATCCTTCGGTCCAGCTTCTTATAAACAATGCTGGGATATTAGCAACATCCGCCAGAATAACTGTTGACGGATATGACCAGTACATTTCTCACTTATAATTATTGTCTACTTTCACATTAAATTAACTTTATATAAATACTCAAATTTGATAATTGACAATGGTTAAATTCAATTCTCAACATCTGCTGTTAGAATGTTAAGAAATCATGTATTTTACCAAAAAAATATAAACCCCGCAGAAGCCTTGATTATAGAGGCATTAACTTATTCCTGACATTCTGTTGCTTATTCAGAATGATCCAGATAAATTATATCAGCGCTGTTGTACTGACTAATATACTTCTGCCTTTGATGAAGAACAGTCCTGTACCCTCTCGAATCGTTAATGTGACGTCATTTACGCATCACTGTGGTGAGTAGCATCATCGAATATCTATGATTGGTGTTTGCATCTCTAACTCCCAAACTATGCTGTTTACAAGGTTACCACTTATTTAATCTAGAGGCATATCCTCTCCTAATGATTGGAAGGGCATAAGGGTGGTAGTTTTGAAAATTTCAATACTTGGGTATGAGATATGTAAATAAGGTATATTTGAGTGATATGATGAACTTCCCTTGAATTATTAATCTACATGGTCATCCGTATATTGATTAATGATAATAGATCTGGGAATTGAAACTAAGTTGATCGGATGGATAACTTTATACCAATTAATGATATAAATTTGGTCTATTGTTGACTTTGATGGAAGAGTTAGCAGAAGGAATACTCGATATGTTTGTCAAAATTGAGCTGCAATCTAGAGTTTCTTAAATTGAATGTTATCTGATAATGGATTTATATTCCTTTTTTTTTACTATGTGAAGCTACTTCTCTGTCTGACGTTTTCTTCTTTTTGTTATTATAATAACTGTAGAAGCAGTGTCATTCATATCACTGAAATCAGCATTATTTGCATATTTAGCACCACCCAATAATCTTCATTCCAAATAATATGCGCTCATTTGATTTGGTTTTGCAGCGTCTGATTTGAAGCTTGATTGCAAAAAATTAAGTGACATGGAAAACTTGAAGTATCCTTTTGCTTCAATCTACGAGTACTCAAAATGTAAGCGAGTGGCTGAGATTCAAGAGGTAAAGTGGCTTCTTTTTCTGTCCTGTTTCTGAATTTTGATTCTCTATTTTGGCAGTGTGTTTATTGCTCTTTTCGTATGAACTTCACCGTCGACTTTATGCCGAAAATCCAACATCAAAAATTTCTGTCATGTAAGTATAGAACTCTGCTTTGTTTTCTTTGTAGAAAGCTTAGGTTAAACTTTTCTGGTTTTGTGAAGCATAATAAAAGCCTACTTTGACCCAGTATTGATGGATATAGTTCTTTCGAGGTGGAAGTATTATCTTAAATTTGCAATATTTTTATTTTAAAATAGGCACGGCGTTACCTTTTAGCTAAAAACTTACCAAATATCCCTTCACTTATCCAAAACGAATCACACAAGCAATATTATTGATGGAAAAGTGCATAATTTTCAGCCAATAAAAAGGTAGTTTTGGGATTATTTATAAGTAAACGAGTAGCTGAGTGATTTATTGAGTACCTATAAAAATATGGGAATAATTTGCAGAGCTCTAGTTTGTTGGGGGATTATTTTATTAAAAGATTTCAACCCTCAACAACCAAATTACGTATAATTTTAAGGTAGAAAGTATGGCATTACCTGTTTAGGGCATTTTTGGTTTTGCCACATTGCCAAAATTTTGACAAAAGCAACTTTTGATGACTGTGCTTAGAAGTGTAAAGAAACTATTGATGTAAGGCACATTTATTGTGGAGCTTTATACATTTTCCCTCAATTTTCTCAAAAACTTTGTCAAATTTTTGGGCAACTTAGCATTTCTTAAAAGCTTTTGTTTTTACAGCCCAGTTGATCCTGGAGTTGTGCATACCAACTTACTGCGGGAAGTTCCTTTATGCCTTTCTCACCTGGCTTTTAGAGTTCTCCGCTTCTTGCGCATTCTGCATTCTCCTGAGTCTGGCGTGTCCTCAATGATGGATGCTGCATTGGCTCCTCCTGTGAGTAACGCACTTTCATATAGTTATTTCAATTTCAGTGCTGTGAATTTTTCCTCCTTGTATAATGATATGCAGGTCTAATTACTCTCATACCCCCAAAATCTCTATAATTTGTATATTTAGTCCAAATCTTTATATAATTGCTCCCAAAAGTAAAAGTATGAGTCATCATAGAGAGAGATATGATAGGGCCTAAAAGCAAAGTGAGTGAACTTATCCCAATTTTACACTTGGCATTGCTGTTTCACTAATAGGTTGCTTTTTGGAAGAATTTAGGGTATTATAACAAATAAATAAATAAATATATAATACAATTAGTGGGAAATAAAATAAAAATCTTTAAGTCTCCTTAAATTCAATCAAAAGGATTAGGTTTATTAAAGGTTTCTTATCAAGAAAAATAGTGTTATTCTCATATTTGTGTTTTCCACTTAAATTTAGTGTTGTGTATATCTTTTGATTTCTGTGATAGGCCGTTGTGTATATTGTGTTTGCTTCAACGTATAATCTCATCACCCATTTGATGTTTAATTTAAGCAGAATTTGCGCAAGTAGTTCTGATAGATTTAGAAAGAGTTTGAGTTCTTAATAGGCAACTATGTAAGAGAAAAAATTGAATGTTGATTGGAGGGATTGACAGCTTAAATCCCTTGCCTGATTGCTCTCTTAAATTATCTATTTCAGAGCGTGTCAGCGGAGTATTTCTTTGGAGGAAATGGAAGTAGGATGGCTTCCTCTGCACTATCTTATGATGCAAAACTTGCTACAGAATTGTGGTTGAATACTTCCATTTTTCATGAGCAGATAAACCTTCTAAGATCTCCAAAGGTCAGAAACTAAAATCCACAGGGATTATCCTTTGATGGTCGAGCATGTCGGCCTGCACCGAGATTTCTCTATCAACCCTTCTTTCTTGATAAAATCAAAATTTTTAAGTCTTCATTATTGCTTAATGTAAAGGGTTGAAGTGAAGATACAATGAACTAGATTAAATATCTATCTAATGAAAAGAAGATAACTGAATTTAAATTTAAAATAATTGTTTTATTTGTAAGAAGTTTTTTTTTGAATTGTGTATTTTGCTTATTTATTATTTTAGCACAAATAACAAAATATATTAACAAAAATTGATAATATTTAATGCATTTACAATGGTCTTTTTGCTTGTTTTTTTTTTCTTTTGAACTACTTCTAGGATAATACATACCACAAAAATCATAAGATAGAATCTTTAAGATCAACATTTTCATTTTATTGAAAGAGTGCTTGTAGCAAAGACTTTCATTTCATTTGCATTTTAATGAAATAAATTATTAATGAACTAATGATGCTTGCTTAATGAACTAATGATTCGGATCAGAGTCAGCTCGAGCTCAAACTATTTTTAGTCAAAATTGATTCGACTCGAAGGCATACGAGTTTGAGACAAGTTCGAATCGGGCTCAACTTAAAATTTTTGAATTTGAGTCTGACTTAATTCGCTCGAACTCGAATCAAATCCAGCTCTATGCTTGTCTATACTCCTAATTTAAAGAAAACGAGTATAAAAATGATTTGTTATATGGCGTAGAGGTCACAGTATTCAGAATTATTATGCATCCTTTTTTATAGAGAAAAAAAAGAACTTTAAAAAATTCAAAAAGATTAGTCGAAATGATTTTTGGAGAAAATATGAGTGCAGCTATAAAAAAAGTGAATAAATTATTTTTTATAGGAGATTATTATTATTTAATAAAGCAATATTTTAAATAATGGAATAAATTCTTTCTAATTTATATAAATATCAATAATAATAATAATAATTAGTAAAAGATTATTAAATTAAAAAACCATTTAAAAGTTAAAATTGTTATTAAAGAAGTGCAACAATGTGCTGATCTCATCTCGTGAGCTGATTGATATTCCATCAACCGTCCAAATTTGTTTATTACAAAATCAACGCATTTCATATAATTTATTTATACAAAAAACATTCAGCAATACAGTACTTATAATTTATATATGCGGAAATGAAAATCAAGAGCAGGGAGGGTCTAGAACAGTCTATATTTCTCTCGTTCTTCTTCCGCTTCTTTCAGACACGTCGATCCGTCCTCTTTATATCCCCCATTTTCGCATCTCACCACACACCGAACTGCTTGCTTTTTTCCGCCATGAATCCAGACAAGTTTCACTCACAAGACCAACGAGGCCATTGCCAGCTCGCACGAGCTCGCCATTAGCTCCGGCCACGCCCAATTCACTCCCCTCCACCTCGCCCTCGCCCTCGCCCGCGATTCAGCCGGTATTCTCCGGCAAGCAATCGCCAACGCCGCCGGCGATCCCGCCGCTTCCTCATTCGAACGCGTCTTGAATCAGGCGCTCAAGAAGATCCCGTCTCAGCACCCTCCTCCCGATGAGATTCCCGCCTCCACTTCCCTCATCAAAGCCATTCGCCGCGCTCAATCCTCCCAGAAGCAGCATGGCGACACCCATCTCGCCGTCGATCAACTCATTCTCGGCCTTCTTGAAGATTCTCAGATCCGGGACTGCCTCAAGGAGGCCGGAATCTCTACGTCTAGGGTTTCGATCAGAGGTTGATAAGCTCAGAGGAAAGGAGGGAAAGAAGGTGGAGAGCGCTTCGGGTGATACCAATTTCCAGGCGCTCAAAACGTACGGCCGAGATCTCGGTCGAGCAGGCCGGGAAGCTGGATCCGGTGATCGGGCGTGACGAAGAGATCCGTCGCGTTGTTCGCATCCCTCTCTCGCCGGACCAAGAACAACCCCGTCCTCATTGGAGAGCCGGGCGTTGGAAAAGACGGCCGTCGTCGAGGGCTTGGCTCAGCGGATCGTGAGGGCGATGTCCCCAGCAATCTGGAGGACGTGAGGCTCATCGCCCTCGACATGGGGGCGCTGGTCGCCGGAGCCAAGTACAGGGGAGAGTTTGAGGAAAGATTGAAGGCTGTGCTCAAAGAAGTGGAAGATGCGGAAGGGAAGGTCATTCTCTTATCGACGAGATACATCTGGTTCTCGGCGCTGGCCGGACCGAGGGATCCATGGATGCGGCCAATCTGTTCAAGCCCATGCTCGCCAGAGGGCAGCTCCGGTGCATCGGCGCCACGACGCTGGAGGAGTACAGGAAGTACGTCGAGAAGGATGCTGCATTCGAGAGGAGGTTTCAGCAAGTTTACGTTGCTGAGCCCAGCGTTCCAGACACCATCAGCATCCTCAGAGGACTGAAGGAGAGGTACGAAGGCCATCACGGAGTTCGAATTCAGGATCGGGCTCTTGTTGTCGCTGCGCAGCTCTCAGCTAGATACATAACTGGTACGTGACCCATCTTCATCAATCCATTTTCTGTTCATGAACTTACATCCCGGTGCGGATTTGATTTTCCATGGACAGGCCGACATCTGCCCGACAAAGCCATCGATCTGGTGGACGAGGCTTGCGCCAATGTGAGGGTTCAGCTGGACAGCCAGCCGGAAGAAATTGACAATCTGGAGAGGCGAAGGATTCAGCTCGAAGTAGAGATGCATGCTCTGGAGAAGGAGAAGGATAAAGCCAGCCAAGCCAGGCTTAGTGAGGTGAGGAGGGAGCTGGATGATTTGAGGGAAAGCTGCAGCCATTGGTAATGAGGTACAGGAAGGAGAAGGAGAGAGTGGACGAGATACGGAGGCTGAAGCAGAGGCGGGGAGGAGCTGCTGTTCGCGCTGCAGGAAGCAGAGAGGAGGATGGATTTGGCGCGGGCGGCGGATCTGCGTTATGGGGCGCTGCAGGAGATTGCCGCGGCGATCTCGCGGCTGGAAGGGGAGGAGGGCCGGAGGGGACAACCCGGATGCTGAACGGAGACGGTCGGGCAGGAGGCAATCGCCGAGGGGTGGTGAGCCGGTGGACGGGAAATTCCGGTGACGAGGCTGGGGCGGAACGAGAAGGAGAGGCTGATAGGGATGGCGGTGCGGCTCCATCAAAGGGTGGTGGGTCAGGATCTGGCGGTGGAGGCGGTAGCAGAGGCCGTGCTGAGGTCAAGGGCAGGACTGGGGCGGCCGCAGCAGCCCACCGGCTCATTTCCTCTTCCTCGGCCCGACAGGGGTGGGAAGACGGAGCTGGCAAAGGCACTGGCGGAGGCAGCTGTTCGACGACGAGGGACTCATCGTTCGATCGACATGTCAGAGTACATGAGGCAGCATTCGGTAGCGCGGCTGATAGGGGGCGCCACCAGGGTACGTTGGGCATGAGGACGGGGGGCAGCTAACGGAGGC
Source organism: Gastrodia elata (assembly GCA_016760335.1). Lineage (NCBI taxonomy): Eukaryota > Viridiplantae > Streptophyta > Magnoliopsida > Asparagales > Orchidaceae > Gastrodia > Gastrodia elata. The sequence goes on along the minus strand of CM028681.1, from coordinate 10,869,609 downwards.
AGTGCGGAGGAGGCCATACAGCGTGGTGCTCTTCGATGAGGGTGAGAAGGCGCACGCCCATCGATTTTCAACGCGCTCCTGCAGGTTGCTGGATGATGGGCGGTTGACGGATGGGAAGGGGAGGACTGTGGACTTCACTAATGCGGTGATCGTGATGACGTCGAATCTGGGGGCGGAGCACCTGCTAGCGGTGAATGCTGGGGAGATCGACGATGGATGGCGGCGAGGGGAGGCGGGTGATGGAGGAGGTGAGGAGGCACTTCAGGCCGGAGCTGCTGAACCGGCTGGAACGAGAATCGTGGTGTTCGACCCACTGTCGGAGGAGCAGCTGAGGAAGGTAGCGAGGCTGCAGATGAGGGAGGTGGCTGCCAGGCTAGCGGAGAGGGGGGTGGCGCTGGGGGTTACAGACGCAGCACTCGACGTAGTGCTGACGGAGTCGTACAACCCCGTCTATGGGGCGAGGCCGATACGGAGGTGGCTGGAGAAGAGGGTGGTGACGGAGCTGTCGAGGATGCTGCTGAGGGAGGAGATCGATGAGAACTCCACTGTCTACATCGACGCTGCGGCGGCGGCCACGGGCGGGAAGCAGCTCTGCTACAGGGTCGAGAGGAACGGCGGGATTGTAGGAGGACGGAGCTCCGATATCCTCATCCAGGTGCCAAATTCTGCTGCCAGCCTCAGCGATGATGCCGCCGCCCAGGTCGTCAAGAGGATGAAGATCCAGGAGCCTGACGATGATGACGAGGACGGTGATCACCCCATGAACTGAGGATCAAGTTCACGCTTCCTATGCCAAGCTTATTGTAGGAATAGCATTTTGCTGCGAGCTTTCAGATGTTTGTCTTAATGCAATTTTACTTCAATTTTTCTTTCGTTTTTCTTAAAATGTGTGAGCGTATCTATATAGTATTGAACTGAATGACAGCCAATACATTAAAAAAAAAAGTTGAATGACGTGTAACTAATTTTATTTTTCTAGATCTTAGATTCATTGTGCAAATCTTCATTTATTTATATTTAAAACTCAATTAATAAAAAAATAAAAAAAGAAACAATGAAACTATTTGTAAGAAGAAAATAATAAATACAATTAAAAATAGCAAAGAAAAATAATCAGAATGCACTTAATAGTTGGAACAAAAGGTGATCGTGATTGAATTTTTTTGAATATTTTTTTTAAATATAGATTAAATTGCTAGCATTTGATCATATGATTAAATTCAGTTTTTAATAATGTCATTATTTAGAAAATTTAAATATAATTAGATAATTAATAGTATGCCTATTTAGAAAGAGATATATATATATAAATTTTATTTAAAAATAAATATGTGACTACTAAAATTTGAACACAAGATATTAACAAATTTTATAACACCTTACACGCATTATTATGCTACAACTTTAGCCCAAACATTTATTAATGCATTGGTGAGCAATTTTGCATAATGGAGATATTTGAACAATAGATGATAGAGAAGTTAGTTGTATCGAGTTTATAAACATTTAAATATATAACAGTCAGACAGCATTGGGGGTTTTTTTTTTATTGAAATAAAAAGGTGTAGTGGACTACTACCCAGGAAAGCCGGCAAGCCGCCGCCTCGTTGCATTTGAAACCGACACCTGCCAGTGCTCCTCCGTCTCCGGCGGAGTCGTTCGCTCGCTCACAGGCCTGTAATGCCGAAGCCATTCGCCAGTGTAAACCTGTTCTCCAAATCAGATATTGAAAAAAAGAAAACTTATTTAGCAACTTTTGTCCTCAAAAGCTGTTTGGCTCTCTGTTTAATTGTATGCTATGCTTTTAAATTTGAGGGCTGGCCAAATGAGGCACAAAAACCTGAAAAATCATTCGTTTTCTCGCAAAAAGAGATGCGATTAACCAGTGTGTGGCTTTGTTTAATTGTTTAACGAAGTCATAGAGGGCTCAAAGCTTCAAATGAAGGCAAATTCCTTAGGGTAGTGATTGTTTAATTGCTAATTGATCGTATAGAACAATTTTCTTCTTCTGAAGAAGAAGAACCTGATTCATGAAAGTCATTCCAACAATCTCAAATCCCCAACTTGAGTTCCTATATAATAGCATTTTACCCCTTCAAAAGAAAACCAAGGAGCTCAGTGTTCTATATGGCAATGTCGCCAGATATTGACTACGTTATTGAATCAAACTGATCAATAGATTAAAAACAAAGTTCATAAAGCTTGCACATCTATCATTTGCACTGAGCCGTTGGCTTCATGAAAATCAAAAGCATGAAAGATGCACGCGCTATGTATACTACTTAAATTCTCCTAATAACAGACAAGCTGAAGAACAAATGCGGCCAAAGAACAAACCTGCTGAGGCCTCATGATCTTCGCATCGGGATCATCAAGCGATTCTCTCCAATGCGCCAAATATCCAGCCATTCGTGGAACCGCAAACAAAACTGGGAAAAACTCAGTCGGGAATCCCATGGCTCTGATTTATTTATATTTATTATGCATAATAAATATGGTTAAAAACACCAACCCAGATGCAAAAGCTAGTAAAGCCAATCGTTTTACCGATAAATCAGGCCAGAGTAGAAATCCACATTGGGATACAGCTTTCTCTTCACAAAATACTCATCAGATAGAGCAGCTTTCTCCAAAGCAACAGCCACCTGAATGAATTTGGAATTAGTAACAAGCATGAATCTGAAAGGATCAGTCAGGTTGAATATTTAAAAGGAGATATGACAGGTGTAAAAGGAAGATGGAGTTTCATAAGTATCGCATATATCTTTCTTATCCATACATTAGCTTCAATTTTATCAAATCAACATTTAAATCCCTATTATTAAAAAACCAAATTACCATCTATCTTACGATGTTCTAATCATTTATTAATAAGCTTAGGGTTTTGCTCAATCAGCAATATAGCGAGCTAAGCTTGAATGCATATTTGAAACTGGATTCCTTATCATGACAAAATAAACAAACCCAAGTTCAATCATGATTTTATCAAAGAGCATGGGCCCATTTTGCAAGCACGTCTACTCTCAGCTCGACAACACTCGAAAAGTTCAAGCTATTATCAATCCGAATCCGAACTCAAAACTTTTGGAGCATAAATAAGCTTGAACAGAACAAGAACACAAGCAAAGCTTGTTCAAGCCCAACACATTTACACATTTACACCTCTACATAAGATCCACTTGTACTGCTCAAAACAAACCTCCTGTCTCTCAAATTATTTTACTTTTTTTCCAAAATAGCACTCAATAGTTACAAAAAGCTAATATAATACCCAAAATAACCTTTTAATGCCTCGTTACAAAAAATAAACCCAAATATTAAAATAAGCTCTACAACACACAATACAGCCATAAGTTACCAAGAAAGAAGGCTTAAAGATTAAACATTAACAAAATGTACAAAAATAAAGACGGATTTATACAGTCAGCCAAACGTTATGGGTGTGCAATTAAACATATAGATAATGCATGTTAGAAAACCGAAACCTCAATAAGGGGATCGCGGCCAACAATCGAGAAGACCTCCTCTGCTAAATTGCGGATAACCTTAGCACGAGGATCATAATTTTTGTACACTCGATGCCCAAACCCTGATAATTTTCTCCTCCTGCACAGACCAACAACAAGCATATGCTAATGAATTTAAAAGAAATCAGCAATAGAAGCTTGACACAATTTTGCAGTAAAAAACAAAATGAAAATAAAAAAAGAACCTGTTTTTCACACCGTCAATGAAATCTGCAATATTTTCAGCTGTTCCAATCTCACTAAGCATCTTAAGGACAGCCTGCAGTCACCAAAGCACGGTGAAAATTGGTTCAAACCCAAACTAAAATATATTCTATATGTAGAGACCGCAGATGATACGCAGCAATAGATAAAAGCAGTAAAGAATAAATATATTACAATTGATAAATAATAAAAATAAACATATATCACATGTTTTAGAAAGAACCATGAATGGCAAATGATAGATTGCATTGGCCAATATTCAATCCAACGTATGAAATGGCACGTAAATATCCTGCTATCAAACAAAAGAGGTTCTTTGGAAGGCAGAAGCCATGTAGCAGTAAGCATAAAAGAATTAGGTGTAGCATCTCCCCCAGGAAAACTTGACTGTGCTACTACTAGGTAAATATAGCGAGCACCCTAATTTGGAATCTTTCAAGTTTGCAAATGTATGATAGACACAATAAATGCAAAAAATGTTTATATGAGGTGTCATTAAATGTAATTAATTTCAGTTCAGTGTAATTAATTGTAGCAAAAACCAGTAAAATGTAATTAATTAGGAATTTAATCATTTCAAATTAATTACATATCACATCCAAGCAATATAAGTGAAATTCACATGACATTCACTGAACTGATTTTTGAAACTCCCCAAAAAAATAACAAGATATCATGCAGGTTTCAAAACCTCATTTGCTCCACCATGAAGAGGGCCATATAATGCTCCCACAGCTCCAGCTAGAGCAGTATATACATCCACACCGCTGTAAGAATCAATGTAAGAAATTGACAAAGGAAAACAAATAATAATGTGAATCATTTATAATTCAGATCATTGAGGAATTCACACCTTGACGCAAGATGCCTTGTAGCAGCTGTAGAGCAATTCATTTCATGCTCTGCATGAAGAATGAATAGAATGTCAAGAGCCTGAGCAAGTCTAGGGTTAGGTCTATAGGACCGGTTACCCCTGTATCATAAAGAAAACAATCAGCAAGTTCAAATTAAGATCTATTTCAGTGACAATTAAGGAGTGTTTCAACATTAGGATGTAAGGAAATGTTAGATATAAGGTGTATATCAATACAAAAATTCAAGTTAGAGAGGTTCTTACAAAGAATCCAACATAAATAAAAAGTTTTCAGAATAAGAAAGGTTATTGGAAGGAAGCACCGGAGGCCTTCCAGCCAATCTCAAGTAAGCAGCTGCAGCAATTGTTGGTACCTTTTCATACACAAAATAGTCCCGTGTTCAATACACAACTGATTTAAGATCAATTTTAAATATAATAAAGTCACTAGCCGCTACACAAGCATCCTCTATCTATAAAAAAAATAGCAAAAGCGAAACACCTTTCCGAGTATTCTGGCGATCTGCTTGTCCCTTACTCCTTTTGAATTATAGAGATCTAGGCCCTGCATAACCAGAAGCATCCAAAAAAGCTATGAATAAGAAGCATTTGATGGAATGTCACTCATTTTGAGCATATAATTAAATCCAAAATTTAATCGAGCTGACAGAATTGAGCACTGTACAATTTTAAACAAGTAACTAATGTGAGAATGAAAATAAATAAAATAGATTACAAAATTAGGGATAAGTAAAACGTTCAAAGTACTAACGGTCAAATAAGGAAAAACATAGAAAAAGGGTATTATAATATTAAACTATCAATAATTGTATACAGCAATGCCGAGCCCCCATGTTTGAATTTAGAATGGGATTTACAGCCTTTGGAAAGTTCAAGAATTGAATATGTGGTGAGGATTACATGTGTTAGAAAGCCCAAAATAGTCTAGAATTGGGGCTTACAACCAAGTGAAGGCTCGGGAATAGTGGGTCCTATGACCTCAATCATTTAGATTAGGTGGTTCAATATTTTGTTTGACTTGAGAAGAGGCTTATATCATTTGAAAGGCCAGAGGATGGCAGTCCTTACAGTAGTAATTACTTAGATGAGGTAGTCTGCTATATATGTTTGAACTTTTAAATTTTTGTTGAGATTAGATCAAGTGGCTAAGTATTGTTCAGCTGTGATCAATTGAAACATTTAGCTAGAATTAATTGATTTAGTAGAAATCAGTTGATATAACTTGGCCCAACTAGACTAGGACCCTATAGACTATCTAGGAACTGTATCGTTAAATATTGGGTGATTTGATTGGAATTTTTTGATCAAATAAATTTTCAACTCAGAAAAGTACGATCTTGTGATACTGGAATGAAGCAAATCTTTGGGCATAGATTCAGATCTTCCAATTTATATTATTTAAGCCTTTTGAGGTTAAGCACATTTGACTTAATGTATGTCTTAGATCAAGAATAAGTTGGGTTGCCTAGGGAGAACAAGATCAATTAAGGTTTAGATCTGTTTAGTATAGACTAAACTAGAATCAATTAGATCAACTAAGTGTTTAGACATTTAACTTAGGTTAACTCAGCTCAGAATCAACTGTGACCACATGATTGACTAGGAGCCATGTTATTTAACCAAGACTAATTCAGCTAAAATAGTTATATCTAATAGATTTCTAGCCTTTTTCTTAGTTTATTAGATTGTTATTGATTTCCATTTTACTATTTTTAATTTGTAGATATTTCACTTGCACACTAATTATTATTTTATAATAATTATCCATTTCTTGTTTTTGTGTAGGTTACAATTTGCAAGTTGAGGGCAAAAGCTTTGTGAGTTTGATGATCAAAACTTGTGCTTCAGGAGTAAGTGCATGAATACTTGGAGCTTTTAGATTGGTGGCATGGGAGCAACGGGTACGATCAGTACAATATCTCCAGGAGGCTCGTGTAGTTGAAGACATGTAAGCTCAGAGATCAGCGATGAGAGCATTAAGACCAGTACTTGCACGCAAAGTGATGTGAGCTTTAAGAGGAGCATCTGTACTCATGAGTTTTTAGTTTGGGAGCACATAACTAGTACTCAGAGTGCTGTGAACTTTAGAGAACTTTGAGAGATGTAATAATGTTGTAAATAATCTGAAGTATTCTCCATCTCTCTCCCTCTTTTCTCTTTTTATAGGGACGTGCATTTTAGTTTACTCAATATTTGTTTGATACTAATAAAACACAAGTCCTAATAAAGCACAATTGAACTCAAATATAATGTCCAAGCTTCAAATCTAACGTTTGTGCTCAAACATAAGCTTTAAGTCTAAATTCAAACAAAACGTGTTTTGGCTCATGACACGACCATATTATACATTATTACGTCCATATGTTCCACTTCATGGTTTCAATATAATTAACTGAACTTAGTAATTAATAAAATTAATTAATAGATTATTTAATTTAATCCATTGTTAGCTTGTATAATTAATTAATCAATTAATTTGTATACTTAGTTTATTATTTTCCAAAATTTTATTTTATTCAATTAATTATTAAATAAAATTTTCACAATTTTCGGCAACAGAAATGCGTGTTTTAGGATTTATTAAAATATTTGACACAATTTAAATAACATAACATCGCTCAAAATTGGATAAAAAATCACTCCCTAGTTCTGGGTCAAAGATTAAAAGAGAGTTTAATTTTATTGACCATCTCAAAGAGCATTCATCTGTGTCTCAGTCAAAGCTTCCACTTGGGCTTTGAAGATCTTAATTACTCTGTTGTAGGAATGAAATGGCCAAGTATTTATAGGCAAAAAGGCTAAGGATGACTTCTTAAATGGTTCAAAGGAGCAGTTATCGATGACAAGACTGATTTAGGGGCATGAAAGATTTCGCTCTTCGGATTGTTGATTGTAAGGATCAAATCACTCCTCTGCATAAATGCCGCAAGAATTGGATGGGGCTGTGTGTCTGATAATGTTGAGATCGTGGATGATCCTTGCACACGATTAAAGAGAGGAGGGTTATAGACAACTCACAGAGGTAACACACACGGGTCATGGGAAATGTAGGTCATGAGCGACTTAGAATCGGTGGATTGTGGATGGCGTGTCCTATAATAAGGATTGGGCTCGTGGAGAGCTCGAAGCAGGGCATTGCAAGCAGAGGCTACATGCTCTTAGGGCACGTGAGAGGTTGCGCATAGAGAGATAAATGAAACTCAGTGCAAGCCTTCGTCCTTCTTTTTTCCTCCTTTTTGTTTTTTAGACGTAAACAAAGGCTTCATTATCAACTAGTGCAAGGAGTGCTTCCCTCTTTGCTACAATATCTACGAATATACTTTCTATTAATCTAGAGTTGTCAACTAGTTAAGGCGCATTAATCTAGATATGCCTACTAAATGCGCTAACCATATTTTAGCCTCGTTCATTCACTCTTACCTAGGTGGGTTCCTATGGCCCAAGTTATCCTTTCTCTTATGGGTGCCCCCACATTAAGGTGGTCGAAGACTAACTTCAATGGCTCTTTTAGTTCCATGAGGCAATAACAATTGGAGGCATTGTTGTATGTAATGATTGTGAAGAGCTTAATGTTGTTCATGGTACAAAGATGGAGACCTCTCCATTGAACCAAAATTAAAGAAACACAACTTATTAATGGTATAATTGCCCCATGGATGCTTGGCTGGATGATCTTATTATCAAGGATGATAGCTATGATCTCTAAGTTGAAGAATACCAAGGACACTTGTTGCGAGAAGCACGTAGCTTTTTTTGTTAACTCCTCTTTTTTGTTTTTACAAAACATTTTGATTGCTTATTACAATAAAAATTGTCATCACAATGCAAATTTTTGTGCGAAATTAGGCCACGATAGAGATTTTACTTTTTCTTGGGATATAGCTTTCGATGATTTATTGGGTATCCTTCAAGATGGAAGTTTGCACCTAGATTTTTCTCTTATTGATTATTTTGATATATGAAGCTTTATGTAACATCTAGTATATACTATCATGAAATTGTTCATTATAGTTTGTCTCAAACCATACCAAGTTGGGTGACATGGTTTCATTTTTAGATGATAACTTCCTAGAAGGTAACTATCCTAAAATCACATACAGTAAGCACGCTTAATTTTGGAGTTATAAGAAATTCCATCACTTATCTCAAACTTCTCCTTAGCATTTTTACTATTTTTACTTGTATAATTTTAAGTATATTCCTCCCCTTTCAGCATAGATTCAATTCATTATTGCCACCCTTCTCTCCTAAGAAATTTCTATAAAATGCGCCTTATCTGAGCCATCACGCCCCAACAATCATTCCTAGCATTTTAATTCAGGTCTTAATAGACCCATCAACTTCAGCTTAGTTTGTCCCTAAACCATACCGTGCTAAAGGAGGTGCTGCTTTGATGTCAATAATACCATCTTAGGCTATGATATGCAAAGTATTGTTCACTCTAGCCTGACCCATCTCATACTAGACTGGGCTCACAATTTTGTCCTTTGATGATAGCTTTAAAAACCACCCATTCTAGCCGTATTTCATAGTGAACATGCTAAACTTTGGAAATTCTTATAAAAATTCTATCAACTATCTCAATAGATATCTTGATTAATATTTCATAATTCATTCATGCCACCCTTCTTTCCTATAAACATGCTACAAACTGCACCTTGTCCAAACTGCACCTTGTCCGAACCATATGCCTCAACAATCACTCTAGTGATCACTCCCAATCTTCTTAAAATTTGAGTCGTCATAGGCACACTATCTTTCAAACTTGGTTCGTCTCCGAGCCACCATACTAGAAGAGGTTCAGTTTTTAACAAATTGTAATATCCCATGCTATACTAGCAAGGTGTTATCCGCTTTAGCTCAATTCATCCATACCGTGTCACACCTCGCAATCACCCATCTCATATGTACTCCACAACAAACATGCTTTGGAGTTCTTAAAGAAACTCTAACAATTATCTCAAAAGGGGGATTGATATTTAAGAACTCATTTAACTATACATAATGGGTTTCATAACCTCCCTCAGTTAAGACTAATGTTCTCATCAATTTTCACACACATCCAATAATCATCTATCAAGCAGATAAAACTCAAAAAGTGATCCTTGCAAGTTTGTTAGAACTTTAGTTTGATCATGTCTCCAATAACTAAAACCTTAAAAATAACAAGTTTGTTTGAACTTTTGCTGCTGATAAATCTCACTCAAATCAAAGGACTTATGACGGCCTACCCAATTCTTAGACTACCTGATTTCTCCAAAGTATTTTAGGTTGTTTGTGATATTTAAGGATAGGAGTAGGAGTCTTTTCACAAGATGGCCACCCTGTTGCCTACTTTAGTGAGAAATTAAATGATGCTAAACAACGGTACTCCACATACGATCGAGAATTCTATGTCATTATCCAACCCCTCAAACCCTGGTGACACTGCCTCTTACACCAAGAATTCATTCTCCACATAGACAATCATGCCTTGAAATACATTAACACCCAAAAGAAACTCAACCACCGTCACGTCAAATGGATTGAATACCTTCAAGACTTTTGTTCTGAAACATAAACTGGCATTGAGAACAAACCCATGGATGCACTTTCTCGAGTCAGGTTAGTTGTCACGTCTCTGACCTCTCAAATCCTGAGATTCAATAGACGTAAGGATGATTACTCCACATGTCCTGACTTCCATCTCATCTACACTGAATCTCAAGATCAAATCCTTCTTACCCATTCGTCATATCACTTAGTCGAAGGATGTCTGTTTCGAAGACCATTGTTGTGTATTCTTCGCACCTCGCTTAGAATATTTTTTATTCAAGAATTAAATTCAGGAGGGATTGCTGAACACTTAAGATGTGATAAAACAATTCATTTAGTAGAGAGTGAATTTTTTTGGCCCTCCTTGAAAAGAGATGTAGAAAAATTTGTAACCAAATGCCACACCTATTGAACTTCAAAAATGACAACAAAACACAGGAAATACACTGCCCTACCCATTCCTTATCGACATTGGGAAGATATTTCAATGGATTTCACCTTAGGACTTCCCCAAACCAGTAGGCAACATGACAGTATCTTTGTTATAGTTGATCGATTCTCGAAGATGGCCCATTTTATTCTGTGTTCCAAAACAATGATGCATCACACATAGCCAAATTATTCTTTAGGGAAATTGTTAAACTTCATGGGTTGCCCAACACCATAGTGTTTGATAGAGATGTCAAGTTTGTATCATATTTTTGAAAAACTATTTGGAAACTCCTAGGAACTCAACTAAAATTCTCATCCGCCTTTCACCCCAGACTGACAGACAAACTGAGATTGTCAATAAGAGCTTATGAAATCTTTTAAGATTGTGAAAACTTAGGGAATTGGGATTTACACCTTCCAACAGCTGAATTCACATACAATAACATCATCTTCCGAACCACTAATCGCACTCCTTTTGAGATAGTCTATTGTTATAATATGAGAAACCTGTTGATTTGATTAATCTTCGTCAACATGCCTCTTCTGATGCGACATTCACTTTTGCGCAAGATTTCCACAAACTACATAATGAATGTCTCAAATTGAATAATCAAATAATAAATGCTCTTCCAAAATTAATGAAACAAGAACTAATAGGGAATTAATAGAAGGAGAATATGTTTTAGCTCGCATTCGCCAAGAGAGGTATTCTACAACCAAATTCAAGAAATTACATGTAAGAGCGGCCGAACTTTTTAAGGTCTTAGGAAACTTGGACCAAACACTTACCTTCCAATATGTATGTTAGTCCTATTTTAATATTGATGACCTAATTCTATATACAACTGAGCAATGTCCAGGGAATACAAGAACTAACCCAAGTGCAAGGAGATTTGGAAAACCATCAATCTTTAAGATTGAGTCTATTATCACAAATAGAGTTAGGACGGGAACATTTGGAGAAATCCGATTCTTGATCAGATGGAAAGATAAGCCACCCACTGAAGATACTTGGTTCGCTAGAGAAAATACAAAAGTTGGATCTTGAATTGCTATATTACTTGAACTTAAAGTGTTCTCTTAGAGGGGAGAAGTTGATGTAGGACAAAAAAGATTCACACTTGATAGAATTATTACAAGAGCCTTCAAGAAGAAAAATGTTCCATTTTAAAGTCATTTTCAATTTTTTTATTGTATTTTTTATTAAATCTGAATTTAAGATTTTATTAGCTTTATTTTGAGTTTTATTTGAGTTGTAAAAGTGAGGCAATTCATTTAGATAAGAGAGTTATATATTTCCTTTTGAAAGAGAAACTAGTTTGGTAAGATAATATTTTCTTTTCTTTTGTATTTTCTTTTTGAGGGATTGGCTTTTTGGTAAGAGAATATTTTTCTTTTCTTATGTAAATTTTTTTTGAAGGATATGCTATGTTTGCTAAGAAAGTATTTCTTTTCTTAACATTTTTTGCTTCCATATAAATAGGGACCTAAACCCTCTTGTAAAAGGTATTGTGAACCTTCAAGTTCTTTGTGTTTTAAGTTCTTGATTTCCTTGGGGCCTCGGGGTGTGGACAATCCTGGGTGCCAAATATGTCAACCGGAGGCGTGTGTGATGTGTGCAACCCGCACAATTTTTTCTCATTTTGCTTCTGCTCATGTGCTCCGTCATCGTTTTCTTGCCACAACAAAAAGCTTGATGACGCCGCCTTCACCTAGTCATAAGATAGGTGTTGGGTAATGGATGCGGGTGATGTTTCTATCTTATTTCTAAGGACCGAAATTCTATTTTTGGGATTCTAAGCTCCATAAATTTAGGACCTTCAGATCTTGTTTCTATTCTGATCTCTAGTGTAAGAGTGGACCTATGACCCTTGAGTTGATAGTGACCTACATTCGAACAGAAGATCGGGATTTGAAAATTTCTGACATGAGATGCTTGATTCCCTATAGACCACAGTGATACCCAACTGCAATGGCGATTAACTCCTTGTGATTAGAATAATCTTTATTTCGGCCCCTAATTATATACTCATTACTTATATCCTAAGCAATCTAAAGTGCCAAAGCATCTTATTTTGGTTTCTACCCCAGCTTCTACTTCTAACTATATAGGGCATTGTTCCAATTACTGTTCAGATATCTAGCTAACTAGTTTTCTGACTTCTGCCCACTCTGCTCTGCTTCTATTTTGTTAGATTTTTACTCCTAGATTTTTACTTCCAGCTTTCGATTTTGGTTCAGTTAATTGTTACTAGAACTACTACTAGTACTTACAACATTTACAACTAAGTTATATTACTCTCTGCAGCAATATTTTCTACACTATTTTTTACCTGCATTTTAGTGCAGCATAGATGTTAGTTCCCCTCATTGAGTTAGGCGTGTTGAGACCTACTAATCTTTTACTTACCCACATTTGTGAGATGCTGCAAGTTTAGTTACAAATAATGTTGCAAGGCAAAGAAAGAGCCCATCTGAGTAGTACTGAGTGTGTATGCATAAGCTAAGTGTCGGAGTGTGGCATGTTATTTTGTCTTCTTTTGTGCTTTTTTTATAAGACGAGTGAACGGGCAATTCTATTGAGGGTTTTGTTTGATGTAAAGAAAAGATTATTGATTTCAAAAGCTTGAGGGATATAGCATGAAAAAATAGTCAGCAAGAAAAACCAAATAACAATAAAACTTGAAAATGATGACAATGTCCTATGAATGCAAGACACAAACAAGTAATTCATTTTGTAATTATCAAAATCAAAGATATTATATATAGCAAAATTTAGGTAAGGCAAGGTGATTGCAATGTTTGTGGAGACTCGAGTGCAGCCCAAAGTGGTGCGACCGGGTTAGGTGCACCTGACTACAGCTTGAAGGGTGTCAAAGTGAACAAGAACCGGAATGGTGAAATCTCAAGTGCAGCGGAACAATCTTGAATTGAACCATGGATCAATTACAGTGCTTAGAGTGACTTCAGGTTAGCCACGAATCAACCGGGTGCGAGCTAGACGTGATTCAAATCAAGTAAGCCTGAAGGATGCTGAAGGAACTGGACTGGGATAATTCTTGCAACAAAAGCTTGAGTGCACCTAAGCGCTGAGGAATTTGCTTCTGAACTTGGTCAGAAAAAAGCTCGGGCGCTCAAGCACGCCCAAGAACTGATGAAGTTCCTAAAGTCAGCATAACTCGAAATCTTGGGCACTTAAGCGTGATAAAACACTGGAGGGCTTGGCGCTTACGCACCCCCAAGCACTAGAGGCATTGAACTTATCTGGAAGAGACAAAACTTGGGAGCTTAGGTGCGCCTAGGCGTCAACATCTCTTTAGACAACGAGGTCAAAGACATAAATCTACACGCTTAGGCACCAACAAATCGATTAACCAAAATGCCAAGACAATTTCCTGAGCGTTTATAACCGCCTTAGAGCACAGTGTATTTTTTTGTCAGCCAAAAGCTAGACGCTTGGGCATGCCTAGGCGCCAGCACCCTAGAATCAATTTGGCATGAAATTGGACCATGGGTTGTCCAAAAGAGGCATGTTTGACACATGGCAAGCATCCAAGGACTCCTTGGGTCAGATGGAGGGTTTGGAGGCTGTTTGGAGGTCTATAAATACTTAACATGTTAGAGTTTATGGGAGAGTGTTGGTGTGCTGTGATGGCTGAGTACTTGTGTCTGGAGGCTATATGGTGGCTATGTTGTGAGGAAAAAGTTGAAATTGTTGGAGGGATGAGAAAAGTTGTGAGCTCCTGATGAGAGTGAGATAGGTCTTGTGTAATCTTTTTATTGATTATAGTGGACCTTCATGATGTGACTTCGTGATTTTTACTCTATTCTTGGGGTTTTCATGTAAATCCTTGTGTATGCTATGTATGCCCTATTTTCTCATTATTTTTGTTGTATGTCTTGCTTGTGCTCTCAAATGTGGCAAAGCTGGAGGATCCCTCAAAGTTTCTACGACTACATTGTCTGTGTTTGACACGGTGAATCGTTGTGGGGAGTGCTCATATCCCTAATAGTGTAGCTATATAAAAATGCTTGGGCAAAATAGTTGTATATGATCACTGAACATAAAAATAATAAAATATACCTTTAGAAAACATTATGAAAGTGATGATGACAACTTAAACATACAAATAACAATAAATAAAGCATTACAATGAAATAAATCACAAAGCTCAAACACGGAAAAAAAAAAAAAAAAAAAAAAAAAAAGCACATACACAAAAAAGTGAGCACAAAAATAAGCACCAAAGTTTATATGGAGAACAAGAAAAACATAGATCACCATGAGAGTCAAAGATGCAAAAGAACAATTATATACTCCTGAACTAAAAAGTAAACATTTTATGTTTAAATATTTGAATATCTTATAGCTATACAAGATGTTAGCATACAAATTTTTTCAAGATTATTGCCCCTTAAATTCCTCAGTGATTAATGTGAAGCGCATACATATCAAGTCAAAGGGCTAGACCACATTTGAAACACAATTTCAACAATACATAAATTTATAAAGATATGTGATCGCGTGCATCAAATCTTCAATATATAGTAGATTTATGGTTCATTGCCATGAAGTTAATGCTTTCCTTGTTTTGACTCATGTCAATTTGAAAGATAACATGCTTTGAAACTAAGTTTGAATGAGGCACAAATTTTAGAATCCCTATTTAAAAATTGTGACTTGTGCAATGTAGAACACAAATTATCAATCATTAGCATATGGAAAATACTAGAATAAATTTAGTCAAAATCAACAGCCTTAAGAACAGCAATGCAAAGTCTTAGTCCTACTAAGTGCATTTAAATGAATTATTTGTCTTCACTATACTTTATTAAATACCAATCCATCCCTAAACTCATGTATGTGAAATCATGCCTATAAGTTTTTTTATATCTTTTTTGGGCTATCTTGATCCTCTTTTAACATAGGAAAAAATCAGTAACTCAACTCTTCAAAATAGAGCATCTTAAAGTTTTACACTTAACAGCATGCCCAAGCAACCTAAGGCAACCATATCTAAGCTGCTCCTCAAATGAAACTACTACAACCTTGGAACATGTACTCATTCTCACCATACCCATTCATTCACCTTAGCATCCTTATATTCACAATACTAATTTTATCAATATTCTTTTGCTTTATGGCCAACATCCTACCCCATATAACAACATTAAACTTACAATAATTCAATAAAACTTGCCTTTAAGTTTAAATAAAATATGATTACATAATACCACAGAAGCATTCCTTCATTTTATCCAACCTAAATGGATTTTGTTAAACATGCTGCCCACCAGATTACCATTATGAAATATGAAAAGACCACTATTCTTGATAAACAGATCTATAATTTTCTTAGTATTGCTATTATGACTCTCTTTAAACTAAACTTGCATTTTATATATTTCTTCAGGATTTATTAAAAAAAAGCTTCAAAATTATTAGGTAACTCTCCATAGCTCACGTCTCTAGCAAAACAAAAAATAATATCCAGCTGTAAATTGCATGTAGGAAGCGCCTCCTTTTGATTGTGTTTAAGAAAACATTCATAATTACTGCACAAAGATATGAACTTAGAGTTAATCCTTGATATAGTCTAGTTGAAACAATAAAATAATTTAAGAAATGATCTTATATTCGAATATTTATAACTACTCAATTTACAATCATGACCATAATAATCCCACTATAAACAGCATAAATCAAGTTTTTTTCTAATGCTCTTCAAAAAATTCTTATGTTGCTTTATTTAACATATAACTTTTCTAAGTAAAGAAAAAATAGAAATCCTCTCTACATGAATCCCTTCAAACTTTTAGAAAATGTAAGACTTCTATAAATAACCTACATAGTATACAAACAAATTTGATTACACAAAATTTGAATGTTTCTTCATAATCTATGTTCAATAATGCACCAATATTTTAAAATATGGCTAATTAACTTAATTCCACTATAAAAATCTATTCAAAATGGAGTCCTATAATGGAGAGGAAGAAATGAAGAAGAAACCTATTCAAAATGCCATTTGTTAGAGGATACAAATCAAAAGGCCATTTATTTCAATCAAACTCATCCAAATCACATGATATCATGCAAGATTATTACAAGAGCCTATATAAAAGTGAAAAAAAAAAATAAGCATCTTACTAGTAGATAATCCCAAGTTATAAGAAAAAAATGAAAGCAAAATAAGCATAATACTAATAGAGAAGCCCAATTTTATAAGAGAAAGTGATAAAAAAAACAAACAAAAATCTAAACAAGTACCAAAATAAGCCAAATTTGCAATTGACTCCAAATGCAATCAATCCTATAGTATTCAGGTATCTGTTCTTAGTCCTGGAGACTTCTGCTACAATACATATATTCCATTTTAAATGTCATTTAGATTTCAAAACTAAACAAAAAATTGTTTTCCATTTTTTATAGAATTTGGCGTCATACAAGAAGCAAAAGCAATGAAAGTTCATCTCAAGTGTTAAGAATTGCATTATAAACATTTGCATACACAATGTAATAATTTTCATGTGTTAAAAGTGACATAAATCCCCTTCAAAAAGTGATTTCTTTATCATAATAGAAACAGTGAAATTTTGATCCATATTCCATCAATTCCCTCTAATTAATACAACATTGTTTTTAGGAGAAGGTCGTATTTCAAAAGTTATTAATGAAAGCATATAGCTGCCAATATTTTTGGGAGAAGAGACACAGAAGCCAGTATAGCCAATAGCAACAAAGAAAATAAGAAAAGATTAGAAAATGAGAGTAAAGTGTAGGAAATAATTGCATTTTAACATCTTATGCAAAGGAAGCGTTCTTTCCCATAAGAGCTAATTGAAACTAGTTAAGTTGGGAAGATATAAAGAAAGATAAAAAATTCATAGAACTACAAAATTTGCCCTATGATTTTGAAACAATTGAATTTTTTTAACTTCCACATGTGATACATTGAATGATCTTAACTTACAAAAATCTTTTATAGTTAGATTATACACCGTCATTCATTAGCTAGGTTATTACTAAACAATCCTAATGCAGTGAAGACTCTGGGGAATTAATTAAAATAATAGTAAAGAAGGTATTAGTCCATGCTCCTTCATGTGCTAAAGGTAGTTGCATCAATTCGTTTACTTCTACATTCAATACTACATGATTTAATTAATATCACAGTTTGGCTACTTCATGAACCCTTATGAAGGAAATGTTTCCTAATTAGGATTTTACTAGAAAAGCCAACATCTCTGTTCATTTTAAGCCTCTTTGCACTTTTTGGTTAAAAGCTTTTGCAAGTAGTTCTTGAAGATGTAATATTTTGAATTTCACAAGCTTCTAGATCTCCTAATAAACCTTTGTCAAGTAACTTGATTAAGTATTTCACCCTGACAGTTTCCCATTTATTGATGAAAATAGCATTGGCATAAACCCAAAACCAAAATAACAAAAAGTTAATCCTAGTGCTAGCAACTCTCGGTTTTGTTCAAAGTTCAACATTTGCATAAGAAAATAAATTTGAAATCATTATATAATAGTAATAAATTAAATAATTATCTTGATTATATAATAGTAATAAATTAAATATAAGATAAAAAAATGATTTGATTACAATTATATTATGTTTAATATTGTGCTATTTACATATTACAAATTAAAAGTTAATTGCTAACCGTTAATCAAAATAACATAATCTAGTAAATGTTAATGCTATTATTTAAGGAATATTAAAGAACATAGATACAATAATAATAATTAATAATTATATTCATTAATTAATAACAATGACTTAATCAAATTAATTAAATAATCCTATTAAACAAATATTTAATTTTTATGTTAATTAATATGCTATTATTGATTTTCCAACTCATGTAATAGATGATTTAATTGAACCCTAAAAATTTTATATCAAAAAGTACTTCGCCAATACTCAAAACAAAAAATAAAAACAAAACAAATGAAGTAATAGCACTAACATAAAATAAGAAAATTATGCAAAGGAAAGTAAAGGGAATAAGAAACAATAGCATTTAAATCATCATAATAAAATTTAATTAGATACGGGAAAGGAAAGTTAACAAATTATTATTAAACTAATCATGAATTTAGTCAATTATTATATATTAATAATTAATGAACAGTACTACTTAATTTTAACTATTAATAGCATAAGATATTAATCAATTATTAATAAATTAATCAGATAATTATAATAATTATTTAGTAAAAAATGATTCTATTTAACTAATTTAATATAGTATTTGAAGTAAATAATAATTATTAATAAACAGTTAATGAATAAAAAATTTAGCCAATCATGCCAATTATGGTTATTATTAACAAAGAATTAGTTATAGAATTTTACATCCTAATTAAAAATAGCTACTAGTTTATTCATTAGTTTAACAATTTAAATATCTAGATTTTTAGAACATAATAACATTATTATTTACTGACTGATTAAAAATAAAAAAATTATCAAGATGATACATTGACTTTCAAAATATTTTAAAATTGTACTTAACTCAAATGATTTATTGGTTTCTTAACTTTTGTTCAAGTGCTTTTTTTGGTCCATACTGTTAATAACCCCATAACATCCGCTTCCATTCCAAATCCCCTAAAACTTTATTTTACACTAAAAATGCAACAAATCAAACACTTATTCTTTTCATAATAAATATAAAATCTTTTAAACACAAAATGTGACCAACCAACCACTAACACATAAATGAAACAGTGAATTAATGTTTAGGATGTGGAATGTATAATATAATCCTGACATGCCTCCTCATCACTGCTTTCCAATTGTGTAGTTTTCTAGCATTGCATCTTTCAATGTATCACTCCTAAATGTAATAAATAAGATAATTATTCACAAATCAGACAGATTTTAGAATAATATGCTTGCCTTATATTCAATTTGAACAATTTGTATGTTATCTCAATCGGAAGGGGTATATTATACTCACTCTTAGGGCAGGATTAGCATCTGGATGAAACACTGAGAGTGTGCTCATTGCACTAACAAGAAGACCCATTGGGTGTGCATCATGAGGCATTCCTTGTATAATATCCTGTCATAAAAAAGATAAAGATTATAGTTAATGAAATTAAGGAATAATATACATAGTATACTGTTTCAAGGCTGAATTATGGCTCATTAATAAAGAAAAAAAATTTCAAAACATGAATTAGGTCAGTTATTGGAATGTTTAAAAAAAAGGAGCACAAACCAAAAGGCCTTGAGGGACAGCAGAATGCTGAGAAATAGTAAACTCCCAGTCTGCCAGCTGGCTCTTAGAAGGCAAATTTCCATACACTGAAAATAAATTGCATAAGAATAGGATAAGCCACAATCCCTTCAATCTAACCCTATGTTGCATTAACAAATACTACTTACTTAAAAGAAAGGCAACTTCAAGGAATGTGCTATTTTCAGCTAATTCCTCAATGGGGTAACCTCTGTATCGAAGAATGCCCTCATCCCCATCAATATAGCAGACCGATGATCGCACTGGAGCAGTATTAAGATATCCGGGATCATAGAATTTAATCCCCTTGTCATCTTCTCCAGTTGTGATCTAAGCAATTATGAAGAAAACATAGAAATATAATACTCCTCAGGTAAAATAGTAGCATACAACAACATAATGATGAGAATAAAAGGACACACTCTGCAACAATGATGCTGGCTGGTAATCCAATGCTAACAACTTTACAGTCATCTTAGTAAAACTATGAAATAGAATAGATTATGTCTTGAACAAGTAGAATATCTCTATCGCACAGGATTAAAGGATGATGAGAATCACCATGCCATTGTAAGAACACTTTAACAAACTTTTCTATCTTGGTTCACACCGATTTATTGAAACTATTAAGCTAAATTTGTTAGAAAAGCAATAAAAAAACTGAACCCTTACGAGTGAGAAGAGAACTGCTCTTTTATCTACCCTCTCAAATGAAAGATCGTTTCTTTTCTTTCTAAAGTATAGAGAAGAGTTTCTTACTGGTTTTTTGGCTGAACTAAGGATCTTTTATTTGACTACTTATTTATATAAGGTTACCTAATGAGAAAAAGAGTGGAAAAAAAGGAAAGCGAGCTTCTTCTCTTGAATAAGTAAAGAAAATTAGATCCAGATTTTTTATGCGCAAGCATTAACCAAGAACGAACACAAAAAAGAGCAAAAACATAAATAACAAAAACAACAAAAAAATTAAACACCGCAACTAAGATGATTTATGCAGTTTAGAGTAACAATACACAACTCAAAAAAGAAAAAGGAACGTCAAATCCCTTAGGCACTAAAAATAGAAAAATTTTGGGAGAGACAATAAAATGACAGATTAAATTAAAGACCAGCGGCACCTTTGTACCTCTCAATTGATTTGGCTCAAAATTTCTACTACAATGGCAATTTCAACGAGATGGCTCTCCCTCACCAAAATGAGATTCCTCATTTACTTAGTTCCTCGTCATTAACAAACTATCACTTCTTTAAACTTTAATAAGCTTGCTTAAGCGCCCAAGTTCAATTTTAAAATGAAATACTTTATGGATGCTAGCATATTTAGTACAAAACTGCTACATCGGATAAATAAGGTTAGGTTGGGTTCAAATCACGCCTGAAAAACGTAACCTGAATATAGTCAACCTAAAACTGATAAAGATCATTAAAAGGGTGGAAACTCTCTAGCCAAATTCAACATAACTAAACTCGATCCTGACCCAACAAAACATGAAAAATACAAAGTAAACGGTCTATTCCAAAACACACGATTACTAGACTTGTACCCAACACAAAAAAAATTTGTGTGTATATATAAATATAAATTAAACATCTACTGGATTTTTTATTAAAAATAAGAGTAACAAATATAATAGGTGGCCTCCAACAAAAAAAAACATAAAATTAAAATAGGAAAAAAGAAAGAAATGAAGAATGATCACCAAATCACCAGAGAAAATCTCACCGAGGAGATTTCAGTACAAGAGTCAAATTGTAAACATAGCTATATATGCAAAATCACGCGATCTTTATCACCTTTAAAAGTTTTCAACGGCCTTTCTTTTTTCTGAAGTAATATTTGAATGTTGATTCTGTCTTGGACTTCGTTTTTTTTTCTTTTTTCTTTAATATGATATCCTCAATTTCAATGCAATCATAATCCGACGATAAAGAATTTCTCTCCTCTTCTGAGCTAGACACTCCCTAATCTGCCCCACTTTAGATGGAGTGGCTTCCTCAGCGAAAGGATTGAGGTTCGAATTCACTTATTCAAGGAGGCTTGCTCCCTCAAAACACATGTTATGTCAATAACCATAATTTGAAGCATATCTGTTGGTACCTTCATCAATTTCTAAACCTTATCATCATCCCACGAATGGGATTCCACAATCTCATGAGAGGCACTTACCTATTCGGCTTGCATATTCAAGTTATCTTGATTTGCATTGAGTTTGAATTTGAGATGATTCGAAGAAAAGTGATTATCCACTAACATTATCTCATCTTCCCAAGCAATAATGCAAAGGGTAAAGTGGATTCATCCCCTATGCCAAGATCAAAGACAAGGATGTTTAATTATCATCCATCTCCTTCCTTTTCCCGAATGCTGTAAGTATTATTCTCCACCCCGAATAGAACTCTACCGACAGCATAGCAGCACCGACCCTCATAGCTCAAGGGTACGAAATCCTCCAACATCGGAGGAACATCATGATCTTTAGTCGTCCGAATGAATCCGCAGCTCCAATCACATTACCAATAACAATATTAGTATCAATAAGACTTTCCAAACTGACTCTCTCCATAATCAAATCTTCCACCATGACATTAGCAACTGCAACAATGCCTTCCATAATCACGGCAAAATTCAAATCAAGCTCCACCATCGGCTATGATGTTTCTTCAACAAAAGCAGCATTACCGTCATCCACAATGGCTGCAGCACCAGCATTCACCGTATCGCATATACTATTGAAGACAGTCGATCCATCCCCTGCGTCCTCATTCGCACGACATTCCTCGCAATGTAAGGAGACTCCAAGGCCGACGATGGAAGGAAAGAGGCGACAACAACATCAGCTGCATGTGCAGAATTTCGCCCAGGACCTCCGTCGGCCTAATTGCAATAGAAATTTCTTTCCTATTGGGTACATACACAAGCTGATTTTTTGGGTTTAGAGGCAACATACTCCACCGGTAAAGGTTTATCTTTAAATTGAGGAAGGATCTTGAAACAATGCGTGATTCATGCCCAATAACGTGGCAGTGATTGCAATATAAAGGCATGTTTTCAAAGATGCACTCTTGAAGATATTCATCCTCTTCATCTCCAATTCATATTTTAATTTCAAACATCTCAGAAAGGTGTAGTTCAACCAGAAAATGTGCCACTGAAGAACAAAGAAGATTGACAGTTGCATAATTCAATTTTAGTGGCTTTCCAAAGTAAGAACCCAAGGAAAACAGTATTGAATGCATAATTAAGTGAACCTTAATCAACAAAAAAGTTAATCCACACAGGAACAACAGGAGGCTCACCTCTCATGTCGAAGGATGTGGTCCATTTCAACACTTTCATAAGGCAATTTTCAATGAAATTAGAGCTTTTAGCAAACATTATAATATAGTTTAACTCGTTGATAACTTGATTAAGATGACGGTAATCTATTAAGCCATCTATGGAGAAATGAACGAATGACGATCATCGGAGATTTCCCATATTGAAATTTTCAGACTAGGGCAAACTCAAATGGTTTAGCAAGCCTTTGCACTTTATCTTTAGAAAGAAAAAGAGCTGGTTTACCTTGAAAAAAAGTAATAGGTTTTATCCCAACCAGCTCTTGCGGCAATGAGGAGTACATGAGAGCCTCGAGGAAGGACTTAGGCGCTGATGATCCACCATTTCGCTTGAGGTGCAGGCTGGAGAAGTTATGCACAACCCCATGCACCATCCTCTCGACATGAGCCGATGAAAGGTTCATGCAACGGAACCCAATAGGCAGTGTTACAACGAGTTCGGTCTGCCCTAAAGACGCTGCCCAGGGTCTGTCCTAAAGCGCGTCCCAGCCCCTCCGACCAAAAAACTAGGGTTCCATGATTCCGCAAGCAACACGAGCACAAGCACCGATATGAAACCGAATAAATTAAGTTGATCTTTGAGTTAACCCACAAACTCCATCATTACCAAGTCCTATGTCCTAGATGAGAGACGAGGGTTACATTGGATAGTTAACAATAACAATAAAAATAACATCAAGCCTTAATCCTACTATGTGGGATTAGCTATATAAATTCTTTATTTCCATAATGCATAATCAAACAGAATCCCCTCACTAAGTTCCACAAAGAGAAGATCATTCCTAATGGTTTCTTCCCAAATCTTTTTGGTCAAGAAGTAGTTAACAACCGGCATAAAATTTTATTAAATTCTCTTATGACAAATCCTTTAAGAAATTGTGCAAGAGGTAGAGCATTCCCTGGAGCAATGTAATGCATTGCCTAAATGTAGCGAAAAATATGCAAAGGTCACTACAAATGAGCCCGGGAGTACTGTCAAATAAGCGAAGATTCCCGCATTATGGATGAATGCAAGTAAAGAAGCTAGCCCATGATACTAAATTAAGAATAAGTAATTAGAATGTTATCACTCTCATTGCAAGTTTATTTAGCTGGTAAATATTATGATTAATAGGAGGATAAATATTTTGTATCTTCAAAAAACAAAGTGGGAGAGAGCAAAAAAAATTGAGCTTTAAGCTTTAAACTCTACTATTCAGGTAAGAATAGTTATAAGAATGATGTAGGCATTCTTTAGGATATTTTTAATAAACAATGTAGTAAGAAGTTAAGAGATTAGAAAATAGAATTATAGTTTAAGAAATTAGAATTGATGAAATAATTTTAATATTGCAAAAATTTATGCTTTTCAAACTAAATTGAATATAAGTATAAAAATAATTTTGATATGATTTGAAGAAGTTGGTTCAAAGAATATACCAAGAGATGTCATTTATAGGAGAAGATTTACATGAATATGTTGAAGGAGTGCATGAAAAATTTAACAATATTTATAATGGCTCTAATTTGGAAAAATTACTAAAGAAAAAATAATCTTAGAATTTGTTTTAGCTTATGATCATACGATCATTTATACTTTAAGAATAGAGATGAACATATTATCAATTAAAAAATAAATTTCTAAAACTCAATCAATTATTTTTAAGGAAAAAATCATTTAAATTACAAGGATTTTAAAATTATTTTAGGTGATTATTTAACAAACAATTTGAAATTAAAAGTAAGAAAACTAATAATAATCTAAAATATATCTTAAAACTAAATGGTAAAATCTCAAGAAAGATAATATAAAAATTTTTAGGGGTAGAGCTTTACAACATAGACGATAGAATTTTGATTGTGAATACAATTTAATGTAGAATTCAACAACTAATTATATTTACAAGTATTTGATATTCTATATGATAAATTAGACATTGTTGAGGGATATATATATACATGTATATAAAGTAGGGTTCAAGTACCAAACAACGCACATGGGCAGAAGGGAGCAAGTTAAAAGAATATATATATATATATGTGTGTGTATTTTGTATCCAAACAAATTAAATTAAGGCAGTTCAATCTCCATCCAGATTCAAGTGCAAGATCAATTTTTGTAAAGCATTCAATCTGGTTTTCTTGCGTCACCATCCACCTAATGGAAACTCCCAATCTAATTAACATGCTCTCCTCCCAAAAAGTCTTCTCAAAACAGCATCCCATATAATACAATTGATCTCTTATGTGAATGCTACCTGAAAGCTTATATATAAACCTATCAAAATTTGTCAAAATTTGAAATGACACAACTCAACCCGTACCCAAACCAAAATTGAAATATGAGTTTGAGTCAACAGGTGCATTAAGCGGGTTGGGTTACTGTTACAAAGTCTGACCCGGGGACATTACTATGTATAATTCGTGTCAACCCACATGTAACAACCCAATGTCTTTATCTACAAATTAGGTCAAATTCTCGCCTCAAAAATCGGGTTCCGGAGATTTTCAATTTAGAGCAAACAAGAATACCAATAAATAGAAATAATTTTTAGATCAAAGTGCCTATTTTGAGAGAATTCAGATAACAAAAACTCCCGCTTTATTTTTTTGAACTTTTTAAATTCATTAGATCAAGAATATTGAAATGTGTGTCCAAATTCATCGATTTTCATGTCATTATGTTAAGAACATTATTTAAGGGTCGTTCGAAAAAGTTCATCAAATTCTGAGCGTCGGTTTGATCTCAATTAATTTTTGAAGTTTAAAACTTCAAAAATTAATAAAAAATAAAATTTTTCCTCCGAATCAAAAATTTTTGGGGCGAGGGTGTTCGATATGTCGTAACACAACTCGATATCAAGTTTTGTTGTATTTGGACGCCAAACGGTGGAAAAATACGAAAAATTTAACTTTAAGTAATCATATAAATTTTTCCTTAAGAAAATTTATTTTCCTTCCCCCCGCGATCTCGTGAAGGATTTTCCGCCTCTTCCGTGCCAGAGGTCATGCGCGCCCCGTACAGGCGCCAGAAGAGCCATTCGCAATTAATTTGGCACAGAGAATATCCCTCCTGCGCCTATTTAACCTTCCCCCACTTCCCCCCTTCCTTCTTCACACAGCCAACACTTCTCTCCACTCTCCCAACAGCAGCCCTCAATCCCTCCCTCACAGCCAGCTTCCCCTTCGTACCAGCCGGCCTCCTCTCCCCTAGCCCTCCAGCAGCAGCCACCTCCTGCCACTGCCAGTCAGCCAGCTCAGCTGGCCACCTGCCAACTTCCGACCAACCGTCCTAGGTAAGAGAAAAAGTATGTGAGGAAGAAAAATGAAGAGGAGGAACTCTTTCTAGTCATTTTAATTCTTTTATTTTTATCTCTATTAGTCATTCACGTTATTATTGTTCTCATTAATCAATAATGAGAACATTACAAATGTTAAAAAAATGGCTATTATTTTTATTTTTCTGCAATTTAAATTCAATCATATATTATCATAATAATAATAACGCTATAATAAATGTTACTGCTATCGCAGTAACTTAAAAACCGAATTTAAATCAAAAATAAGAAAGCAAAAGAAGAACAGAATGAAAAGAAGATATTATTTATTCCTAAGATTATTAGCTAAATACTAATTTAAAATATTAAAATTAATTGCAGATCCAAAATTCGAACTATTAAACTTTGGATCTTAAAGAATAAAGGTACCTAGTACATGACAAATATTATTTTTTGCACTTTACTGCTGCTTAGCTTCGCTTTGAGCCAAATTCATATTGAAGCTTGATTGATTGTTCGGAACCAACATAACGTGGTTGTTACTGGAAAATAACATCAATAACATTCGGGATTAGTTACTTAAAAATGACATCAGTAACATTCGTGATTGTTACTGGAAAATGACATCAGTAACATTCAGAATTGGTTACTGGAAAATGACATCAGTAACATTCGTGGTGGGTTACTGAAAAAACGACATAGTAACCTACATTTGTGATAATACTTTTCGCAGGAAATTGATTATTTATTTTGCGTATTGCCTTACTTTTCCTGCATTTTATTATCTCCTTATTTTAAAGTGTAATATTATTGTTTACTACGTACTTAGAGTATTCTCTAATTATTGGGAATTCCAACCCTCGTATTATTTTCTGTACAATACCAGGTCAGGTGCTTCTGGAAGAATACACGCAAGAACCACAATTCTTAAATTTTCAATCTTGCTAATAGATCCACGGCGATACTTCACTTTTTTTCTCTTTTTTGATTATATTTCACTTTTGTACGAGAAGTACAACGAAGGATCATGTAATCTACAATCTAGTAATAAAAGAGAATGTCTTCTTGTCTTTACATGTGTATCAATTCTCTCTCAAATTACTCAATAGGATCCCGCGGTATGTGAACACCTGAATGCCGGGATAGTTCTCGCTGAGCCGGCATCAGGGCTTCACACCATGTGAACCAGAGGCAGTCTGATAACACAGTTGTAATCTATTTTAGGGTTTCAATTAAATGTTTTGGGGCTATAAGGGTCGGGTCGGATCAAACCAAGTCGAGTTGTTAGGGTTAAATCGAGTTGAGTTCGGGTCAACCCGAACATGAACAAGATAGGTTCAGGTTGAGAATTAGAACTCGTTTAAGCAAACGAGTCAATTTCGAACTGGCTTCTGCTGACTCAATTTATTTCTGGATCAGACTCGGGTCCAACCTGATAACACAAATTGATAGGTCTACTTATATAAAATAACACAACATTATCAAAGTAGACTAAGTCTACTTTTGGTCTCAGCCAATTGATAGCCAACATAACACTGTCCCGCCAATTGGGTTTCATTTTAGGCTAAGAATTCTAACATGAGTTAGCAAGAAAATTTGGGATGGTATTGAAAAATGCATCTTCATCATCCAAGGAAAAGGAAGTGAATTTGTAAAAAATAAAAATGATATTATTGTTTATCGCAAAACTATTGTAAGGTAAATATAGCTTATACTTACCAATCTCTTCTTTTGTATAATGATATAGTTTTATCGCCACAATATAATCAATAGCTCGTGAAAAGTTAATAATAAATCTCATATTTATAGCAATTTTGTATGTTGATTTGTGTGTTTAGATTAGATCATAGTCTATTTTAATTTATTTTTGTGTGTTTTTATATTTTTGCAGCATTGGAGAGAATATTTAGCAAAAATAGCAATAATTGTATTTCCAAAGATATAAAAGGCCAAGCGCTACGGCACGCCCTAGCGCGCGTTTGCGAAGGCCAAGCACTACGACGCGCCACAGCAGATTAATCTAAGGTAAGCGGTAGGGAGCCTGCGAGGCGAGGCCACCCTCCGGGTAGGATGAGACGTGCCTTCAGACAAAAATGAAACTTGGAGCATTCGATGTAGACCGAACCACGAGCGCTCAAGTGTGCCCTGGCACCCGCTATTCAGAAAGCACGATAATCCAGAATGGTTAAAAGATAAAAATATTCAAATGACCGAATTAACTAACACTTCAGCTCCCAAGACTAATTAAATGGGGATATTCAAATAACCTAATTAATTAATCCCTTCAGCTCCCAAGACTGATTAAAAAAAAAATAATTAAGAAATATGAGTGGGAATTAACTGATTCAGCCCCCAAGACTGAGAATTGAAAAGAAGATATTTAAAAGAGAAAAAAGAAAAGAAAGGTCTTTTGGAGAGTTGAGGGGAGAAATCCTTAAGCACCAAAGCAAAAACTCCGAAGAGTTTTCTCAAAAAGAAGGAAGACACAAAAAAAGAGAAGATGTCTAGGAGCAAGGGACAGGGCTTCAAAGCAAGGAAATAAGAGAAAGAACTTAGAGAACGCGAAGAACAGTTCCTACTAAATTGTATTTCTTCTTATTTTAATCTTTTTATTATAAGAAAGAATGTCTTTCTTGTGTCTTGTTCCTATTTCTCTGTGTTCATCATTTGTAATAGCAGCTTAAATCCTTTTTTTGGAGAGGGTTCGATTCAGAACTATGGATTGATAATTTTCTGTTGCGCAACGCAAAACATAACCTTTATTTAGTAAAAATATGAACAAATTAATGCTCAAATAATTTTTGTTTGGATGAACTATACGATGTGTTCTCAACAAAAAAATTATAAAGGAAACAATCATAGAGCTTCAACTACACATTTTTGAACCTCAGTCCAGAACTTCGATGCATGACTAGCTGTGAAAGTTCTCATGATTTCGTAATCTAAATTAAGAAGTAATATATTGCTTAGACATTAGAATAGATTTTATAAGGTTTGTAGCAAACTCATCTGCACAACTATTCTTGATCACAAAATATTTATATGATATTTTTGAACCTCAATGAGTTCAGAATAGAACTAAGAAGGGCATTGCAGTAATTAAACATCACACAATCACAATCAAGCCTGAGATCTTAAGACAAGAGGTCTCGTATGAGATCGACTAAAAATAATATTAGGATTGAATGTGATTAGAGATCCATGTGCGTGAGACATAATTAGTAGACCTACATAACTGCAGTTCCATGAAAAGGACATAAAAATAGTCTCTCATCAAACTAGATAAAGAATTGCAAGCATTATTTTATTTATATCGTATATTTTGACCTAACACACCACAATCTATTTCAACTGATCACAACAAGTTAGTGTAATCTTAGTCGAAATAAAATAGACAAAATCATTATTTTGGTCATTCAAACATAAGTAAAAAAAGAAAGTACTTGGTAGCTAAAACACATCATTCCCTGAGGACAATAATTTGGACTCTGTCCTATATTACTCCAGACCACATGCACTTGCGTGTTCACACAAACACACAATTTTAGGTCTATCAGTTACACAATATCCCGACCAATCGTTAACTAGTTTGAAGCACTTAATTTGAAGCAAGTCAACAAAATAGACATTATTCGACACATAACATAATGGAGAGCTTGATTGTTATTGTAAAAAATATAGCCCATATCAACACTGAAATTATACCAATTTTTTAGATCCATACAGGGGGTAATAAGCTCAAAATTTTATTGTAAAAATTAACATAAGCAATGCAACTCCTCTAAAAAATATTGTCAACTATATCAATTTGAGTACAGTATAGAGCAACGTTAGATAACAATCACCCCCTTACAGTAATAATCACCAAATGAAAAGTTGAATGCCAGTACTAACTAATTTCATCAACGAAGCTTATGCATAGGAAATAAAAGGTCAAATTATTATTCTCTACTTGAGACCAGTTGAAACACTTAGTAGGAAAGCCTAACTACTACAAGCATTAAGACATCAAACATGATAACAACAACTATAGTGTTAACATTGAGCGCAAGTTTGTTATATTTTACTTTATTTCTTTGAATTCAAAGATGCTAAAGCACATAAGAGTCAATAAGAGTTCTAATATGTAACTTATTAATGCAAAGAGAGCTCCACCTCTTATGAATATATATATATATATACATGTTTTTTTTTGGAGTTTTGAAAATTTTAATAATATTTGTGCTAGCCCAAATGTTTGATGCATATGAATTTTGAAAGAAAAGAAGATCTATTATTCCTAAAGATTCATAACACTAGCAATTTTATGCCATTTGGAAGTCTTTTTTGTATAGTGGCATCGATCGAAATCATACTATGCAGCTGCCTCCATAAGAAAATCAAAAGACATGTAAGATATTATTCCAAAAGTAAAATTCTTTACTAGATGACCTATGGGGCCTACATAATTGCAAAGCCGGTTTTATATTAAATCTGCTTTGGAATGATATTACAGAAGTAATTAATTGAGAATCTGCAAGAGTAAGTTCGTAGTTAAGGATGTTTGTGACCCCTCTTCCAGGAGAAGATTTCTAGTCAAATGACCATTTCAGCTGGAGAAGGTTTCTAGTTAAATGAACATTTCAGCTGTTGTTATAAATACAACCAGCAACTAACAATTTTTTAGTGGTAACTTTAGCAACCTCACAAAGATATCCAAATGTGGACCAATTGTCAACAAGAAATTGCTATAGAATAAGCACTCTCCAAATAGAGTAAACTTTCTATGATATCCCTAAATTGCAACATACACTTTCAAGTGATAGAACCTATATCTTTTTAATGAATCATATGGGGATGTTTCGTGACAAAGTATTTAGCTTTCAAAAGCTGAGGCTACAATGAGTTATTTGTACGAAAGTTCCACCAAAGTTTAAACGAAAAGGCACACAAATATCTTCCAGATCTCTAATCCCCAAACCTCCATCATTGGTAGGTAAAAATTTGAGGCCATTTCGTCCAAAGCCTTTTGGAGCCATTTTTCCTAACACAAAGAAAACTGTTTATAATAGTTTTGAACACTTATTAATGGGGTTGAGGACTTTCAACTAATAATTGGGAATAATATTAAGCACAAATTTAATAAGAGTAAGCCTATCCCTAGGTGAAAGAAATATTTGTTCCCATTCATGATTATATTTAAAATTTTAATTGATCAATAAATCAACACGTGTATTCTTATTGTGACTAAGAAAATTGGGCACACCTAAATATTTAAAAGGAAAGTTTCCTCTATTGAAACCCAAAGTTTCTTTAATGAATTTGATCTTATTGATTGGGGCTTTTTGGTAGATGAAGAAATGGGATTTGTTGCCATTAATTTTGATCCCAGAATCAAGTTTAAGTCTTTTAAGTAATGTAGCCACACAACCCATTGGTAAAAAGAAATCTGAATAAGCGAAGTGGAAAATCAAACATTTGCCTCCAGAATTGAAAGCAATCTTTGGTCTGTATTGATAAGATGATTAAAATTTTAGACCAATAGTCAATGGTTACGATGAAAAGAATGAGAGATAATGGATCTCCTTATCTAAGGCCTTTGTTGGATCTAAAAAAACTATGAGGACAACAGTCAATTAAAATAGAGCACCAAATGTTCCTAAAAATGACTTTGAATCTATCAATAACTTTATGATGAAAAGCCCAAGCATTTAAAATTTTCATAGAAAGTCCCAATTAGATTACCATAGGCTTTTGCCAATTGAAATTTAAAAGACAAGCTAAAACCTCTTTGTTTAATTTTGAAGCTAAGGAACATCTCCTAAACCGAAAAGATGTTATCTTTAACACACCTCCCCAGCACAAATTCGCTTTGATTGGGATCATGAACGTCTGAAGGAAATCTTTGAGGTTTTGCAAAAATAAATAATATTTAGACCCGCTGATATGGCACTCAAAAAAACTCATCCAATAAGATTTGGATTCAATATAAACTTTAAAAATAATATTTGTATTATTTTAATATAAATAAATAAACACTAATAAAATAATATCTAAATTCTATTGAATGTATTTTTTGGGTGCCACATCAGCTGGTCTAAATAACATTTCTTATTTGCAAAAATGAACAAAAGTTGATAGGTCAAAATCGATCCCACCAAGAACAATTTTCATCAATGCGTACAAAAGAGCAATTTGCGTAAGAAATTTGGGTATAGAGAAGCCACAAAAAAATTCCTTGATGTCACTAATATAGTCTTCTTGGATTTTATTCCAACAATGACGATAAACTCAGCAAGAAAACCATCAGAACTTGCAGCAATGCCATCACGTATATGGGAAATGGTCTCCCATATTTCACTATCAGTAGGATTGTTTGAAGGCTGGTAATCAATGTCCTCATCAATAGCTTAAGGAGTAGAGGATAAGCTAAAATTGTGGAACTCCAGGAGATTTAATTTCACATATTTTATTCAAATGTCATCTTTTATTAACCCACTCATGACAGAACATAATACTTTTTTCACCTTCAAATTTCCAATTAAATCTACATTTTGTTTTCAAAAAAATTCAATATATCATTATGGCAATGAATTAAGTTAGCCTTCGCAAGAAAAAAAAATCATCTTCTTGGGGTGTAAGGGATTATCCTCATAGTTTTTCAAGATTGGTAGCATTTTCCTCCTCTAAATTAAGGTTGGAGAAAATCATCCCCACAACATTTTTGTTCAAATAAGAGAGCACCCTACATAAAGGTTTAAGTTTCTCGATAAACCTAATCATCCCATAGACCTCAGAAAGCTCACTCAAACTTTTCTTGACAACATCCATAAATATTGTTTATTCAATAATAAATTTTGGAATCTAAAAGGTTTGTTTGTCAGGTACATCGTTCCACATTTAAGGATGATAGGTTTGTGGTTTGAAGTGTGGAATTGAGAGTGAAGCTTTGGATGTTATTAAATTGATTAATCTAGGTATTATTAAGAAAAAATTGGTCTAATTTGGCAAATTTATGCTCATTAGACCACATGAATTTCAATGCTGAATAATAAGGTCCATCTAGCTCACACTTAAGGATCATGTTATTAATATACATTGATAAAGCACTATGACAATCTTATAGCCTTAATATTCACTGATATTAAGAGTGCTAAAATCGCCTCCAACAAGGCAACAATCAGAAGGATCAAATTTCACGCTATTTAATAACTCCCAAAGATCCCTTCTATTTTACATGATGTATCCCCATGGGCAAATGCTCCAAGAAATTTAAAACTAAAATTTTCAAGAGAGATGTAGACGATTTGATCATGTTCATTAAGAATTTTACCATACTAATCACTTCCCCAATAAACCCAAATTTTATTATATGCCTTAGTAAAATCATCCTTAATACAAACTTTTTTTTAAAATACCCTAATTTTTATAAGTAAATTTTATGTTTAATAATAACAATAATAGAGATGTGTTCATAATTAATAAATTTGAGTTTATCAACAGAAGATGAATTTCCAATACCACAAATATTCCAAACTATAATATTCATAAAGACTTTTTATGGAGCCCTCCAAAGCCCTTAGATTTGAATCTGATAAAATGTATAACAATGATCTATTTTTGCTCCCCAGCACATTACTATTAAGATTAACAATAATATTGTATTCTAGCGGAATTCTATAGGAATATGTAGTTTCAATCACAACAAGACAATCATTTTCATCTAATTCATCCGACAAACAAAATTTATTAGGTGAAAGAGTTATTCATGAATCCTCCACAATCATAGAATTAATTCTCCCTTTCATGGCAAAAGATATGTAATTGGGTGAATCATTGCATCTAGCATCACTGATTAACTTTTATGGATTAATTTGCGAAGATGTCAAACCTGCTTCATCCACAACCACGGAGGCTGTGCTTTCTCCCAATGATGCCATTGTTGTTGTTTCTTTTTCTTTTGTTGAGATTATTTCATTTTTTGAATTGTTTTCCCAACTCAACAAACCTACAAAGTTTATTATTAATAGTTTGTAAGGAATCACTATCAGTAAGGGATCATGTTGAGAATCTATATTTTCACAACGTCCCCCTCTCTCAAATTATGACCAGCAGCTTCCAAGTAAAGAGTCGATGAAATAGCAACATTATTTTAGGGATTATTCGCAAATCTAAAACTGTCATTAAAGGATTAGTTCATGTTTCATTGATCCCTATTCTGCAGCAAAACATAAGAAATAACGTTTGAAGGTTGTTCATTTTGATTGTTATGTTCAATAAAGAAAGCATTATCATGATTGGACCCAGGGCAACTTTTCTTTTGAATAACCAAAATTAGAGCAGAAAATACAATATTTGAGGTTATTTTTGCATTCTAATGTTTGAAAGTAACCAGCACTCAGTGAACCAAGCCAACTTTTTACAGGTAATGCCACAAACACCTCCAATTCATCTAAAACCCTTTGAGCAAATTGGTTTTGCTATAGAGTTGTATTTTTGTCTAATTGATGTCGCTTGCCAACAGCACGACAAATTAAAAACTAAGAAGCGTGAAATGTAATCGAAAGCTCAAGAAATTTATCCAACTGAAGCTATCCGAGAATCATGTAAGATATCCAGATTGGAGTCCATTTATAGAAATGGACACAATGCCCTTGAAACTTGTATATGCCATGAGAAAACAGCTGAGCATAATCTAAATTAGAAGAGAAATGTATAAAAACCTTAAGCTTATGTTTAATTGACACTAAGCTTGAGAGCTTGCAGACATTTGATAAAAGTCGATAAGATACCAATGCTTGGTCTAAAGCAAGAAAATTCCCTACAAGCGTGAGCTCATAGGGCAGATAAAGATCACATATCTCATCATCTAAGAAAAGATATCTGGAAAACTATCCCAAAAGTAATAGGTTTATCAAGGATCAACAAGGTTTCATTGATTACATCCTGAAAGGAACAATGAGGCTCTGTTTGAGGAGCAATGCAATCAACCATGATCTATGATAAAAAAAAAATAGCGCAAGAAGAAGAAAAGCAGAAGAAAAACACGAGAAAATTTTAGGTATAGAAATGCCAGATAATTTTTTTCTATAATACCTTTAATTCAATACTAACAATTGTCATTGTCAGCCGATAATTTTTTTCAAATGAATATCAAACATAATTTTAATGATGATCTGCTATAAAAAGTTAAATTATCCTCCACCTAAGTTCCTTCATTCTACAAATAATATTTGCAAGCTTCAATGCACTTCATATAAATTAAAACAAGTAAAAAGGTTCAATTAGCAAGATTTAGCTCCAACAACATTAAGTTTGTTCTTTTTATAAGTGTTTACTTCTCTACATTATTCATCCGATAAAAAGACCTCTTACTATTATATGGAGATGATATGATTATCATTTGTTATGTTTGTGAGACTCTAGTGCAGCCCCAAAGTTGATCGACTAATTTAGGTGCACCTAACTACAGCTTGAAGTGAGTCAATGCGATCTCAAACCAGGGTGATGAAGTCTCAAGTGCAACGAAATGATCTTGGAGTGAACCATGGATCAGTTGCGGAGCTTGGAGTGAACCATGGGTCAGTTGCGGCGCTTGGAATGACTTTGTATTAGTCGCAGATCAACCGGGTATGAATTGGACGTGAATCGAATCAAGTGAGACTGAAGAGTGCTGAAACTGAACAGGGTAGAGTAGCCAATGTTCATGGGTGCCTAAGCACCGGGACTATATCTTGCAGTCAAGTTTTAGGTGCTTGAATGCACCCAAAGTGCTGAAGAAGATGCTCTTAAAACTCAGTTGAACCAAAGCTTGGGCGCTTAGGCTGAGGATTGTTCATCGAGTCAGCAGAACCTGTGGTGAGCGCTTGGGATGCACTGAAGAGTTTGAACTTATCCGATGGGGGCATCCAGGCATCAGCAGCCGAACCACACGGGAGCCAGAATTGAGGAGCGCTCCTGTGTATTTTCAGGCAGCTAAATCAACCTGTGAGATCGGCACTTGGATGCGCCCAAGCGTCGGTCAGCGAATGAAAATTTTTGTAACCGAGAAATTGGACATGTGGCTTGTCAAGGAGGGGCATATCTGACATGTGACAAACATTCAAGAACTCCTATGGCTAGATAGAGAGTTTGGAAGTTGTTTGGAAAGCTATAAATACCTAAGATGCTTAGGATTTATGTTTGTATGATGTTGGGCTGAGTGCATTAGTAGCTAAAGGCTGGAGCTACGAAGTGCTGTGAAAAAAAATGAGGAGCTGTGAATAGGTTGGAAAAATCTTGAGTGTTCCTGAAAAGGGTGAGATACCTCTTATATCTTCTTCTTGAAATATAGTGAAATTCTTCGTGGTATGGTTCTGTGATTTTTCTCCTGTTCTTGGGATTTTCAGCATAAAACTTATGTGAGCTTGTAAATGTACTGTTTCTCTCTAGTTTTGTTGTGTCTTGCTTATGCTTTCAAAGGTAACAAAGTTGGAGAATTCCTCGAAGTTTCCACGGCATCCTCATATGTATTTTTGATGAGGTGAACTCATCAGTGTGGTTGATGTAAACCATGATATCATTGGTGATGGTCTGGCATATGTCTTGAGCCTTCAACAACATTTATGCCAGTAATTTGAAAAGAAAAATCATGATCCTCCCAATTATTTATTGGATCTTAAAATTTACCTCTAAAATGATGCTTACTATATTTTCCAGGCTAAGAATGGTTTTGACTTATTTTTCCTAGCTGAGATCACCAATAACAAAACGATTTCAACATAGAGCTAAATATCAACCTCACTCCTGTAGACGGGACTTCTTTGAATATTGACTCAGCATCACAAATAGATAGAAAGTCGCATATACTTAATTGCAACAAGGGTTTATACCGTGCATGTTGTCAATCTGATTAGTTAATTTATTGCTACTCTTCAAACACCTCACTATTTGAATGTTTTTGTGTTAATTGGGCTATTGATCCAGCTAATCGTCGTGCTACTATCAGATACTGTCTCTTGTTCTACCTCTGGCTACGAAGAGAAATTAGCTCAAGCAAAGACAAAACTCTCATTAAATAACTGCCACACAAAGCTCGTAGCAGTCCGCCACAGTTATGACATACCTTTTTAAAATCAATGGCTTTAACAGTCCCTTCCTCTGCAATATCGATTCCGTACTGCTTTCCCGTTCTCGAATCGGTCACCACCAGCCTGCCAGCGAGGTTCCCGGGTGGTGGTCTTGCGAACTCTTGAGCAGAGGCCGGAGATGCCTTCAGAGCAGCCGAGACGCCGTAAACAGCATCCGCGCCTCTGAGGTGAGAAGTAAGGACGGCCAGCCGTGCGCGCGCCATGGCTGTAGGATCAAAACTCCCTTCCATCATGCGCTGAAGGAGAAATCAATAAGCTAACTTAGAATGCAATCTCAAATCTCAAGCATCGGGTAGGTAGGATTTTTAAAGATATAAAAAGGAGTACTGAAATGGATTTTCTTGTTTTATGCTATGATTATGAATACAAAAATAAAGGAATATGCGCAACTTGAGTAACTCTTTCTAAAAATTAGCAGAGTTTTCCCTCAGGCTTCTGTATCATAAATTGGGACATAATCAGCACGCAGTTGTGCTGCACAATAAACACATTCATAATCAAGTTGAAATTGACTGCAGCCATTACCTATACGGCTATAACCCTAATTCCTAAATCACACCATATTGCCTACAATCAGGAATTAGAAGTCATGTCACTTGGCAACACAACTTACAAACTAATTGCGAAGCTCCTTGCTTCAACATTGAAACTGTATTTACCTCATATTATTGACCCAGCCCAAACTGATTTAACGCATTAAGTTAAAAGGTTTTCCTCATCACTGCATAATTTGCATAGCAGTTTGCATTAATAACAGCCATTGCTCTATTGTGATTAATGAAAGTTTGAAGGGTTTCATCCCTTCTACCAATAGCATCAGGCAAGGGTGTTCATTTCCCCCTATTTATTTACAATTGCAATGAATGATCTGCCTGCTCTCTTTAATCAAGTCATAGCTGAAGGCATATTCTTACCATATAAGATAACGGTTTCACTTGTTCTCATATCTTTTTGCTGATAGTTTGTTTTGCTTAACATATTAGACGATTACTAGTATTGTTCTGGTCTTCAACTTTAATAAATCTAGGATTATTTTTTTCAAAGAACTCAATTTTGATGGAGTTATCTACTCTTCATTGTCTACAATTACCTCTCACATATTTGGGGCTGCTGATATCCAAATTCAAATTAAAACTACAAATTTGACTCGTTTATTGGGGGAAATTAAAGGCTGGCTTACGGGTTTGAGCAAAAAAATGTTATCTTTTGCAGTGAGAATTCAACTACTTAAATTTTTTATTTGCAATCCAGTCACTTATTGGGCCAAAGGTATGCATATTCCTACAGTTATTATCAATAAAATTAACACTTATGCTTGTTGATGGGGAATTAGACAAGACAAAATTTCACGTGATATATTAAGCTAAAACGGCAACCTTGAAACAATCCATCCTAGATCACGGGCTAGGCATGGCATAGACTATCGGACTAACTCTACGGTCTAGCCGATCCCATATGGAAGAAATGAAGAGGTATACTAATTAAGCTACACTCTATCAAAAATATGAGTAAAAGAGCAAATGCTACTTATGAATTTTTTAAGTTGACATGGGATACTCATCAAATATTCTATGCACACAATATATGTTCAAGGTATAAAGCTCAATTACAAGGTAAGCAAAGCATCAAAGTCAATTAAGCAAGAGACTCAACTAGAACACATGTGATATTCATTGTTGTCTAATTATCCATTATATCTACTCTAAGTTACACAAGTTCATGATCTCTAAGTCCTACTATCAAGTGTAACTCAAATTCACGATCTTATAAGTTGAAAATAAATATGACTAGCTAGGTCCTAATTATAAATAAATCGATGTCGACTATATAAGTTAAATAATAAATCAATCGTCCTATTTTGAAAATTTTAAGAATCCCAAACCCATTTTGATTAGCCAAATTAAGATAAAAGAATTAAGAATTAAACTCCAAGCATTGAGGTTTAATCACTTAATCCAAAGGTATATCTAAGGGTCTAATGTTTAGAACCCAAGTCTCACGGATTAGGTTAAAGTAAATCCTAATGAGTAATCAACTTATTAGGATAGATCTCTATTCTTAGATCTAGGATTTAAAGATCAAATAATCATTTAATAAATTAAAAAAATCTATAAACTAGTAAACTCAAGGCTTCACCTATTGAGTAATACAATTTACTTAATAGATGAATTCTAACCTAAGATCTATTCCTAATCATAGGAATTTAGGTTCTTAATTGCTATGAATATCTCTCAGACACATATTCAAACTAATGTTATTAAGACCTATGAAAAGATCTAAGAATTTAAGGGAGAAGAAGAGCTTATTATTTTACTCAAGATGTTCTTAAGGACTAAAAATGGGATTTTAATCAAAGTTCATACTAAGCCTTAAAATCACATAAATTATGATCTAAATCACTATTCTTACTATTTATAATATTTGGAATATGATTCTAGGGCCTTAAAATGCTAAACCCTAAATTTGGGCAAAATGACTATTTTGCCCATACTTAAGGGTCTAAAAGATCAACTTTTTATTTAGGGTTCCAAATCTGAAGTTTTTAGTGGCAAAGTATTTCTTACTGTCTAATATAAGGTTATACAGAAATTACACTAATTTTGGGTAACTATTAAGCCTCATGAGATTAATTTAATGAATTTGACTCATAAGGGTATTTTAGTAATTTGGGCTAATGAAATCTAAACTTTCTATCAATTTATTGTTGCTTAGTATCTAAGTTTTCCATAGAACCTAAAATTATTAAATTTTGATAAGTATTGGCTAAGTTCTAATTTAGGGTTTCTTAATTAATGATCAAAATCCTAGCTTCTCTAATTGATGTCCAAATTGGGTAAAATTAATGGCTATGGTTTGCAAATGATCTACTGATTACATTGACAAGTAGATGCTCAATTTGGACTCTAATTGGCTAAGTTATGGCCTAATTAGGATTTAGGGTGATTAGTAAATGATTAGTAAAATAAATCACCAAATCACTAAACTAACCATACTATTAAGTTTTAATATACTCTAAGAGTTATCTAAAACTTGAATTATTCAATTTGAATCATTAAATTTGTTAATCTTTACTAATCAAGTCTTAGAGTAATTAAGATTGATTAAGAAATCTAACCATTGGATCTTAAATATTTTTGCAGTTTACTGTTAATTAAGTTTTTCTGATCAAAATGAATATATGGATGAACTAATTTAGAGTTCAATTGACTAACTTATGGTCAATTAAAGTTCTAGGGTTAATTGACCTAATTAGGGTTAGGTCCTAAAAGTGATTAAGCTCAAACTAATCCAAACAATAAAATAAATACTACTACATTAATCCTTAGGGTTTGCTGATCACTTTGAAACCCATATTTGATAGGTTTGGACTAGAGTGAGCAAAGTTATGGCTATTTGAATGAAATGACATTTTTGTAAATAATTAATCATCCTAAAATGTCATTAAGTGAGTTATTGGTCAAAATGGAAAATTGACAATACTAATAAATTTTTAAAATTTTTTTGATTAATTTGATATATTTATTTGTATTAATTAGGTATGTATTTTATAAGATATGGATATTTGAGATTTGAGGATTATTTGAATTAATTAATTTCATAAATATTACTATTTTTTTCCTCTATTTACATTATTTTAATTTATTCCATATCTGATTTTATATATATATATATATATTAATATTATATAAGTAATATATATATATATATATATAATTATTTCTGTTTATATATAATATAAATAATATTCTATTTAACTATAACAACCCATGTTGTTACTTTAGATAATTAGGATTAATCCTAAGTCTTAAACATAATTAGATGTGCTAATTAGGTCGATGAAGTCAACCTCCTAAACCTAGCCCAAATCAGGAGTCAATTTGGATTAAATCCTAATTTCTAGAAATTCGGAAACCCTAGAAATTGACCCATTTAAATTGACCTCCGATCGAAAAACGGACACCACCATTGCGTTTCTTGACCCCAAATTAGCTTGGGGTGAAGTTTTCGTATCAATCGGAAGTCGTCAAAATTTCGACGAATATTTTAATAATAAAAATATCACGGAAATCAAGGTATAAAAATACACATTGGATCAAAAATCCGACTGCGCCATTGAATTCCTTGAACCCAATTTAGCTAGGAAAAACATGTTCAAAATTTTCTGGGAATTTTTCAAAAAAAAAAAAATATTTTAATACTTAACGGCGTGCCGTTAAGTATTTAAAGGACCCGTCACTGTAGCTGACGGCGCCGTCAATCTGGACGGCGTCATCTCAGCCGTTGGATCAGCCCTGATCCAACGGCTGCAGAATCGTCTTCCTCGACAACTCCGCCCGCGTGACACGCGGCGGCCCGTTGCGGATGCTGGCCAATCCGGCTGCATCCAGACCTCGGCGAGGTCGCCGTCCGGTCTATAAGACCTCGACCGACCCTTAGGCTCCGAGTTTGCACAAATCGGAGCCCGGATCGAACCGAAATCAAGCCCCGTAGTCAGCCCTATTTTTCCGCCGATTTCCTTCGCAGATCCGACCTTCAGGTACCCCGATCTCCTTCGTTTACCGTTCGATCATTACAATAATTGTAGAATAGGTAGATTAGGATTTCATCTTCACATCCACCGTTCCGATCGGGCTCAAACCAACCCGATCGGGCGCACCAGACCCACGAAGGGGTTGGGGTTCGGTCCGCCGAACCCCTGGAAGACGAACAGACGCGCCTTCGGGCCGGGCCGGGTCGACCCGAGCCCGATCCGCCCGGGTCGGGTCTGCGTCAGCACGGGTGGGGCCCACTAGGCAACGTGGCTGCCTACGGGCCCGCCACGTGTCACGTGGGGGCCCACACGCGAGCCCCGCGCCTCTTCGGCTTCGGCCGTGGGGCCACCAGTGCAACGTGGCAGCCTCTGGGCACGCCACGTGTCACGTGGGGCCCACAGGCCGAGCCCGCATCGGTTCGGCTTCCCCATTGGGGCCCACCGAGCCACGTGGCAGCCTCTGGGCCACGATTTTTGTGTCGCAATCATTGTGCCGCCCGCTGTCTTTTTTCCATTTTCTGCACCGTATAAATTTTTGTGCTGATATATTAAATTTATGAAGTAGACTTATTAATGATTTGCAATTAAATTTTAATGATTAATTTCAGTAATTTCATCTTCATTTATCTCCCAATTTACTTAGCCAAAATATATGATATATATATCGTTTCTATCAGAAGAATGTGTAGAATAATAATACGACATTAAATTTCTGTTTTAATGATTATTATAATTAATCACTATTTTAGGTTAATTAACTAATTACAAATTAATTCCAAATCTTGCATGTGACATAACTTGAATATTTGGTGTCCAAAATTGATGATTAAATAGTCTATTTCAATCACACAAAAAAAATGTATGACAATAATATGAGATCAAATTAGGTTTTGAACTTTAGATCTCTTAATGACTTTTTACCCTAATTAGGAGTGCTCCCAAACCCTGATTTCCCAAAGTTGTTCAAAATTGACCTAGTTAGTATCATTTCTCCTTATGTTATAAGGATTCAAAATATATGTATATCATTTTAGGTATTTGGCTCCTTAAATTATGTAATTTTCTAATTTCATAATTTTCATTCACGTTTGTTCTAAGATATTTAAACTGTAGGATAGCAAACATATTTCAATTTACATAGTTCCCTTATAATTTCAATTGTATATTTGAGACTTAAATTTCATGAATATGATGATTAGCATGCTTAGCAATTTATTGACGTTACTTTCATCCTTATTAGAATTGTTATATAAATGATTTGGAGTTATAAATTACTTGTGATCTTTAAAGCTAAATCTAAATTTTTAATTAGTGTTGATAACATTACAAATATATAATTGTAATATTATGAATCTAGCAAGATTTAGTCCTTAGTACCTTTCTAAATTCAATGCTATTTATTGATCTTTATCTTATGAAAATTTAGGAATTTAGCTTGTATGATTTGCCAACAAAATTTTAGTTAATCTATCCCATGCAAATTGTATGCTATTTAAAAGTCATAAGTTCCTTAAGAGAACAAATTAGAATTAGTATAATACCATTTAGAATGAGATTTAATAATAGTCTCCTAATCTCTAATTCATATAGTAAGCCTTCTAGCAAGTTAACAATTACAATGTTAGTAGTATACTTTATTTCATTAAAAGAATTTAGCAATACTAATACCCAACATTTAGATTGGAATAGTAGTCTTCATTTTCTTAATTTATGATTCTCTATTAAAGTTATAAAGTGATTAAATTATAGATTCTTTAGTTTCCTATATAAACTTAGAAGACTTGTAAATTCCTTTAATCAATAATCTATAGTAACATAGATTTTGTAGCTTCTAATCTTACTTCTCCCATACATTTAGATATTTTCTATCAATTAATCCTAATTAAGTTAATGATTAGTTTGATTTGAAATCTTCCAATTTATAAACTAATTAGATGATATTAGTACATTGTACTTTAACCTTCACTTCAATTAATTTAATAAACCTCCAATTTTACTCTTCTTTATTAGTTTACTAAATTTTAATCATTAATTAATTTGATTTGATTAGATTATGACTAGTGTAGGATAAGTTCCATTTGCATGATAATAATTATAAATTATTTTATCATTTTATAAGTTAAATTAAAATACTATTTTCTAAACTTTTTTCATTTCTATTATTACTTAAAATTGATTTGAAGATTAATATCTACAAATGAATTGGGAGTTAAAATAGCTCCAATCATTAAGTAGATTATTAAAATTAGACAACTTTGGATATCACATAATTTATAATTATTTGAATTTCCTTAATTGCTTGCTTAGCCTTGAACCTCTTCCTTTGAACATATATACAAGACATTGTACATAAATAAAATTTTTACAATAAATTTATAGGGGTTTATATTATGGTGAATAGCCAA
The DNA here is from genome assembly GCA_016760335.1 of Gastrodia elata. Lineage (NCBI taxonomy): Eukaryota > Viridiplantae > Streptophyta > Magnoliopsida > Asparagales > Orchidaceae > Gastrodia > Gastrodia elata. Next base: position 10,825,145 of record CM028681.1, on the reverse strand, counting down.
GGGCAGGTTATAGGAGGAATAAGGAGACCTCATATTCTCAAAGGGTTAATGTGAGTATTTTTTTTTTAAAACCCCGCTTTTCTTTATTAGTTTGGCAAATATGCTTAACTTCTCATATCATTCTGTGTGTGCCCGCAGAATGAAGCTTCCATAAAATAATTTTAACTAATATTATATGAATCTTATACAATCTTATTGATTGTAAGATCTCATCATAGACTTTTAACTATGTTTCCATTATATAGTTCTAGACTATACATTTTTAGTCCATGAGACTAAGATTCTCCTTTACTTACTATGCTTTACACTTTCTATTTTTAATACTGTGCTTTACTTATTTATAGTTCATATAGAATGTAGTGTATGTTACTTTAATTTTATTTAAATGCTCCACTGCTTCTTTTTTTCCTTACTTAGCATATTTCCATTAGAACATATACATATTTTCATTTCTTTTATTTTTAAATGCACTTTAGTAGTTTCTAGCCTTATTTAAAATATTTTTCTCTTACTTTTTTGGTTATAGGCTAGAATGAGTATTCATATGAGTACTTTCGCTCATTTACTTTCAACTGTTCTTTTTTACAGTTATATTTATCTTCCTTCCCTACTTGAATGCTTTCAAATGCTCCTTTGCTTATAATAAATTATAAATTAGCTTATGATATCTAAATAAACTTATAAATATTAGTCAATCTTAAAATGTGCTTAATTTGTTTAGTCTAACTACTCTTTTTCTTTTATTGACTTTGCCTTATTATATTTAAATATCAAAATATGATAAATCATTAGTAATATAATTCAAGTGGAACTGGACCTTGCACTTAAAGGTCTTACAATTGCTTCTGCTTACTTAAACTACTTGCTTTTATATTTTGTAAGAGAGTGATTTTATTTCTTACTCTTTCAATTAAATGACATGCAATAACTTAAACTGTCTGTAATATTTTTAGCTTAATCTGTGCTGAGTTTACTTATTTTAAAATTACTTAGATTGAATGAGTGGATAAGAACTACATGTTTTACAAATACTTGTTGCATATTTTCCATACATACTCCATACTTGCTTTTATTACAAATTTTCTTTTATTTAATACTACTCATAAAGATACTTGGCCAACTTATAATTTAGTATTTGATTAATTTTCTTCTAATTAAATATTAGATGCTAAAGTAACGCTCCAATATTGGATTAATCTCCTATCCAATATTGAGGACGTTACAATATTGACCACTTAAACATTATTGAAATTAAGTTTACTCTAGTAACCAAAATTAATATCGTTCCCAGAGGACGATAAATATCGAGATCTTATCATCCCATATTACTTCGGACCACGTACACTTGCGTGCAAACGTAGACTACGTATTTTCAGTCCGTCACTATAGCACTCTGATTTAAAAATCAATTATACTACCTTCATTTGGAAATGTAGCTGCATTGGCTTGAGATGGAACACAACTTACTATCTTTGCAATAGTGCTCAAGAATCGATGGAACACTTATTCTTTAACTGTGTTTTTTCTTTTACTTAGCTAAAAATGCCTAAATTAATATTTCATTCTTCAATTTTATTTATACTTCTTATTCACTCTCCATTTCTTTCCACTTGTCATGTGCTAAATCATACTAATTATATATATATATATATATATATATATATATTAAAGACCATATGAAAGGCTTAAGAATATATATGTATATATATACAAATAACATATGAGATTTTAGATGTAGAACTAATATTTTTTCAAATACTTAAATTGCTGATTTGATAAGCTTAAACCCACACTTAGTTGATTTTATTGCTTGGTAGGCACATAATTATCAAAAGTTATTCATTTTGCTCACCTTTCATTTGATGACCCTTTTCCTTTATTGTTGAGAGAGCATAATTTCTTATCATCATAAATATTTTGAGTGAAACATTTACACTCTTTTTATATCTTATATGAGGCTATGTGATTCACTTTGGTTTCACATTATATATACTATGAATTTGTACAAATATTTGCTTAAGATATTGTCCCCATCTTAAAGTGATAAGAAGACTTGCATCATACAATGAGAAAGTTAGTATTCATTGATGTGATATATTAAAAGAATGTCCTTTCAAGGGAGCCCAGAATTGTACTAACACCTCAAGTTATTCTACTCTTTCCCTCTTCACTAAAGCTTCCTTCCTTTTCCTTGTCATCAGAGAAAAGGGAGCCTTTGTTCGCTTATTTACTCTACGTCCCTTCCAAATGCTTCCCTCCAATTAAATACCATACTCTCGCGTTATTGCCTCCACTGTTAATATAAGAACTTGCAGTGCATCACAATTTAATCACTCCCTCTGAAAACAAACTCATGACATTCCTAAAGACGATCGCTCGCAATTTGGATGCCCTCGTTGGGTAAATTTCTTTCGTGTTCAGCATTACTTGATTTTTTCCAATTTGTATAGTTTGTATGATTGGCATAGAGTTTTGTTACCTTCCTACACTGCACATTCAAAGCAGATTGCTAAATGACATAAAAAGGTAGCTGAAACTATGATTAAACTTGTTTTAATCCAAAATCTTTAGCAAATTAACGACCAGTCACTTGATATTCTTACATAAATATGCTGTCAACTATCGTAGCTGTTTTCTGACTAGTTTCTTCGGCGTGCTATTTTGAATCAGGCCAGGAATGATGCTTCTCTACCCTTTGTAAGTTACTTCAGCATTTAGATTAATTACCATGTTATCAACAATGTAGTGAATGGTCCTGATCTGATCATCAGATACGCATCGATGCGGGCAATCGAAAGCCCGTCCACGCTCGACGACCAACAGTGGCTCACGTACTGGGTTTTGTATTCATTAATCACCCTTTTTGAGCTTTCCTTCTACAAGATTTTGATCTGGTATGCATTTATGAAGAAGCATATTGATGTTTTTTTAATTGTTGTGCATTTGTCAAACAATGAATACATGTAAATATATAGGTTTCCCTTGTGGCCCTATCTGAAGCTTCTATGTTGCATCTGGCTGGTGCTGCCAATCTTTAATGGAGCTGCCTACATATATGAGAACTATGTTAGGAAATATGTCAGGATTGGGAACCAAGTGAGCTCAAGCTATAGCGCGGAGCAGCGAAGAGCACTGCAGATGATGAGCCTGGATGCTAGGAAGGCAGTCGAGCGGTATATCGAACGTTATGGATCAGAGGCCTTTGAAAGAGTTATTGATGCGGTTGGTCGCGCAAAACTAAGCTTATTTTGCTTTTTATTGTTGTTTAATTCTTTTTAGAACACGCACACTCTTACGACAGTAAGGCCAGGCCCCACTCGATTAAAACTGCTAAAGTGGGTTCTGGCTCCATTCTGTCAAGAAGTAGGTGGATGTGGGCCATTGTGAAAAATGAATTTGAGTGTTTTATTTTGCAGGCTGAGAAGGAAGCAAAGAAACACTGAACATGGTTCTTTATTAATCTATGCAAATTTATTTTCTTTTATACAATGTAAAAAGAGGCTTGAGCTTATAAATGTTATTAAAGCTCTAAGACTTCTGAACCACAATAGAGGAAAAAAGCAGCTTAAAATTCTTACATTCAATATGGAAAACAGATACTTGTAAACAAGTGCTTTTTGAATGCTAAAACAGACTTGATTGCAGATCATGAGCATATTAAGAACATCAATTGAAACAAACAAACAAAGATCTGCTGATTAAAAAAATTATAACAATGAAGGCCCTTCTCTCAACATAGGCGCAACATGGGAACTCGTCGGAAAACATAATCAAGCTCTGGCGAGGCGGTTAATGTCCATCGGATAAGCATCATAAGGTGATTGAGCATTAAATGATCTTTTTCCGACGAGTATATTTCCGGCCTCAGTCGGGTGGAAGGCGTCCCAGAAAAGATACACTCTTCTATTGGGGCACGGAGTTTGGAAAGGAAGGCAAGTTATTTGACCATTATTCCTTCCCACTCCACAACATCCCCGATTTGTTACCCTCAACCCTGAAAACTTCATTTATAAGATATAACAATAACAACAACAATAATTTAAAGGGTTCAAGATAGCTTATTCTCATTCATACTTAAATGCTTGGAATGTTAATCATTTACTAAATGCATTTTATATATCATTAACATTAGCATTTTAAAATGACTAACTTATATATAAAATGCATTTAGTAAAATGACTAACATATATTTGCGATAAAATAGAATTATTTTTTGAAATAATCATATGAATGATAAATGCCTAATTTAATCTCCCGACAATTAAAATGTCCAAAATAATCTCAAACTCTTTTAAATGTCAAAATGTCTCATTTTAATTTTTTCATAAAAAAATTTAATTATCACTGCAATATGACAATATTGCATCATTAGCTAATGGATGAAAAGATTAAAATAGGACTAATTTGAATTTTAAAATAGAGTTGGGGATTATCTTATCTTTTGGGCATTTTTCAAAAGTCAAGGGACCATTGGTAAAATGAGAATGTTAATCATATATAAGATGCATAGTAAATAATTAACATTGCAAGCATACTCACTTAAATGAGAAAAAACTGTGGTTGGTATATATATATATATATAGAGAGAGAGATGGATAGATTACCATTAGCTGCAGGGTTTGAAATGATATCCTGAAAAATACCAAAAGCATTAATGTAAGTAAAATGGGAACCATCCAAGCTGTTAAACTGCTTAATCAACTGCACAAGCCCCCTGTTGAAGAGCTGAATGGCGCTGTCGATGGCATCAACGCAAGTGACTCCGTCGGAGCTGGAGCTGGCGAGCTCATTTGGGCTGCACCCGATCCGGCCGACTCCGATGACAGCCACCTTTCTTGCGCCGTAGTTGTAGAGGGTCCTCAGCTGCTGGGAGTACTGCTGGATCAAGAGGTCCGCGAATTGTTGAGGCGAGAATTGGCGGCTCGTGGAGTAGACAGCTGGCATGAAGTAATTGTTGAGGTAGTCGTTGCTTCCCATGCCGACCGAGAAGATGCATTTGCTCAGATAATTGGAGGCCTCGCTTTCGTCGCCGAGAACTTCAACTATCTGCTGCACTGCTTGTATGTAGTTTTGAATTTGACCGTTGAAAGTTATTCGAGCACCCTTCACATATTTAAAAAATCAAAGATTGTTCAAATAGCCATAATAGAAAGTTAAATCAAAGCATGAAAGAGATTACATATGAAATGATAATTTGCCTAGACAGTAAGCAAGTTCTAACAATTTGGATCTAAGAAGATTTGGATCTCATTTTTGCTTTAATTCATAAAAACTTGTCTATACATAGAACAATGATAGAAATCACAATGTTGTTAGAACTGAAAACAAATAAAAGAGCAAGACAAATCAAAACTCCTCAAGTCACAACACAATCACAACATAAATGATTTATCTGGTTGGGTATAAATATTTACGTCGTCCACAGGGAGGGATAAAGAAAAAATTCACTACACGGAGGAAAAATTATAATTATGATTTCACAAATCCTTCATCCTTGATAAAAAATAGCATTTTTTATAGCCATCAAGCCTTCCCACACACATGCAATACCAACGGGCCCTAAAAATTGGCTTCAAAATGCTTATAAACAACCCCTTAACCGCAGATATCTGCCATAGGGACGCATCCCTTCGGGCCAGAATCGCCTGGGCTCTGTCCAGCCCAATAGCACCTTGTGCTGTAATGTTCCGAAACGTGTCGGCCTACGTACTTTGGTTGATTCAAACCATCATGTGAACATAGTTCTTCCAATTCAAAGATGTGAATTTTTTATATAATGAGAAATGAGTCTATTAGTTGCAAGGTTGGAGTGGCTCCAATAATGAATAAGATTAGACAATATCACCTTAGATTCGGGCATATTAAGCATGTAGAAAAAATGAACATATGAATTTTGACTGCATTAAAAAGACGGGCTTCTATTTGATCCTCGTACATAAATGAAAGCAAAATAATTTATGTAGCCGACCCCGCTAAGGAGAATTACTTCATCTTTAACAAAAGTGGACATCTTTCAAAAAAATATAAAGTACAAAAGTGATAATAAGTAATAATATAATCAATTCCTAACCTATATGCTCAAAGCTTGTCACTGTGTAGGCACACCAAATTTAAGGTGCTAATCATTTGAGGAGAGTAAGTTAGAGGGCTTTTGGAAATCATTAGGAGGGTGTGCCTAAGATCGACAAAACGCTCAAGGTCAATAACCAGCTCACAAACGGGCTCGCAAGGTTAAGCTTTACAAGAGTAATGATTTAATCACATAAACCCTTTTTAAGAAAAAGCAGCAGCAGCAGAAGAAGAAGAAGAAGAAGAAGAGCTTACCAACTGCTGGCCGGTTTCATCCCTTATTCCTGCAGCAGCGGATGCAAAATTTGCACCGCTGAGCAGCGCTTCTCCCCTTGTGCTTGCATAGGGGGGTATGTAGTCCTCGAAGCCCAGAAGTTGAGCTGCATTATATGAATACAATTTTCATAATTAAATTTTAAAATATTAAATTGACAAATAAGATTAAAAATCTAATATGATTAATTATAACGGACAACTTACAACCTTTGGTTCATTAAATTTTTCCTTCGTCTCATTACACTGCCAATTCATTATCTTTCAACTATTTATAACTAATATATTTAATTAATCAGATAAAATTACCATTAATATTATTACTTAGTTTAATTAATGCAATTGATTAAGTGATTATATTTGATATCATAATTTATAATTAATCAGATCAATAGTCAAAATAATTCTTTCTTATGATGAAAATAATATAATTAATAATATTAGTTAAATTTTAAGTAATGTAATTAGTTAAAAAATAAACAATAATTAAATAAAATTTATATAATTAATTAAGTAGTTCTGAATAATTATAAATAGAGTTATTAAAGATGATTTTATGATTATAATTAAAACTAATGTTTAATAAGAACACTATCCAAGACAAATTTTGAAAAATAAGAAAATGCACTCAGTGACATGCTAGTGCAGTTGAAAGTTTGATGTATGACATGGTTTGCACTAGACAATATTTGGCTCAAGCAGTTAAAATCGTGAGCCAATATATACACAATCAAGGAAAGAATCATTGACAAGCAGTGATGGGGATATTTTGGTACTTGAAATGTACAATTGGTGTTAGCTTATTATTTCAGAAATAGTTTTCAATAGCTGACTTATGAGTTGGATATCAGAATTCCGACTATACCGGAAATTTGGATCGAAGACGATTAACGGTTGGTTATGTATTTACTTTAGAAGGGGGTCCAGTAGGGTGGAGATCAACACTACAGTCTACAGTTGCCATGACTACAACAGAAGTAGAATACATTGCAGTCACTGAAGCATTCAAGGAAGCTATTTGGATGAGGGGCTTGCTGGAAGATTAGAGTGTGAAGTAAAAGGAGGTAGTAGTTCATTGTGATAACCAAAGCGCTATATTCTTAGCTATTAATCCAGTCTGTCATGCTCGCACAACGCACATTAACGTTCGACACCATTTCGTTAGAGATGTTATTGAAGAAGATGAGATCTTACTGAAGAATATCACCACCAAGGACAACTTGCGGCCATGTTGACAAAGGTATTCATGGTTCAGAAATTCACCATTGTAAAACCTTGGTGAATTAGGAGAAGCATCTATATGCTTTTCATTTGTTGAAACTGTGACCAATTTGATTCATTTGGGAGGAGGATACGTAGACAACCAAGTTGGTGCAGCAACATTAATCGATACCATAGAGGATTCAGCTCTCATGTGGAGCACATGAGATATGAGGTGATGATTGATAATTGAAGAAACTGTTTGGAGGCGTGTCACAGCACGTCAGAGAGCGCTACATCGGCCTGACACCTGAGAGGCGGGTGCTACAACACAGTGCGGCCCAGTCAACCCAATTTCGAACAACCAATATGTATTTTCTTAACCCATTTTTAGGGTTAAGAGTCAAACTCTGAAATTTCTTTCAGCCTCCATTGATTTTGAGTATGGTAGCTGCTCTGTTATAAAAAAGAGAAGGCTCCTAAAGATTGTGTAAGGATTTGTAAACCCTAAAATCTAAGCAATCCATTTTCTATAGTAAAATCTTTCGTTATCCTCCCAATGGACATAGTTATTAGCATCGAGCCACATAAATATATTTTTCTTATGGCTGTGATTGTTTGGAAGTGTTGTTTTTTTGCTTTATTTTAGTTTGATCATCATCTCAAATTTTGTCCCACATTAGTTTGTAACCCTTAAGAATCTCAACAATAAGTCATTAGTTCAAATCCCGAAAACTCTGATAATTAAAACATAGTTGTGAATTTGATTAGCTTAAGTAGTTTAATTCTTAGTATGTTATGTTTTTTAACTACATCATAAAGCAACTTTATCAGTTCATCAAGCTGAGCTCAAACTCAATATATGAACTTTAGTTGATCTCAACCTTAGAAAAAACAGTAAGAATGGACAACGGGCTCCAATTATGCCTCTAACAGGTCACACTAGATCCAAAATCTCGTAAGGAAAATTTATCTTAATTTTATTTGCCTCTTTTCTTTTAATTTCAGGGTGCTTTTGTAATTTTGATTTTCAGTTTTGTATTCAAGACTTTTGATTTTATATATATTCAAAAAAATGTTACTTTGATATTTTCAAGAAAATAATTTAAGTAATTATGTGTATTTATAAATATTTTAATGTTATATATATATATAAATTCATTTTCTTATTATTATTATTATTATTATTATTATTATTATTATATTTGAAAAATAATTGTGCTTTTGCCCTAAGCAATACACGGAATAACGAGTGCTCGATCGATAATTACCTTTATGCCACAAAAAATCAATGAGTTTATATAAAATATATTTAATTCAAATTTTAAAATATTTATTTAAATTATGATGTGCATAAAAGTAACATATATATTTTTCTCAAAATAATTTAGCAAAATTTAAATTGAATATAGTACTAATAATAATAATAATAATTTAGAAAATATATTTGAAATAGTTTATATAAATATATAAATATATAAATATAAAAAAAAAATGTTATGATTAAACAAGAATATACACCAAAAAAAAAAAATATACAGGATCAATTAGAAATTTTTTTTTTTTTGTAATTTTTGTATATATGTCTTATAAAAATGCATTTAATCAATAATTACTTACAATTAAATTGACAAATCATCTATATATTTTGATGTATATTAGTCGTAAGTGTAACAATACTCTTAAAAAAAAAATCTTTAGTAAATAGAAAAATCCTCTTAATTATATTTTCTTACAAAGTTTACGTTGAAACATGTGAATTTTTAAAGTTATATACTATAATATCGACTTATACACTATAATAGCATTATTATGCTGGCACTGATGTTGTTAATGATGAGAAAGAAATGGAAGAGGCTTACAGATGACGTCAACGGTGGTGAGGCCATTGCTGAACCGGCCGGTCGGGCCGGCGGGGAAGTCGATGCCGTAGGGCAAGTAATTCGCCCTGGCCAGCGAGGCAATGGCGTTGTTGTTTCCGTTGTCAACGAGGGAGTCGCCGAAGATGAAGTAGCAGGGAACCAGAGGAGCCGACCGGACGCGAACCGGACCGGGAAGTACTTGCGCGGCAAAAAGAAGTAGCACTGCCATCCATGAGAGGAGTGTACATTCTCTCCGTCCTGCCCCCCGCATTGCTCCGGAAGGCATCTGAACCTGATTTGAAAGAAAGGCAGGTGTCGGTGGGAGCGCTCTGCTTTCAGATTCGGGAGTACTGCCTCGTGTAGGTTTTTATACATATATATAAAATATATATAAATAGAAATCCAACAAGTCCTAAGAAAATTTGACCCACTTATCATTAAACAGTATGTCAGAGATTTATTTATGCTTAATCACATTCTCTTACATAGTTAATATCACCTCATCAAGCTAATTATTTTGTCAAACTCTTAATTATTTACTTAAACATTTTTTAGTTCTCTCTCTATATATATATCAAAATAATTCATATTATATTATATATATAACATATGATTAAATTTTATTGCTGAGAAGAATTAGATGGCTGTTAGATGCAGGCATTAAATGAGATTGGGCGGACTTTTCGTGGAAGATCTGAAATAAAGTTCTAATGTTATACAGTGAAATATTATTTAGATTCGAAACTATCCCAATTTTAAAAATAATATTTATATTATTTTAATATAAATAAATAATAAAATAATATTGAAATCTTATTATATAAATTTTTTAAATGTCACAATCTATATACAAGAAAAAAAGATGAAAAAAATATGTTTGATTTTTACTTTATGATTTAAATTTTTAGTATCAATTTTCTTGCGAATTTCAGATAAAAATGAATTTAACATTTATTTTTTGTATTTCTTAAAAGATATTCGCAAAAAGTCTTAGCCGAGCTCGGCATGAACCGGACCGGCTTGGTCCTGCTACAAATACGAACGCGGCTTGGCCCGCGGGTCCAGAAGAAACGCAACTTTAACAGTAGTTTGAACTATATTAAATAAATGCTCACCTAATATTGCAGTTGAAATTTTAATATTAATTATATCTACTTTGTTAGGACCGCACCAGAATTTTTATTTTGAATTAAATAAATTAAATTATTTATTTGAATATCTATATTAAATTACATATTTTTTTGGCAATATTTCTCTTATTTCTGAAACATTTTAAATACAATATGTTATTTTTATAATATGTTATGTTTATCTAATAATATATATTAAAAAATATTTAAGATCAATATAATATTTTTAATTTATATATATATAAATCCTATAAAAAAAAATTATTCAACTTGGTAATGTAAGAAATGCATCTGTAAGCCAATCTTTCAGCCTATCTACATTGTGGCTGTTCAGTCACATGATTACTAAATAATATTGTGGTTGTTTAGTCGCAGGATTACTAAATTATGTTGGATAGAACTTAGTTGTATTGTTTATGCTATATATATGATGGACAAGCAAGGTCCTTGGAGTGTATGAGGACCGGCTAGCCAACATTTGAGTATTGGTTCAGCAAGCGGTGTTGCAACCTTTTGTTAAGCTCCTGCCAAGACAGACAAGTGCACAAATGACTTGTGCAACATGATCTTTGGTTGCTTGTTTATTCTGATGCGATTATACATGATTTGGACTTGGTGCAATAGACTGAGATGGAGCTGAACAAGAAGAAGGAGAATGAGGAGAAGGAGAAGGAGAATGGGTAGAAGGAGGAGGAGAAGGAGAAGGAGAAACAGCCAGAGGTTCTGCGGCCATTACCACCACCCTAAGCTTCTGCCCATTGGAACAACTGCGTATATTGACAGCTTTACGAAGTGAGAGAAGGGTTGCGCGTGTGGAAAGCTATTTAGCTATTTTAAAACAAAAAAATTAAAATAATTAAAACCCACCGATAATGACTGAATTAAGAAGGATTAAAGAGAAATTTTCTTCAGGAAAAAAATTAAGTAGAAATATAATACAAATTTCCTTTATAAAAAAAAAATAACAATAATTTATTTCTTGGAGTTTTTTTAAATATCATTTTTTTATAAATGTTTCAACATATTTTTTTAAGTCATTATTAATTTTTAATAGATTTTTAATTATGATTTTGACTAATAAATCTTATTTACTCTGAGTTAATTACTAATTTTAAGTATTTTAATAATTGTAAGATATTAAAAAAGATATATTTAAAGGTAGTGTAGCAAATTAATTTTGACAATCCATATTAAGCACCATTAGCAACTTAATCAAACTCTTGGTTAACATTAGGCTAAATAAGATTATTTAAGTATTCATGAAAGATTAAAATCTTAATTGGGTATTTATAGAGTTTCATTTATAATTCCTTAAATATAACTCCTTAATCATTATTAAAAAATGGCTCTTTGATTAATCTATTTAATGACTAACTAATCTTTGTTAAAAATATTTTATTCAAATAAACTTGCTTTAAATAGATTTAAATATCAAAACTTTATTAATAAAAGATTTTATTAAAAATATAATATTTATAGTCTTTTAAGAGACAAAAAGGAAAGTATCAAAATTATCTCGGAGGACTGACCTTCTATTAGCCAAATCAAAGAATTTATCCTTAGAAAACCCTTCACAAGAGGTATGTGATTTTTCTAGGCTAGCCAAATTAGTTTAAGTTTATTTAAGCACAATTTAACTATACTATCAGACACCCCTTGGACTGAACTAGTTTTACCATAACCAAAACTTTCACTTGATTTCTAGATCATTCAAGTCGTCCTTATGGAGGAAAATGAAGAAATCATAGAGGAGGATAGGTCGGGTTTTAAAGCATTCTCTCAAAAGTATTGTAATATATTTTTTACTTAATTGCAGTGTACTAAGATGTCAAGTGGTGTTAATGGAAAGCTCTTGTCCTAACATTTTGATTAATATCAAATTCACCCAATTTTGTTGAATATTTGGGGAGAATGTGTCTTAATTTAAATTATGGTTTCAATGATTAGTGCAACAATCATGAAGGTGAATATTAACGAATCGAGAAAAAGATCGGGCCATCTCTAAATCGTGGTCATTTAATCTTATCATATTTAAATCTTACAAGCATTGATTTTCGTAGTTTTGAAATTAAGCGGGTTATCAAATGAGATCCAAATTTCAAATTTTATTAACACAATTTTACCATTATAACAATAAGGTCATCAGATGCACCATTCGTCCCATGGTTAATCCGATAGTTAGAGTTTTTCATACGTAAACTACTATTTACCAATTATCTAATATTTAAGAGGCTCATCTAAATGCCTACCTCAAAAATAAGACAATAAGACATTTCTTATCTCAAATGTAACCATATTAGATGTATATTATTTACTTAAGCTTAAGACTGTATATTGCACTTGAAATAGCTAAAGTTGCTAATCATCACTGATTAAATCATAAGCTAAATTCTAAATATTCAAGATGATGAGTCCCCATGTAAATTTAAAAATTCAATCATATGATTCAAATGTAAACGTCAAGTGTGAAAATCTTTTATATTCAAATTCAATCAAAAATTTTGATTATGGGATAAAATCATATAGCTCATAAGAATTGATTGTTTGTAAATCAATCATATTTAATAAGATTAATTTATATTAAGTATCTTATTTAAGAGGAAATTAAGAAGATCTAAGATTTTGATTAAGATAGTTAAATCACATTTATCATCATAAGATTTAATCTTCTAAGATCACATGATAAATCAGTAATGCTAATTAGAAAATAAATACTAACATTCACTAATTACGAGCTAAAGCAATTTGTACTTAATTTGCAATTTAACAAAAATTCAGAATTTAAATTGGATTAAACAAATTAAGTTCTAAACATCATAATAATTGATCACAATATTTCAAACATAATATTCCACATTTAAAGCAACAAAAATGAATCCATTTAACAATGTTATCTTAGGTTTTAAGAAACAATGATACATTGATTCAATAAAAAAAAATGTATACAAGTGCAAATTTATCATACAATCATATGTTCAAAAGGTCTTAAAGTTATAAGCATATAGTTCATATTTAAAAATCACTTATATATTTATCCAATCCATGATTTTGGTATATTTTTACATTATTAAGGTTCAAAAGTCATCAAAATAAAAAAAATATGAAATTTGGGCAAAACTGGGCAGTTTTATGTGCTATGGCGCACAGTAGCACTTATCTAGCCGAGAGCCAGGCGCTACGGTGAGTGGGGGCGTATCTCTGTGATGTGACGCGCTGGAGAGCTTTTAGGCGCTCCAGTGTGCTACAGCAGATTTTTGCACTGCGGCACGCGGTAGCGCTTTCAGGCGCTACGGTGCGCCACGGCGCCAAATATCATGAAGCGCGAGCGCTGCTAGCATGCAATGGCGTTATATTTTTTGAGATGTAGGCGCAGCGGCACACCACGACACTTTTAGGTGCTGCGGTGCGCTACGATGCCAAATTTCCCAAGACACGGGCGCTGTGGCGCGCCGGAGCGCTCGCTGAATGAAAGCCAGGCGCTACGGTGCGTTGTAGCGCTCGTCGGTGATTTTTCGTAGGCGAAAAATAAAATGTATCCTCTTTTTGAACCAAAATACTCTCAATTCATGGCACCTCAAGTCCAGTGCCATATACCAATGGAAAGATATTTCTAAGACCTTTTCATTGATACCAAAATTGACACAAAAAAATTATTCTAACATTACAAACAATGATGCCCTAGCTATATATGCATGATTCTCACTATGCAGCATTACTTATTTTTTCTTTAAAATGGATTTTGATCGAGCTCTATTAAGCTCGATCGCTCAAATACAGGTTCTTAAGGATGTCAAAAAAGTGTGCGAGTAACAAGAGGTATCCATTGGATCAGTCCAATGGGGGAAAGAAAAGTTCAAGGAAAAGATACAAGAGGGTACCTGTGCTTGCAAATGGAAGGAGATAGAGTTCTTCAAGAGTTCCTTCAGCTGCTAGTAAGAGGAGGAAGAAAGTTGGGAGTTCTTCGGGAGTTTGGGGCGGAGAAGGAGCTTCAGCTGACAGTAAAATGGAGAGGGGAATTGAGTGAGCTAGCTTTAAAGAGAATGAGAGGGATGGCTTCAGCAAGGGAGCAGAGGCATGGGCTGGGAGAGGGAGCAAGCCCTCTCCCATTGTAACAACCATATGTTATTACTTAGTCTAATCTTAGTATAATAACAGCCTAATTATTATTCTATTGAGTTCATCTAGTCATTAGAACCAATCTTTGAAATTTTGGAGTGATTCAGAGCTCAATCAAATATTTGAAATATTTTAATAATATTTAATTAATTGAAAATAAAAATATTTAATTTGACCTCAAAATCAAAATTTGACTTCGTCATTGCGATCATCACCCCCAAACTTATAACAACCTAGGTTGTTATTTAGCTCAATTATGACTAATATAAGTTCTAATTATGGTTTTAGTACCTTAATTAAGTCATTAAGAACTCACATCTAAAATACAGTCCAAATCAAGAGTCAAATGGATCAACTCCTAATTTTAGAATTTTCAAAAATCCTAGAAATTGACATAACTATTTTGACCTCAAATCAAAAATCTAACTTCGCCATTACGCTCATTATCCCCAAATTAGTTATGGGTGATGTTTTGGATGCATTTGGAAGTCATTGGATTTTTATCAAATATTTTAATAATATTTAAATACCCCAAAAATTTGAATATCTAAATACTCGACGAAACAAAAATCCAATTGCGCCGTTGTGTTCCTCACCCCTCAATTTGCTAAGAGTGATTTATTAGAAATTTGCTACATACATTTAATTGTATAATTTTAATTATTAAAATTGGTGTAAATTAATTTAATAAATAATATTTAAATTAAATACTAACGGCCACCGTCAGTCCTAAGCTGACGCCGTTTGACTTCTCTAACTTTATCGTCTCATTTGACGGTTCTTTCGAACCGTCCGATCAGAAGATCGTACGGCTCTCATCTGTCTTCCTCGCGACAGCACACGGGACTTCTGCGTGTCTAGGGCTCAGCCGCGCGTCATCTGGTCGCCTCTCCACGCGCTAACCACTGCATATGAACACTCAAATCTCCATTAAGACTTCCCTACCTATTAGTATTATTATTTTTCACTCACTGGAAGGTTTGGAGAGCGACTGGCTTCTTTCATCTTATGTATCTGACCGCACCAAGGAACCCTAAGGTACTCCTCCATTTGAGATCCTCAACTTGTTCTACTCATCGTATCGCATGCAATAAATTGGATTATCGTTTTAATTATTTTTAGTTGATCGAGTTGAGTTAGGGTTCCATTCTTGCGAACCCTAGTCCCACCTTTCCGTCGGCTCGAAGGGAGGGAAGGTGAATCGCCTCCCGATTTTCAGGTCGAGGCGGGTCGTGCCGGCCCGCCAATTTCGTCTCGGGTCGACCCGATACGCGTAGGATTTTGCCAATCCACGTGGCGCCTCCATACTGGACCACGTTAGTGTTTATCCACGTGTCCAGAAGACCGTCTACGTTGCGTGGGGCCTGCGACGAATGTCGTGCGTCTCCTCAAAGGTCGCTGTGGGGCCCACTTGCATGAATCTGTGGGCCCGCGATGCGTCGGTGGCTGCCAGCTGGTTTGTGGGACCACTGTCAAATCCCGCTATCTTTTATCTGCAGAGTTAAAAAAAAAAATAATTATAATATCAAATATATATATATATAATATCTATATCATAATTCTTATAGTGTAAAGTATATAACCATATATGTGACCTTAGGACCTTAATAGGGCCCGAATTTATGATTTTTCATATTTTAATGACCTTAGGATTCTAATAGGGTATAAATATATCAAATCTAAACATAGCCTTAGTAAACTTAGCATTGTATGAATGTAGGTGAATTTCATTGAAAAATCTACTATTTTACCATGAATAACATATTTTAAATCTCATAAATATTTGCTTAAATATTTTTGTGCCAAATATTAATGTTAGAATCTTTGATTGCTTGTATGATCAAGTATAAATAAATAATTAAATTATATGGAATTTAATTGCTTTACATTTGTAATCAATTGTTAATTCTTTTTTGTGTTTGATTTAAAGATTTGATCAGCCTTAATTACTCATTATTTTAATCAATGCAATGTTTGTGTGTTAAAGAATTTAAATGTTGATTTGGATACCTTGATTTACTTAACTTAATTTTAAAATAAAATTGAATATAAGAATCTTAAGAACTTGATTAAGTAAATGATACTTAATATAAATCTGAAATTTGCCATCAATAATACACCAATAATATATTGATTAGTTATTGATCTATAAATTAACAAATTAGTCTTAATTGGGTAAGGATAAGGGTTAAACCCTGACCAGTTTGATTAAGACTTGAACCCTTAATCACTTAATAAATTAACTTGATTGAAAGATAATTCAACCGACATTATTCCAATAATGCATCTAATTTAGTATTTATCTTAAATCATTAAAGTAGAAGTGCTTGGTTAATAATGGGCTTATGTGATTGAAACATCTAAATCTAAGCTTAAAATCTCTGATTTTCTTTTATATAAGACTCTTAGTATAAAAATGATAATAAAATTATATTGATTTATGGAATAATCTAATCCTAATAATATTCTTGATTTTATCCCATGATTGTAGAATATGATGTGATGAGATGGGTATAACCATCTGATCTGATTAAATTAATCTAAACCTAAAAAATGAACCTTATGAATTTAGTTTAATTGTTAGAAGTGTAAGATCTTGATGTTCTTGCTATAGGAGTGTTTTGAAATGTCTAAAATGCTTAGTTAATGTTAATACATTGAGATAAGAAAGGCCTATTATGACATATTAAGGTAGGAACTTAGATGATCCTTCTTAACCTTAGAAGTTGATCTTAAATCTTATGGTAGAAT
Organism: Gastrodia elata; assembly: GCA_016760335.1. Classification (NCBI taxonomy): domain Eukaryota; kingdom Viridiplantae; phylum Streptophyta; class Magnoliopsida; order Asparagales; family Orchidaceae; genus Gastrodia; species Gastrodia elata. The sequence continues at coordinate 10,807,744 of CM028681.1, read as the reverse complement.
TCACCTAAGATTATATAATGAGATTTAGCCCATATGATAGTAATCCATATTGAGTGACCTTTTGGTCATATTCTTGGAGCCTTGAGTATGACTCACCTAATTATAGTAAGGATTTATAATTTTGATAAATCCTTAGTTATTAAATAGAATTGACTGAGCTCAAATTATTGGTTAGTTATGATCATGCATACCCATGGTGCTGAGTCGCTTCAGTAATATGCATGTTTAGTTGAGTCACTCCAATGTGGACTTATGACCAGGTGCTTTCCCGAGGGATAAGTCGAATATAGTCCGCTAGAGTAAATCCTCCAAACTTAAGCGTGTGAGCTAGAATCTTAGTTTAGGAGAATAATAACTGCAATAGGATTCTACCTCCTATATTGTGTGTGTCTTGATAAGTGCAGTTATAAGCAAACTAAGTGCTAAATTCACCTTCTTAGGAACATACAATCATGTGTATATAACCTTTCCAATTGATTATTTCAAGTAAAAACCATAAACAAGAGAAACTAATTATTAAAATTAGAATTTATGAGTTAGAATCCTTCTAACAGCATTCTACATAAAGGAGATATTTGAGTCATAATCTAATTTTAAAGCATTTTTAGATTTTATAGATTTTTAAGTCATGTAGTGTAGATGCATGAGCATGAGCATAAGCATGACGTATGAGTATCAGTGATAATTTATGAGTTACAAAATATTGTATATATCAACAGGGGAAACTCAGGATGTTCATATATCACAGTAAATTATATTTCCCAATAAAATGTATGTAGACATTGGACCGTACAGCTCATGGTAGTTTAGTGATAGTTCAGTTACATATTAGTGGCATACATTATTGTGACATATTTAGATGCATAATTTCAGTGGCAAACAATATAATTTTATATGCTATTTACTTAGTTTCAGATCAAATATTATTTTTGTTTATTTTCAATATTCAATATACAGTTAACTTTACTTTACTTAGTTTTATATAGTTTTAATTATTTAGTTATTTTTACAGTCTTTCTACAACTTTATTTACTTTACTGTTAAATGTAAATAATCAAAACTATTTAGATTAGTTCCGATGTATTATACTTATTGTCTAATACGTGGTATTTTTGGGATCTGGTAATTTTCTAGATCTTGAGCAGCATATTGAGCCAAGTTAGGAGGACTCTCAGGAGATTCTGGAGGAGTTTATGGAGCCTTAGTGGACCCTCCATCAGCCTTGCCATTTTCTCTTAGTATTTATTTCAGTTCAGTAGTTAGACTTTATTTCAGTACCATTTCAATAAATAGTTTGTAATAATTTTGGATGCATTTACTTTTCTATTTTGAGATAAATGTTCCTATTCAATTTTATGATGAATGCTCTGAATGTATGCTTAGCTTCTGCACTCTATTTATATATTATTTATACTTAATATTGTGATGTGATCAGCATACTGGAAATACTGATATTTTATATATATATTGGATTCTTCATGTTGTATTTTAAATCCAATGTATGTTTTGTCTAATACTTAGGATAAGTACACTACTATTATCGTAAGTATTAGCTCTCGACCCTCCTTTGAGATTGAGTCAGCAGCCCTTCAGATGGTTTCTTTTTCAGCTATTCGGAAAGATGAGAAATTCCTTCCCAAGTGGCGCACCGCTCCGCCGTCAAAATTGATTATGTTCTCTCTTTTGCGCGCGGTGACGGGGCGGGGCACTACACCCATCAGCAGCATGGAGGAGAAGGAGAGGGAGCTCCATACATGCACATGAAGGCATATGTAGGAAAAATAGCAGGTGGGTCCCATGAACATGAAAAAGAAAGAAAAAATGGATTTTAATGAATTAATTAAATTTCTATTTTTAATTAATACATTTCTCAAATTAAAAAAAATTGGTTAAATAAACAGGCTTCGAAAAATACCAAAAATTCACTCATAGCTAATTCGAGGGTGAGGAACTCAACGGCAAAGTCGGATTTTAATTATCTTAATTTTTTGGTATTTAAATACATTAAATTATTCGAGAAAATTTGACGACTTCCAAATACTTCCAAAATATCACTCATAGCTGATTTGAGGGTGACGAGCGCATTGACAAAGTTTGATTTTGATTTTAAGGTTCAATTGAATATCTCAATTTTCTAATTAATTAAATATTATTAAAATAATCCAAATATTTGATTAAGCTCTGAATCACTTCAAATCTTTAGAGTTTGACTCTAATGATTATATGAACTTAATAAAACTATAATTAAGCTAAGATTAGATTATATAATAACTTATGATTGTTACATTATATCATGTATAAATCAATGGAAAAGTTACATGAATAACTTTACATCACAAGTAAAGAAATATAAATATTTGCCAATCAGAAGTAATTTTGCCCCGCATGTGTAACAGCCCAAACTCTTAAGCACCAAGGTATTGTCCGCTTTGGCCTGAAAGACCTCACGGTTTTGCCCTCAGAAAATAACTTCCCAGTAGGTCACCCATCCTGGGAGTGCTCTCACTTGAGAGCGCTTAACTTTGGAGTTCTTATCAGGAACTCCACCGTTATCTGAAAAAACACCTCAATGTTTAAAAATTTCACTTATTACTACTTAAGTGGGTCATCACAATCTCCCCAATTTAAGTAACTGACGTCCTCGTCAGTATCCACACACAGATCCAAGAACCATCCATTGGGTAGATATGACTAGAGGTGACCCCTACAGGCACAAGAGGTACCCACAACTATGTAGCACCTTAACCATCATGGGTTCAAGAGGCTGCTCACATGAAGTGGTACTTTGCCCTGTATGACACTTAGCTCCTATCTGACACCCTAACCTCGCTCTGATACAATTTGTAACAGCCCAAACTCTTAAGCACCAAGGTATTGTCCGCTTTGGCCTGAAAGATCTCACGATTTTGCCCTCAGAAGATAACTTCCCAGCAGGTCACCCATCCTGGGAGTGCTCTCACCTGAGCACACTTAACTTTGGAGTTCTTATCAGGAACTCCACCATTATCTGAAAAGACGTCTCAATATTTAAGAATTTCACTTATTACTACTTAAGTGGGTCATCACAGCATGTTAGACTTGAATTTTAGCATGAAATAAATCTTATCAAAATCATTATGTGACATAAAGTCGAGTCCGAATACCCCTGAGCCCAAATAAGTAAACCCATAAGCATAACTTTTATGAAGCTTTCTCACTATCCGTCGGTAGCTTATTATCATTTTTGAAAATAATAGTGTGTCTTTTCTTTGGATTTTCCCACTTTCTAAAAGGCTAAATCCTTCCATATAATTCTCAGGGACTGCCAGCCGGCCAATATGTACAGATTATTATTATTATTTTTCTCCCTTCAAAGACAAACACCACAAATAATGATACATTTCATCTTTTTGTCACATATCTTATGATATTATTTTTTTCTTGCAATTCATTTAACGGTAAACATATCAAAAGCATGATACAACTGAAATTAGGCTCAAAATATCTACAATTAAGTAAAACTTACAAATATGTCTACGTACCTAACTAATTTGATAAAGCACAAATATTTCACTTAATTGAATATGTTAAACATCAATTTAAATTAAGCTTTGTTGTCCTATGTCATTAGGGGATGAATAATATATTGATTGAATGTGCAAGATTTTTATTAGTTCATAAGAGAATGCTTTGTCATATAAAACTTGAATTCAAAAGATCTAAACATCAAAAATAGTGAATTTATATATATATTGCATGTTTTTACTAAAACAAGTCGTTATTTTAGCGTATTTTTATGTTGTTTCAGTTCCGGAGCGGGCATATTGCAAAAATTGCAAAGATTTAAAAAATTTGGTGCTGGAGCGTGCTACGACGTGATACGATGCCCCTAACCTGAGAGTCAGGTGCTACGGCGCGCTATAGCGCCGCCGACCCGAGAGTCGGGCACTATGGCGCCCCAACCCAAGAGTCCGATGTTACGGCGGCGTGCGGGTCAACCTGTTCGGACATAAAACGCAAGTCTCTCTTAGGCATCCAAATACTCTCAATTTAGGGCACCTTATGGGTCGTGTCATATTTGGATAACTTTAACACTACTAAAATTTAAGTATTAATTTCGGGTATCGAAATATAAATTGCAATTTTAAAGAGCAATATTGTTCCTTTTCATCAAAAACTGAACTCAGATCGAACTTGTTTGAGTTTGATTGAGCACTTTAGCGATTCGATATGAAGAGTAATAAACTTGCGAACTTGTAATGATTGCATGATTAAATTTATAGGAAATGAAATACATTAGTTCATATAATAGAGATTTTTCTTTGCTTGAGATGAAGCTTTATCAAACTTTTATTTCTCATTCTCTCAAAATTCTAAGTGCAAGCTGAGTAATCAGGATGGGTTTTGATAAGGACGAGGGTATGGGCTGGATTATGAGATAGGTTGCAAGTTTTTGAGTTTGCAAGTCGGGAGGATGGGCTTGACTATGTGATAAATTGTAGATTTTAGAGTTTGCAAGTGGGGGAAGATGAGTTTGATTAGAGGAGGTGAAAAGGCTGCAGTAAGTTATCTATTTTTTATAAATGAGGGAAGATGTGTAAGTGGGAAAATGGGCCGGATTTAAGAGGATAAGCTGCAGGTGAAGAAAATAGGTTGATTAGGAGATGAGCTTATAAGTTCTTTATTTTCTGCAAGTGGGGGAGAAGTGTAAGAGCTAATGAGCAGGTGGAAGACCCAACTTATTAAGTTAATTCTATAATTTAATACCTTATGCTATTAAACGAGCTCAGAAGAATTCTAAAACTTCACACCTAGCTAATTTGAGGTGAGGAGTTTAATGACGAACTTTGATTTTGATTTGGAGGTAAGTTTAATTATCTTAATTTTTTTTAATTAAAATCATACATTAAAATAACCTAGGAAAATCTGATAAAAGAAAAATTCTCCAAAATTACCAAAAATTCTCTAAAGTTACGTTTAATGATCGCAAACTTTTATTTTAATAATTTACCGTGTGATTGGATTAAACTAAAAATAAGGATAAACAAAAATAATTTTTTAAATTAAACCTTAATATTTTACATCTTAAGAGTTAATGACTGATCTAATATAGACCATTCGATCATGAAATTAGAGATCTAATTTCTACATCTTGTGATATTCTAGAATGATTTTAACACGCGGAGGAGCATTCAAAGAAATCATTTGGATGGTTGTCCTTACAACAAAAACAATGAGCATAATTTGTGTTAATAATGTCTACTCTTAACAAAAATTTCAAAACTTTAGTGTAAGAGATGAAGGCTAGGAAAAAAAAATTAAAGGCCAAAATCATTAATCAAAACACAATTAAATAACCTATAATTTGATGAGATGCCGTTGGGGTGACAATGGCTATTCATGTGCTCGTTGTATTTGGACAAATACAGAAGATTAAAGTGTATGAAGTTTTCCAAATATGCTACCAAAAACCATTGCAATCAGCTGCAATTATCCATTGTAGCTATTTTTGGTGCGATTGTCTTGAAAGAAAAAGTAAATGTAGCTATCATTCGTAATGTCCTGTTGTAGCATCATTCTCCTTGTAAGCTCAAAACCTCCAATCCATCCATCCACACATGACAAACAAACAGTAACTATAGCCATTTACAACAGAACAAACACAAGCCAAAAATTAAGAGATTATAATGACAGATTTAACCAGAAGAGAATCCCAATGTTTACACTTATAAAAATTATGTTTTTATATTATTAAATATACTCAATGCAATCAACAACATGAATTAAAATACTTGCTTAAACTTGACATTTCATTATGTAGAAAAACGGCGACTTTCTTCCATTGTTGTATCTCAAATTAGCCTTTTTGTAACATATCCCCCACGGATTATAAACCCAATCCATTTAAGCCCATCCAAGGCTCAATAACACAACAAACACTCCAAAAGAGATTCTCGAAACAGCCACCACGATTGAAACCGAAGAATCCTTCTCCGGACTCGGCGCAGGGGATGGGACTGGAGAAGGAGAAGGAGAAGGAGAAGGAGAAGGAGAAGGAGAATGGGGAGAAGGAGAACGGGGAGAAGGAGAAGGAGAATGGGGAGAAGGAGAACGGGGAGAAGGAGAAGGAGAATGGGGAGAAGGAGAAGGAGAAATTGTCGGAGGTCTTGCCGCCATTACCACGACTTCAAGCTTCTGGCCTTTGGTACAGTGACCATTTTTCCCGCTGATAAAGAAGAATGGCCCTGATCGATCCAGCAAGAAAAATGTACTGCCGCTGCGGTATTTCTCAATGGGCCTTTCAGTATTGCAAGAATTGAAATCCTCCTTCTGCACTAGAAGAACAGAGTCTGTCCTTTTCTTGTACTTAAAAACTGCAGGGCAAGAAAATAAATCACAGATATAATCAATCTTTAAAATACGCTAATTTATTATATAATCTTTACTCTCACTTTTAGTTATGTACAATCTTTGGATTAATATTTAGTATAGATGTCAAATCATTTTAGCTGTGCCAATATCAGAATCCAATGCTCTGTGTTTTGATCCGATTTGAAAATTTCATAGCAGAGAAAAACAGAGAAAAGAAGGGCCGCTTACCAAGCTTATCATTAATCTGAAATCTGTTTGCCTTGGCCCATTCCTCATAGCTCACCTTCGGATTGACTACCCATCCCTGCTTCCCCCCCACGTAGAAATCCTCTGAATGGGCTAAATGAGCCAATCCAAGCAGCAAACCGGCAAGCAGAAAAAGCCGCTCCATCCCCCCTAACCCGTATCTGTTGAAGCTGTGAAAAACAGAGGAGATTTGGGATATGCGTTAGCGAGGGATGGGCGATTAATTTATACTTATAGGTCGGAAAAAGCTTAGCGGCGTGCGGCTTTGATGCATTGAGAAGATTTCCTCTACGTCATGGGTTGTTAATTGAGTTTAGACGGTAGACAGTTTCTTAGTTATATCGAATAAAACGTATTGTACCATGCCGTGAAGGAAAAAGTCGAACTTTTACCACCTTATCGAGGCATCCCAAAGCTCTTGGCAAAGCTCAGGATTACAACTTCTAATACTGTTACCCTTCATTTGCATTGTGTCAGACTAATCTCCCGCTCAAATTCTGGTCCAACTCAACTTAATCCAAAATCTCAATCTAGCTATAGCAAGTATCGGGCCCACTTTCACCAAAATCTGTGTAGAAGTGGATGATAAAGCTGAGCTTCCAGCTGCGGTGCAGAGCACGCTAAATGAGGTGCAGAAGCCAAAGCGTATGCAAATATTTATTTCATAATGCTTGCGATTGTGTTAATTCAGTACCCATAACTCATATGAGGGGCAGAAGCCCCGCAATATAAGCCGAAGACATAATCAATGTCTTCTCTAGCTGCACCCTAGCCCATCTTAGTACACAAACCCCACTTCGACCTAGAGTACTCCCCTTTCCTCAACACTATCCCCCATTAGAAACCCCACCATAACATACAAAATCACTTAATCATGATTATTATTATTATAAAAAAATGAAAGCATATACATTTAACATATAATTGCTTTGTTCGCGGCTTCTATGTATCGGTATTGATCTATATTTCATTTTGATAATCATATGAGATTTTGTGTTCTAAACATGAAATAAAATAAGAAAATTCAATATCACGGGTTAATACACTTAGAACTCAGGTATGTACAAACATCATGTTAGGCGATGACAGACTGATAACTGGAAAAATAAGAAGACTACATAGCCTTTGAGAGAAAATTTGTAGTTAATCAGGAGCACAATATCTCAAATAGTCAAATAAATGTATCTGACTCATCAATTGTTCTATGACTTTGCCTAAAATAACACATTATATTTATTGACATTTCTTTCACAGATTGACAATCACATATATATAATCATTTTATTCAGTTCTGATAATGTTCTTACTTTAATATTGCACATTATTTTTTTTATCTATGCTTTTTATATCTCTTACTGTGTTTATAGTTTTATATGTCATTTCAAATGCATAAACTTAATATTATCAGTAAATAGTGATATCCTACAAATTTTATGTAAACTTCTGTGTCTAATTATATATATTTTTCTTTAGTTCCGGGTATCATATATATATATATATATATATATATATACACGACAAATCAGGAACTGTCAAATGTCATAATATTTGAGGAGCTGGTGGTGCATGAAAAAAAAGCAATTTTATGCAAGAAATTTGTTTTATTTATTGCAATCCATCTTACCTTATTTTTCTTAGATATAATAAATTTTGTTAAGCTATTATTATTTTTGAAATGAATGTATCTTCTCCATTATTCTAGTATTACTCGATGTTGAAATGTTATGTCTCATATGCTACTATATTAAGCCCCAATATGATCATAAGATGTGAGCGCCTAGCATTGGGTTAGTGTAACAACTCAAAGATCAAGGTTGAGAATTTTCAAGCAATAATTTATGCTTAAAATATTATTAATAAAATAATTTTATTAATATTAAGTTAATCACCATACACAAAGCTATTTAATATTTACATAATACAAAAAATTATCAATTAATAAATTAAAAGTTTGATAATAATAAATACATCTCCATCTCACCTCTTCAATCTCAAGCCCTTAGATTCCTAAGTTACTATTCTCATAATTGGTTCTCAAAACTTGAAATATTACAAAATTGTTCAGTCATGTAGGAGTACTTAGAGCATCCATAAGTAATAAATTTAGCATCATAATATAGGGAATACAATTTGCATTAACAAAAATATAAGTTTGCAATAATATATTTCAAAGACTTTCCAAATTACAACAAAAATGAATTTGCAATCTTAATCAAAATCCTTTAGCGTTGCATATTTCAATGATGCTATAATCAATGGAAATTCACAAATGAAATAATGCAATTATATAAAGACTAAACTTAGAGAGCAATAATTGTAAAGTAACACTTAGCATAATTGTAATAACCCAAATTCTTAACACCAAGATATTGTCCGCTTTAGCCTGAAATGCCTCATGATTTTGCCCTCATAAGATAACTTCCCAGCAGATCACCCATCCTGGGAGTGCTCCCACCTGAGCACGCTTAACTTTGGAGTTCTTATCAGGAACTCCACCGTTATCTGAAAAGGCGCCTCGATGTTTAAGAGTTTCACTTATTACTACTTAAGTGGGTCTTTACAATCTCCCCAACTTAAATAACTGATGTCCTCGTCAGTATCAATACACAGATCCAAGAACCATCCATTATGTAGATAGGACTAGAGGTGACCCCTACAGGCTCAAGAGGTACCCATAACTATGTAGCACCTTAACCATCATAGGTTCAAGAGGCTGCTCACATGAAGTGACACTTTGCCCTATATGTTACTTAGCTCCTATCAGACACCCTATGACCTGCTCTAATACCATTTATAATGGCCCAAACACTTAACACCAAGGTATTGTCCGCTTTGGCCTGAAAGGCCTCACGGTTTTGCCCTTAGAGATAGCTTCCCAGTATGTCACCCATCCTGGGAGTGCTCCCACCTGAGCACGCTTAACTTTGGAGTTCTTATCAGGAACTCCATCGTTATCTGAAAAGGCGCCTCGATATTTAAGGGTTTCACTTATTACTATTTAAGTGGGTCTTTACAATAACTTTATTATGTGACCATATTATCTCATTTGGATCAACGACCCCCAAGCTTCATTAGGAAACTCATATATTAGCATAAATAATTTTCTAGAAAGGTATACACTTACCCGTTAGTAATTGTTCAATTTTGATTTTTTTTTTTTGAGTCTTTTCTTTGACTTTTCTGCCCCTTTCTAGTGAACTAGATCTCTCCTTATTTTACATGTGTTGTTAGTTGGCCCACTTGTACATATTACAATGTTAGTTTTTTTTCTCCAAAAGCTTTCACCACACACATACACACACACACACACACACACACACACACACACATATATATATATATATATATATATATATATATATATATATATATATATATATATATCACAAACATTATAAAAAATAATCACAATTTAACTAGCATACAACAGGGTGCATACAATTTAACTAGCATTCATGAGAGGACCTCTGGATTGATGAATCCCTACTCATTCGAATCCCTAATTAGGGTTTTACTATAGGGAGCTACATCTCCCCACATAGACGAAGCTACGATGACTACTCGAACCCTACACATTCAACAAGTCTAGACGAAGAGAACGCATATATCTGCATGCCTAGGGGATGGCAAAATCTCTAGGACCTTACTCAGGCTTTTTGCTATGCAAAACTGTTGCAAACTGATTAGTTTGATGGTCACTCAAGCTATCCCGAGCACCCTAACAATTATCAATCACGAGTTATTGATAAAGAATTGTTTCATCGGTAATTATATACCCAATTGAGGTGTCAATTATCGGTGAAACACCAATTGGCCGTACGGCCAAACAACCTCATCCCGACAACAATCCTCATTGTCGGGACCGTTGCAAAGCCGGACCCAATGTCTATAACTAGTTACAAATGATCTTAATCCATTCATGTATCAACAATAAGCTAAACACAAAAAATTTGATGCTAATTGAGCTTAACCAACTCAAGGGAAGAGGGGTACCTGGACTAGATTGTTGGACTGAATTGTTGATTGATGAGTGCACTCCAGAGGCAAGCCTTACTTTCAGTAGCTTAAGCTCTCAACAAAATTTTGGGAGCTTGAACACCAAGCCTAGCCCACTATTGTGCCAAGGAAAATGACTAGAAGTAGCGGGGTCGACTTGAATAAGAGGAGTAACGCAAGGGATTTGGAGCTATCTAGGGGAAATTGAAGATTCCATAGGGATTTCTCTGTGAGCAAAGAAGTTCACTAAAGATTCCCAGGGCTATTTATAGCATAAGGGAATCAGTGGAGCTCGAGCTGTCATCCATTGGCTGGACCGAGAGATTTGCAATTTGGGCTCGTCATAATGAGGGAAAACTTGGGAGAAATAATTCTTTCAGGCGTTGCTGCATAGAGGGATCGTGGAGATAATGATCTCCCTCGTACAACCATGGTGGTGATAGCTGGAGATCCTATCAGTGCCTCTGCAGGTAAGTAGGGATGATGTTCCACGGTACTGGGATTAATATGGTCGTGCTATTCTCCTTAACATCTAACGATTGGATTCAGATCGGGGCAGGATCTGTTCTGGGTCATTTGAACATATTCGGAAAAAGGACAGAACAACTAGGGACCCCGCAGCAGATTCTCTGTAGTTTTAAATAACTGATTTTAATTAAATTCTATTATTTTGATTTTAACTAATTTAACTATAGGTATAATTTAAATGAAATACAATTTAATTTTTTAGAATTATTCTCAAAATACAAGCTTTTGTTAGTACGCTTGTTTAACGAGAATTATTCTCAAAACAATAAGTATGGAAATAACGTAGTGATTTGCACAGGAGAGGTGTATGTTGCATCTGTTAGTACGCTTGTTTAACGAGCTTTTACGTCACATCGAGGGGTCAAGAGCGTCAGTAGAACTTTCCAAACTATGTGGCTCATGCCGATCTTGGTAATCGGATCAGATCTAACAGCCCAGATCTGATCGACTAATGCGGGGCCAATCTCAGCCGTTGGAAATGAGCCCGGATCCGACAGCTGAGATCAGATTATATCGCGGGGCTGATTTTATCCGTGAGATCTGATCCAACAAAACGGCGGTACAGCTCAGATCGCGTGAGGCCAACCTGTGTTGAGCGGATAACGGCGGGTCGCCCATCGTTCGACAATAGCGGTTGTTTAGCTGTTGGATACTTTAAATAATTAATTAATTAATAAGTTTAATTAATATGATTGGTATTAATCAAGATTTCTCAACTAAATAAGCTCAAAAATTATCAAAAATTCACCATTAGTTAATTTTAGTGTGAAGTGCTCAAAAATAATAATTTGGACTCTATTTATTTGGTATGATAAGCATATACGAAAAGGTGACATTAATAATATCAATCAAAATGTGCATTCGTAGCATCATTCTCTTTCTCATAAGCTCAACTCTTCCACATTCAAGCAACAATAGTACCACGTTTACAACAGAACAAACACAAGCAAAAAATAGAAAAATTAGTATTACATATTTCAACGGACAGAATCTCCAATTTTACATATATAAAATATAAAAATACCCTCAATGCAATCAACAACATGAACTGAAACATTTGCTTAGATTATTGAAATTCAAACTTAGCATATAACCCCAACAATTCATAAACCCACAGCACATTTAAGCCCATAGAAGGCCCAATGACAAAACAAGCACTCCACAAACGACTCTAGAAGCAACCACCATTGAAGCCGAAGCAGTCTGCCCCGGACTCGGTGCAATGGACGGCGACGGAGATGGAGAATGACGAGAATGACGAGGAGTAGGAGGAGAATGCTGAGAATCGGGAGAAGGAGAATCCGTCGGAGCTTCGGCCTCCATTACCACGGCTTCGAACTTCTGCCCTCTGTTACAGAACTCTCTTGTCCCGCTGATAAAGTAGACCGACCCTGGTTGATCCAGCAAGACTTCTGTTTGGCCTCCGTTGTCTCTCATAATGAAATTCTTAGCATTGCAAGATTGAAAATCCTCCTCTCTCACCTGAATGACAGAGTTCTTCCTCCTTTTGTAACTGAAAACTGCAGGGCAAGAATAAAAATTATTCGGCGAACACATAAATCAGATGCATTTAGGAACACTGCATGAATAGGAAGCATCAATTTGATCCGATTTGAAAATTTCATAGCAGAGTTGAATTCAGTAAGAAATATGTAGAGAAAAACAGAGAAAAGAAGGGCTGCTTACCAAGCTTATCATTAATGTGAAATCTGTTTGCCTTGGCCCAATCCTCATAGCTCTCCTCCGGGTTGACTACCCATCCCTGCTCCCCCCCCACGTAGAAATCCTCTGAATGGGCTAAATGAGCCAATCCAAGCAGCAAACCGGCAAGCAGAAAAAGCCGCTCCATCCCCTCTAACTCGTATCTGTTGAAGCTGAGAAAAACAGAGGAGATTTGGGATATATGCTTTAGCGAGGGATGGGCGATTAATTTATACTTATAGGTCGGAGAAAGCTTTGCAGCGTGCGGCTTTGGTGCATTGGGAAGATTTCCTCTACGTCGTGGGTTGTTAATTGAGTTTAGACGGTGGAAACAGATGGGTTTTTAGTGTGTGAAAGCAAGAGATGTTAATATTAATGACACTGTTAATATATTTTAATTAATGTTGATTATTGTAAGTTGCAGCATGTATACTTATACTCTGCCGTGAAGGAAAAGCATATTAATAAACCGCCCTTGTTGAAATGAGTCAAATCCAATCTTATGATTAGGTTTCGGGCCTAACATGCTAAATACGTCCGGCCGGAATTGAATTTGATTAGAATGATTTAAGTACTTTCAAATTATATTCAACATATACGAAACAACAAAGTTATGTATGAAATAACACCTAACTATAAGTCTATGTGAAACAATAATTATATACAATTTGAAGAAACATAATGTTTAACATTTATATATCAGGTCAGAATACTCAAGCATGTATGCTGGTCATAGTTATTCATTCTACGTATATAAGCTAGTCATAAGTATCCCTAAGCCCGTAGATAAGTCACATTATACTGCTAAGCACAAAGGCTATTCATGAGTACTCCAAACCCATAGATTAGTCATAAGGATACTGATCAATTTTAAGATTATGACAAAAACAAGTAACATATGATTACAAATCTAGATGAATGCTTTTAAATTTAAAATGTACATACTTTCTTGTAAAGTAAGAACACCATAAGAATAAGTACATCATAAGTCAACAACTTAAAAATAATTTGAATCATTAACACTTGCATGACATTATGGGCTTATTAGTTTATTCTTTTATAATCATTATTATCATTCCCTTAATTGAACTTTAATCCTTCAACTGTGCAAATATTTATGCATGAGCTTCTCATTGGATTTACAAGTGCTTGTCTTAGATTAAAGTGATGCTAAGTAGTCACCTTCACACAATGATGTGTGTGATAGATTTCTTACTTCATTATATAAGTACTACATGTTTGACTCTACGAGTCTTACAAATCCAACTTAGTGAATATTATATCTTGTAATGATAACAAACTATTTATACAATAAATTTTGAATGCTATCATTTTTTAATTATTTTCTTACAAAAATACTTAATAGTTCAAAAAAGTGTTACTATAAATTAGAAGATCCAACATTAATCAATCACTAAAATCCAATAATTATAATGAGAGATACTTCTTTTATTTTTGTAACTTAGAGTTTATGTTTTATATTTTTATAAAATATTGTTAAGTTTTAAGCCTTTGGAAAGTTTTATTTATAATAAGAATACTTAATTCATCTATTTGATTGTGCTATTTGATATTCTATAACAAATAAGTTGTACCAAAGTGTATCTCTATGATACTTGATCTTGTGATCATTATAGAAAAAAATCCATTTTTGTTATGACAGTATTCGAGAGTAAAAATGATCAGATAATGGAGGAAACTGTTGTGAGCCTAATGGAGTTAATCATAATCTCAACCTGCATTACTCTATTGGGTTATTCTAATAAAATGAAATTTACGAAATCATTCATCTCAGAGCCAATCAATATATAACCATCTATTCAACTTTAAAATAAAATTATAGAACATAGGTTTCTTATGCATTATTTTTGAGTGTGAGTTCAATATATATACATCCACTAACTGCATTTTAGACTCTCTTGCCTTGCAAATTATGGAGCATCCTTATCCTTCTAGTACTCTTGTTCTAACATATGAAACATGTCAAAATTTAAATCCAAATAAAATTTCAATGGATACTTGGATATCACTATTTATATTATATATATATATATATATATATATACATGGTATGCAAAAGAAATGGGAATACATCTACAAAATTATATACACAATATGCTTGTAGTATTTTAATAGCAATCAACCTTCATTGGAAGCTTTCATGTTTTATGCTTTATAGAAAATGCTTACACAAGCTTTTGACAAAAATTTTCCAAAGGAAGGTAACTTATCACAAAAATATTAATTTATCCACATGTTACAAAAATAAGTCATAATGTTTAAGAAATAAAAGTATGTCTTATTATAGAGGGCATTACACAGAATTTGAGAAATCAAAATACATCTGCCTAAATATTTTTTTAGGTTATTTTTAGGTTCAATATATCGTATTTATCCATAAATACCCCCTCTCATAGGCAGCGCATGGCTTTTTTAGTTTTTGTGATGTCAAACTTGCGCCAACCTAGCAATGCCATGGCAGATGCTTAAGAACTCAGATGTTCTTATAACTCATTACATATTTCCAAAGAGGCATGTCATCCATAATAATTCAAGTGATAATTATTTGGTTGTATATTCATACAAGAACAATTTACAAAAACAAGCTGAAATAACATATAATTTTAAAACATGATATTCTTATGCATGTAAGTAAATTCTTAATATTTATTTACATAATGTCTTCTTTAATGAGTATTATAATTAATATATTGATTATTCATTTTTGTTGTTATTAGTATTTCAAATATTTCAATTTATAACTACTATTAGAATATTATTAGTATTATTATTATTATTGTCATTTTAACTATTATTATTTATTATTATGGTTATTATTACTATCATTACAAATACATTTATATTAATAAAAATAACATTATTATTATTTTACTAATATATTTTTCATTATATGTTATTATTATTATTATTATTATTATTATTATTATTATTATTATTAATCATTTCTATGACAAAAAAAATTAAAATTTTATAAAATTAATATTATTATTAATTTTAATTATTTTTATTAATATAATAATATTATTATTCTAAGAATAAAAATAATAATATTAAAATTTATTATTATTATTATTATTATTATTATATATATATATATATACACACACACACATATAGATATACATGTAAGTATATATGTTTATTATGTTTTATATATTATTATTATTATTTAAATAAGTGTGAAATACTTTATTATTATTGTTATTATTACTATGTAAGAAATAATAATATTATAATTACATTAATTTAATGTTCATCATTATTGATATTATTAGTGTACTATTATTATTATTATTATTATTATTATACTTATTAATATTAATTTTTCATTATTATTATTTTATTTGTATAATGTTAATTATATTTTTATTATTTACATTAGTAATATATTATTATTAGGTTATTATTATCATTTCTTTAATACTATCATCATCATTATTATAATTATTATTGTTATATCTACTAATGTTAATATTTTATTATTCTTATAATTATTATTATATTAATAGCATTATTTTAATATAATCTTATTAGTACAATTATTATTATATATTTATTATTATTGATATATTGTTATTACTTCTTTTATTATCATACTATAATATTGTTATACTATTACTAGCATATTATTAATATTATTATTTAATTATATTATTATTATTATTATAGCATTTATAATACGAAATAATTATTTTTTCTTTAAAAAGATTATTAATATTGCAAATATTGTAAAATTACTTTAAATGATTGTTTGAAGGCTAGAACTTTGAAAAGTCATCAAAATATTTTCAGACTGAGATTAAAATGAAAAAAATAATTAACCCAATTTACTTCAAATCAAATACAAATAATCTCACTTTATCTAAAAATATTTTAATTTAATCAAATTTTACTTCAAACAAAAACACCCTTAAATCAATTCATCCTCTCATCAATGTCATTTTTAGTCTTTGAATCATTCACTATGATACTATTTACATTATGCCACGTCAATTTTTTTATTTAAAATCTCTTTTTTAATTTTTTAATATAAATTAGCTCATAACTATACCAAGAATATAACTTTGATATATCAAAAAATAAAAATAAATATTTATAAAAATAATTTAATAACTTGTTGAATTTATATGATATAACTTATTTTAAAATAAAATTCTCATGCACGAGCACGGGAGCCTACTCCCATATGCGTACAACCACTAGAGATCAATACATATATATATATGAAAAAATATAAGCCCAAGAGAAAAATAAACAAGCAAGCCTCGGCACAATCATCGCAATCACGACCACTTAATAAATATATAAGTAAATAAACAGATATATCAGAGCCTGAAAAATCCAAAAAATTGAATAATTAAAACAAAAAAATAACACAAGTTTGCGTCTTTAAGCACTGAAGAGAACCCAAAAATCATTACATAACAATAAAAATCAAAAGTCTAAAACACTAACTTTCAACGGTTCATTCACTCGTACATCAGAAGATTCATACTAAATCCCCAAACTAAACCCAAATCTCTAAACTCTAAAATACTAAGAAAAAACAATAAAACAAAAGCTTCATTCCTGCACACAGCACATATCATGCCCTGGCCCTCTTGTTGCTGCAAGCAGGGCACTTGTACTGCTTGATGTGTTCGGCCCTCGCCGGAGTAATTCGGACGCACTTTCCGTGAAACCATCTTTCGCACACGTCGCAGCATATCCAGAACTCGTCGTTCGCATAATTGTCCCCGCATGCGCCGCACAAAGTGTTCCCGTGCTCGTCCTCCTCCTCCTCCTCTTCTTCTTCGCTCTCTTCATCTCTTGGAAGAGTCGGTTTCAAGGTTTTCATCTGGGATGGCTGCACATACATAAGGTTGCTATATTTTACTTGAAAAACGTTTCGCTGCCAAAGCCCCCGCCAAACAAAAATCGCAAGCGACCCTGCCGCGCGCAAGTGAACCTAACTTAGCGCGTGTTCAGGGTGGGTTTGGCGGATTTTTTATACGTGTAGCAGAACTCATTTTACTTTTATTGATGGGCAAAATAGTTCTTTAACTTTTTCTCAACGAGGCCAATTTAGCTCCTAACTTTTACAAAGGATCAAAATGATCCCTCTCCTAACCGTATAGAAGCCTTCTTTTTATAATAGAGTACATATTCATGCATGTTTTCAAAGTATTAACACATAAGATTATCAACTTAAACAAACCTTAAAACTATTCTTTTTTTTTTTATTAATCTCTTCAAAATTGATGACCTACTAAATTATTCAATCACTTTTTAAAGTGCTCATTTAAATATCATTCTAAAAATAGCATTTTCTCTTGGATATTCTTTGACTAACTCCTACAAATCATATTTGAGAGGTATAAATAGTTACAATACTAAAAGTTATGCAATCAATTATAATATTTATATAATTATTGAAAGCTATTCCATCAATTAATATTTAAAAACAAATTAAATCTCCCAATCTCTTAACATTTACTATACTATCATCTATATTTTGCCCGAATGATATGACAATTCTTACTCAAGTACCAACGTTAACGCCTAAGTATCAAATAATATTACTTTCTCTATCACTTGCTTCATTTATTGAAGATAAAATGTGTATTCTCTTATTAGTCATAAAATCTACTAACTCAAAAACATTTTAGTCAGTGAAATTATCAACATTTAAATTATCTAATTTTAATTTAGTATTATGGACTAGTTTCTTTAACCACATATGTCCATTGTGCAGGAACCATAATTTATTTGATACAACACACCCAGACATTAAAATGTCACGATCTTTTGCACACTTTTCACTGCATTCAGACAATGCAACGCATAATTTTCAGGGGGTGAAAATTGGCCACTTTAAAAAAGACAAGAGACTATTTTGATCATTATCATAATAAATATAACAATAATAGTAATAATAATAATAGAGGTTAACGTTAAAGGAAGGTATTACCTTGGAGGTAGACTTGCTGCTCTTGCTGTTACCATTAGGGGTTTTTTCTTTTGATTGTTTCTTCACAGTACCTGTGACGACTTCAAATATGGTGGGTAGGCTGTTGATCATGTTGAACAACCGTTTCCTGCGAAAAGAAGAATAAAGAGCGCCATCAAAATGTTTATTTTATTTCCCTTTTAATTCATACTTAGATTCAGTAACAAGTATATATTGATTGCAATACACTGTTTAATCTTTTTTTTCAAAGGTATTTAACACATTTTGAGGATGCTGTGTGGGGGCTGAATGTTAGCCATTCGCCCCTAAGTTTCAAAGGTTGGAGTCACTCCAATAATTGATAAGATTAGAAATTATCATCTTTAGATAATTTTAGCATATTAAGCATGTACACCATTAAATGCGCCTGACAGAAAAATTGACTATATGAATTTTGCCTATGTTAAAAGGAGAACATGAAGACCAAGAAAATATGAGGAGAAGAAATTAGAAATGATCTTCTTTATTTCAAAGTTAAGGTAGAGCTTTCATTTGATAGAGCACAACAAAACAATTTGATCGTTTACAGAAGAAACAAAGGATTCAAGTAGGAGACCCCACCTTGTAGGACTAAAGCTTAGCATTGTTATTGTTATTAAATACATTTTGACAGTGCATTTGGCCAGTAATAGGGCTATAAGTTTTTTCCAAATGAAAAATATGAAGTCAGATAAAAGTGACCAAAAGCTGGCATTAATATACAGAGCCTAAAATGGAAAAAATATACACATGACGTGCATTAACTTCAAATATATAATAAAACGTATAATAGTTGCAGATAATATATAAATATGGGGCAATCTTATTTTCAATATAAAAATCAATTGAATTGAGACTAAATACAATCCAAATAACATCTGTGAAAGATAGAGCTATTATTTCATGATAAAAACATTTTAGTGCAGACAGGATGTTGGTTATAAGCCAGAATAAAAGTCCGAGGATAAATGGTATATTAAATAACGAAAGTCGATACAAATTGAGACAAATATATCCAAATATATAGAATATCAAAAGAGTAAGCACAATGAGATGTGTTATAGAAGAGAGGAGTTTCCTCAATGTTTGCCAAATTCACAAGCAAATATATTTGAGCTATAGTAAGTACCCTTTACCTAAATTTCCCATGGACTAATGATGAGGTGTCAAAATCATAGATGTTAAGGTTTAGTGATAAGCACATTGAAAATGGGCTCGTCTTGTCTATCGCTACTCTCTCAACCTTCTCCATAAATTTCCTAGTCATCAAATGAGTTTGTGAAAAACTCGGAGGAAGTTTAGCCTTTCTCATCAAATTTATTGGGAAGAGAAACATTGATGAGGCAATGACTCAGAAGATGCAAAAAACTCAATGTATGCTGTATTATAGACTCTCTGTGTAATATCACTGTCACTCAAAACATAAAAATGAATAAAAGAACTATCTTTCAAATATATTTAAAGTATAAGAATATGTGCAAGCAAATCTTAGCTAGCAAAAGGTACAAACGTGGTGTCCAAGGTCACCAAAAACTCCATGAATCTAAACCTAAACCAAAGCTTCAATCACACGAGTCTCTGGATATCAGAATGTGATTTCAATATCTCAAAGATATCTAGTGCAGTAGGATATAGTGTTGACTCTAGGAGTCACAAGCACATCCAGCATAGATTTGGATGTCCTGATTTTGATGATAATAAAACATTGGATATAACTTTTGCTATACTAATATTTGATGCTAAGTTTCAGGTTCGTTAGTTCCCAGGTTTAGCGTCATAATGATTAGCCACTCTACAAATTCAAATACTAGAAGTGATCAAGTGCTACAATACCTGAAGAATCAATAAAGCTTAGAGCCATAGCATTTGAAGACTCAAAAATAACTTGAAGATGAAATTGAAGAGAAAATTAGCAGAAAGGCATAATTAGAAATGCTAGAAGACTGAAAACCTTAATACTTAACTTTTTATCTTTGTTGTATCTCTATTTAAATATTTGTATGATTTTGTTTGTGTTAAACTTAGAATTAGTCTTAAATTTGCGCAGCTAAAATTTGAAAGTTCGAGCATCAAAATGAGCCATATTATGAATGCTTAAAAGTTGAGTTCACTGTAATCATGTCCAGACATAAGTCTTTGTGCAATAACAACCTTCACCTAACTGAGCTAGCAAGCTTAGCTTAGTAAACTTTCAATTTTATTATAATTATAGATATTATTGTAACAAATTAATAATACAATTAAATAAATAATTATGTTATTTATTTTTTAATTTTATTTAGTTAAATCATTAATTAATTTAAGCTAATTAGTTAACTAAATATAAATGTATTGATTAAACAATTAATCAGATTAATTAAGTAAGCACCATAATTAATCTAATGAACAAATTAACATAAAAAATAAATAAAGAAATATATATATATATATATTAAAATTTATAAATAATTAAAACAATTGACACAATAATTATTTATCAAATAAATATTTATTTATTAATTCATACTTTAATTAATTTATTTATTAACAAAATAGTAAAAGTAAATAAATTTATAATTTATTATATATAATTGTCAAGTAATATTTATTGTAATTCATTGATTATGTTAGCTAACTAGATTTATTATAGTAATTAAATCATTACTAGCATTTGTATGTAAAATAAAATAAGGTTCACTAACCTGGGCAAGCTTGCTTGCTCAATTGGCTGATCGTTCATATTATATAAAGATAAAGGTACCAGGTTTGATACCCTTTATTAACCATTTTTTCTTTTACAAACATTATTTTTTTCTATTTCTTAATTGCAAAAAATAAAGTAAAATAAATATTAAACTACAGGAATCAATGTGGAACTTGTAAAACATAAGAGCATGAAGTAAAGCCTATATTAAATTGAAGTGACAAAAATGAAACCTCTAAAACTGCAAAAAAAAGAGTAAACAACTAAAAACTACAAGAACTAAGCTGTATTTTTTCATAAATTTAAATAGCTAATGGTATGCAAGATTAAAAAAATGAACAAATGATGCTACAGAGAGAGGAATGAAGGGTGTCTTAACAAACAAATTAAAAAAACTAAACAAAGCTATGCTAACAATTCATTGACTAACACAACCACAATTTATGAATGGATATGAAGGGAGTGCAACGGCAATTGACTGAGTATCAAAACAAGAGCGTTAAGAAAAGTGTTGGCATGTAAGAATAAAATCAATGTGATTGTAAAGATCTAAAACCATTAAAGTCTTACTATTTTAAAAAGTAAGCATAAGATCAAGAAAAATGGCTAATGTATAACATCTTAACAATTCTAGAGCGTTAGACAGACACTTCAGTAGAAGAGATGACTGAAACCAACATCATAAAACTTACCAGAAATACCCTAGGCAGTGCAAAACAACATTAGATCAAGAAAACAACAAATCAATCCTTAATCTCACCAAGTAGAAAAGATTTCATGAATCATTTGTTTCCAGTGTGCTCTATCAAATAACCTCAAGTATGTGAGGTCATTTTTAATAATTTCTTGTCATGTCTTTTAGGATCTACCTTGTCCTCTTTTAATAGGCCAAAATTCATTAACTCAATTTCCTTGTTGGAGCATTTAATGATCAATGCTTAATATATCTAAACCATCTTTAGTCAATTTTTATGAGCTTATTCTCAATGGGGGCTAGTTCAACGTTGCTTAGCATCTTAATCTCTGCAACACTTATTTAGTCACTATGTTTCTCATTGCAAGCAAACATTCTTCCCCGTGTAACATCAATGATCTTATTGATGTTCAAACACATTAAGCGTTCGCTGCTCCATGTTTAGAGGCATTTTATATCGTAAGTGCTCCTCCATTTCATCCAACCAGTATAAATCAGCTTAATCACATCACCTATGATTAAGTCAGTATATTTGAGCCCATCACTCAAAACACCTCCCCTAAAAAATGTTTAGTAAAAATGTCCACAATTACTGCAAGGGGATACTAGCTTAGAGCTAAAATCCCAGAATTAGTCCAATTATAAGCAAGAAAATCATTTGGAAAACACTTAGCGTTTGATCACATGTAATGCTTCAATATACATATCTTTAATAATGTTAGTATGAGAAATACAAATCCATTATCATTGCAAAACTATCCAAAAAGCATCTCTTGGTACTTTATCCTATTGTCTTTCTACAATCTGATAAATGCCAAATGAAAATCTTTACTCTTTATATTTCTCGGTCAAACCTATCAATAAATGTATAGCCTCTATAATCAATCTACCATCCATAAAGCCAAATGAAATTTGTGAAATTATAGTGCCTCACCATAATATGTAGCAGTTGATCTCTCACACAAATTTCAAAGTACAACTCATTAACATAACTCTATGATTTGCACAATTATGCACATCATATTTGCTCAAATAAGTAAATATCATAGAATTCCTTCTCCACTCATATGCATAATATAACTCTTTTAAATTGCAATAATTAACTAGGTGAGCAAGAAGCTCCTTCCTCACCCATATATTCACACATTAAAAGAAATGTCATCCAATCCTATTTCTTTAAATCATTCACACCTCTGTTTTATTCAAACAATGAGTGAAAACACAAATAATATTATTTTCAAAATAACTAAGCAATTTTAAGCTAACAATATTAATATAGTCATCATTAAAAAGCTTAGAAAATAGCTCATAAATTTATTTTGAATACCCTCATCTTTAAAATTACATTTTTGATCAGCATCTTTTATATTTCACACGATTCAAGTTTTCAAATTTTTTTCTCTTAATTTACCAAGCTTATATCTATCTTTCTCCATCAAGAGTAGTTAATTTCACATAAATCTTCAAAAACTACAAATCAAGCATCAATACTAGGTTTTCTAGACTCCAACTAAATAGCTTCTATTTTTTTCAATTCTCATAATTTTAACAATGAAATCACTCTTTATAGCAAATCATTTTCTCTACTTTTTTTCTTGAAGAGCTTATTTAACCCCTAAGCATCTTTACTACTAAAGGTATCTTATTATATTCCTCAAGAATATCTTCAGCCATCGTACAAATGAAACTAGTAATCATTTGTCACATATAATTAGCATCTTCTTTGATATCCCAACAACAAAACTATAGAACTCTGCTCCTCAGAATATCTCTAATTGTATCATATGATTCTACAATCAAAACTTAAAGCATAATATAGACTTGTTATTCTTTTTCAAACAATTTACTTATGAATTAATAATTGATGTTGATTTGCTAAACTTTCTCTTAAGAATCCCTTACAATTTTTGCAAAATAACCAATCTCTTTTCTTATAAAAATAATCATTATGAATTCTAAAAGGCGCTCTTATAAGTAATAACAAATTTTTTTTCTTATAGTTAATTCATTCGCAATTAAATAATTATAAGCTAAAACAAACTATATTCATTTTTTTTCTTTTTCACAAGTCACAGCAAAATTAAAACCACCTTGAAAACCATTAAACTCTTCAGTTGTTATTCTAACATACTCATTTAGATCTCATCTAATAAATAATATTTTCTCTTGATATATTATTTTAATTAGCTTGTTCAAATTATGTCTTAATTTTTTATACTCACAACTAATCTAATTTAAAATGCAAGACAACACGAATTTTTTAAACTTTGGTCAATAAAATACATCATTTTTATATTGATACTTATCCAAATACTAAAGCTTGATGCTTCAAGCATTGATTTCTTTCTCTCACCTACCCACATAATTTCTAAGAACATTTCCCATCCTATAAATCAAAAAATTTAATAACTCCAAAAGCTTGCATGGCACCACACCATCACACCAAGATCCTATTTTTTATGTATAGTGTCTTGATTACCTTCTTCACCCAAATTCATTCATAATGTAGGAACTCACTCACTTATGACTTGCACAATTTTAAGCTGATTGTCAAGTAACTAATTCAATCCTCCACCTTTCTCATCCAAAACATAGAGCCTATCCATTTCAAGCTTATCTTGGTTTAGCTTCGCTAAGCTAATGAGGTGAGGCTAATCTAACAAGTATAGCTTAAGCTAATCTTTTAATGTTTTTTGCTGAGTGGCTGAAGATTGGCAGATATGACTTAACTGGCTGAAAGTGTTTGGGTTTAGGCTGGCTTATACTGTTCAAAACTTGAGTTTAAGCCAAAGTTAAGCTAAGCATGAAACAAACAAGCACTTAAAGCCCAGCAACGGCAGTGCAGTAAAGCTTCTTTACATTGCCCTTAAAGGTTAGGAAGAATGAATTACAATTTTCCTACAGTAGAAAAGCTGCTTTTAAGAGAGGATAAAGTGGCTGCTCAAGTTGTTCAACATTATTGAGCAAGCCTCCTCCCTACCAAATTTGTTTTTATTTGTATGATAAAAACATTAATATACCACCCAACAAACATTTTTTGCATCAAATTGTTCATCTTGTAGATACAAGATTATCCTTAATTGGAGTGCCAATTTTATTTTATATTGCTTAATCCTGTTTGCAGTTCTAGATTACTAGCTTTGAAGGATGTGGAATTAGTGCAAAACATTGCCTAATCAAGACTTTTATTTTGAAAGCTATTGTTAAATACTACAACATTAACCAAAGCTTGAGGTTGGGATAGTTGAATGTCATCACAGCGCACACAATAATATGCTTTAATATTATTTCCGTACAGGAGCTAGCCTTCAAGAGGTTGTTTAGATGAACACTATGCATATACTCGCTGATTCAGCAAAAAGAAAGAAAAAACTGGAAGACAAATATAAAAAAGAATAAACCATATACAAGAAAAGCAATAAGTAAACTTTAGAGTAGATTTTAAAATGGAAATTTTTTTGCACTACAAATTTTAGTGCACGTGAATTGAACAAATATTTCTTGATTATGTTGGCACGTTCATATTATAAATCCTTCAATTATTTAATGTTTTCCATAGTTATTGGTTAACAAAAATTGTAATAGAAGATAATATAAGCACTGAACAAACACTTTTTTATAGATATAGATTATATGATGACTGTTGATGTTCAATTGGATAAAAAGTACTATGGATATGCAATTTGGTATCATTCTTAATAGACATCGGAAACTAATCTAAGAAGAAAGCCATTTTATATCTCCTGCTGTTCAAGCTATTGTACGGAAAGCCATTTTATATCTCCTTGGACCCTGGCATTCAAGCTATATTGTAATTAAAAGGTTATTTAGTTTGAGGTAAAAAGATTACTGAAGTAAAATGATTACAGAAATTTTCAAATAAACTAATGCAGTGTAATTCAAACAGCAGTATTTGGACTGCGATAAAAAATTTCCCAGGATTTATAATTTGACGTTTTACTGGGTGTATTTTGAGCACATTAAAATTTATTTTTAAAATAAACAAGAAACAAAAAAAACACAAAAGCCTCTCAATGAGAGCAGGCTATAGAAGTGTCACTGGCCGGCTAAGACCAGCTTGAGGAAGCAATGCCTGGCTAAGAGCCCGGGTGTGAGCATCAACGAGCAGGGAAAATCCGCCAACGAAGCAGGGACGAGGAAGATGAAGCCAATTCGTTGCGCCGAAAAGTTTGAGGACAAGGCCGATTCGTCGTGACGCAGCTTAAGAACGAAACTCGGGAATGGAGCTAGTCAATTCATTGTAAGGATGTCAGAGGCGACGAAACTTGCGAACGAAGGTACTGAGGCGTGGAAGCAACAAATTCAAAGCTCGGAAAGCGAGAGGACAACGAAGTCGAAGCTGCGTGATCGTGAATTTTTTTTACTCCTAAATTGAGGACGTTAAAATCGAAGCGCGCGTTCGAATGATTAAGTCGAAACTCGTAATCTTTGTGTGGCGTAAAATTTTTTGCCCCAAAATGTGAAGAATGGGGGAATCAAATTCCCCAACTAAACACTGAAAAAATCTGCATTCCTTTTTTAGCATACCAAATATCCAAAAATTGTAAATCCTGGGGAAACAATTACTTTACCCTAAAAATTCCGCAAACCAAACAACCCCTAACATTAATTTTACAATGTTAGATGCGTAGACGTATATTTTTTGTTAATAATGTTGTTAATATTAGCTACAAAATGGGATTAGAGATCATTAATGAATAATATTTCTAGAACTAAATATATGTAAAACAATCAGATTTATTATATGTAACAAAGAAATTATTTTTTGTTTTTATAAATAATAAAATGTTATATATAATTTGTGTAAAATCAATCAAGCAATTTAAATAATATAATATATACTTTATTACATGGTAAAATTTTAATAAATATAAATATACATAGAAAAAGGCTTCTCGCTCACTCTGTCTTCCTTGTGAAGATGGCAAAATAGAGTTCCACTAGGAAGCTTTGTCTCCGCCCTCATCTTCATCTGAAGACGTGTTCCGTCATCGATTCATCGTGTGATACCTCATCATGCGTCGTCGTCCTCGTCGTCTATGCGTCGCGGATACATTTTCCTCACCGTAGATGTCGTCAATACGCTGTGATATGCCTTCCTCATCGCAACACCTGTTGTTGCAATTCGTCTTTGAAGTCATGATTCGACGCGTCATTGCGGCGGAATGGATGAACTTCCAGACCTCCATCTCAAGTGTCCGGCTGCAGTTTCAGCTCCAGCTCCAGCTCCAGTTTCATTTCGAGATGCATTAACCAATGATCCTTCACGTCTAATCAGGATTAAACATATAGCATATCTTCGAGGTAAATTGGCCCTCATTCTCTCCAATGAAGAAATTAAAATGCTTGTCAAACCTTTTCAATATACTCTTGTTGGAAATTTTGTGAATGGGAAACTGCTAATGGTCATCATTCGCAATGTTTCTTCATGGCTTGGGTTTAGAGGGCCCATATCGGGAATAATTGATTTCCGACATATCCTCATCAAATTATCAAATGAAGTTGACTACACAAGAATGTTTGCTACATGAAGGTGTTGAAATGGATGACATCTTTTGATCCAAAGATTGAACCTCCCATTGTTCCAGTTTGGATCAATTTTCCCTTACTCAAGGTTCATTTAATGTCACATTCTATTTTGTTCGCTTTGGGATCTTATTTTGAAAAGCCATCCAAATTTGATTTCACTACTACCAATCTTACCAAATCATATGTGGCTCGTGTTCTGATAGAGACTGACCTTGCTGAAAAATTCGAGTCATAAATTTGGATTGGTAAAATGGAGGATGGTTATCTACATGAATGTACTTTCGAAAACTTGCCAATTTATTGCACTCATTGTTGAAAAATTGGGCATGATTCGGGAAACTGTTTATACGTCCAACCTCACCTCAAAGTGCAAAAGGTGATATATGAAGCTTCGTGCATTAATTTTAAGAAAAAAAAGGCGGTTTATGTGCGCAATGAGGTTTGCGCACCTGCTAAGGTCAACGTGATTGAGACAATGAAGTTGAATGATCCATGTTGTATAGATCCTTCGACTGCAGAGACAAAGCCTGAAATCGATGATGTAGTCGAACATTCAGTTGTAGGAAACCGTGTGGTTGATTCACTGGATGATGATGGCATGCAGTTGGTTGTCTTTGATTCGGTTCATCATTTGTTGGAGACTGACGCTTGCGTAGAATGGAATGACCTCAACTTGTTTGGGGATTTCTTTGTGGATAGATATGTTGTATAAGCCATCCTCAGAAATTGTGGCGTAGATGTTGTTGGTCTCCTAGTGGCCATAGACACGATGAAGATGATTTATGTAGATGACTCAGACTGAGGAAACTTGAATGAAGAGACTGAGGTATACGGGTTAATAAAGTATTCAATGGTTGGCAAAGTTAACATATTGCTATCAAACCCCTTTGGTGTAGATGGGTACCTTGCAAGCTATGAAAAGATTTCCTCAACAAGGCTTCAGACCGTATTTTGGAAGCTGCTGACATTCTAAGTAGGAGAAGCAAGGGGGATATTGATGTGATCCATGGAGAGGATGATCTGATGGAAGCCCCTTCTGAATGATTTCAAAAGTATATTAATGAAATTCCTATTGTATTGTGCTTAAGAGAAACAGAGAAGATCACCCCCTCACCTACCTTGAGGGTACATGATGCTAAGAATTGATCAAGCCTTAATCCGCATGCAGAAGAGTATCATCCAACTGTGCAGGGAATGACTCAAATATTTTTTCACCGGTTGACGAAAGTGAGTCTGATAAAAATTATGAGGTGGATTCAATTGAATAGTCCAATGATATTATTCTGGACTCATGGAGATCGATTGATTACCTTGCTAGAAATAAAGGGAAAAAAAGAAAAAGGAAAAAGGAAAATGTTCCAAATTCAATAAATAATTTGAGGAAGTTGAGTCATCACTAACTAGAGATTGCTTTCTCTAGCATAGAAATAGTCAGCATTGGCTGGGGTTTCTTTATTTTTTTAGAAAACTCTTTAGGAGTTAAGTGGCTGTTCTTTTTCAATTTGTTTATTTGTTCCTTTTCTCTATGTTTTTGTAGTTTGAGTTCACAAACTTATTATATGTTGTATGCCTTTCAATATGATTTTATTAGATGCAGGTTTATATTCAATATATGTATATATATATATAGTCATATAAAGTGATATATAAGCTAAGATTTTGTAAAGTTAATTTTTATTATAATTTCTTTATTATGAAAAATATAATATATATAGACACTTTAGTACATAATTTTTATATTTAAGGGGATACTGATGTGATCCATGGAGAGGATGATCTTGTAGAAGCCCCCTCTGAATGATTTCAAGAGTATATTAATGAAATTCCTATTGTATTGTGCTTGAGGAAACAGGAGATCACCCCTCACCTACCTTGAGGGTACATGATGCTAAGGATTGATCAAGCCTTAATCCGCATGCAGAGGAGTATCATCCAATTGTGCAGGGAATGACTCAAATATTTCTTCACTGGCTGATGGAAGTGAGTCTGATAAAAATTATGAGGTGAATTCAATTGAATAGTCAAATGATATTATTTTGAACTCATGGAGATCGATTGATTACCTTGCTAGAAATAAAGAAAAAAAAAAGGAAAAAATATAAAAGGAAAATGTTCCAAATCCAATAAAAATTCTAGTTATAACTTGAGGAAGTTGAGTCATCACTAACTAGAGATTGCTTTCTCTAGCACATAAATAGTCAGCATTGGCTGGGATTTCTTTATTATTTTAGAAAACTCTTAGGAGTTAAGTGACCATTCTTTTTTGATTTGTTTATTTGTTCCTTTTTTTCTATGTTTTTGTAGTTTGAGTTCACAAACTTATTATATGTTGTATGCCTTTCAATATGATTTTATTAGATGCAACAGGTTTATATTCAATATATATATATATATGACATATAAAGTGATATATAAGCTAAGATTTTGTAAAGTTAATTTTTATTATAATTTAATTATTATGAAAAATATAATATATATAGACACACTTTAGTACATAATTTTTAAATTTAAGTATAATACAAAAAGTAATTTTATAAAATTAAAGTTTTTTTTTATTTGCATACATGAATATATTATTAAATATAAGATATTTAAAAAAGAATTTGCTTAGTATATAATATATTATTAAATCCATTTTTTTAATATACAAAAAAAAAAATTAACCATGGTTTTGAATGAACTAGCTAGAAATACTTATTATTTGAATATATTGCTTATATATAATTAAATTTATATGCAAGTTTTAAATTTGAATTTAGATATAAAAAATAACTATGTAAATATCATTTAATAACTTTGTAGTCCTTTATTTAAACCATCAATTTCACATATGATGGGATTATTAAATGTGTAGTAAAATTTTCCAGCTATAGACAATTATTTTGAGTCCATTTTTGTAATACAAAAATGAGACATTCGATTTACACAAAATAATTTCCTGAGGTGATCTTGTGCTTCAAATTTTTTTGTAAGATTATTTTGTAAATTCATGTTCCTATAAGAATCAAATTTTGATTTTTTTCTTGTTTTTTCTTTTTGGTGAAAATCATTATTCGTGGAATTAAACCGAGTGATGGATGCAGACAAATGGCTAAATAGATGTTTAAATTTTTTGTAGTAAAGTTTGGAATTAGAGAATTTATGTGAAATCCTTATTCACAGGAAGTGATCTAGGTGGTCGACATAAAACATCTCTATTTTCTTGCTTTATTTTAATTTTTGTACATGTTTACTAATTATCAACAAACACTTTTTATCTAATTTTTATTATTGTGTTTAACTCAAATTAAATTTGACAACGCATGTACATTTAAGAGTAATATTTTTTTGAAGGTCGTGCAATGAAAATAAACTTGGATGCTTGAACATATAAAATAAAGAATAAAATATGCACAAGTAGATAAATAGATAATATTAGTGGTGGTGAATTTTGCAAGGGAATAGGTAAGTAGTAAATTGAAGATAGCATGAAATCATGAATCAAAGTTGTTAAAAACGCCATACAGAAAAAAGTTTAAATACATCGCAGTAATATGCAATAACAAATGAAAAGGAGATTTGTAAGATTTATGTGTCTAATGAGTATGATGATTGAAATTATCTCTCAAAGATCATAAACAATTGGGCAATTGTCCATACAGAAAGTTAAGGGATTGTACTGGGAGTATGTGGCGAAGGTTTAGAGAAAAAAGGTGAGATGATTTTCCGAGACAAGTGAAGAGGTTGGAAGTCTATGTGGACAAAAAATAAAAGGCGTGCAACGCTACAACTTAATAGATGGGGAGGTGAATGTGCTGGCAATGAGAGGAAAAAAACATAGAAGACTCAAAGTGCTTAAAGGGCATGAAATGTGAGAGGATACCTTTTCAAATGTTTTATCACAAGCTGCAAGTTGAATATGGAGCATTTCTCATTAAAAAGATGGGAGATTACATGCCGGTAATCTAATTCATATGGAACTCGTTTAAACGAGCTTTAAATAGATGACAATTCACCAGCCAAAAAATGAATAGCGAGCGTTTATTGCCAAAAAGAGCAATTCATTTCCCATAACTCATTAGAAATTCATTAAAATTTCATAAAGAATATTGGTTTTTTATTTAAAGAAGAAAAATGGAAGGTAAGATTTATGTTTTAATTCTAAGATGGACAGTTCATATAACTAAAATCAGAAGACACTGTTATCAGCTAAACTAATGCGTAAGCCTGAACAAAAAGTTATATTTGATAGATAATAAACAGTGTGAATAACACTAACTAAACTACACCATTGTATAATCATATCCAACTTCAACAGTTCATAAAACAGTCGAGACATGCAGAAGTTCAAGGTGTAGACTAGCATTTAAAGAAATAATTTTGTTCAATCAATTATTCAGCAGAATTTCATAAGCTATTTCATAGCCTTTTTTTGTTCAGCACTTTCTTGTCTTATTTTACAACATGGGCTGATAACAAAATCGAAAAAGTGTTTGATTAGCTAAGTCATTATATCAACTGCAACACAACTGGGTGACTGTTGAATCAATTAAATACTATAAAATAACTTAATAAATCAAGACAGGTGTAGTCCTACATTTCAACTAGTACCTCGTTCTTAAAAGAAAATACCTTATATATTAATTTATCCAGTAACATTTTAACAATTTTTAGTTAATTATGCTCCTTATGGTCATATATTTTAGAAGCTGGTTTGTTCTTAAAACTGAATAAGGGTTTAAACCAATGAGTCTGTCATTGCATCAAGAGCCAACTCAATGGGTAGTTGAGTCAATTTAAAGTATAAAAATAATTTAATAAATTCAAATAATAGTCATAAAATAACAGATAAATAATTGTAAGAGGAGCTTATATTATTAAATTGTTTGGTAAAAACAAAAAAAATATATTTATAAAAATAATAATTCAATATAAAATGTGCATAAATTCAAGAGACATAATTGAAATAATAATAGAAAATATTTATAAATTTAACGGTGAAAATTACTTCTTCATAATCGTACAATGTATTGAACTATATACAATTCTTAACATCATTATTACTTTGTATGATACACAATATCACTGAATGCAGTATTTTCGCTATCAGCTCATAATTAATACATTAGAAGTTAAAATGAATAAATATGTGATAAGTTAAAATAAATAGATATGTGATAAGTTAAAATACATTAAAATGAATAAATATGTGATAAGTTAAAATAAATAGATATGTGATAAGTTAAAATACATTAAAATGAATAAATATGTGATAAGTTAAAATAAATAGATATGTGATAAGTTAAAATACATTGAACCTATTATAAATGATAACAGAGATATATGTCGGGGTGACTTTGAGTCATGTTTGAAAGAGCTAGTCTTGACTCCACTGAAAATTTCAATTTCAAGTTCAGTCAAGGCTAATAATAATGATCAATTGTACTCAATTTTGGGTTGAGTTTTGAGTTGAATTGAGCAAAATTGGCAAAATATTAAACATGTGTAAATGCTAATAATAATGATAATTTATATAATGTACTAGAACATATTAAAAAAATTATCATAAACATATTAAATATAATGTAGTTTTCCAAAATTGTACCTCAACAATTTCAGTTTTAGCCAATTTAGTCCCAAATTATTCAATTTGGTCAACTTAGTTCAATAACAATTCAATATGTCCAATTTAGTACCATTATATGAAAAAATAGTGATAAACTTAGCATAAAAAATAAACAAGGCACTAGATTAGGCATGATGAATAATAAAGGAACAAAAAATATCTAAATTGAATAGCATGGAGCAATAGTGAAAGATGAAATATTAAAGAATATTTTGCCAAATTAATCATTAAATATATATGTAATATATATATATATGTAATATATATATATGTGTGTGTGCGCACGCGCGCATGCAAACATGCATATAAAACTATGTGCACGTTATGATATGAGCCTAAGTTGATTTGAATTGAACTTTTTTCAGGTAAGTCATTATGAGTGAGCCATTTCAAGCTTAGCCATGTCGATTTTAACTTAAAGGCAATTAAAATTCAGTTGAGTTTTAAGTCTTAAGAAAATATGTTAGCCCAAGATTCATATGAGAATATAATCAAGTAAGAAAATTTGATGATTAAAAAAAAATGCCTCAAAAAATTATGTAATATAAGGTTAATATCGTGACAGCTAGAATTTTTTAAAATTGTAATCATAATGATTATAATGCATTGAAAAGAAAGCAAAGCTATCATTGATAGTCAAGTTGAGAATGACGCAAATAAGAATATTAGAATGGCTATGTAGTAAAACAAGATATAATAAACTTGAAAATATATATATATATATATATATATATGTGTGTGTGTGTATATATATATATATATGTATTGTAGATATATGTATGTATATATATGTACATATATTAAAGCTACAAAACAAATATAAGGTAATCAAATACATGCTTGAATAGCTTCGAATTGTACAATATAGTGTAAATTGCATACATTATACTTGTTGACAAAATTAGCACTGTATTGTTAGAAAAAAAAGAAAAAAATTATGGCAACAAGAAAAGAAGTACAATAAATATTCTGTGAAGCATAGCGTTAGCATCACAAGCAATGCTCAAATGGAAGGGATGAAAAAAAGCTTATAAAGTTGATTCAAAATAGTTAGGATAAAGTCGACAAATTTGATGAATGTTGATTCCGCTAAACTAGACATTTCCAATGTTAAATACTTAGCAAATTCAAAGAGGTTAGATGAAAAGTATAGCTTATATGCATCTCTTACGAGCCTACTTGTTTGCATCCATCTATCAATTTAGAAAATACAAATGGCAAGATTTGAAGTACCACACAAAATGAGAATGTCATATAACATGACCCTGGCAAGGTTGTCCATTCATTGGACTTACAGAACGCCCACCTAATAAGCACAATTCTTCTACTTCGCAGAAAAATCAAAACAAGTTTACATTGGGTTCAACTCACCCAATTATCCGTTTGGATGTTAGATAATCTAGGTTTTAAGCAATGTTAAAAGGTTGCAGCCCTATTAAATATGCAGCCAGAGTTGGTAAATTTTTGTTTGTAAACAAAAAAACAATGCTTTATTATATTTAATCATTTCTAATCTGGATAACTTGGAAAAGCTTGATTAAAATGGAGAAACGATTAGCATATATTTTACAAGAAAATGTTGAGAGTTACAACAACAATAGCCTTTTTTTAAGAATCAAAAAGACCATTACGTAGCTTAAATAAGCACGCACAAAGTGGAGATCATACAAAGAAGAATGTTATACTGAACTAAGTTGCAACTTAGCTAGATACAGCTTGCAATTATACATTAGAATAAGAAATGTTTGTGCCTATTTAAAAATTTACAAAGAGCAAACTTCATGAGATTTAAGACGTATGAGAAAGTCCACAAGGTGAACTAATGAGATTTAAAAAAAAAAAGCTTGCAGGTATATAATATATGGGAATGCTATGACTTACACGAGTCAAAAAAACATTTAAGAAGTGCCAATAAGGCCATTAAGTTGTTCAGTAAGAGTATGTTTGTACAATAAGAAAATACAATTTTTAAACAAAGACATGAGAAAGCAAAACTAAACTAGGTCACTATTTAGAAAGGTATGGCTTGAATTGGTATCATTAGAGTAATGAATCTTGGCACCTTTTAAAGATAGTTACAGAGAACAAATTTCAAGAGATTTAGGACAGAAGTAAAGGCCACAGGAATGACCAGATAGACTAAATGGGTAAAACTAATGCAGAAAAAAAGAATGGATAAAAAAATACATGGAAAAAAAGATGGCCAATACAGCATTAGCAATTTAAAGGAATTAATAAAAAGGAAGTTTTTAAAGGCCAACTGCAATAGCTTTAATGAAGTAAATGACAAACTATTTACAAAGATATTTAATGCACCAAAAAGTTTATCAGTGCGTGAAGCTTGACTACCAAATGAAATCATTATTTGACACTTTGAGGAAAGCAAATTCAATGTTTTAGTAATTTTTATTGTTAAAATAAAAAAGGTTGAATGGCTCAAAGGGAATATTCGCTGAAATAGTCATTATATTCTCAGAGAAAACAGCAAACTATTTCAAGCAAGGAAAAGAAAGATTCATGTCATGACAATTATACATAAGATATTTGTTTACATTTTTTCCTATAAGAATTTCAAAATTCAAGTTACTATTAGTACTGCAAATTCATGAAATATTCTGCATTTACCTAACTTACGGTTTTCAGTGCTAAGAGAGAATCAAAGAATAGATCGTTTACCCAGTCCACCCAAATACATGCTCCAAACTAGATGTAAGAAAATAATTAATCCTATAAAAATAACAAACTGAAAACTCCTATAATAAAATGTAATAGGCCATTAATATATCCAATTAATTTCATGGATTTTTCCTAACAAGATGTACTTATGATGAACTAATCATTAAAGGTTAATACTAATATAAACATAATGAAATTGGGCTGCAAGCAATCAAATTTAAAATCTTGATGAAAATGTCACATTATCAATGTCCAATTTTGTGTTATTTATAGCAACAAAGATAGGTATACCTTGCTTCTTTGTCAAAGCCAAAGCGTGCTCCAAAATAAAATGCAACAGCCAGTAACCATGCATCACTGTGAACTGCAACCAGTGACAGCCAGTCCTTCTCATCCATGCCATCCCTAGCAAAATTTATACCCAATGCAGGCTCAGGAAGTTCTGGGGGAACTTCCTCAGCAGGCAAGTTTACTTCCCAAGTCTCAGTTGGAAGGCCATACAAACACAAGTTATCCTTCTCTGCAAATTATAGAAAAGAAATAAATTTAAAGAAAAACAGGTGTCTCAATCATTTCAAGCAAAACATTTGTTGAATTTGAATATTCAAAAATTTAACTTTCAACCAAACGTCAAAGATACAAACTGATTATGAGCACATCTCAAACACAAGCTTGTGATGGTGAAAATTTAAGGCTATGAAACAAACAAGTGCTACATATAATAAAAAAAAAACATTAATAAAAAATATCAACATGGCAGCATATAGTACATATAAGGCCATTAAAAAAGGGAAATGCCCTCAACAATTTCAATAAAATAAAAAACCATAAAAAAGGAAAAGGCAACCATCTTAATAGAGGAAAGCAATCAAGCTGCAATAAAATGCCTACGGAGAATCAAGCTCACCAGGATCGCAGAGCTGGTAAAAT
Organism: Gastrodia elata; assembly: GCA_016760335.1. NCBI lineage: Eukaryota > Viridiplantae > Streptophyta > Magnoliopsida > Asparagales > Orchidaceae > Gastrodia > Gastrodia elata. The sequence goes on along the minus strand of CM028681.1, from coordinate 10,770,795 downwards.
TTCTCCACCTCTGCAGCACAGAAAAAGATACAATATCATAACTATAAATACAAAACAAAATAAGAAATGCGGCAAGTTCTTAGAGTGAAACAGATAAAGACCGGTCGTCAGAGCCTTGATCATGCCAGCTCTCCTGCCTCTGAAATCTCTAAAAACCTCCTCCGCCGTTCGCGGATTGTAAGCCCCGGTCCCTCCATCCATTTGCAGCGTCACTTCTACACTACTGTAAACGATTTTCTCGCACAAGAATCTAGTAAGCAATTCAAGAACTAAGTAAGCGATGATTTAGGGTTTCCTTACCCGTAGAAGAACCAGCGATTCTCCAGTGCCCCCCAAACTTTCAAATTATCCAAAGAGATACTACAGTATACGAAGAGTACAGATAGAACAATAGGGTGGCCGAAGCGAGAGGGTTTTGATAATGGCAAGAGGATTTGTTCCTTTTCCCGTTTACCATGAAAGTATTTTCTGCTGGAGTCCGTCCTTTTTTTTTTAAGTCTGTCCTTTTCATAATCGATTTCTATTAGGAGTTAAGATAAATGCCTTTACAATAGATAGACTAAAATAGTTATAAAAAAATATCCAATTTTTTTTATTTGAATTAACTTTACTTCTATTTAGAAATTTCACTAAAAAATTATATTTTAAATTTAATTAATTTGGAGCTAAATATTTTTTTCTTGTATTTGTTATTATATTTTAATTTAGACTAAAAAAAAATCTATTCAATGATATTTAAATATTATTTTAATACAAATTTTTAAAATAATATTTTTATTATTTTAATATAATTAAATAAACATTAATGAAAAGATTATAAATTTTATTGAATTGACTTTTTTGAGTGCTATATTTGCGGCTCTAAATAGCATTTTCTTAGTTAATTAGGTTTATTATAATTTAAAATTAAATATTTAAAATATTAGCATTTGATTGACAAATTATTTTGTTGGATGAGAGTAACAAGAATTGTTATATGAATAATATCAATATTCTTGTATAAGAATTTAAAACTATTATAGTAAAAGCTATATATTTTATATTTAATATATTACTGTTAATGAAATAAATTATAATATTTCAAGTGTTTATATTCTTAATTAAAGCCTCTAGATAAGAAAAAATTAAAAGAATTAGGTGTAATAATAAATAAAATAACAAAATACTTAAATCTAGTTTAATATATTAAATAATATATTATTTTAATAATGAATATGCTCAATATCATTAGGAGTTTCTTTCGGAGCTTATTATTTGTATTTGATATCCTATTAATTAATAAGACTAAATGGAGATAAAGTAAAAGAGAAAAGCTATTTAGACCCGCTGAGGTGGCACTCAAAATATTTATCCAATTGGATTTTGATTTTATTTTATTAGTGTTTATTTATTTATATTAAAATAATATAAATATATTTTAAAAGTTTGTATTCAAATGATGTCTAAATCCTATTGGATTAACTTTTTTGGATGCTACATCAGCGGGTTTAAATAGGATTTCTTTAAATAAAACTCACATTATAGATGACTACTTTAATATTTAAATATTTGTGTCTTAATCTATCTTAAACAAAATGTATATAATGTAAGTTTAATCACAATAAAGGTTATAATTTTGATGATTTAACTATTGGGGACTATGTGATCAAGAAGAGAGAGGTTCAAATACATTTGTTCAATTATTCTAAATAATGGTAAAATTGTGGTGGTATTCATAAAATACAATGTTGTTGGATAAAATCTAGGAGTGCTTATGGGTGTTGTGTGATCAAAGAATCACACTAAAAGTAAAAATAAAAATTGTTGAGCATCTATATATTTAACTATGTTATATTGTGTAATAACATAAGGTTATTATCCATCTAACCTTTTTTTTTTTAATAATTTTAATAAGGCAGATGTGAATAAATTAAAAGTAAGAAAATTTTTTTTTTGTTATTATTATTATCTTTTTTTTTCTTTATTATTATTGTTTTTTTTTTTTGATGGCTAAGAATCAAGCTTAATTAAAGCTTAATTTTGTCATCAATAGGTTCTGAAACATTTTGAGAATTAACTCGTGAGAATTTTAGTGCGAAAATAATAAAGGCACATTTTTTTGATTATTTATTATATGTTAGCACTAAGAAATTATGTAAAATATTTTGACTTCCAATCTTAAATATAATAGCATAATTGAATTCATCACATCAAGATATGTTAGATGTGTAAATTTCATAATTTTTGAATTTGTATTAGTGAAATATGCACAAAATACAAATTATATTTTATTTAAATCAAAATTATATAATTTTAACTAAAATTGAATTTTATGAATATTATATTAATATTCAAAATTGCGAAAATCTTGTGTAGTGGGACAGAACACAAAACATGAGAATCTCATTTATCATGGTCATTTGTATTCCTATGACTTGATTAAATAACGTTGATTGGGTCTGTAACAATCCAGGTTGTTACTTAAGTCAATTAGGACTAAACCAAGTCCTGATTATAATTATACTATATTAATTAAGTCATTAAAAGTTCACCACAAAGTCCTAGTCCAAATCAATAGTCAAATGAATCAAATTCTGATTTTAGAAATTTCAGAAACCCTAAAATTTGACCATAAATAAAAAATCTGACTTCATCATTGTGCTCATTACCCCATAATAAGCTAGGAGGAAGTTTTGGAAGCATTTGGAAGTCGTTGGATTTTCGACAAATATTTTAATATATTTTTAATACCCTGAAATTGAAAAAATTGAATACTCGCCAAAATGAAAATTTGTCTTCACCGTTGCGTTCCTCACCTCTCAATTAGCCATGGGTGATTTATTGAAAATTTTCAAAACACATTTAATAATCTAATTTTAATTAATAAAATCTGCTTAAATTGATTTAATATTAATATATTTAAATAAAATATTGACGCCGTCTTCTACACCTCACATCATTCGTATCGGGTGTCAAACATCCGGATCGTCTGATCGGATAGCATGATCCAATCCTACGGTCATCCGTTCATACTGTAACAACCCAAGGTTATTACACAGTTTAATTTTGGCCTAATTGTATCGTAATTATTATTTCATTAAGTTCATCTAATCATTAGAACCAAACCCTAAAGGTTTGGAGCAATTCGAAGCTCAATCAATTATTTTAAAATATTTTAATATTTATTTAATTAAAAAATTGAGGTATTTATTTTGACCTCGAAGTTGAAATTCGACTTCGTCATTACGATCGTCACCCCCAAATTAGCTAGGGAGATATTTTGGACGCGTTTGGAAGTCGTTGGATTTTCATGAATATTTTAATATAATTAATTGCACCGGAAAATAGAGTAATTAAATAATCATCGGAATTAAAATTCGACTTCGCCGTTGAATTCTTCACCCCCAAATTAGCTATGGGTGAATTTTTGGAAATTTTCAGAATGCGTTTCAAAAATCAAAATTTTTTAATAATTAAGGAAAATAAATAAGCAATTATTCAGTCCCCAAATTACAATTTTTCTTATCTTCCTAATTTTCTATTGCTTTGGATGACAGCCCCCATGCAAATTCGACTGGTCATCCCTCCCCTCTCCTATTAGTCATGCTCTCCCTAGGCTCATGATGACTCCCTGTACTCCTCCCTCTTCCTAGGCTCATCATTTCTCCTTCTCTTTTAAAAGGGAGCTCAAGCTCTTTCTTCATCTCCATTTTTACAAAAGCTGCAGCTCTCCCTTCCCCTCCATTGCTAGGTCTTGGGCTGAAGAAGAAGAAGGAGAAGCTTCTCTTCCAAGCTTTCCAAGTCTTCTTCCTCCTTCTCTCGCAAGGCTCAATGTACCCTTTTGATTGCTCTCCTTATTTCCTTCATGCTGCTATTATGCTTGAATGTATCTTTAGAAATTCATAAGCATATATACAAGCCATTAAGGCTCTTAAAAGCTTCACAGAAAACTTCTCTTTTTTTTCGTCTATTCTGCACACCCTTGCATTCATCATTATTTTTCATATAGTTAGAATGCTCCGTTTATGCCAATTTTGGTGTTAATGGAAAGTATCGGAAAGACATTTCCATTGATATATGGCATCACTCATGGAATGCTCTGGATTGGAAGTATTTGAGCTCGAAAGTAGGCCTTAGGGTTTCGTCCAGGCGAAAAATACCGTCTGGCGCTGCAACACCCAAAGTTGCAAAATGGATCGCTGCAGCGACATTTCTGAAAAATCATATTAAAATTCATTAATTACCTAATTGAACAATAAATTGTAAATGGACCGCTGCAGCGCGTTGGAGCGGGCTGTAGCGGCATTTTAAAAAAACTTAAGAAAATAAAAAAATCAATTAATTGAACAGTATTTTCGTAAGTTGAATTGCTACAGCGCGCTGTAGCGCGCCACAGCGAGCCACATCGCCAAAAGCGTTGTGCGCTCTCTCGCACCAAAAGTGCCACAGCGCGCTCCAGCGCCAAAAGCGCTGCGTGCGCTCCAGCTCCAGAAATTGCAAAACGCCCAAAATTTCAAAAATGCCAAAAAAATTTGGAAACTGCTCAGAACTGGTTGAAATTGCCGAAACTTCACCGTTTTTGCATTTTAAGGTCCCTAGGACCCTATTGAGACTGAATTATATCAAATTTGAACCTATTTTAGTTAAAATTGAGCATTATATAAATTTTTTTGTTGAAATTAAGTTTAAAACTTTGTCATCTTTATCAAGTGCTCAAAACCTATCATGAATTTTAAATATATTATGCCAATTGCTAAATAATATAATCCTTAGAAGCTTGTATTGAATAGGTATAATCTTAATAACTAAATGGCATGAAACCTAAGTCATTTAGATTTGTAATCAAGTGCTAACTCCTTTGGTTGATTTAGAATTTAGTTAGTCTTAATTACTTTTCATTTTATGTCAAATTTATATTTCTATGCTTTATGATTTTAAAATGTATGTTAGAGAACTTTAACATTATTTGGACACCTAAATGTGCTTAAATTGATATTAAACTATAACTGAACATAACAATCATGATAACTTGATTAAGTAGATAATATTTAATCCAAATCTGAAATTGTCATTAATAATACACTAATAACACATTGATTTGTCATTGACCTGTAAAAGTAACCTTTGGTCTTAATCGTAGAAGGGTTAGGGGTTAAACCCTAACTTATCTTGATTAAGATCTAAATCTTAATCACTTAATTAATTAACTTGATTGAAAGATAATTTAATTGACATTGTTCAAATAATGCATCTGATATAGTATTAATCTTAAATCATTAAATTAGAAGTGCTAAGGTTTATATCAAATCTATGTGATTGAGCCATCTAAATATAAACTTTAGATCTTTGATTTTCTCTTATATAAAACTATAACATAAAATAGGTAATAAAATTGTAATGATTTACGAAATGATCTAACTCTAATAAGATCTTTGATTTCATCCCATGATTGTAGAATATAAAAAGATCAGATGAATTTTAATCATCTAATCTGATCACTTTAACCTAAGTCTAACAAGTAAATCTTAAGAAATATAAAAGTGAGATATTAAGGGTCTTGCTTTATGATTGTTATTGAAATATTTAAGGACCTTAATTATTGATTCCTTGAGGTAGGAAGAGCTTTTATAATTTATTGAGGTAGAAACTTAGATGATCCTTCATAACTTTAGAAGTTGAACTTAATATCTTGTGGTAGGAATCTCCAAAAATAGTTAGAATAGAACTTCTCTCTTGCGGTAGAATTCAATATTGAGTGATCTTTTGATCACATCCTTGGAGCCTTTTATAGGACACACATATTTAAAATAAAGATTAATAGCTTTGATAAATTTTTATTGATTAAATAGAACCTTCTGAACCCAAATTATTGGTTGGGTATAGTAGGATATACCCATAGTACTGTATTATTTCAATAATATTCATGATGGGTTGATTCACTCCAATGTAGACTTATGATCAGGTGATATCCTGAGAGATTAGACGAATACAGTCATGTTAGAGTAAATCTTCTAAGACTAAGAGTTTATAATTAGTGAACAAGATCCTTAGTTTGAGATATAAACTATGACCGAGTTCAGCCTCCTATCGTAGTGCGCTTCGATAAGTGTAGTTTAAGCAAACTAAGTATCTTAAGTATTTTCTGGATTTTTGGATTTATCTTATGTAGCCTAGAAGCATGAGCATTAACATAAGCATGATGTGTACATATCAGAATGATGTATGAGTATTTGTAATGATTTATGAGTTACAGAATATTGTATACATTGATAGGGAAATTTCACAATGCATTGACATCATAGTAGACAGTATTCCCAACTAGATGTATGTATACATTGGACCATACTGCTCATAGCAATTTAGTGATATTTTGATTACATGTCAATGGCATACAATATTATGGCATATTCAGATGCACAGTTTCAGTGACATACAACATAGTTTTACATATGATTACTTAGTTTCAGATTCATTTATGTTTTGGTTTATTTTTAGTATTCAGTTTTTAATTCAGCTTTATTTTAGTTTATTTCAGATTTGTATAGCTTTATATAATTTTATACTTTCTATGATCTTTACAGTATTTCTACAGATTTAATCATATTATATAAATGTTAAATAAATAACTAGAACTATTTAGATTAGTTTCGATATGTTAGACTTATTATCTAATACAGAGTACTTTTGGGATTCGATAATTTGCTAGATCTTGAGCATTATTTTGAGCCAGGTCAGGAGAACACCCAGGAGATTCAAGAGGAGCCTGTGGAGCACTAGTGGACTCTCCTCCAGTGTTACTATCTTTTTGCTTAGTTTATTTTCAGTTCAGTACTTAGTTTTTATGTCTGTTTCAATAAGATGTTGTGTAATAATTTTGGATGTATTTTCTTTTCTTTTTTGAGACGAATATTTTTATATAGCTTCTGTGATGAATATTTATGAATATTTGTTTTAAGCTTCCGCACTCTGTTATATATTACTTATACTTAATATTGTGATGTGATCAATATACTGAAAATACCGATATCTTATACATATTTTGGATTCATATTGTACTCTAAATCCAATGTATGTATTTATCTAATACTTAAGATAATGATACTACTATTATCTTAAGTTTTAGCTCTTAACCCTCCTTGAGATTGAGTCAGCAACCTTTCAGATGGGTTCAGTTTTTTCAGCTATTCGGGGAGACGGGATATTCCTCCCCGAGTGGCGCGCCGCTCCGCCGCCAAAATCGATCATAACTATCTCTTTTGCGCGCGATGACGGGGCGGGGCGCTACAAAACCGGTGGTGGATGAGGAAGCAGAGGGGGAGATGGGAGGGGAAGAGAGGTGGGGGGGAAGAGAGGGAGTGGGGAAGGGAATGGAGGGAGGAGAGAAGGATTGGGGGGTGTATTTATAAACTTTTTTTTTAATTAATTTTCCTTTTCATGCATTCAACTTAGCTTTCTCATATCCAACTGGCGCAGCTATCAACGATTTTTTTTTTGCTATAAATACTTTAATCCATTATACATAGACAGTACTTTTACAATTGTAGTGCCCCGCCCCGTTGCCGCACACAAAAGATAGGTGTAATCAGTTCGGCGGCGGAGCGGCACGCCACTCAGGGAGGAATATCACATCTCCTCGAATAGCTAAAAACATAACCCATCCAGAGGGCTGCTGACTCAACCTCAATAAGGGTTGAGAGCTAATACTTAAGATAAAAGTAGTATCATTATCTTAAGTATTAGACCAATATATACATTGGATGTAAAACACATGAGGAATCTAATATATATATAAGATATCAGCATTTCCAGTATATTGATCATATCATAATACTAAGTATAAGTAAAATATAATAGAGTACGGAAGCTTAAAACAAACATCCAAAAATATTCATCACAGAAGCTGTATGAAAATATTCGTCTCAAAAACAAAAAGAAAATACATCCATAATTATTACAAATATTTTACTGAAACAGACATAAAAGCTAAGTACTAAACTGAAAATAAGCTAAGCAAAAAGTGAAGTTGAAGAAAAGTCCACTAATGCTCCACAGGATCCTCATGAATCTCCTGGTGTTCTTCTAACCTGGCTCAATATAATGCTCAAGATCTAGCAAATTGCTAGATCCTAAAAGTATCCCGTGTTAGACAATAAATCTAACACATCGAAACTAATCTAAACAGTCCTAGTTATTCATTTAATATTTACATAATATAATTAAGTTTGCAAAAAAACTGTAAATGTAACTGAAAGTATAAAATTGAATAAAATTGTACGAACTGAAGTAAAGTAATATAACACTGAACTGTAAACTGAATACTGAAAGTAAACCAGAAACAGTAATATATATGAAACTGAATAATAGCATGTAAAACTTATGGCGCTGTAGCGCTTTTGGCGCTGCGGCCCGCTGTGGCGCGCTGCAGCGGTTCAACTTGTGAAAATACTGTTCAATTAATTTATTTTTCTGATTTTTTGAAGTTTTCTTAAAATACCGCTACAATGCGCTCCAGCGCGCTGTAGCGGTCCATTTGCAATTTACTGTTCAATTAGGTAATTAACGGATTTTAATATGATTTATCCGAAAAGGCGCTGCAGCGGCCCAGTTTGCAACTTGCCAGTGCGAAAACCCATAAATATCATATTTCAAGCTCAATTACTCTCAATCTAGAGCGTTTCACAAGTGGTGCCATATATCAATGAAAAGGTCTTTCCGATACCTTTCCATTGACATTAAAATTGGCACAAACGGAATACTTTAACTATATAAAAAATAGTAATAAATACAAGGATATGCAGAATACAAGAAAAATAGAGCAACATATTTAATATATTGAAGAGTTGTAATGGTTACACACTGGAACATGGATGTCTAAGGATGCAATAAGCATAATAGCAAGATGCAATGGACAAGGAAGAATAGCAAATTAGTGCATGGAGAGTAAACAAAATTGTATCTTAGCCTTATAAGGGGTGGATGAAGAAGGGACATTTGTCTTTCTCCAAAGTCTTAGAGGTGAGCTGAACTTCTTCTTCTTTAACACTAGGGTATCAATAGAGGAGGAGATGAAAATTTTTTTGCAAGGAGAAGAAGAGGGTTGTGCTCCTCCTTGATAAATAAGAAGGAGAATGATGGAGTAGGGAGCCATCATGAGCCTGGGGAGAGATATCATCATGCTTGAGCCTAAGAGGGCATGAGGGCGTCGACTATGGAGAGGGGGCTGACAGGTAAGAAATAGAAAATTAGGAAGATAGGAAAAATTGTAATTTGGGGATTAAATAATTACTTAATTATTTTCCTCCATTATTTAAAAATTCAGATTTTTGAAACGCACTCTGAAAATTTTCAAAAATTTACCCCTAACTAATTTGGGGGTGAGGAACTCAACAATGAAGTTGGATTTCGATTCTGATGATTATTTAATTAGTCCATTTTCCGGTACATTTAATTATATTAAAATATTCGCAAAAATTCGACGATTTCTAAACGCTTCCAAAACATCACCCCTAACTAATTTGGGAGTGATGATCGCAATGGCGAAGTCGGATTTCAATTTTGAGGTTAAAATAAATACCACAAATTTCTAATTAATTAAATATTAAAATATTCCAAAATAATCGATTGAGCTCCGAATTGCTCCAAACCTTCAGGGCTTAGTTTTAATGACTTAATAAACTTAATGGGATGATGATTATGATATGATTAAGCTAAAATTAAGATGGGTAATAACCTTGGGTTGTTACAACAATCACATAAAGTTTAAGATAATTCCAATTTAATTAACTAACCGTGACTCAAGTATTTTAGCTGTATTTGAATCAGAGTAAAGATATCACTAATTTTTTTTTGCATCTTTTTTAGATGTTTGTTGTATGTTATTAATTCATTTTAAAACTCAATAGTTTGACAATAATACCGCAATCATATGCATCATTTTTGTTCATAAGGTTCAATATCAAAAGGGTTCTCCAATCTTTTTACTCATCCTCTAATTCTTACAAAAAAAAAGGAAGGAAATACAAATTTTATTTTCCTTCATCCTCTACAGCATAAATTGAAATATAAACAAATTCATAATATAGGGTCATTGCAAAATATTGCAAAATATTCTTATTGAATACTTGAAGGAGAAGTGATATAAGTTTTAGAATTGTAGTTTTGGTTCTATGTTATGTTGTTGGTTAGGGGGATAGCATATAATGTTTATATGATGCAATTGCATCTTAAGAGTAATGTTTTAGATTTGATTTTTATCGGGATCATGATTTTTTATTTATTTAAAGTTACATAGATTCAACTAAAACCCTCCCCTAGATCTAATGATAGGTTTTAAGTTGCTGTTGGCGTAAGCGTATACACAATTTGGGGTTGTTTGGTTATTATCATTAAAATGCTGTTGGAGCTAAGAAAATGCACATATCTATTTAATTTTTGGTTATTGTATTTATAGATGCCAATATTTTTAAGATTGTAAATAATTTTTATTATGATGCTCTTTTTAATCTCATTTTGAGGTGTGCATGATAATTGTGAATACTTTTAATTAATTTGGGAGAAATATTTAGTTGCATGAGAAAATAAAGACATATTTTAACCAATCATCTTAATGACCCCTGAATATAATGCATCTCAAGAACTTTTAAGTTCAATTTAAAAACTCTCAAATTGCTTAATTGAGTTGACATTGTTAATGAGTATTTTTCCTAAAGATTAAGTCGCTCAAGAGCAAGGTGAAGTAGTTTGTAAAAACTTTTGCTCAGCTAATAAAGACTCATTCTGCTTCAGTAAACTCCATTCATGGTTAACAAGGAATTTAATTGAGTCGGAATTCTAAATTATTATTCTAATCAATTTTTATTTACTTCTCAGCATAATTTTATTTATCTAAGCTTATATTAAAGTTAATTAAGTAAACATCGAAATGAATAGTAATCAGTGCAATAAATAATAAATAGTGAAATGAATAGTAAATAATGAAATAAATAGTAATCAGTGAAATAAATAGTAAACAATGAAATGAATAGTAAATAGCGAAATGAATAGTAATTAGCGAAATGAATAGTAAATAGCGAAATGAATAGTAATCAGTGAAATAAAGAGTAATCAGCAAAATAAATAGTACACAATAAAATGAATAACAATCAGTAATATGAATATTAAATAGTGAAATGAATAATAATTAGTAAAATAAATAGTAAACAACGAAATGAATAGTAATCAGCGAAATAAATAGTAAATAACAAAATAAACAGTAAACAATAAAATAAATAGTAATCAGTAAAATAAATTGTAACAATTTTGTTAGTTGAATTGTATCTTTTCTTTTTATGCAAAATAATTAAATAATAAGCTTCATGGTTAACAAGAAATTATTCAAGTAAGCTTTCAATCAAGATTAATTAAGATTAGTGCTTGAGTGTTCATCATAATTTCTTAAGAACTTCTTTCTTATGAATTAGGAATATGACTTAAGTTATAATTCATTTATTGGGTAAATTGAATTACTCAATAAATAAAACTTAGTTTTTTTTTTGTAGTTTATAGATTTTCATAGTTTGTTTATTATTATTTCATCTTTTAATCTTATACTTAAGATTAGAGATTCATCATATTAACTGTGATCTTACTTAATAATATTTGCCTTAACCTTTAATTTGTGAGATAGGATGGAAAATCCTAGATCATTAAACTTTACCTTTAGATTATGTGTTTAATTCTAATTCGTGATGTTAATTAATAATCCCTAGCTTTAATAGATTTTGATCAAATCTTAGTATAAAATGTATAAACTCATCAAATAGGTCATGTTGCTTTCTTATTTAACTTATATAATAGACATTGATTTAATCATATCAGGACCTAGTCAGTTTTAATATTTTGTAACTTATAAGGCCATGCTTCTAAGTTATAGACTTGGAATAGTTAAAATGATTAATTAGACAATAATAATGTCACTATGTGTAGAAGAGCCCCTTACTTATTACTTGATTATTTGTGCTATGCATCCCTTATATTTTGTGCTTATTTCCCTGAACATGTCATGTAAGAAAACTTTGTGCATGAAATGAAAACTTAGAATAATTAGGACAACAATTTCCTTGGGTTCAGTTATATTTTGATAAGTTCGAGTGCACATTTACCCTAATGGGCAGGGGTAAGAAGTAATAAAGATGGTTAACATTACTCAGTGAGGAGTGTGTGTTAAGCTTGGAACCCGTATAGTATTGCAGACTGTGGGGACCTTCCTCATGCAAGATTGATATCAGAGGATCAACCCCGCATGAGGTTCCCCGTCGAGAAATCCGATTGAGCAGTTTAAGTAGTACAACAAGTAATCAGAAATGAGATCATCCATTCAATTAAAATAAGATTACAACATATAGTTTAATTTATTATAACAGTATGAAGAAAAAAATAATAAGAGAAATATGCTGAGCCGATCCTCCTCACTTCTCAGCTACCTCGATCTCCACTAGCTCTTGACCTGACACATAAAAGTGCGGGCATTGGAATGCTGGTTAGTCCCGTAGACTAAGTACAAGATATAAGTATACATTTATAAAAACATTAGCGGTAAGCAATAAAGGGATAAATATATAAGGATATGCGAAAGTTTTATCCTACAAAGCAATTTGTTAGGTTCATAAGAAAAAAAATTCATAAAAATGTGTTGAATTTTATCAAAAATATGTCACTGGAATCAGTATGATATGTCTTGCATCAATAAGCATAATCGTAAATAATTTGTTATGTTGGGCAAACACAGAACTTTAGGGTCAGACAGAATGTGGGTTCATATCGTAATGTAATACCGTACTGTGCCCCCCTGTAGGCTATAACATGCTCCCTTATCTCCCATCTTGGCTAGCTCCGCCATATATTCCACCTAAGCCATCGTTTCGAGAACCAAAAAATAATAATGCATGCATTATCAAGATATTTCATTCAACATTTATAGTGACAGTATTTGATAAAAAGGAAAGTATAACTATAACTGAATTTAAGGCTCAAAGCGGTGCTAAAGTGTCGAAAGAAAGTGAGTAAAACATGGTTTAGTATTTAGATTAATTAGTGATTAGTTGATTAATCCTCCTGATAATGCTACTTGGCCTAAATTTAAGTTTTGGCATATTTTACAAGGCACAAAAAAGGGGTGTGCAAGTTTTAATTATTAATTATTATTTATTTAAGTTATCCGGGTGATTACGGGCACAACAGTGATAATTTTATTAAAATCTGAAAATGACACGCTTTACGAGGCAAAAATAACTTTTTCAATTTTGAGGTCAAATCAAAAATATAATAATATTTTTAGAATTCTTGAATTTTTCTTATCATTTTGATATATAATTTCACTATATTTGGACTCCTATTTTGAAAGATATGAATTTTTTAAATTTTAAGAATTTTCTGAATTTTTTACTATTTTTGAAATATTCTGTTACCGTTAACGTTAACGGTAAGAGAATATTCCAAGAATATTCTCTTTCTGTTAACGGAATCCGTTAATGGTGGATGGCGGGTGCCATGTGGCGACCACGGGGCTGACACATGGCTGTAAGTACACAAAAATCTGTCACGTGTCATTTGGTGACACGTGGCTGCCACGTGTATAGACAGAGACCACTCAACTGCTACGTGGCAGTTACTGTTCATCTTCTCCGGCGTACCTAACGCGAATCTCTGCCTCCTGTGAACTTCGGGAGCTTTTTCCGGCGAACTCCGACGATCTGAAGGTGCCCTCCCCTCAACCTCTCGGAGGCCTTTAAATAAGCGGGGCGCCCCCCTCGTAGGCTCCGTCGCCGCCCCACCGCCGCCACCGCCAAATCCCGGCGTGACACGTGGCAGGCACCTGTGTGTTGGCGCTGCGGTGCTACCCCGTGTCGCCATGTGGCATCCGCGGTTGCGCAGCGCAACAAAGTGCTACCACGTGGCACCAGTGATGCGGCAAAATGTTGGATCGCCACGTGTCTGCCACGTGGCATATGTGATGGCACGATGCAATAGGGTGCTGCCACGTGGCGCATGGTGACGCGGTGCAACGAGGTGCTGCCACGTGGCACCCGAAGCTCGTACACGCAGCCACGTGGCAATTCGACGCTCCGCGCGCTGCCACGTGGCGCCCGAAGCTCCGTGCTCGTCCACATGTCGCCACGAGGCAATTTTTTTTTTAATGAATTTTTAAATTCCGAAAAATAAAAATTTAATTAAAAACTTTAGGAAAAATTTAATTCTAAATGTATTATGCGCATTTTTTTTTTGTTTGAGCTCCGAAAAATCGAAATTTCCCTCATAGCTAATTTTGACGTTCCAGACCTAAATTTTTTGTCAAAATTTAATTTTGAGGTATAAAAATAATTCTAAATTTTTTGGGAATGGAAATATTATAATTAATTAATTAATTAATTTATTTATTTATTTAATTAAACCTTAGGATATCATAACTTTGAATATATTGATCCAAACATATCGAATATAAGTTTCATTTTACTTAAAAAAATGAAAGGAGTCAAATGGCATAATTCAAAAATTCGATTCTAGGATTATTTAACCTAGTGACATTTTAGGTTCTAAATAAAATTCCATAACTTTTTACCTAGTTATCTAAACATAGACAATATGAGTCTTAAAATACTTATGAGAATAGCTACATCACTGTGGTAGTATTAGTTTTCTCATTTGGAGCTTAGTTTGCAAAGCGACATTTTAAACTTTCTCCCAAAATGACCAAAATATCGTTGAACTTCAATTAACCATAATTTGGTCAATTGAACTTCAAATCAAGAAATGTAAAGTGCTACATAGCATAAAATTTTAGTGTCAACTGTAAACTATGATAAAATTTAAGTTTGGAATCCTAGAAATCATAAGTTTCCCAAAATACTATTAACCCTAAATAGGTCATAACTTGACCAAATTAAGTCTAAATTGGGTCTACTCCCAGTTAAAGTGCTCAGTATGATATAGGAAACTATAGTTACTGAGTTTTTTTTTTTCAAACAGTAATACTATTTAATGGTGATACGAGTCGTCATACAGACGTGCTTGACTCCTCAGTTGCTTTTGGACATGTCTATAGAAGCAAAAGTAAATAATTACAACTTACTGCATTTGTATTTACTGCTTCTTCCATTTTGCTGTACTGTTATGTCTACCATAGCTTTGAAAGGTTTTGGGAATTATGCTAGGCCCAATTGACTAATTTTTTAATATAACAGTTATATATACCTATTTTTTATTTCAATTTACTGCTTATTATTTTAATGATGCATGTTATTTTAGTTAGCATTTCTTTACATGCCTATTTGTATATTATTAGATGCTCGACTTTGTTGTTATTTATTATATATGTATCATGATCAAATTTCTTTACTTTAATCAGCATATGTCATATGATCATCAACATATTTAGGATTAGACTTTTTTTTAGTACTTTTACTTACTGTATTATATATGTATATCTATCATTGCTTAGTTTACTTTAAGGTATACATTTTTGTCTCAAATCTTATTTAGTTATAAATGTTGTATTTATAACTTATCATTCTCCTTATATGCTTATTGCTCATATGCTAGTTAGTATTTTGGTTTTATTTAGGTAAAATGATGACATTAATAATTCATAAAAATATTCAGCCTAAAATATACTTAAATAATTATCTAATAAATTTTTTCTTTTGTTGGCTGAGGCCCTAATATTGTGAAATTGACAATATCAGATCCAGATCGATTTGAGGAGCTTGTTCCTGAGGAGGAGCCATACCCAGGAGTGGAGCCGTATCTTGAGAAGGAGCATCAGGAAAGATGTGAAGCTGTTTAGTTTTTTACCATTTTTGGTGATGATGAGTGTTCTCCTTTCATTTCATTTAAACTTATTTAATATTGTAATAATTTAGGTATTATGTGACTGTATGCTTTTCTGTACTATTTATTATAAGCTATTTTTTGTACTTTCTTTTACTTGATGCATTGTGGTAAATTGGATGTATATTTATTTTACCTCACTTCCGCACTCTGATTTTGTATTTGCATGGTGACAGTGATATAGTATATATATATATGCATTGGCTTATCTCTGTCTTACAAGTGGATTATGGATTATACATAATCCAATATTAAGTGAGTGATTTGCCTAAGCGACATATCACCCCTTAGCTTAATCTTGTAGATTAAGGGGTGAGGTGCCACACTTGGAGAGTTGAGAGAGGTTGATCGTAGCACGGCTTACCTGTAAATCAGATGCACAATCCCTATCAAGGAGAGGGACGTATGGAAACTCATCCTGACCATCGTATCAAGCATGTGCTGTGACGATCTAATCAGACCCGCGTGATTACTCCATCTTATCCAGGCTTAAGAAGCAACCGACGCTCTAGATTCACACACAAAGCTGTCCCATGTTCGGCGCACACAATAATTTATGCGATTTTGATTTTAGCCATTGGAAAATAATAAAATAAATATAATTTATGTTATATTAAATACTTTAACTAATTAATTATACGCATTTTATAACTCAAAAATAAATAATTAAATGGACTCTAAAAAATCTTAAAAATTCATCCTTACCTAATTGAGGGATGAAAAACTCAAAAATAAAATTAGATTTTTAATCATAGGTCAATTTAATTATCCTAATTTTCTGAGTATTTAAATATTATTAAAATATTCGGAGAAAATTCGTTGACCTCCAAATATTCTCAAAATATTACTCATAATTAATTTGGGGGTGAGAAGTCTAATGGAGAACTCTGATTTTGATTATGAAATCAAAATAAAATAGACATTCTCAAAATTATCAGGAAAATAAAGAATGTTTATAAATCACAAATAATCTCTAAATTACACCAAACTTGAGGTGAATGCTCCTAATATTATTATAAGAGTTCTATAAGTAAATTGAAGTTGATTAGGCTTCTAATTATAAGGTAATAATACTAGGGTTTTTACATTAGCACACCTAGGATCTGTTAGAAGTGCGATCGCATACCTATAATCTATTAGCAGTGCGACATCACACCTAGGATCCAGTTGCAACATGTATCAAAAATTACATATATGTGGCATATTATGTAGCATTACTAGATGCATATTTAATTGTCATACATATAATTCAGTTTCATACTTTCATTCAGTTACAATTTTACTTCTAGTAGTTTATTTTAAGTGCATTTACTTTTAATTTAAGCATTGATCAATTTTTATTTTAAAATTGGATTTAGAATACATTTTTATTTTTAGTTTATTCAATTAATTTTTGTTTTACTATTTATTTAATGCTTTATTGAATAATTTCCCTAAAATGTTAAGAAAGAAAAATATTATAGACTGCCTAAGATGTACTTAGACTTATTATTTAATACAAGATTTTTTTCTATGTCAGGCTTGGAGCAGTTCAAGGAGTTTAACTTCGAGGAGATTCAAAAGACCTTAGGAGGAAGCAAAGGAGCAACAACTATCAAATTGTTGATTTTAGTGTTTAGACTTACTTATTTGCTGGTGAGATGAGAAAGTTTACTAATTTGAACTTTGAAATTTTATTTTGTAATAATTAACTATAGATGTATTTCTTACTCTTTTTTTTCTTAAACAAATGCTTAGTTTAATTTTTGTGATGAATGTTATAAATGAATATTTAAAGCTTCAGCACTCTGAATTCATATATTATCTTTTACTCAATATTGTGATGTGATCGATATTTTAATTTTATTTAATATGTATTAGCCATTTATATAAAAGTCTAAATATTGCCAATGCATATGAGTAAAATATTTATTTCTTAAGTAAGTGTTATATACTTATCTTAAGAATTAGTCCCAACTATTTCAGCATTTGTTGTAGCAATTTAGAGAAAGTGAGATGACTCATTTGATCCTAAGCAACCCAACAAGATATGTTGAGTTGATTACATGTTAATATGGGTTATCGCCTTATTTCTGCTGATGTCATGGGTTAACTAACTTCCTGTGATGCCCCAGAGCATCACAGGTTGTTACATCTTCTGGTGTCGAGAGAGCGACTTAGGGACGAAGGTGAATAGTGGCGGGAGCACTGGATACCGTTTAATATCTGATCAGAAAAGTGTTATGGTCTAGATCGCTTGAATCATAACAACCACTACAAGATTAAACCATAGCCGTCAGATTCTCAACATAATATGACGGTCCGAGTTTAAATTCAAAAAATTTCGACGGTGTAATGAAATCAACGCTATCTAATCCAATCACAAAAACACGGAACGACCGAGATCCTCTGGACCAGGGTTTCATATTTTGGCCCGATGCACAGGATCTCCGTGGTTCAATATTAAACATTTAATATTTTTAATAATTTGATTTTAATTAATTAAAATCTTATAATTTAATTAAAATAAAAATATAATTTGTATTTTATAAATATTTCAACCAATATAAGTAAAAAAATTATGAAATTTTCACATATAACATATTTTAATATGATGAACTCAAATATGCTCTCAAATTTGAGGCTCGAGGTCAAAATAATTTACCTAATTTATGGGTGTCTAAATTAATTAAATTATCATTTTGATCTCAAAATTTCAGGATTTGGTTCTTCTGATATTTGGGACCTAATGGTGATGAGTTTAAGCTCTAATTAAACCTCATTATGTTTGGTAATAGTCTTGTGTTGTTACAAGCCCCTCTCTCATGTTATTGGTGAGAGAAGATAGAGAGAGAAACGGAAAATGAAATTTTTTAACTTAATTTAAAAAAAAATTCATAATAATAAAAATAATTTTAAATAATAAAATTAGAATACTGATATTAAAATTATATATCATATTATTATTAAAAAAGTAAAAATATTAAGTTAAATAATATTATTGTGATATTATTATCATAATAATTACTAATAATATTATTATTCATAGTAATAATATTAATAATAATGATATCATTATTATTATTATTTATTAATGTTATTTTCCTTTTATAATTATAATTTTCTTACTATTATTTTCTTTTATTATTGGCAAATGTTCTTTTATTATTATATTATTATATAAATGTTAATAATAATGATCACAACAAGTTATAATTATTTAAAATCTATATTTTTATTAAATAATTAACTTAATTAATAGATTATTATTATTATTATTATTACTATTATTATTATTATTATTATCATTATTATTATTATTTATTATTATTGGTTTTTTTTAATTTTTAATTATTATCAAATTTACTTATTTTTTCCATTTCTTTTAATATTATAATTTTCCAATTATTGTTAGATTTATTGCCAAATAATAATAATAATAATAATAATAATAACTATTATTATTATTATTATTGTTATTATTATTTTTATAAATAATAACAATAACATGTATGATGAATTATCATTATTTAGGACTTATATTTGTCTTAAATAATAATCTTAATTTATAAGATAATTATTTAGAATAATTACTATTGTTATTGTCAATTATTATTATTATTTATTTATTATTATTATTATTACTATAATATAAATTATTTTTTGATGTCATTTGATTTATGTTAATCTCCTTCTATTTATTATAATTATTATTATTGAAACAATAATGATAATATATATGATAAATTATTATTATTTAAGATTCATATTTGTCTTATATAATTATCTTAATCATTAGGATTACAATCAGATATATAAAAAAATAACTGATTAAATATAATTTTATATGAGCACATGTGTAATAATAATAATAAAAATTTATATTTATCATAAATATTTTCTTTGAAGTATAGTATCTTCCCAACAAAAATATTTATAAGAAAAATATTACTTAATTCTCAAATATTTTTCAAAAAATATGAATAATTAGAATTTAAATTTAAAAAAATATATTTTTATAGGTCCACAAACAAAATTGAATGTAATAAAAAAATTTTATTTTACTTAACTTCCTAAATTCTAATCATCAATATATTTTATTAAAAGACATTTAAGAGTCATGCATCAATACTAATTTTATAATAACCCAATCGCCTTTTTATGAACTAAAACTTGGGTATTAAGTGCGAGTAAAATCCAGAGAAAGAGAGAGAGCGATGGCGCGGGTTCCTGCGAGCGTTGCCAAGCAGGCGGAGCTGCGGAGGCTGGATGGCAACGGCGCCTTCAAGAAAGGACGTATCGGCGCAGCAATCGATGCATATACCGAGGTTGTTCATTCTAATTCATTTCATGATTGACCTCCTGCATTTGTCAATTATTAGGCAGCCGGGTTTCGATTTGACTATAACGGGATCAGTCTCCGAGTTTTTCATTTTAGGCTATTATTGGAATTACAGGCGATGCTTTTCTTAAGTTTATAAATCGATTATTGATCTGAATCATTAATTATTTATTGAAATCTTATTTGCAAATCCACTCACTGTTTTTTATTAGGCAATCACCCTTTGCCCAGATGTGGCTGTATACTGGACAAATAGGGCGTTGTGTTATTACAAGAGGAAGTGAGTGTAACCAAGTTGATTATTTTATTCCACGTTTTCTTTATGAAATGGTTTAAATTGATCTATTGAATCTTTAGCTTGGTCTTCTGCTGGGTTTGTTAGAGATTGGACACGAGTAGAAGAGGATTGCAGATCAGCTATTACGCTTGATACCAGATCAGCTAAGGTAAAGTATTCTATTTGGTTTGTTGCTTTTCATATTGTCGTGCTAGGGTTCTTTCCTCTATACTGTTGTTCTCTCGCTTATCACTCGTTTTCCTTTTACATTTAAATGTATATCGTGTCCTAGGTATTAATTTTATCTGTAGATTCATTGGCGAAGTTGATGGCTAGGCCACAAGAATATATTTCCCAGGCCCTGTGGCAGTGTCGAAGAAACCAGTTTAGGATGAATAATTGGATGAAAAATTTATTCTCCACTAGATGTGTAATGACCCTAGGTCATTATTAGGTAAATGTTGAATTCCCGATTCGCTAAAATCTTCCACAATTTCAGTTTATCGTTAAAATCTCCCGCTAAAATAGCTTTTTAAGAAGTTTTTCAAAATTAAAAGCTGGAATAGGAATTAAGGCTATACTCAATTTAGTTAAGCATTAACTTACCTCATAAAGTCCGGAATCAATTGCAATTGACAAATCTTTTAAGAAAATCGTCGGTAGTAATGACCGACCGAAGGTTACCTCCCCGCCTGCGAGTAACGTTTGAAAGGAACCGACGGTTTTGGAAGGACACGTGAGCCGGTCTGTAATTCCCACCGCAAGGAGCGGGTGTGCGTTACATACGCACGCCCTACTTAAGCACCAGAAGGCCCTCGACTCCTCACAATCTTCCCTCGCCTCTCCCTCTCTCTTGTAAGAAGCGTACATGAGAGTCGCTCAATTCTCCTTCCGCTGCAGTGCTGAGAGACAGACGGTCGACCTCTGCTCGCGAGCAGTAGCCCTCACCTAGTCGACGCCGCGTCAGACCTCCTTCCGCTCGGTTCGATCCCTTCCAGCGCCGACTCCTGCAGCATATCGCGTCGATCCTGCGCATCCCTCGATCCCTTCGGCTCAATTTTTCGCTCGGCTAAGGTAAGAGCTCTGCTTGCCGAGTCTCTTAAGGAATATACGTGTCTAATATATAGAAATATAGATATATATATATATGTATTTTTGTATATATATTTTTATATATATACATATGTATATATATAATAACAATAACAATAAAGGCTATTTAGGAATTTAAAATTCGAATATAATTGAGCATTTCTTTGTAATTGGGATTAATCTTGAATTTTCTAGAATTCACTAGATTTGTAGTAAAACAAATTTTGTTCCAATCAATTGAAATATTGCGACATAATATTATATAATTTACCTACATTATTTGATCTATTATAGATCTACATTTCATGTAAATATCATTGATCCAATTATAGTCCGATTATTTTTCTTGCTATTAATATATGTAGATTAATATTTTAACTCATGGTTATCTAATAAACACTTATTGAATCTTGATTAGTTAGATCACTCTAGTGATTCAAAAAGATGATTCTTTTACTTCTATACGATAATCTGATTTAGAATATCATTCGATTAAAGTTATTTTGTCCCTTTAAATATAATTTAGCGAAGGTTTAGTTTAAATTGAATTCTTAGAGCTTATGTAATAAACCAATAAGTAGCTGTTTAGAATAAACATAATTAAACCTAATGCAAATCTTATATAGATCTGTCGAGTGGTTAGATCATTTTGATAAGACCTTCATTCTATTGTAAATCATAACTAAAATAAGTTCTCAATTATAATTTTTGCAGACACAATACATTATGAGTGATTCATCTAGTTAAGTCAAACACAAAAGGTACATTGGATATTACTTTATATGCTTTTACTTTCAATTGCCGCTTATGCATCGCTTTGAGCTTATTACTACTTGATATGTTATTCTTACTACTAACGATGTAAGAGAAATTGAATGATGTTTATGTGTCTTGTGAATGTTGCAAGAAGGGTTTCGAAATGGAGCATGATTAGGTTAGGGATGGGGCTAGCTCTCGGGAGCTATAATGGTGCCATCTGGAGCCTTTGAGGGAGGCACAGGTGAAGGGTGCTTAAATGCACGTTGCCATCTGAGACCCTTAAGTGGGTCCAGGTGAAGGTTTATGCTTAAATGCATATGAACCCAGCCTCATGGTTTTGGCTTTGCCCAACAGAACTGTTATTATTGCTTCATGATATCATAGACATAAACATAAACATAGATTTTTACGCAATTATTGCTTTTCCTTTTGACATTTGGCATGTGAACAAAATATTTATTGTTGCAGGTGACCTGATTATCTTTTATTTGAAACACACTATATTTTCCTACAAATGTTATCTCATTTTTTCTTTGCCTTCCGCTATGCTTTAAGTATATTTTTAATATTCTTTGTATTTAGAATGTGCACTAAGGCATTATTTTTATAATGCCAGATCAGACACAGTTGGAGGCGATTGATATAATCTAGAAGCGTAGTGCGGGAAAATAACTGCCCCTTCCAGGATTAATAGTTTGATGTATAATGAATTTTATGTAAGAATTTTTTTTGGATATTATATGTTTTAAATTGAATGAATGTCATTTCTTATATTTGAATAGCTTGAATGTTTGTTTAACTGCTATTTTACCTAATTGCCAATATGATCATGCGGAAAGATGCATTCGATGTTAGTTTGGATATTACCAATCTAGCATGGGTCATCACAAGATGTGTGTGGTCTTATCCCTTCCCAAATATCCAACTGTACTTCACTTCAAAATGTAGCTCTTTGATTAAAAATATCTTAAGAGATATTTTAGGGGTGTATGCAAGTGGACACTTAAGAAGATAATCCTAGACAATGTGATAAGAAGATAGGGTAGATAAAATGGATTCATTGCTTGACTATAGATGTGGTGAAAGTCTAAAGATGATTCATAGTTCTCTTTAAGCTTCTTGAAACCAACACTTTCACTAAACAAAGATGTGACCACTAAAGCTGCTATTGAAAGTGTATCAATAGGTTTATTCTCAACATCAGTCTTGTGTTTGAGAATAAATGTAAAATCCTAAAGATTTCAATTCATTTTGCATGCTGATAATTGAGTTTCCTTTGAGTGTTAATAAATTTAAGAGCATGGTAGTCAGTGTGAAAGAGGAACTTCATATATAATAAATAATGTCTCCAATGCTTAAGATACTGAACAATGATATAAAACTCCCTATCATAAGTGGAGTACCTTTGCTTGGCTTTTCTCAACTTTTAATTTAAATATGCAACATAATGATTATCTTGTGTCAACACTCCTATGCCCACTCTGTGAAGGCTTGATACTGGTTCAGCGAAAACCGTTTGGGCATCAGGTGTCCACTAACTGTAGGATCATATTGAGTAATTTGAGAGAAAAAGAACGCACATATAAAAGCAAAAGATACATTTCATTTATAATATTTTAAAATTACAAGATCTTTTCAGCATTTCTCGAACAAAAGTAAATAAAAAAAAAGATAAAAGAGAAACAAGCAAAAATAGCGCCGTGGATCTATCGACAGTTGAATCATTTTAAGAATTATGGTTCTTGTGTGTATTCCCCTAAGAGCACATGACCTGGTATTGCATAGAAAATAATACTGGGATTTGAATTTTCAGTAATTAGAGAATACTCTAAGTGTTGCAGTACATAATAACATTTACATTTTAAATGATGCGATTAGCAGAAGTAAGACGAAAATAAAAATGCAGGAGAAAAATAAGGCAATAACACGAAATAAACAATTTCCTGCAACAAATATTATTTATCAAATAAAGATTACTGATGTCATTTTTCAGTAATCTACCCCGAATGTTACCGATGTCATTTTCCAGTAACAATCCCAATTATTGATGCCATTTTTCAAAAATAACCCCGAATGTTATTGGTGTCATTTTCCAATAACAACTCCGAATGTTATTGATGTCATTTTCCAATAACAACCCTGAATGTTGATGATGTCATTTTTCCAGCAATAACTCTGAATATTACTGATGTCATTTTCCAATAACAACCTTGAATGTTATCATGTTGGTTTCGAACAACTAACCAAGCTTCAAATTGAAATTGGCTCAAAGCAAATAAGCTAAGCAATAGTAAATGTGCAAAATGTAATATTCGTCATGTAATGAGTACCTTTGTTCTTTAAGTTCAGAAGTTCAATAGTTCGGATGAATGACAGTTCGTTTAATCTGCATTTTGGATATCTTAAGTTAACTTTTTAATCCAATGTTTTAGGAGTCAATTTCATATTTACTTCATTCTGTTCTTCTTCCGTTTTTAAGATTGAAGTTTGATTTATTTAAGCTGTTATATTCATTAAGGCGTTAGTAATAAAGTACGAAAGAAAAAGTCAAAATCAAAATGACTAAATTGACAAATTGGAAATAATAATCATTTATAACATTTGAATTGTTCTCATTATTAATTAATGAGAATAATATTAATGTGAAAGACTAATTATTAATTTGATAATTATAAAAAGAGAGTAACAAGATTTAGAGAAATGCTCCACCTATTTTTTTCCTTTCCAACTTTTTTTTACCTTAGGATTAGGTCCGTCGAAAAACGGAGGGGAGCCAGAATGAGGTGGCCGAAGGTTGGCCAAGGTGGCAGCGGCAAGAGGTTGGCTAGCAGCGGCTACTGAATGGTTGGCGACTTGCTAGTTGGCTGGAGGGGGCTGTCGTTGGCTGCCGGAGGCTGCTGGAGGGAGGGGGACCGCCGTTGGCTGTCGGAGGCTGCCGGAGGGAGGGAGGCTGGCTGGAGGGGGCTTGAGCTGCTGTGGTAGTGGGGAGGAGAGGGGAGGGGATGGGGCCTTCTTATAGAGGAAGGTGGGTGGGGGGGTTGGCTGAGAGGGCCGACCGAACCCTGCGCCAAAAACGGTGCAGGCGGGCCCTCTCCTGGCAGGCGGAACCTTCCGCCTGCAGGCTCTGTCTTATGACAGAGCCTGCGATTCGTAAGCGGGTCGGGAAGGGGTCGGGCGAACAGGGAAGGGAAGAAGAAGAAGAAAAAAAAATAATAATAAAATACTTATAAAGTTAATTTTTTTGCATTTTTCCAAATACTACGAAACTTGGCATTGAGGTATGTTACGACATGACAAACACCCTCGTGCTGAAAATTTTCGATTCGGGGTAATATTTTATTTTATATTAATTTTTGAGGTTTAAAAACTTCAAAAGTTAACCACGATAAATCTGGCGCTCAGAATTTGATGAAACTTTTTGAGCAGCATTTAAATAATATACTTAACACAACGACATTGAAAAGGATGAATTCAGACACTTATTTCGATGAAATAAAGCGGGAGCTTCCGCTATTCAGATTTCTCTCAAATTAGGGCACTTTGATCTTTAAAATTATTTCTATCTATTGGTAATTTTGTTTGCCCTAAAATGAAATTCTCCGGGGTTCTAATGTCAGTGTCGAAATTTGACCTAATTTGTAAAGTAACGATTTTGGGTCGTTACACACTCATAACACATTACAGGACACCTCAAGAACATTTTCAAAATGAGGTAATCTAAGAATGGGAGTTGAGATCGCAAGACTTTTAATATGATGATTTGACTTGTTAGCACTAGAAGTCTCTAAACATTTCCTCAAGACCTCAACCATGGGAGCTGTAATAGTGCTAAAATTTTGAATGAACCTTCTCCAGAAAGAGGCTAGATCATGACAACTCCCCACTCTAGGCACAATACATGGGCTCAAACTCTATTAAAAATCCCTTTTATAATAATTCATCAACTTGACACTGGAACCCATCTTGCTCTATTGGATTCAAGCGATAATGTGGTAGGTTATGAAGTTGTGCTACTAGGATAGGATCTAGAGTAAGAGGTAGCAACTTATCAAATATGTCCTCTAGTACGGCCTCAGAGAAGTCTTTCAACAATCTTCTTACCCCAAGTGGAATGGTTTCATTCTTAGAAATATGAGTCAATGTATGAGCCTCACATAAGAGGGATCAACAAATCCTCTCCTTAATAT
Organism: Gastrodia elata; assembly: GCA_016760335.1. NCBI lineage: Eukaryota > Viridiplantae > Streptophyta > Magnoliopsida > Asparagales > Orchidaceae > Gastrodia > Gastrodia elata. Next base: position 10,744,316 of record CM028681.1, on the reverse strand, counting down.
TCTCAAACTCACTAACTCAATTTGTGGTAGATGAAGGGCACTCAACAAGAATAACATAAAGGTCTAATGACTCTGGAATGAAAGGTGTAATGATAGTCATTTTGTGAAAGATTATTGTAGAAGTGGAAGAAATATGCCATATAGAGGGTGTGGATGAAGGTAGGATTGTACTAGATAAAGATGAGCCTTAATGGCAGACTTAGTGGGATGCAATTTTATGGTCTTATATATGAACTTTAAGAACATGTGTTGTCCCAACCATAATGGATCACACTCATGTCATACCATCATGTTTTACCTAACAAAATGTGACCAACATCTATGGGTAGCACATCACACCAAATGATGTCTTCATAACTACCCATCTTTATTGGTACCAAATATCTCTGGGTGATTGAAATGTATACTTAGTTGACCCAACTAATCTTAGGGGTTAGGATGTGGTTTTGGTACTAGTTTGACCCTAAAATGTGTATGAGTGAAAACGACATGACACTTTCCCATTAATGATCAACTTGCACCTAACTCCATTGCAAGTCATTGACACATTGATTTTTTTTTTTCAATCTTCTTCTCTAATTATATCACTCATTTAATGACTCTTAAGTATGGATCACCATTGACATCGATTTTCTCATCATCATCCTTCTCGTCACCCATGATATGAATTACACTTGTTATCCTCAACATCTTCCTCTTTTACTATCACAATGGACAAGATAACTTTACATTTATGCTTTAAATAACCTTTATTTATATATTTATAACAAATAACATCACTAAGCACTATAGTAGGCTGACTAACAAGTGTCTTGGGTGCTGGTACATGTGATGTGGAGGTTTTTTGAATAGCTTTAGGTAGGTAATGAATTAACACATCTAATCTAGAAGATGAAGCATTTAATTATGATTCAAAAAGAAGTGGATCATGGACTATATTCTCTACTATTTGAGGGTCATTCAATTAGTGTTTAAAGCCTAATACAAACTTGCTAGCTAATTTCCAGTTAATGTCTTGGAAGTTAGCTTGGACAACCAAATTCTTAAATATGTATATATACTCATTAACAAGCATAGACCCTTGACTAAGTATCGTAAGCTTGTTGTGAGGCTGCTTATGATGGTAGTGGGAATGATACTTATCCTTTAACACTACCTTTATCTCTACCTTGGATATTCTTCTTCTTTATCTCTCTTATTTTAATAAGAAATTGTTCTAAAAAATCTTAGCATGATTTACCAGTTTCATATGTGAAAAGGTAATTTTTTATTATACATTAATTTAATATAAACTAGAAGCAACAATGATCTAACTCAAGTCACTTAACATTCAACAATTATTTAATAAATGTGCAAGACAACCAAGACTGTAACTCTGCAAGTCAACTCCTAACATTCTAGCAAGGCAAAAACAGCCTAAGTCCAAGCCAAAATACTTTAAGCCCATGCAAGTATGTAACCTGCATATTTAGTCTACATCTTCACAATCCTAAGCATGCAACATGTAAAATCTGCACAAAAAATAATATAATAATAAGTGAAAAATATAATAAATTACAAATAAAAATAATATTGTAAATAATGCTTATCAGAATTAACACTAAAAGATCTGAATCATCTGATTGACTGATTGCTTGATTGGTGATTTTGATTGTGGTTCACTTGTTTTTTTTTTAAGAGGACTCAGATTAGCAGCACTTCTTAAAGTTATAGCTTAAGAGAATTAGCAGAGTAGTCAATACTCAATAGTCAATAGTAATCATTTATTATAGATCAAATATAGTCATCTCAAATGATTGCTCAAATTCAAATCAAACAAACAAAAACTAAAAAAATAAGTTAAAATACTTTATAAAATAAAAAAGTTGCTACAAGATGCTGCACAGCTGCAACAATGAGCAATGAGTCAATGACATTATAGCAGCAATGCAGAATAATAAGAATATGTTGTATGCATTTTAGGATTTTTAGACATGCAATAATTTGTGAGCCTTTTTACAGTATGTATACTTTGTCTAGGATTTTCAAAAATGTAGTAGAGGCAGCCCAAGCAGCAGCAAGTCAAGAGCAACCCAAGTATCAGCAGAGGCAGCAGCCCAAACATCAACAAAGGCAGCAGCATCCCAAGCATCAATAGAGGCAGCAGCAGCCCAAGCATCAACAGAGGCAACAACAGCTCAAATAACAATAGAGATAGCAACAACCCAAATATATATGATAGTAATACTTTATAAACCTATAACTTTTTAGGGTTAAGCTATGAGTTGGAATTGTATTTTTATAGTTATAGACTTATAGTCTAATAATTTATTTAATATTTTGTCATATAATTCTTGTAATTTTTTTTAGTTTTCAGTCTTTCAATAAGTTGTTTGCACGTTTTAAGGTTCAAGTTGCAAGTGCAAACTGATGCTGTGAATCTGTTTACATTCTGTACTTTTATTTTATTTTAGGATTTTTAGACATGCAATAAGCAAAAGCAGTAGCAACCCAGGTAGCTGCAGCCCAAGCAGCAGCAGCCCAAGTAGTAACAACCCAAGCAGCAGCAACATAAGCAATAACAACCCAGGCAGCAGCAGCAGAGGTAGCAATAGCTCAAGCAACAGGAGTCTAAGTAGCAGCAGCCCAAGCAGCAACAGTAGCCAAAGCAACAGCTACAATAGCAATATAACATCATAAATTTGAAAAGAAATGTAGTATAGTAAAAAAAAATTAAATAATCATGATTATTTGCTTAAAGGTCTAAATATTACATTTACTATGAAATTATTCAGAGTTAGCAGTAGCATAGGCAGATGCAGCTCAGGCAGTAGCAGTAGAGGCAGCAGTAGCAGAGACATCAGCAGCCCTGACAGTAGCAACCTAAGCAATAAGAACCATAGCAATATAATATCATAAATTTGAAAAAAATGCAGTATAATAAAAAAATTTAAATAATCACAATTATTTGTGAAAGGGTCTAAGTATCACAGAATTCATATTACATTTAATATGAAATTATTCAGAGGCAGTAGTAACAGAGTCAACAGTAGCAGAGGCAGCAGCAATAGAGGCAGCAACAGCAACCCAAGTAGCAGCAAGTCAGCAACCATAGCAATATAGCATCATAAATTTGAAAAGAAAAATAGTATAGTAAAAATATAAATTTGAAACAATCACAAGTATTTATAAAAGGGTCTAAATATCACATTATATTTAATATGAAATAATTGTGTTTTGTCATAATTTATTTTTCATCACAAACTTGCTTAAATAAGAATCTAAATAAAAAGAGTCAGCATTCAACAATGAGGATTGAACTAAATAGACAATATTAAAACTTAATGATTAAATATAAAAAATCAAAAAAGTTTTGCAGTTCTGTAAAAATTAACAAGAGCACTTAAAAAGTTATATCATATATACTTTTAAAAGTTCTGCAAAAATAACCAAGTACAGCACACTTAAAGTACTCGTAATTAAATAATAAATTGGGTCAATTGAGTTGAAATAAATTTACTGCGAGTCTGAAAACTCTAAGACCCTACAAAAATAATATGACAAAATAATAAATAAATTGTTAGACTATTAGTCTGTAAAACTATAAATGTAAAAACATAATTCCATCTCAAAGTTTAACTCTAAAAATAGAGTTATATGCTCATAAAATTTTGCATCTCTAAAAACTCTAAAATAGAAGTATAGAATGTAAACATAATCACTGCATTAGCTTGTACTTACAGCTTGAATCCTAAAACACAAACAACTTATAACAAGATTGAAAATATTAAAACCCTACAATAATAATTTGATAAAATATTAAATAAATTGTTAGGCTGTAAGTCTGTAAGACTGTAATGGGAATAGTAAGAATATCTGTGACCATCTTTGCAAGTGCAAGCTTTGGTTGTTGTTGCTTGGGCTGTTACTGCATGTGTTGCTGCTGCTTTGATTTATTGCATGTCTAAAAACTATTAAATAAAACATAAGTGCAGAATGTAAACAGAATCACATTATTAGCTTACACTTGTAGCTTGAATCTTAAAACATGCAAACAACGTACTTCAAGACTATAAATCCTAAAATCCTATAAAAATAATATGACAAAATATTAAATAAATTGTTAGATTGTAAGTCTATAAGACTGTAAAAACACAATTCTATCTCACAGCTTAATTTTAAAAATAGAGTTACAGCTCATAAAATATTACATATATAAGAACTCTAAATCAAAGTAGAAGTATAAAATATAAACAGATTCATAACATCAGCTTGCATTTGCAACTTGAGCCTTAAAACATGTAAATAATTTACTGCAAGATTGAAAATAAAAAAAAAACACAAAAATAATATGCCAAAATATTAAATAAATTATTATACTGTAAGTCTGTAAAACTGTAACTGTAAAAATACAATTTCAACTCACAACTTAATTTTAAAAATAGAGTTACAGGCTCACAAAATATTGTATGCCTAAAAACCCTAAAATAAAATAAAAATAATATGACAAAATATTAAACAAATTGTTATACTGTAAGTCTGTAAAATTATAGCTGTAAAAACACAATTTCAACTTATAGCCTAACCTTAAAAATCGAGTTACAGGCTCATAAAATATTGTATATCTAAAAATCCTAAAAATAAAATAGAAGAACATAATTTAAACAAATTCACAGCATCAGTTTTTATCATAAAATATGCAAACTTACTGAAAGATTGAAAACCCTAAAAAAAATGTGACAAAATATTAAATAAATTATTATACTGTAAGTCTGTAAAATTATAACTATAAAAACACAATTCCAACTTATAGCCTAACCTTAAAAATTGAGTTACAGGCTCATAAAATATTGCATATTTAAAAATTCTAAAAATAAAATAGAAGAACATAATGTAAACAAATTCACAGCATCAGCTTGCACTTGGAACTTGAACTCTAAAACATACAAATAATTTACTGAATGACTAAAAATCCTAAAAAATAGAAAAATAATATAACAAAATATTAAATAAATTGTTATACTGTAAGTCTATAACTGTAAAAACACAATTCTAACTCACAGCTTAATCATAAAAATATAATTACAAGCTCATAAAATATCATGTCTAAAAACTCTAAAATAAAAAGAAAGATAAAATGTAAATAAATTCACAATATCAGTTTGCACTTGCAACTTAAACCATAAAATATGCAAACAACTTACTGAAAGATAGAAATTCCTAAAAAAATAAAAAAATATTATGATAAAATATTAAACAAATTGTTATACTATAAGTCTGTAAGATTGTAATTGTAAAAACACAAATCCAACTCATAGCTTAATCCTAAAAATATAGTTACAGACTCAGCATATTTAAAAATCTTAAAATTAAACATAAGTACATAATGTAAATATATTAACAGCATCAGCTTGCACTTGCAGCTTGAATCTTAAAACATGCAAATGATATCGGAACCAGAGCCCATAAGAAAAAAAAGATCGAAAAATGGGAACTGACCCCTCTGCGGCTCTGCGTGCAAAATGATATCGGAGCCGACGGAGTGACATGATGATATTAGCGCGGATTTTAAATCCATGATAATCCTTTCGATTCGAAAAATCGGAAATAAAAATGATCCAGAAGGTTTCAAATTGCGGCCGGTCAGGTGACGGGCTAGCGTCGCACCCGACCGTGCTGCAGTTATTTCTATTAACTAAATGCGGTTTTATATATTTATACATTATCGGTTTGTATATTTCGATTTGACTCGAACCCAATTTAAGTTGAGTCAAGTCTAACTCGAAGTTGACTTGAATCAGGTTCGAGTCCAGATATTCAACTCGAGAATTAACTCAAAATTTCGAGTCGAGTTCGATTCGACTCGAAATTCGAGCAAATTTCAAGTTTCGAGTAAATTTTCTAGCCCTAATGTGCTCTGATAAAAATGTGGCGGTATTTTGTATAAGAAATAGGGGATTTAGACTATCATGTTGTGTGAGTGAATTTTTGGAAGGGATTTGGATAGTAATTGAGGTGGGAACAAGATAAGACTATGAGAGAACAAAGAAATCACAAAGAAGCTTATACATACAAAAAATATCTTAGATTTTGCAATCCTTAGGCAACTGGACTATGCACGCCCTCATTCATTTTGTCTATTATATGTTCCATTGAGAAGATTTTCACAAAATGGAAGCAAATCCATGAAAAAAAAGCAAGCAAACATTCATTCATTAACTTATAAATGTAGAATACAAAAGTATAGATAGATATGCTTCCTAAACCATTAGCTACTAATAACCTTCCAAAATCACTTTCAACTAGGGCTTGTAATTTTACTCAAAATTCGAACTCAAAATATTTTGACTCAACTTAGAATTTTGGAGTCGAATGGCTCGACTTGAAATGACTTGAACGAGTTTGAATCAGACTCAACTCAAAAAATTTGAGTTTGAGTTTGGGATGACTTTACTTGAGCTAACTCTACTCCCAACCACCCAGAGCTACAGTACATTACCTTAAGATAAAAAAAAAATTCTTACAGTTGCTAAACAATACTATGGCCAACCAAAAATATCCCATATCCCCAAATTAATAAATATAATATAAACACACTTAGTGCACTGGATGCATTTCATACTTCACATACATGACCTGCCAAACCTCTGACATATAACATGAAAGTAAAACATTAATAAATAATAACCATTACATATTCAAGTTTTCAGGCTCTAGCATATGTACGCATCGCTACTCAAGATAGCTCATGCTGCATTAGTTGGAGTGCTACACGCTAGTGCAGATTGTCCTTGAGCTTTGCAGCCCATGATCAATCCCTATGACTTGACCTTTGCCTTCATAATCCAACATGAGCCTTAGTTGGCACAACAACGCCCTTTGCCAGCCTAGCATTGACCAAACGTGCAACATTCGCCACTGAATTTGCACTTTAGTTTTTTCTTTATATTTCAACATTTTTATTTCTTACTTTGTAGGATAATTTTGTAACAAACCAAGTTTTTAAACAATTAATTAGGCTTAATCAACCTCAATATAGACTAATGAAAATTTATGAAATAGCTCACTTGATTGGAGAGAAAATTTAAGAAATCATGCCATGAAAACAAATATATTTGAGTGAACTCATGATCCAAATTTGAGATCAGTTTGGCTAATGGAATTCCTTATATGTGTTTTTCAAGATTAAAAAAAAAAATTCGGTATCCAATTTATATATATACTTATGTTCCTCGCTGTCAAATCACATTCGGCAAAAAATTCATAATTTTTGAATTTAAAATAAGAGAAAAATAAACAAAATTTAATTTGTATTAAATTTTTGTAATTTCCTTAAATTTTGAAATTTAATTAAATCATAGTCTTTTTATAAAAGTTGGAGCAAATGCTAATCATCGGATCATCAAATCTGATTTGATGGTAAGGATGAATAAGAGCCGCTGGTGAAATCAGAACCGTTAGATCACAAACCGAAGATGAAGATCAGCTTGATTTAAATATTAAATTATATATTTGCAGATTCAAACTCAATTGTTAGATCTGTAATTAAATTAGATGGCGGATTGTTATTACTTAAATGCCGTTATAGTCACAATTAGGATAGACTTGCCGGCCCGAAGGAACAATATCTTCTTCTCTAGCGAGCTCCCTCCGATAGCCAGTGTGATGACCCATGTTAGGTTGGTAATAACCAAACTAACATCGGATGTATTTTTTCGCAGGATCATATTGGCAGTTAGGTAAAATAGTAGTTAAACAAACATCCAAAGCCATTCAGATATAAGAAATATCATTCATTCAATTTAAAGCATATAAGATCCAAAAATTTATTACATGAAATTCATTACACATCAAATTATTAATCTTGGAATGAACAGTTATTTTCCCACGTTATGCCCTTAGATTATATCAACCGCCTTCAACTGTAGTTGATCTGGCATTATAAAAATAATGCCTTAGTGCACATTTTAAATACAAATGATATTACAAATATACTTAAAGCAGAGCGGGAAGCAAAATGATAATAACTGCAGGAAATAATGTGTTTCAAAACAAGAAGATAAATGTCTCCTGCAAAATAATTGTTCTTGCACATGCCAAGTTTTCAAACAGAAAGCAATAATCGCATAAAAGTTCATGTTTATGTTTATGACTTGATATTATGAAGCAATGTTAGTGGTTCTGTTGGGCAAGGCCAAAACTGTGAGGTTGCAATTAAATTGTCCTTCACCTGGGCCCCATTAAAGACTCCAGATGGCACCTTCACCTGGGCCTCTCTCAAGGCTCCGGATGGTATCCTTCACCTAGGCCCCCGTTAAAGGCTCCAGATGGCACCTTCACTTGGGCCTCTCTCAAGGCTCCAGATGGTATCCTTCACCTGGGCTCCCGTTAAAGGCTCCAGATGGCACCTTCACCTGGGCCTCTCTCAAGGCTCCAGATGGTATCCTTCACCTGAGCCCCCGTTAAAGGCTCCAAAGGGAATCATATATGCAGTTAAGCATGACCTTCATCTAGGCCCCCTCAAGGCTCTAGATGACACCCTTATAATTTCTGATGGACTAGCCCCGTCCATAACTTAATTTAACCTCCGTATTGGAACCCTTTGCAACATTCACAATATACATAAACATCTTTTTAACTCTCTAGTAGTAAGAGAAAAATGCAACAATATAAAATAGGTTCAAAATGATACTTAAGCATCAAAAAGATAGAAATCATAGAAAAGCATAAAAGTAATATCCAGTGTACCTTTTGTGTTTGACTTAACTAGATGAATCACTCACAACTTGAGGTGTCTGCAAAAATTATAATTGAGGCTTTATTAAACTATGAAACTATCTATTTACAAGATTCAGAACTAGTATTCGTGTTTCCTAGTTTACCTTTAGATGGTTACTTAGATCTAAATCTTATAAGAGTAAATTATACAATGAAAATGTCTAATTGAATTGTTAATATTTCTACTAAACCATTCTTTTATCCACATCGAACTCATCTATTATGATAGGGCAGAACACAGGCTTCATTCAAACAAGATTTCAAAACTATTGAATTATTTATTTATGATCTAATTTGGTATGCACTCAATGCTTAATATTTATTAAAGTATAAGTTAGGATAGGAGGTTGACAATATTAAAAACAAATAAAAATTATAACTTACTTCAGAATTTATCAAATAATTGATTTGGACTGATTAAAGGTCTTCCTAATGTTGGCTAGTATGACCTAATCATAGTACTGCAAAAATTTAGATATCAATTTCCATCTACCACTTAATTATGATTACATCATGATTGATTGCACTCAAATTCCTATCCAAAGGTAATTAAATTACTTTAATCATTAAACAACCTAGTCTTAGGTTAAATGCTTAAGTATAACTAATTATTGATAATTATTAGGTTCACATCACTATAATGTTAAGAGTATCAACATAATTTCTTTGTCTATCTATAAAAGATATTTATTATTATTATTAATACATATATATATATATACATATATAGATATATATATATATATACATATATATATATATTCATATATATATATATATATATATCTTTTAAGAGAATCGACAGGAGCTCTTACCTTAGCTGAGGAATCAAGCGAAGGGGTCGACGCGGGATTTGGCGCAGAATCGACGCGATACGCAGAAGGAGTCGGCGCTGGAAGAGGTCGAGCTGAGCGGGTCAGCGCTGCGTCGATTGGGGGTTGACGTACGCACGCAGACGTCAAGCGCTACAAACCCCTCGGCGCTACGAATCGCGTCTCCTAGCTCTTCGATCGGCCTCCAGGTATGCTCTTGTTGCCGCTCTCTTCTGTGAGGGCTTGGTCACCGAGAGGAAGAAGCGAGAGGGATCGAGGGTGGTGAGAGCCTTTCGGCTCTTCTCCGAATAAATAGGACGTGCGTATGTAACGCACGTCCGATTTATTCGGCTTAATAACCGTAAGTTACGGTTATTCTCTATTTAATCCTTCCTAAAACAACGGCATACTCTTAATTTCCTTAACATTTCTTCCTAAAACAATGTCGATTTAATTGTTTTTTAAGTTTCAGCTGATTTTATTTTTGTTGAATATGATCTTAAATGAGGAGTTACGTTTTATCAATTCAAATATGCGTTAATGAATGTTTAAATCTCAATTTCAGTTTGAAACGGTCTCGAAAACCTTCTAAATTAAGAATTGAACTGAAAATTTGAATTTTAGCGGGGTTTTAACGAAAAACTGAAATTTGCGGGAGATTTAACGAATCGGAAATTCAATGCTTGCCTTTTTTTATGACCTAGGGTCATTACACCCAGGGTTAGCCAGAATTAGGGCTTTTAATCCAGCGCTTAAACCTCAAAAATTTTAGTTCGATTCATTGATTGGCCCAATTATGCCTGGATCAAGAGATGTGTCTTAACCTCCCCACCTCTATTGTTGAGACCCACTCTAGGATGGTTTGAACTCTTCAAGCCACCCTAGACCCTCAAACCAACTCTATCTAAAACCTTAGAACCCATGGAAACTCCATTTGCTCTCTCCAATTCTGAAACTCCCTGGATTCCCAAATATCTTCTCTTTTTCCTTCGTGGTCCTCTTTGGCACCTTGCTGTTTTAGGTATTTTGCCCTGGTGAGCCCACTAAGAGGCTGAGATTTGGCTAGCTGTTTCTCTCTGTCCTCTTCAACTTTTTTGAAGAACTCCAAGTCTATAATTGCCTCCTCCCTTCTCTAGAACCACCATCCCGGCAGCCTCTGGCTGTGGGTTGGAGGTGGTTGAACCCGTCATTTGGGTTGACACTGCTGTTGTTAAGCCCACCTTGGTTCCGGGACTTCCTCAACAGTCTGGTGCACTCATTGGACCCTTCTCTTCCTCAGATATGAGCTTTATATTATGTTTTACATGCTTGAACCAAAATTATGCCTCACCTTGTTTGGACTTGGGTTAAACCCATAGGTTGGTGAACCCAAATGGATTTCAGGTCAAGCCAAAGCCACATTGTGACCCTAAGGATGAGAATGACTCATCCTTAGCCTCACAAGGTCCGGGTTTGGAGATTTTGGGGATGCGACCATAAAGTCCCTCCTAATGGGTTAACTCTAGTGCAAGCCGTAGACATTAGTGTGAAGGACTCTCTTCCTTGGTTAAACAATGAAAATGTGTTGGATTAGGCTAACACTAATGAAGCAGATATTAGGTTAAGGTTTGATCAAGACTCTTAGGTGATAGGTGATCTACACCTAGGTCCTCTTTGGGTATAGGGTAAATGAGCCAGTCACCTATGGGCTATGATTAACCTTGGGTCTAGCCTAAGCCAACACTCCTACTAGTGTGATTTGAAGGAAGTCTAATAAAATTAAGGTTATAATAATATTAGTAAGACTCCATACAAGTAATGAGCGAAGTAATATTTCCTTTAGATAAGACAAAAAACACTCGAGGATTTCCTAAGAAGGCTATTACTTATGAACACCCCTTTGGATTGAGTTGACTTGGTTAAACCAAAGTTGATTCAATCCCTTCCAAGCCTCATCATAGTTGTTATCAGTTGTTAATCTGATATAGATGGTTACTTTGATATCAGGATTGTTAATCTAGTACTAGACTAGTATATTCTTGCATTCAAATAAATACAAAAAATAAATTCTTTGTAAATTATCTAATTACAATTTTTGTGTAGTGCCATTTAAATACTAAAAAAAACTTTTCTTTGTAAATATCTCAACATTTAGTTTACATCAAATCAAACAACCTTAAAATAAATATAAGTAATCATAAAATTATAAGATAAAGTAAACTCTAAATTCATTATGCATTTATTAAAAATCATATTGAATACTATTAAATTCTTCAATATCCCTTTCAACATGTTGATTTAGTTCTCGTTCTATTAATAATATTTCATCTTAGGTATTCCTTAAATCAGCTCGTCCAAATTATGCCAAAAATTTTCAAATATAATTATATCTCTTATTATTTGAGGGATATAAATATTTACAATATTAAGAGTTATTGCATCAATTATAATCTTAAAAAATATGCTTCCATGTTCCATCCTTTTTACTTAAATATATTATTCCACGATGATATCCATAACATTTATAATGATATTTATTCGGGGACCAAAGTTGAAAGCCCAAATTATTGATTTCTTATGTTTTTTCTCATCCATTTTATTTCTTGAAGATAAAATGTATATTTTTTGTTAATAACAATATCTTCCAACTCAAAAGACATGCTATGCTAGTAAGAGTGCAATTTTTCCAACTTTCTATTTTTAATTTAGTGTCATGGGCTAGCTTTTTTACCCTCATTCATCTATAATGTAGAAAATCTTGTTATTTGACACCACCCATGCACCTATGTAGTTCCCTTTGTACCTTTTTCACTATACTCAAGTAGTGCAACATGTCGCTTTTAAAGTATCCTAACTATAGTATGATTTCTTGAAAGATTCATGGCAGAAATTGTTTGACAAAGTTTTATGCTAAGCTACTTAACATAGCCTTCTTCCTTTCTCATGTGGGACTTTTGAGTTGGTAGTAGCAGAATATATCAAGGGACTTTAGTTAAAACAAAACACGTCTACCCCAAGGAAAACTACTACTGTGCTCTCTCATCACATCGAGGATGGAGGAAATGGGGAAACTTCTTGAGTAAAATGCGTGTTGGTCACTTCCATCATCAATTCTTTGGTTTTTTTATGATGGTTATGCCTCTTAAGATGGTAAATTGGAACACAACAAATTTTCTTTGGCTAGCATAAGGGTGCTTAGAACTCTTTACATAAATCTTGGTATCATATATCTTTATCTTGGTTATGTTGTAGTTCCCCCACACTTCCCACACTTCAGTCCCATCTTGTTTTCAAATCATTCCAATTTATTACATAATGTGCCTTATGTTTTATACAAACATATTAGGCCACTCATTTTCTACGATCTTGTCTTATAAATTACCTGCATGCTTCTTAAGATATATCATAACGAGTCTTATGTTGTGAGCATGCTTTTTAACTATTAGGATTTATCATTGAAGCTTATAATAAAGGATGAAAATAGTTTATGAATTTCAAACATACTTTTGCTGGTCTTGCATATTTTTATGTTTTCTTAAAATGCATATAATATTAAACTTCAGGAGGCTGGACGTAGGATTTGTTGTAGCAGCTTGCTCCATTGTATTTGGCCATAGGGGAGCATTTTTAGATGAGTTTTTTTACATATTTTGAACTCCTTGTTTGTTTTGTGCTATTGCTAGTTTGCTCTTAATTGCTGTCGATCTACCATTATATGTTAAATATTCTCGACTTGCTTGTCATCAGTGAAAATATTAGAATTTTTCATGTAGACGTAAGTATTATTTGAATCGTAGTATTATTTTCACATGAATGTTCTTTATCAGTGGATGGCATATATAAACATATTTTACTCACTTTATTTAGCAGGCCCACTATATGCTAGGGCTTGCAATTTTTGAAAGAAAAGATTATTCTGAAGGGATCAAGGAATTGGAGAAGGTTAGTATAATTTTTATGTTCATGCGATATTTCATGAGTAGTCATTTTTTATTTATTAGCATAGGGTTGTTTTGTTTTCAGTTATATCATTGTATGGTGCTTATTCTAGCCCATAGGAGGAAACAGATAAATGTCTTTAATGCTGTAGTCGATGCTAATGGTGATGGATGATTGGTCTTTTACAAAATATTTAAAGTGAACGAACTGGAAATCAAGTTTGGTGTTTTTGAATTTCTTCATTTTTTCTTTTAAATTTGAATGCCACCTATCCTGTCTAAAATTATTTCTTAGTATTCATTTTCGTTATGGACTTGAATTTATATTTTAATGACGCAGATTGTCTTCATTGAGAAAGACAGTAAAGGTTATGCAATATATATTTTATTGCTTTATCGTTTTTATTTGTGAAATAGACACAAAAGAGTTTTCGAACAGAAAAATTTTCCCCTTTTTTAACACTGTCCAAGCCTTCTTAATTTATACAAATTACCTGTCAAATGATTTAATTATAATCAAAACATAAAAATTCAATTAAATAACTACATATTTTTCATGTTATAGAAAAAAAATAGTATGTTGCCATGCCATTTGATGCTAACATCTTAGCATTTGTTTAAAGAAAAAAACTGTGTTTGCGTCTTATCAAAAATAACAAAAGTGTCCAACATAAACTTTATGTAAAGTTAAATTTAATAAAACCGATGAGCTATAAATATCAGTGGATTATCAGAAGAAAAGAATTATTTTCATAAACACCAGATGAAAAGAACTCTTTTCTCCTATTGCACACTTTTTTCTGGTGTTGGACTTTTACCTTGAAGAGGGCATTGGAGTTAATTTTGAACCAAATGGGTTTGCTATTCTTAACTAGTTATGAAAGATTCTATTGTTTATTGAGAAAATTATCAAAATGGCCTATTGATTCTTGCAAAATGTTCAAAATAATTTTTGACTCTTGTAAATATTTTCTTGGTCTGCTGAATTTTGTTTAAGTAATTTTTTTGGTCCCTACCGTTAAATTTCGTTAACGTCCTATCAAATGCATTCTAAAAAAATTGTAAAGGCGAAAGGTCAACGATCTTCTTCGTCTATAGTTGTGATTTCTTTCGCAGGATGCGATTTTGTCTACATGTTTCTATTTTATTTATTTTTCTCGTACACAAACACAGGCTAAGGTTGCTCAGACAGTCCTTCGTCGGTGAAGAGCTAGCAATTTTTTATATCCACAATACTGTCGATTTATTTTTGAAGCATCATCGACGTCAACGAAGAGCGGGCATTTTTTATACCCGAAGCACTGTCAATTTATAGCCGAAGCACCATCGATGTCGATGAAGAGCGGCTAAATTATATATATCCGAGGTACTGTCGACGTTGATGAAAGTAGACAATTTTTTATATCCGAAGCACCGTCAACGTCAGCGAAGAGCGTTGACATCGATGAAAGACCATCTGAGCGTCAACGAGAGATGAAGAAGAGACGTTTAGCAAGAAATTGCAATCCAGTCGACGAAGAAGTTCCAACTTGAGAATAAATCGCAACCTGTAGGAAAGAAAGTTATAGTCGCAACAACCTGTAGAAGAGACGAAGAAGCCGGCTAGAATTATTCCTCTTTACCCGTTTTTTCAAATGCATTTGATGGGGCGTTACGGAAATTTAACGGTTAGACTTAAAAGTGTTTAAATCAAAGTCAAAATATCAAAAAAAGTATTTACAAATAGCAAGACTATTTTGAATATTTTTCAAGAGTCAATGGACCATTTTGATAATTTTCTCATTGTTTATTCTATTCTTTAACTTTCTGAGAGCCGAAAATTATTCATAGTTTCTTCATTCTATTTTTGAAATTGTCATATCTCTAGTTAACATATCGGGCATCATGAATTCATGATTGAAGCATTTAGTGTATTGAAGTTAAAGTGAATGTCTTATCCTAATAGGATAAAATATTTAGTATCGGAGAAATCATAGTTGATGAAAAATGCTGTCCTGTTTTGTGTAAGAGTCGCATAGGTCAAAGGTTGATGAAATCTTTAAACGTTCAGAATAATATTAAAAGTTTATGCATGATAATCTACCATAAAAAAAATGCAAGGTTGAGTTGTGCAAAGGGTTTAGAAAAAGATTTGAAATTTTCAGGAGGTTCCATAATAATTATCAATCAAACAATTGCACCTTGAATTTTATTTAAATGGCTTTTACAGTTTTCATAGGGCATTTTCACTGCTTTGAGCTTTTACTTTGCTATGGGCGGAACCTTGTAGTTTGATATTGGCACTTGACGGTTTAAGTAAGAGTGCTGAGCTCAAAATATTATTCAGTATTTTCATATTTACGACATAAATCCTTTTTGAGCTTACTCTAAATTAACTATGTTTTTATCATTGAATTCATTATATATGAAATTGTGTCTTGTTGGGTAATTATTTTATTCTTATAAGGATTATCTTTCTAGTTCGTTTGGCTTGAAAAAATCTAATTATAGTATAATCAATTACAATGTTTTTAAATTATTTTACTCTTGTTTGATATTTTTTCAGAAAACTTAGATTTTTCTGTTTTGAGTGAAGTAATTTGGGAGTATGGTGTTTTGAGTAATATGAGGGGTAAGATTACCTCAAAATTTTTGTTGTTGTCTTTGTATAGGGGTTGTTTCGAACGAATAAAATTAGGGTTCTTTCATTTTCGTTCAATTAGGGTTCGCTTGTTTTTGTTTAGGGTTCCTTTGATTAGGGATCATTTTTGTTCGATTAGGATATGAATCGAATGGACAAAACTAGGTACATTCATCTTTGTTCAAGGCTGTTTTGAATCGAATGAAATTAGGGTTGTCTGTTCAAGGAATCAAACATTGAACAAAATCACACGAATGTTGAACGTCGAATGAATCAATCGCCGAACGTCAAATCTCGCTTTGATTGCTTTCTTTGTTAGAACGTCGAATGAATTGGACGTCGAACGTCGATTTGCACGAACATCGAACGAAATGGCATCATTTGCCGAACGTTGAACGAATTAAATGGCGAACGGCGAACGTCAAACGAAATTAGGGCCTTCCTATGCTTTCGCTGCTTCGCGTAATGTATTTTTGCCGATTTGGTCGAAATCCAATTACATCTATTTACGCTGGTGTAATTGTTTACGTCAGTGTATTACTTTACACCCGTTTTTTACTGCAAATGCTGTTATTCCTGAATTCCCCGAAAAAAATTTACTTTACACCCGTTTTTCAGCATGCCAAACAGCCACTTAGACTAATTTCAAATTAAATGATAGATGATGTGTTATATACATGGTTTCATAATTCAGCCCTCAACCCATTTATATTAGTTAATCTTATAGCTATTAATTCCAACTTATTAGGACTTTTAGAAGATCTAATTCATGAACTTATGGAACCCCAAAGAATATGATTAATTAACATTTTAATTAATTAGCATAATTAATTAGTTTTTTAATTAATTAGTATAATTACTTAATTAAGCATAATGGAAAAATTAGCAACTAACATAATTAACATAGCAAATAATACACTTGAGCTTAATATATATATAGATATATATATTTATGATTGTAATGCATAGTTATTTAAAAATAAAATTTTAACAACACAATTATTTATCTTAATTCATGTTATTAATGTCATTAATATTATATACCATAATTAAATAAATAATAAATATAATTAGTTAATGCATTTTTATAATTGATATTAATTAATATTACTTGCTCATGAAAAATTAATAATTAATTGTATTAATTTGAAAGGACCATTAATTAATCAATTCGGAAACTATAAACTAATATAACTTAAAAGGCACCTGTCTTGTGAAAGATCAATTCAGAAACTATGAACTAATTTAACTTAAAAGGCACCCAAGTCTTGTGATAGATGAAAGGCTAATTATTTTTGACATTTTATGCTTAAAATATGAAAATGAATTTGTAATAATTTTTAGATTATTCAATATTGGGATCATCACATCAAAATTTAAAACGAATATTTAAGTCAAAGTAGTAAGTGGGGGGTTAGACATCAAATTGGAAAAGAAATTTCTTACAAACAAATCCTTGTTCATCATTTATTTATAGAGATAATTGTCAAAATTGTCCTTTGACTCTTGCAATTTGTTCATTTTAATAGTGAGGATATACTCCACCCATAGGGAGCAAATTGATACCAACAATGCTGGGGACATGTCCCATCCTGTGGATTCTCTGCCATGCATGCCAAACTCCTCATGGCTACGAATAGTTTTAGTTTTAGTTTTAGTATTTTTTTAAACTATAATTAAATAATTAAATAAATAACTTATTGATTGAGAGATAAATTTTTTAGTTTTTGTTGAATATATTTAATTTATATTATTGAAAATATCTCCACTCGTCGAGAGCAAAATGCGCATCAAGAAGGCATGGGGTATACCCATTTGTGGATTCTTTGTCCCGCATGCCACAAGCCTTGGCAATTTTGGTTCTTCTTGCATTGTAATGAGGCCCACCTGAGTCTCTAGCATGCTTTTTAAAACGCCAAAGAGTAATTACCAGGATTCAAATCAAGATTTATGGATCTTGTTTTTGTTAGGAGCTGTTAATTTTTATTTTTTCATTATGTTATGGAGAATACTGAATGTCTTTATGTATGGAAGAAGTCAAGCTATCTAAAGATACACTTGACGAGGGGTTATAGAAATCCACGAGTAGAACAAAAATTTGTTTTACCCATACTAAAGGAAACTTTTTTTTGAATATGTTTTTCTCCTTTGAACCCTCTTCTTTATCTCTGTATTTTACTCTTCATTTTTCTGTTGATTTTTTCCCTGCCTTGATACACTTGATATTTCTTTCTGATGAATTATACCCAAGCTTCCATCACATTTTATTTTGACTCGGGAAAGAAAAGAATTATACCCGTACTTAGCATCAGGCTTTGTTTCTTGAAGGGATAGCCAAGTCTAGCCAAAATTGCAAGATGGCATAGGATTGCTTGCTAGACTTAGGGATATAAGGAGGGACAATGTGTCATGAATTTCTTTATTTGTTTTATAGGTAGAATTAAATTTCATTGGAATTAATTTGATTAGGTGCAATCTAATGACCCCCTGACCCTGAGTCCCTACGATAAAGATAATAATTGATAATGATAATATTCTTTTCATTTTCTATACCCACAAACTTTTTATATTAATTACTTCTACAAGCTGTTGATGAATTCTAGATTCATTCATGATCATTCTTTGTGATTATTCTTCTCTTCCATAGTAGTTAATTGTGTGATACGTGGATTGATTTTTTGAGATAGAATTTTGGATCATCTCTAATTTCTCATTAATAATTTGTAGATGCACAAACTAGGCCCTTGAAAATTTAAAATGTTTAAGCACTAAAGGATGCCTGCCAAGGCAGGATGACCATATGAGAATTTTTTTTTAATGTGTGAGAACTCAGTAGTTTGTGCAAACTCTTGTCCCCTGTTCTCGAAGAAAATAATAGAAGGTTTACTCTCGAAAATAGACATGTTTTGAAGATAGGAGCTGTCAGTGTAGACGAAGATGCATCTGCCCCTAAAATAGTCTGCACAAAAGGGCAGCTAGACCATATGAAGGGCCCTGCCAGCATTATCAAGTGATGGGTCTCCGCACCTAACACCACACCCAACAATTGTCTAGATGGACATAGGGTGGTTTGAATGGTCTAGAACACTCAATTGATTAGCCTTTAGGGAAGTTTCCACTAACTAACTAGATCAGGGGCAGGAGAAAGAATGAGCCGAGCAGCGGCTGCAAAGTCAATCGCCATTATTGACAGAGGGGATTGGGGACATTACATAGGAAATTCCGCAAAAAGAATGCTGGTGGGAAAGGGCAAACTACCTTCAAAGGAGATAGCAAAACCCCAAACTCCATTGAGATGAATGAAGGCTTTGATGGAACCAGATGATTGGATACCGATGAAGTGTCCAACATAACGTTCCCATCACCAATGGAGGTGGATTGGATTTAGTAACATGCGACGAGGGTTTTACATAATCAAAGAGGCAGCATTGTTATTATTTTAGATTGGTGAAATGTCCGTAGTGCAGCTTCGCAACCTCAGCCATGCCAGTGATGGCATGCCATTTGTGTGTTCGAAGGTTCGTTGATGCTTCCTAGGGTTCATCAAGGAGACTAGGGTTTGGACAATACAGCTACATTGAGTGATCATGATAAAATGTGTGCGCCTGCGCGTGCGCGTGTCATGCATGTGTGTGTATATGTATATGTGTGTATGTATATGTATATGTGTGTGTGCACTTGCTTGCCTGCTTGCCTATCCTGCATCAATTGTAGGTTCAGCTATTCATTATTAACAGTTTGTCAGAATTGCATGTTGTATTACAAATTGTTTAATTCTTATTTCTAGTATTAAAGCCCGTAAAAAGTTTTGGTTGTTTTCATTATCCAACACAGGCTCTTGAGCTTGGAAGTGTTACAAAGCCTGCTGCCCGTATGGTTGAGGAAATATGGAGGGCACTTGCCAATGCGAAGTATAAAGTTTGGGAACTTTCATCTAGCCAGCGAGCATTGAAGTTGAACAAACTGAAGTAGGTTTCAGAATTCTTCTTATCAGCAAGGATTATGCTTAAAGTCTCAATTCACTTTCTTTATTTTAACGTCCATGAGAGATTTTTTTTAATACGGTGTGACCTGTCCCTCATTTCATCAGGGATGTTTGTGAAAAAGCTCTTCTGGAGCAACATGTTCTTGAAATTCACCCAGCTGAAGATGAAATTAAAGAAGTTTCAAAAGATTTTGTAGACAACCTTGAAATTCTGAAGGAAGTTTTTAGTAAAGCTGTGGAGGATGACACCCCGAAAGATGTGAGAATGAATTCTTGTTTTACTTTTACTTTATAAGCAGTATTATCAGTTGATGAATTTGGGATATGTTTTTATTTCAGGTACCCGATTACCTCTGTTGCAAGATAACATTTGACATTTTCCGTGACCCTGTCATCACACCAAGTGGTCTTACCTATGAAAGAATTGCGCTACTCGATCATCTTGAAAAGGTTTCATGATTTTATACTTGAGCATCATTTAATTTTTATTTGTTTTGCAAAATTCTGTGTGCACTCTCTTCTTAAAATTGGCAACACTTCTGCACCTTTTTTTTTTCTATTTCAACTAACTATTAAAGAGGAACGATTAGTGCTCAACAAAAATTGCATAAACATGCACATGTATTCCTCAAACATCTATGTAATTATAGCGCTTGTCCCCTCGCAACTAAAGAGTGCCTCTTTCAACGGTACTACAACACCACCGACTACATATGTATGTATACATGTGTGTAATGTTACGACAATAATTTGCTATCCTTATTGATATGTGAAAAAGCATTCCCTTATTGATATGTGAAAATATTTGGCTGAGGAACTAGATTATTTAATCAATTTTGAGTACAACAAATATGCTAAATGTGTGCTATTTACTATTTATAAGAATAAATATGATATACTAGATTGTACGAATAATAAGAAATTAGTTAATAAGCATATTTTGAAATTGAGAGCGAGAAAATGAAGAGTGAAAAAATTCAATTACGTTTCCTTTAAACATACAACATGCTGGTGATGACTAAAAGTAGGTAAAGAAGGTACTCAAAGATTTATAGTGATTCGGGTCCGCTTGTTGCTATGTCCACTGTTCAGAAGTTCTCTTCTTCCATAGCTCACTCGAACATGAGTCGCTCATTCGCTGATCACGAATGGCGAATGAAAACACCTAAAACTTGGGAAGGGGGCATACTTTGACAGAGCTAATAAGTGAGATTAGGGTTTGTTGATGCGTTTGATTTATAGGTTGGAAAGTTCGATCCATGCACGAGAATGCCGCTCCATCATCGCCAGTTAATACCCAACCTTGCTATCAAGGAGGCTGTTAGAGCATTCCTCAAGAAGCATGGCTGGGCCTACAGATTATCATGAGTTGTTTCATGAATGATGATGAAGACATCACGACTCCATCGTTTTCTGTCAAGGTCAGCCTACTGCTTGTGTATGTACGTATGCACGTATACATGTATGCATGTATGTATATTTAACACTTGGTTTAGTTTCTCTTTATGGTTTTGCTTTCAAGGAAGCGGCATCAGTAAAAGCTGACTGACGGCTGAGTTTTTTGCTATTTGCAGGAAAACTGAATAGGTGGATGACTGATGATGGCGCCTATTTTCATGTCATACTCAAAGTAGAATAGAAGGCAGATTTCTCTTTTATTTAATATTTTTATTTTTATTGTTCCTTTTATTGAGAAGTAAATCTAAGAAGATGGTTTCAAAGTGTCATTAGCCTTTGTTCATAAAATTCATTCTTTATTATTATAATTGTCTCAAATGTGCTTTTACTATAAATCTGAGTTTTATATATATATATATATATAGAGGTTTGCAAGCATACAAAAATATTTCGGTAGCCTCAAAAGTACCTCAGTTTTTTTCTTCAAGTAATTAATTTTTTTAATGAATTTATAATTATAATTTTGATTAGTAAATTTTAATTATTAGAGTGAAATATTAGATTTTTTTAGTGATATTGGAATATTGAAAAAGAAATTAATGTAACAGCTCTCTGCACTTTAAGATGCATTTTGAAAAGTATAGTATTTTTGATTTTATATGTAATGCATATTATATTTTGAAGAAGTTGACTTTTAATAAATTAAAATCATAGAAGATATCGGTGTCCTTTATTTGTTAGATGATGGATGATGCTACAATAAATAGTTCATTCTGCGTATTTTTAATTTGAGTCACAGCTAAACTGAGAGAAGAAAGACACATAGAACCATATTTTCATTCTCATCTGCCCATCTAAATGCTAAACTCTAAAGGAAATAAAGGTAGAGTTACAAAGAAGAACGAAGAAACAAAAAAAAAGGCGTCAGGGGGAGATGGGCTTCTCGAGGAGGGCGGAGAGATACCATTCGTTCATGTCAATCCCGCGATCAAGCTTCCTTCCGGCGTGCCACCTGATCCTGCGGAATCCAATGCCGTCGATCATGGGGACGTAGGTGGAGTTGAGCTGCGGGCCGAGGCAGAAGAAGTGGTCGAGCCAGAAGAGCCCTCCCGGCCTCAGCACTCTGAAGATGTCGAAGAGGGCGAGCTCCAGCATGGAGTCCGGGATCCAGTTGCTGAGGACGTGCATGGAGTGGACGATGTCCAGCGTCCCCTCGAAGAAGGGAAGGCGGGCGGCGACGCTGAGGTGCAGCGGCAGCAGCCCCCTGGAGGCGATGAAGCTGTTGAAGGGACCGTCAAAGTTCATGGAAGTGGTCACGATGGTGACGCCCCGCTCCCTCATCCGCGCTGCGAAGGTTCCGCTGCCGCCCCCGATGTCCAGCCCTATGCGGATGCTACCAGGCGGGCGTGCGGCGGCGAGGACGCCGTCGATGCTGTAGTCGAGTCCGCCGGCGTCTGCCAGCCACCGGGATTTTTCCCGGCCTTCCAGATCGAAGCAGTCCTTGCAGTCGTAGGAACCCCCCTGTTTGGATCTTCCGCGCTGAACCAGGCAGGAGTAGTTCTTGCAGGTGTAGGGGTGCCAGAGGATGCTGCTGTCAGGGGGGAGCGACCAGAGGCTGGAAGGGAGAGGAGAAGGGGGGATGTATCCGGACGGGATCTTGGGACGGCATCGCCGACGGGGGAGTGGCTCGCAGCCTTTGAGCATCAGCCGCTGGGCGAAGACGTCGTCCGAAGGGCATTCCCCGCCTGAGGGGTAGTCCATGTACTTGGCGAAGTCGTCCTTGAAGTGGCGGCAGGCGGAGCCCAGAGAGGGGAAGACTTGGTCGGATCCGATCTGAGGGTTGAACCCTAAAGGCAGCTTGTGAGGGCCCAACGCCAGACGGATCTCACCGGTACCGGAGAAGAGGCCCTCATCGGAGGAGGAGCCGTGGAGCTCAGAGAGGAGGGTTTCGATTAGGGAATTGGAGGTATGGAGGCGGCGATGGAGGTCCCGGATCTGGGATCTGGTGGAGTTGAGGTTGCGGAGGAGGGATTCGGAGTCCCAGAGGTGGATGCGATCTGGGAAGGGGAGGAGGCCATTTGAGGACGAGAGCAGCAGGATCGTCATCAGATTAGAGGAGATGACGATCAGCAGCAGCTTCAGCTTTGATCGGATGCTGCTGCTGCTCTGTTGTTGTTGATGATGATGCAGATGCTGTTTCCTCGAGGAGGGAATCGGATGCTCGTCGTCCATGCTCCCCATGATCGATCCAAATCTTGTGGAAGGGAAGTTGAAGGACTGGAGAAGGAAGAAGAAGACAGTGGTGGTTATAAAAGCTTCCATTCTCTCTTTACTTTTTTAGGGTTTTATATGTTGCGTTCAAACGTTGCCTAACATTAGGCAGTGGGCGACTGGAGGGTAGTGGGCTAGTGGACATTATATATATATATATATATATATATATATATATATATTTAAATATCTCAGTTATTAAAAAATATATATATATAAAAAAAAGTAATGCTAAAGTTTCAATAATGTATTAATTAATGGTTAGGAGGCTAAAACTAAGGAGTTAATAATTATTGGAAGTTGCTATAATGTTATATTAGTGCTCTCATCAGTGCATTAATATCATTAAACATCTAATTATATTATTTAATTTATAATAATTAAGATTTAAAAGTAAAATCATTTTATAAATTAATTAAAATGAATTAATTATATTAGAAAAGATATTGAGATATTTATTGGGGTATTCAAGTCATAATTATTATACATGAGGGTCAGGTTTTAATGTATAAAAAGTTGCATTTAATACTTCAAAATAAATCATTAAATAATTCTTAAGAAATATAAATTTTTTCTACTATATATTTTGGGATTTATTTAGAGTATTTATTAAAGATTAGTTATCTAAATGTTAAAATATATAATTTTGAGGAGTTTTGGTGTGATTAAATATTTCTTTAGAAATATAAATTTTTTTCATACAAAAATTATTATTAAATCTAATTTGCATTTGAAGGTTCACAAAAATATATATTTTAAATATATTTAAATAGTATTGTTACACGTATATATTAATATACATTAAATATATAAATGATATGTAAAGATAATCTATAATTAAATTATTTGCTTAATACAATTTTATGTTATATTATTAATATTTAAAAGTAAAAAAAAACTCTCCCATCCTCCGCCGCGTTTCAGTGAACGAGGTCAACCTTAAAATTAAGAGTACTGTTATATATAGTTTTTAAATATCTCTTAAAATATATTGATGATTAGAATTTAGAGAATTAAGTGAATAAATTTTTTTTATTAAATTTTTTTTTTTATAGGAACTCATAAAAATATATTTTTAAAATTTTAAATTCTAGTCATCCATATTTTTTGGGAGATATTTAAGTATTAAATCATATTTTTCTAAATTGAATAGAAAGAGTAGACTTGTGGTTTCGAAATAATTTTCTCAGAGAAAATGAAAAATATTTTTTTTTATAAAAATAAAATTTTCTGCACTTATAGCTCATTAAAAATAAATATTTAAGAAAAAAAATATTATTTTATTTTTTTAAATTATTTTATAGCCAAATTATATTTTCTTAAATAAAAAGCCTAAAAAAGCAATAACTAGTAGTTTGACTTTTCCTTATCGCACGAATCAAGCAATGAATAGCTTTTTCCAATTCAGAAGAAAGGCAAGAAAATATTTTTATATTTAATATTTAAGAAAATACTATCTTATTTAGTAAATTTATATTTATATCTTCCAAAATAAATTAAAATAAATTTTTATTAAAAAGTTTATTAAAAGGCTCAGGTGCCCCAAGCACGGCAAATTCGAAGCACGGACAAATCCGCGGGCGACGGCCACGCCGTGGGGTCCCCCCTAGGGCAACGCTAGGGTTAGGCCCGACCTGAGCGAAAATATGGGTCGGGCCCGAGTCAACCTAGCTAGACCCGGCCTCCCTTTCCTACGAACGCGGCGCACCCGAGCCTTCCCGGCTAAGGCACGAGATTTCGCTCCCTTCTCGGCGCCGCTAGGGTTCAGCCTGCACGGCCGAGGGTAGGTCTTAACGAGACCTACCCGACGTTGGTCGAACCGGCAGCAAAGATGACCGGGTGTAACAACCCAAGTTGTTATCCTAGTCAATTAGGACTAAACTTGGTCTTGATTTTGATCATAGCACTTTAATTAAGTCCATTAGGAGTTCACCATTAAGATCTAGTCCGAATCAAGGGTCAAATGGATCAAATCCTGATTTTGGGAATTCCTGAAACCCTGGAAATTGACCTAATTATTTTGACCTTAGATCGAAGAACGTACTTCACCATTGCGCTCATTTCCCCCAAATTAGATATGAGTGATATTTTGGTGGCAATCGGAAGTTGTCGAAAATTCGTTGAATATTTTAATATATTTAGATACCTCAGAAATTAGGAAAAATTAAATACTCGTCAAAACTAAAATCCAACCTTGCCGTGGCGTTCATCACCTCTCAATTAGCTATAGGTGAGCATTTGAGAATTTTTGGTAGTCGTTTAACCATTTAATTTTAATTAAGGAAAATTGAATTTAATAATTTAAATAATTATATTATTTAAAAATTACTAAACAGCGAAACGACGTCGTCTGCCCGTTGCCTACGCTGTCTCCCTTCCCCGTCTGATCTATCAGGTGGTCAGAGTCGTTCGATCAGTTCGATCGAATGGCATGAGTCCCGTCTTCCTCGTCTTCTCTGCACCCTCTCCACGCGCAAGCCCCCGCTATCGCTGCCCAACCCGTGCTCCGCCAGCCCTCGCTCGCTCCACCAGCCTGCGGTTAACCCTCATTCATGTGCCTATATCTCTGCACTTCCCATCGCGCTCAAGACTTTGCAGTAGCCGTCATGAGATCTTCTTCCTCAAACCCTATGTGACTGCCGCCACCTAATTATCCGGATTAGGAGGTGGTCGTCAACGGGCAAACCTTCACTTAGCATTCAAATTAAGGAATAAGCCTTCTTAATCAAATGCCAAGGGAAGCTGTTGTAACAACCCAGGTTGTTACTTAGGTCAATTAGGACTAATTTAAGTTCTAATTATAATTCTAGTGCCTTGATTAAGTCATTAGAAGCTCACCTCTAAAATCCAGTCCAGATCAGAAATCATATGGATCAAGTCATGATTTTAAGAATTTCCAGAAAACCCTAGAAATTGACCTAATTAATTTGATATCAAATCAAAAATCTGACTTCGCTATTGTGTTCACCACCCCCAAATTAGCTAATGATGATGTTTTAAAGGCATTTGGAAGACGTTGAATTTTCATATAATATTTTAATATTATTTAAATACCCCAAAAAAATTAAATAATTAAATATTCGTTGAAACAAAATTTCGATTACGCCGTTGCGTTCAGCACCTCTCAATTAGCTATGGGTGATTTATTGGGAATTTTTGGAATATATATAATTAAGTAATTTTAATCAAGTAAACACCGTTCCTCCTTATTCTAATTTCACCGTTTAATCAGACGGTTAATTTCGACCGTCCGATAGAAGATCGTACGGTCGAACCCCCTTCCCTTCTGCCGGACTCTAGGGTTGCCGCGCATGGCACATGCCTCGGCACGCAACGCCTCTTCGCTCGCTAGGTGCCTCCCACTGCTCGATCCAAAGGTGGGAAGCTCCCTTAAGAGCCTCTAATCCTTCCCCTGTAACAGTTTTGGCACCTTTTTGAAACCCTAAGGTGATCTGAGGTCTCGCCGATCGGACATTAATCCTCCTCTACCGTTCACTTGAGGTATCTTGTACTCCCTATATTATTTTCCTTACGCTTTCTATATCATCTATTACATCCAGCATTTGGATGCGATTGATCGATCGAATCCCCGATAGATCGATCGCACCGACTAACCTAATTTCGCGCTCGATGCCTCTTCAGGGAGATGAAACGATGCCGGGCCGGGTCTGACCCGCCCTCCTATGCGTAGGTCCCGGCGGTCATCTCCGGCCACTACTTTCACGCCGCGTCAGTAATGCCGTGTGGTGTGGGACACGCATCAGATTTTAAATTCCGCCATTTAGTTAAATTAAAAGTTAAACTTTATTTAAACTTAATGATTATCTTTGTTAAAATTTAATAAATATATTAATCATAGAAACTTCTAATATTCCTAACTTGCAATCTAGTGATCCAAATATTACAAATTTATATATCATTGTGATAAGTAAAAATAGAAGATTAATGTGAAATTGTCAAATCTCAGTTTGGATGAGTATTTAACATAGTGATGTTTTAGGATATTAAATAATTCAAAATTGTCACAAATCTTCATTTAATCATAACTTTGTGTATAGTTACCCAAACATACTCAATATGGGTCTCAAATTAATCAGCAAAGCTTAAGGTTTAATCCAGTAGTATTGGTTTTGCTGTTTGAGACCTAATTTGACTAATCACTTTTGGACCCAAACCCTAATCTTCATAAGCTTGTAACTTTGTAATCTCTAGTCCAAATATAAGCAATATGGGTCTTAAAGTGATCAATAAGACCTCTAAAATAACTTAGTAGTGTTCAATTCTCTGTTTGGATTAATATGAGCTTAATCACTTTTAGGACCTATCCCTAATTACCCTAATTAATCCTAGATCTTCAATTTACCATAAGTTGATCAATTGAACTCCAAATTAGGTCATCCATATATCCATTTTGATCAGTAAAATCTAATTAACAGTAAATCACAAAAGTATTTAGAATCCAATAGTTAGATTCCTTAATCAACCATAATTACCTTAAATTTTTATTAGTAAAGATTAGCAAATTTAGAGATCCAAATTGAGTGATTGAAATCTCAAAGAACTTCTAGAGTATATTAGAACCTAGTGATGTGGTTGGTTTAGTGATTTGGTGATTAATTTCACTAATCACTCATTAATCATTTTAAACCCTAATTAAGCTATAACTTAGCCAATTAGAGTCCAAATTGAGCCTACCATTAGTCATTGTGATTAGTGAATCATTTGTGATCTACAGCTACTAATTTTGCTCAATTTGGACACCAATTAAAAAAGTTAAGATTTTTGAACCTTAATTAAGAAATTATAAATTACCTTTTTACCCCTTAGCTTGTATTGACTATAACTTAGCCAATACTTATCAGAATTCAATGATTTTTGGTTCTATGGAAACCTTAGATAGTAAGCAATAATAAACTGATAGAAAATTTAGATTTCATTAGGTTAAACTACCAAAATGCCTCTATAAGTCAAATTCATTAATTTGATTTCATGAGGCTTAATAATTACCCAAAATTAATGTAATTGCTATCTAATCTTATATTAGACAGTAATAAACACTTTGCCACTAAAAATTTCAGATTTGGAACTCCATATCTAAATTTGATCATTTAGACCTTTAAGTAGTGGCAAAATAGTCTTTTTGCCCAAAGTTAGGGTTTAGCATTTTAAAGCCCTATAATCACATTTTAAAGTTATAAATAGTAAGAATAGTGATTACATTATAAATTATGTGAGTTCAAGCCTTAATTAGATCATTGATTAAAATCTCATCTTATATCCTTGAGAAAACTTAAATTATTTAAAGGGCTATAAATTATTTAATTCAGTTGATTAGAAGAATGTGATGAGCAGTGATGTCACCTTTGATGAAGAGTTTTTCTTAAGAGTAAGGAGTTATCATTAGGTGGATGATTATATAGAGATTTTGATAAGCAGACAGAGAGCGGGATTTGATGCCACCCATTTTGCTTCACAGAAGACTTCACATCACATAAAGAATACTCCTACAGATGAAGACCACATTAATAATGATGAAGAACAAACTAACTTTGATGACGGGGCTCCAGTTCAGGAGTCGATTACAAGAGATAAACCCAAAAGAAATACAACTCAATATCCAGCTTGGCATAGAGAATACATCACATATACATTGTCCGTGTTGGAGGATGTGCTTCCTTTTCATTACAAATAAATGGTGATATGCTTATAAGAAAATTTATGGAAGCATGCAATGGATGAAAAGATTGAGGAGGAACCCCCTCCAGAAGAAAATCTATTATGTGCAAGTTAATGTATACGAAGAAAGAAGGATCTTCAGAAGCGGATGTGTGTTACAAAGCTAAACTGGTGACCAAGGTTTTTTTTAGAAGGAAGGGATCGACTATGATGAAGTGTTCTCCCTAGTTGACAAACACTCATCGATACACATGCTTCTAGCTTTGGTGGTACTGTTTGATCTGCTGTTTGATAAGCTTGGTATTAAAACAGTGTTTTTGCAAGGAGAACTAGAAGAGAATGAAAATGAGACTTAGTATGCTAACTAGATAAGTCTCTTTATGAGTTAAAGCTGTGGCGACCAAATGCTAGTTATCATATCTAATCTAAGGTTGAATGTTCACTCCCCATGATTATATTGAGGTTTAGTATAATAGTGTATTTAAAACGTATAAATCACACTTTCACATTTATTATAATATTCAGAAATATCAAAATAATAAAGAAAACATATCCTCTATCTGCTCTATGCTTGCCATTGTCGGTTTCACAATGTAGGGCCCCAGCCAAAAAAAAAAAAGAAAATCTGGTTAGACAATTTGCTTAAGTATATTTTAGGCTGATACATTTTTATATGTTTTATAATATCACCACTTTACACAATTTTTCCTAAGCAACTATATATAAAGGAGCGACTGGCAATACAATAAGAAAGAGGAAAAGCTATAAATAATATTTATAACTTAAGCAAGAAGGAGGCTAAGACATGCCTCACAAGCGAAGTAAACAAAATAGGACATATAATATAAGTAACTAAACATATGCTAAAAGAAAATGCTACATCCTAATACATGCTGGTGATCAAATGAAATATGCAAATTACAATAATAAATCTCAACAATGATATATATAAATAGCAACAAAATTTAACATCCTACTATATAATAGTTGTACAAAGAAATAGCTGACTAAATAAATAATGCTAAAACATAGCCAAATACTAAAACTGCACATCAAACTTTGTATACTGACTTCCATATCAGAAAACTTGGCCAAACTGGCCCATATATAGATATAAACATCTCAATCTGCAACCATACTGAACATACTGCATGACTGAAGAGGCAAACAATACATATGCAACATATTTTAGTTTTTTTACTTTTGTTTCTATGGAAAATAGTTAGAAACAACTTGAGGAGTCAAGCACGTCTGCAAGACTATACGGGTCCCAGGTCTAACACCCTCTCCTCAATGAGAATGTTATGCATCCTGATATCAGCTTACCCCTGTCCATCGGGGCAAATGTGCACCATAATCACCATAAATCGGACCCAACGGCAACTGTTATCCTATTATTCTATATTTTCATTTTCATGTACAAAATTATCTTATATGAAATGTCCAAGGAAGTAAGCTCAAATATACAAGGAATGCGTAGCACAAAGTATCAAAATAAGCAAGGGACTCTACTAATATGGTGATATAATCGCTTTTCTATTATTTGTTCTAACTATTCCAAATTACACAAGTTCAGGATCACCGTTTTCCCACATTTCAAGTGTAACTTAGAAATTCATCCTTACAAGTTACAAAATATCAGGACTAGCTAGATTCTAATATACCAAATCAAAGTCGGCTATAGAAGTTAAATAATAAATCATTACGACCTAATTGATAATTTTAGACGTTCTAACTAAAACTAGTAAACTATAGATTATGGATTAAATACCATGAGATTGGGCTTAATCACATAATTCAAAAAGGATAAGACCTAAGATCTAAGTTTCATTATAATAGTGATCTAATAGTCAAGATCAATCTTATTAAGTAATCAAACATAATAGGATGAATCTCCTATCTTAGATATAAGGTCAAAAGACAAAATAATCAAAAATAAGTTGAAAATTCTAGAAATTAATAAAATCAAGGATTCATTCATTGAAAAACCCCATTTTTCAATGAATAAAATTAATCCTATGATCTAGTCCTAGTCTCAGAAAGAGTCCTTAAGGTGTAGTGTTAAAGACTTAGGAAAATTCTGAGATCTGACCTAACCGTGGATTTTTCTTACTTAAATGTCACTAATATGGTTATAAAGTTAGTTTTAATATTTTAAAAGACTAATTAAAGGCTAAGAATGTTTATTTTAACTTTTTGGCAAAATGACCATTTTGCCCCTACTTAAGGGTCCAAAAAGTCAACTTTTGATTTAAGTGCCCAAATTAGAGTTTCTCTTTTCCTTATGATTTCTTACTGTCTAACTTGAGGATAGACAGTAAGTTTGTCCAATTTGGATGAGAAACAGGTCCTACAGGTTCAAACTAATGTTTTTTAACTTAAGGGCTTTTAAGAGATTTCCACTCTACTGAAAACCAAGTTTTATGCAGTTTATTGTAGGCTACTATTTAAGGATTCCATAGAGTCTAAGAACACTGCATTCTGAGGTCAATTGACTAAGTTATGGATATTTTAAGTTTGAAGTGTAATTTGGTAAATTCGAGTCGGTCAACGGGTGACAAAAACCGAACTTTTTTGTTTGAAGTCCAATTTTAGCAAACTCAGCTTCAATAGCTTTCCTATAATGTACTAAGTATATTGGTAGGGAGTAGACCCAATTTGGACCTCAAATGGTCAAGTAATGGCCTAACTAAGGTTGGGGGTATTTTGGTCATTTTCTAAATTTCTAGGGTTCAGAACTGAAATATTATCTCAGTTTATTGGTGACATCAAAATTTTAAACTAGTTAGTATCTTGAATTTTTAAATTTGGAGTTGAATTGACCAAGTTATGGTCATTTGAATTCTAGGGGTAATTTGGTCATTTTTCACTAAAGTCAATCCTGAATTCTAGGGTTGACCTTTTATCCTAATGTCCAAATGGGAAAACTAATACTACTGCGGTGATGGGGCCGCTCTCCTAAGCATTTTAAGACCCATATTAACTATGTTCTGATAACTGGGTCAAAAGTTATGGGTCCTAAAGAGGTCCTAAAATGCTACTTCGTTATGCATACCCCGAAACAAAATTCTGCAGTACATCATTTGATTCTAATTATTTTTCTGAGTACTTTAAGACCTATATTGTCTATATTTGGATCATCCTACAAAAAGTTATTAAACTTCTAAGTTTTATTATTCAAAAATACAATTTGTATTATTTTACTATTCATTTATTCAAATTGTATTAAATTACTATTCATCTCTAAAATTATGTATTTTTCTATAATTATTAATCGCTTAATTATTCTATAATTAATTAATAATTAATCTGTAACTAATTAATATTAATTATCAATTATTTACTAGTTAATCTAATTATTCTGTGTGAAATAATTAATCAATTATTCTAAGATTATTTAATTACTAATTATTAATTAATTATTAAATATCAATTAATTAGTATTTATTAATTAATTATTAATTATTAATTAATCTATTATTTAATTATAATATTATTTGTATTACTGTTTAATAATTATCTTAATTATCTGATTATTACCCTAATAAATTTTGTTAATTTTTAATGTTAATTGATTAATTAATTCAATTAATTACCATAAATCATTAACTTATTTTAATTTATTAAATCCCTAAAGTTTTTCTGTTCTTACATAATATATATATATATATATATATATATATATATATATATATATATATATATATACTTGTATTTTTGTATCCTAAAATTAGGATATATATTTATTTATTTATTTATTTCTGCATTTATTAACCTTAACCTATATTAATTTTTATTAATTAGTCTTTTAACACTAACTAACTTTACTATTAACTAATAATTAATTATAGATCTTGTACTAATCTATATGTATACTTATATATACCTAAAGATTATATGTATCTAAATATATATATAATCTATATATAATATTATCTAACGCTTCATCTTTTGCAGGTTTAATGGCGGCGGGTCCCGCCATCTGCCACGTGGCGCGCGCAGAATGGCCACTCGAGCACCTGCAGGGCCCGCAGAGGGCACGCGGCGGAGCCGCACACCCCGCGGGTCTACCAATGGGGCCCACGCCTGCGGAGGCTGGCGTTATGCGGGGCCCACCGCGGACGCGACGCAGCGGGTCGGGCCCGGGTAGCCCGGCCCGACCCGAAATTCTTTCTTCCCCGCACGGGGGCTCGAGGCAGACGGCTAGGGTTCGGCTTTTGATGGCCTTCGCAGCCGGGCATGGCTTCGACCCGCACCGGCTTGGAAAGGGCTCATCTAGGCCATCCTATTGGTAGCCGATTTGCGACGAGAGGCGCACTACGCCGGCTACAATGTCGTGCCCTAGGTATAAGGTAATGGCGAGGTCGATGCATCGTTCGCGCCTAACCCTATTTCGATCTATCAGAGGTATCTACGCTTAATTAGATCGCTCAATCATGTAATCAAGCTTAAGAGTTAGGTGTGTGAATCAATGGATCAATAATTGAGTGTAGGAATCGCTGGGTAGAGAGGTACCTGAATGAACGGCCGCCGACTCGAGGCTTCTCACCGACGGATAATGCAATTTCGGGCGATCCTTCACGTGAGACTCGGTGCGCTGGGTTGGAAAGGGACTAAAAGGGACTCCCGACGGAGCCGCCGAGGCGCGGTGCGCGAGGACGGGGCGAGCTCGCGGCGGTCTGCCGCGTGGCGCAGGCGACGCTGCCGAGGAAGAAGACGCGTCCTGAGCCGTTCGATCGAGCCGATCGAACGGCTCCAACCCTTCGCGTGATCAGACGGCACCGACAGACGGCGTGAGCAAAAACTGACGGTGCGGGCTGACTGATGACGACGCCGTTTGGAATAATTATTTAAATTTAATTTAATTAATTCCTTATTTAAATAAAATAATTAAAATATATAAAAAAAAAATTCAAACATGTTTTCCTAACTATTTGAGGCACGAGAAATGCAACGGCGGGATCAGAATTTCGATCCGACGAGTATTTTGATTCCTCGATTTGCGGGGTATTTAAATATTATTAAAATATTCGTCGAATTTTTGACGACTTCCGATTGACACGAAAACTTCACCCCTAACTAATTTGGGGTCAATGAGTGCAACGGCGAAGTCCGTTTTCCAATCCGAGGTCAATTTAAATGGGTCAAATTCTTGGGTTTCTGGATTTCCAAAAATCATGATTTGGTCCAATCAACTCCTGATTTGATCTGGGTCTTAAAGGTTGACTCCAATTGACCTAGTTAGCACTTAAGATTAGTTTTAAAACTTAAGATTAGTTCTAATTGACTAAAGTAACAACCTGGGTTGTTACAGTATGATATCAAAATTTGCATATAATATTAAGCGACATGATTCTGCATAAGAAAGATATACAAATAAAATATGATATTTAAGTTTGATATGCTTGCAAAATTGTCAGGATTATGAATGTAATAAACATATTTAAAATATGTGCTCATTATGAAAGAAAATACATCAATATATAATATTTATTCTGTTAGACAAATTTACAGAATAATCGAGGGGTTAGATACGTCTATCTAACTATCTAAGATGTAGATTTCTAACTAACTGCACATTCCCCCTCAAAGGCTAGGTGCAAACTCCTTACTTTTTTATATATCAGCATGTCCTGACCTAATGTGTTGTCTATATAGACCTGAGATCAATATGAATGAAATAATGATACTAATTTCTGATTATTTTTTAAAATTTTAAGCACAAAAATCTTACATAAATATATCAAAATTAGTTAAACTTAATAACGATGTAAAAGCTGTAAATAAAATAATTAAATATAAAGAATAATATCCTTCATTTTATTTTAGTAAAAATATCAATATTAATATTATATTGATATTCATATTTATATATTAAAAATAATAATTTTTATTATTATAAATAATATATATATATATATATATATATAAATGATTGAAATGAAAGTTATAGTAATTAAGACAACTAAAAAGACAACTGTAAAGTGACAGAAAAGTAAAAATAATATAATTGTAAAATGCCTATAAAATAAAAGTAAGGTAAAGTATAAAGTAAAGTGTGGAGATACTCCTACTTAGTTCTGCCAAAAATTAAAGTCTATCTGCTTATCTAGGAGAAATATCCTAGATTAAAGTAATTTTCATCAAAAATGCATCTAAGAGAAACATCCCAGATCCTAAAGTTAATTCCATCTAAATAATCTAGGAGAAACATCATAGATTAAAGTAAGTGCCACAAAGTACTCACTGAGCATATAGGAGAAACATCCTACTGCCAAAGTGTAACAACCCGAGTTGTTACTTTAGATAATTAGGGTTAACCCTAAATCTTAAACATAATTAAATGTGCTAAGTAGGTCAATGAAGACAACCTCCTAAACCTAGCCCTAATCAGGAGTCAATTTGGATTAAATTCTGATTTCTATAAATCCAAAAAACCCTAGCAATTGACCTATTTAAATTGACCTCTAATCGAAAAACGGACACCACCATTGCGTTTCTTGACCCCAAATTAGCTTGGGGTGAAGTTTTTGTATCAATCGGAAGTCGTCAAATTTCGACAAATATTTTAATAATAAAAATATCACAGAAATTGAGGTATCAAATAACTCGTCGGATCGAAAATCCGACTGCGCCATTGAATTCCTTGACCCCAAATTAATTAGGAAAAACATGTTCAAAATTTTCTGAAATTTTTACCAAAAAAAATTTTTTTTTTTTTTTAAAAAAAAAAAATTATTTTTTTTACTGTAGCTAACGGCGTGCCGTTAAGTACTTAACGGACCCGTCACTGTAGCTGACGGCGCCGTCAATCTGGACGGCGCCATCTCAGCCGTTGGATCGGCCCAGATCCAACGGCTGCGTAGTCGTCTTCCTCGACGACTCCGCCCGCGTGACACTCGGCGGCCCGTCACCATTTTTGGCCAATCCTGCCGCATCCAGGCCTCGGCGAGGTCGCCATCTGGTCTATAAGACCTCGGCCTACCCCTAGGCTCCGAGTTTTCACCGATCGGAGCCCGGATCGAGCCGAAATCAAGCCCGGAAGTCAGCCTTTTTTTTTCCGCCGAATCCTTCGCCGATCCGAACTTCAGGTACCCCGATCTCCCTCGTTTACCATTCGATCATTGCAAAAATTGTATGATAGGTAGATCAACATGTCCTCTTCACATCCACCGTTCCGATCAGGCTAAAACTCACCCGATCGGGCACACCAGGTCCCCGAAGTGGACTGGGTTCAGTTCGCCGAACCCCCGGAAGGCGAAGGGTCACGCCTTTGGGTCGGGCCGGGCCGACCCGAGCCCGGCCCGACCGGGTGGGGCCCACCCGGCCACGTGGCCGCCTATGGGCCCGCCATGTGTCAAGTGGGGGGGCCAACAGCCCCGTCAGCCAGGCTGAGTCAGCAGCCGTGGGACCCACAGTGCCACGTGGCAGCCTCTGGCAGTGCCACGTGTCAGGTGGGCCCACTGTCCAGTCAGCCGGGCTAAGTCAGCAGCCCGTGGGACCCACAGTGCCACGTGGCAGCCTCCGGCAGTGCCATGTGTCAGGTGGGCCCACTGTCCAGTCAGCCGGGCTGAGTCAGCAGTCCGTGGGACCCACAGTGCCACGTGGCAGCCTCTAGCAGTGCCACGTGTCAGGGGGGCCCACTGTCCAGTCAGCAGCCCGTGGGACCCACAGTGCCATGTGGCAGCCTCCGGCAGTGCCACGTGTCAGGTGGGCCCACTGTCCAGTCAGCCGGGCTGAGTCAGCAGCCGTGGGACCCACAGTGCCACGTGGCAGCCTCTGGCAGTGCCACGTGTCAGGTGGTCCCACTGTCCAGTCAGTCGTGCTGAGTCAGCAGCCCGTGGGAACCCACTGTGCCACGTGGCAGCCTCTGGAAGTGCCACGTGTCAGTGGGGCCCACTGTCAGTTAATTAGAAATTAATTAAATTAATGTTAGTGTTAATTAATTACTGTTTAGCCCTAATTAATTACTGTTAGTGGTTAATTAAGTTAGGGTTAGTACTAATTACTTTTAAACAGTAACTTTAATTAAATAATTATAATTAAAGATTAATTAAGGATTAATTAAGGATTAATTAACTTTTAATTAAATCTTAAATAGTAATTAGGATAATTAATTACTTTCGAATAATAAATTTAAATAATTAAATATATTAGAGATTAATTAAGACTAATTAAACAGTAATTAGCACTAATTACTTTACTACAGTAAAATTATTTAATTAATTAATTAATAATTAAATAGTGATTAATTAAATAAAAACTTTAGGAATGAATAGTAAATTTAAATAATTAAATATAATTAGAGATTAATTAATATTAATTAAATAATAATTAGCACTAATTATTTTACTACAGTAAAATTATTTAATTAATTAATTAATTAATAAATAAACAGTGATTAATTAAATAAAAACTTTAGGAATGAACAGTAAATTTAAATAATTAAATATAATTAGAGATTAATTAATATTAATTAAACAGTAATTAGCACTAATTACTTTACTACAGTAAAATTAATTAATTAATTAATTAATAATTAAACAGTGATTAATTAAATAAAAACATTATGAATGAACAGTAAAATCATTCAATTTGAATAAATGAATAGTAAATTAATTCAAATTGTATTTTTGAATAGTAAATCTTAAAAGTTTAATAACTTTTTGTAGGATGATCCAAACATAGCCAATATGGGTCTTAAAATACTCAGAAAAATATTTAGGATCAAATGGCGTTATGTAAAATTTCGTTTCAGGGTACGCATAACGAGGTAGCATTTTAGAGCCTCTTTAAGACCCCATAACTTTTTACCCGATTATCGAAACATAGTCAATATGGGTCTTAAAATACTCAGGAGAGCGGCCCCATCACCGTGGTATATTAGTTTTCCAATTTGGACATCAGGACAAAAAGTCAACTCTAGAATTTAGAGTTGACTGTAGTGAAAAATGATCAAAATGCCCTTGGACTTCAAATGGCCATAACTTGGTCAATTTAACTCCAAATCCAAAAATTCAAGAAGCTACCTAGTTTAGAATTTCAATGTCATCATTTTCACAGAAATAATATTTAGGATTTGAACCCTAAAATTTAGGGAAATGACCAAAATACCCCTAGCTTTATTTTAGCCATAACTCGGCCGTTTCTCATCCAAATTAGACGTACTTACTGTCTATCTTCAAGTTAGACAGTAAGGAATTAGTTGGAAAAAATTAAACTCAATTTGAACCCCTAAATCAAAGTTGATTGACCCATAAAGTAGGGGCAAAATAGTTATTTTACCTTAAAATTGGAAATGCCCAACTTTAGCCCTTAATTAAAATCTTAGAATACTAGGATTAATAATGTAATCATATTAGTACCATGTAAGTAAATAAAACAAGTCATTAAATTGAATTCTAATAATTTTTCCTAAGTCTTAAGCATCCCACCTTAAGGACCTTTACTGAGAGTAGGACTAGATCATAAGTTAGTGTTCATTCATTGGGTAAATTGGGTTACCCTATGGGTGAAACCTTGGTTTTAGTAATTTCTAGATATTATTTTGTTTTACAACCCATTTTGATTAGTTTATCTTTTAATTTTAGATTTAAGATAGGAGATTCATCCTATTAAGTTTGATTACTTAATAGGATTTGCCTTAACTAGTAGATCACTTATAGTATAAAACCTAGAACTTAGGTCTTATCCAGTTTGGATTATGTGATTAAACCTAAAATCTCGTAGTATTTAATCCATAATCTATAGGTGTAGAAGATCTTGATCAGATCTTAGTTAGAACGTCTAAATTCACAAAAATTAGGACGTATCATTTATTCGTTTAATTCGTAGTCGTCTATCTGATTGAACTAGATTCGAACCTGATCAGTTCCAATCCTTTTTAACTTATAAGGACGAATTTCTGAGTTACACCCGATAGTAGGAAAATGGTGATCCTGAACTTGTGTAACTTAGAATAGTTAGCTGGTTAAGTAGAAAACAAATGATATCACCATGTGTAGTCAAGTCTCTTGCTTACTTGTTATTTATTGCTACGCATACCTTGTAATTTTGTGCCTTATTTTTTTTTGAACATATCATATAAGACATTTGATGCATAAATAAAATGTTATGAAATTATAGAGACTCCTTAGATTCCTTATGAAAATATTAAAGTAAATAAGTGAAATGATAATGAATTAATGTGATTGAGCTGCCTCTCAGTGTTCTTTTGATCATACCGAATGCTGCCCTAGCCGTATCGTGCTAGGAGTTACCCTAGCCGTACTGTGCTAGGATATTTCGGTATGTTAGTTGGTGACCTAACCGTATCGAGCTAGGAGTAGCCCTAGTCGTATCGTGTTAGGGCCATATATGTGACTATTGTTGGCTTAGTCGTATCGAGCTAGGAGTAGCCCTAGCCGTATCGTGCTAAGATCTTCAGTTTCTTTTGGTGAGCTAGTGTAGCTCTTTTCTGTATGGCAGTTGATGTATTATAGTTTTATATGCAGTTGTGGTTGTTTCAGTATATTCTTTTTCAGTCAGCAATTTCCTTGTACTGCTTTATATATATCTAGGATGTAGAATCTTGCTACTATATGTATATATCACTGCTGAGTTATTCATTTTTAATTAGCATGTTATTTTTATTGATCACCAGCATGTTTAGGATGTAGAATTTTTCTTCCAGTATTTATTCAATTATATTTACACTTATATGCCTTTCCTTGATTACTTGTTATGCGAGGCATGCTTCAGCCTCATTTCTTTGCCTTGTTTATACTATAGAGCATAGTCTATAGTTTGCCTTTTTACTTGTGTTGCTTACTGCTCCTGTATTTACACATCATGCTTAGAAGTAAATGGTAAAATGGTGATATTATATAACTTTATTAAAAATTCAGCTTAAAATATACTTAGACAATTGTCTAACCAGATTTTTTTTTTTTTGCTGGGGCCCCTACATTGTGAAACCGACAATGTCAGGCTTAGAGCAGTTTGAGGAGCCTGCACCCGAGGAGAAGCCTTACTTAGAGGAGGTGCAGCAGTTGGGGCCAGAAGATATCTAGTCATTTACTACTTGTGAGGATGAGTGGATTGTGAACATTTATTTTGTTAAATTTTAATTAATATAATAATACAGGTACCTGTGACTGTGTGTTCAGATTTCACTATGCTACTTTTCTGAGTTATATTTCTCTTCTTATATACATTATAATGCTTGAATGTCATTTATTTATCGCTTCCACACTCTGTATTTTTACTTATATAGTGACTGCTTGATTGATTCTGAGTTAACCTTTCTCTAATCAGGTGGATTGTGGAGTTTATCCTAATCTTATGCTAAGTGAGGGGTTAACCAGAGTGACACTCCACCCTTAATCTAAACCTATTGAGGATTAAGGGTGAGGGTCACCACACAAAGTATCACACACTAGGTGAAATACTGTGACGGCTGCCCCTTAATCAAACAAGTGTTAAGAGGTGGTCGTCATTAGTACCACGAACATTAAGCTAAAAACATATCCGTAATACTAATCAAGAGCTGAGCAAGACTTAATAAAAATATATATATAGTATAGCAGTGGAGAGAATGAAAAGAAACATTTAAACACAGTCCACATTAATTCATTCACATACAATACATTAAATGCAGAACAGTAAGAATAAGAAAACATAATTATTATACTTTTAATAAATGCAGGTCAAGAAGGTGGAAGCATATCTCTTTCAAAGAACTGCACTTTACTTTAACCTGCTAGCAGCTAAATCCTCAAGCACTGGATCTGACCTATACTCATGATCTATCATATGTATATATATGATAGGGCACATCCAAAAAAAGAAAATCTGGTTAGACTTTAATAAGTCTAAGTATAATTTAAGTTATTAAAATTTGTATGAATTTAAAGATATCACCATTTTACTGATATTACTAAGCAAGCAAAATTAATAAGTGCAACAAGCTATAAGGAAAAAAGGGGTAACTATAAACTATTTATTTATAGCTATCAACTAGTATGAAGAATAACATACAATGCAAAACAAGCAAGGTGAGGCTAAAAGCTAAAAAGAACAGCAATTATAATATAATTATGAACATAATATGCTTATGATCATATCAATATACGCTGGGTATATAAAGAACACAATATTGAATTAAACATAAAATTCTAGCATCCTAAATATGCCAATATATATAAGTAAACCATACGAGTATACATACAACATGCTAGTTAAGAAAAGAAAAAGAAAATGTCACTGAGACATGTGGCAAAAGCAAGTAAATCTATATAAATCCACTGAGACGTGTGGCAAAGCGAGCAAGTACTAAAAATAAGGCTACTGAAGCATATGACAAAGCAAAAAGAAAATAATACTGAATAATCCAGCTAAAGTAGCAGTAAGCCTAAGACATAGTACTGCCATACCAGCCAATAGGCCATAAAGGGCCTCCAATATTAATCAATCAATTCCCAGCCTAGCCATCTAAATATGCTAGGTCTGAGTCCAGTCTATACAATACTACTACTGAAGAGACAGACTAAGCTATGACATATTCTACCAACTGCAAACAAAGCAAAACTGAATGATATACAATTCAAGTACTAACTTAGGATGTATCATCTATATCCTAAGTTCTCCTATTATGCTCAAGGAATAAAACTCAATATATAAGGTATGCAAAACAAATCTAGTCAAAGTAAGCAAGAAACTCAATCTAGACTTATGTGATATCTATTGTTGTTTAATTAAGTTATTTTAACTATTCCAAGTTATACAACTTAGAAGCACGACCTTATAAGTTGAAAATAATCAGAACTGATTATGTTCCAATTTAATTCAATCAAAAGAGACTATAATTTAAATAATAAATTTTCACATCCTAATTGATGATTTGAGATGTTCTCAGCTAAGATCTGATCCAGATCTACTAAGCTAAGGATTACAAATTAAATACCACAAACGTGGGTTCAATCACATGATCCAAGGGTAAGCTTAAGATCTATGGTTCAATCTACAAGTGAACTGATGATCAATGTATATTATATTAAGTAAAAATCAAGCTTAATAGAATGGATCTCTATCCTTAAATCTAGAATTAAAAGATAAGATAATCAAAATAAAATTATGAAAAATCTAGAAACTAATAAGGCCATGGTTTCATTTATTGAATAACTCACTTATTCAATGAATGAAATCTAACCTAGTGTCTAATCCTAATCTTAAGGAAAGAGCCTGAGGTGAAGTGAAGTTCTTAAGGAAGTACCTTAGTTTGACTTAAGGTTCTAATTCATGTCCGCATAATTTACAGTTTCCAACTAAGGTAATGATCACTACTTAGTTTGTAAGAGTTCTTATTCTGATGTCATGGTTTTCAAATAACAAACAAATCCTAATGATGCTAAGATCTATGCAAGTGGTGTACGTACTGTACATAGAGCTCAAGAAAACAACATAATTAAAAGAACACAGAACTTAATAAAGTTCTAAGTACATAACGTACCTTTAAGGTGATTCGAACCTGAAGCTCGACGGTTGATTGGAATGATATGTC
The DNA here is from genome assembly GCA_016760335.1 of Gastrodia elata. Taxonomy (NCBI): domain Eukaryota; kingdom Viridiplantae; phylum Streptophyta; class Magnoliopsida; order Asparagales; family Orchidaceae; genus Gastrodia; species Gastrodia elata. The sequence goes on along the minus strand of CM028681.1, from coordinate 10,701,340 downwards.
AAACACAACCCCTGCAATTTATTTTTTTAGTAAGCTAGTTCTTTAAAGCTTAAATGTCATTACTCATTCTTTTTACTCCTCTTAAACTCAGAGTACTCTTACTAATGAGGTTGCCCCTTTTGCTTTTAATTTATAAAACTTATTACGTAGTTCCTATAATATCGTTGACATATTGTTATTAACATCAAAAGATTTTTTTAACATTTATAAATATTTAATCATGTCCTAGATTAATGTTACTTAAAATAGTAAAAGACAATTCCAAAGACAAATCTATAGATGCATTATATTTATTAGTACTAATCATCAATTTAGAAATGAATTTAATATATATCCTTAGCACTCACATATTAAATAATATTGAGCAGCTTAGAACGCGAATACTTCATGCATAAGTAGGGTTTTAAGAAGTACTTGTGAGTTTATATTATAGATAATTCGTGCGTAACACGAATTCATTGTATTCCATTTAACTATTTAAAAGACATCGTAAGAAGGCTCAACGTACGACAACATCAACAAGTTTATTTACCAATTGTGTTAAGAAGATTTATTGCTAAACTGCCATAATAATGATCTCGATGATTCATATAAGTGTACATTATTTTAATCTTTTTCTTTACCAAACTCTTAAGAACTATTTTGATCAACCTTCATTTCATAAAATAAACATATCTGATACTTTATTGAGTAGTTAAGAAGTCACTAGTATCATTAGATTAACCTCTTTTGCCTCTATGGCTTCATATGAGTTAAGGCTCAATCCATGACATTAAACCTTGAACAAGATTATTTCCATATTGTGAGTGTGATTTGTGTATATATATATATATATATATATATATATATATATATATATATATATATATATAGATATTTCTCACAAAGAGAAACACATTTTGTGGCATAAAACACAAAAACAACTAAAGGACAGGTCGTGTGAGAGTATCTTAATTAAATTACATTATTCTAACGCATGCTGTAATGAATCTAAAAGAATAACATTACTTCTAGCAGCAAGATAATAATAGGTATCACTTTTATAAATCATAAATGGAACAACTCCTACAAGAAATAAAAATGAATAAAATCTGTAAAACATAGCTAGGATTAAATATGCAAGATTCATATGGTTAATATTAAGTTTGAAGTAGGTATAGTTAAGTACCTTGAGGCAATCCGTTGCTGCGACAAAGTGCTGAATGCACTCCACCATAGCCGCAATGAAGGAGGAAGAGATGAAAGGATCCGGATGAAGGAAGAAGAGGTCGACGCTGGTCGACTTGCAAGGTGAGCCCTCGGCTCGGCGCTTAGCCGAATGGATGAAAGAGTTGGAGCTCGACCGAGAGGAGGAGGTTCAGTATGGCCATGGAGGTGAAGAAGGCTACTGTTCGGCCGACAGGAAGGGGGACTCTCGGCCATGAAGGAGGCGACGTCTCTTGCCCATGAAGAGGAAGGAAAGTGTGCTCGGCCAAGGGAAGGAGGTTTCGATTTTTCATGGGGATGAGAAGGAAAGTTGACGGCTGGAAAAAAAAATGATAAATTTTGGATTGCTGATTTAGGGTAGAGCTCAATATATTTATGAGGCAAAAATTGAATTCTATCACAGCCGTTAAATCAAAATCCAATGGCTGAAACTTCTCAAACCTTGATCTAAGTCAATTGAACTCCAAAAAATACAAACTTAGTATCAAAACGACCGTCTCGATGAGACAAACGCAAGCATTTAAAAATTCTTGAATTTGAATGAGTATTTTGTTTTATATTAATTTTTAAGTGAAAAACTTTAAAAATTCGCTACGAATAATCCGGAGTCTAAAAAATTACAAAACTTAAAGCATAGTGTCCTCTTATAATGCTTAACTCAAATCTACAAAAATTTCTAAAATCTGACTCTTATTTTATCTTTTATCAACCCCGGAAGTTTAAACTTCCTGAATTTATTTAGGATGATCCAGGACCCCGATTGCGCTCAAATTTTGGTAGAAGGATCCCTTTAATATGCTTTATTTGAGGATATTTTTATTTAATTTTTATTTGACTAAAATTAAAATTCTAATTTCGACTTAGTCCTCATAAATTTAGAATTAATCACGTTAGTAACAACATCGGGTTGTTACAAATACCCTAGGCAAAAGCTATCCTAAAATAAAGTTATACTAAATGATAGACTAAGTAAAACATAACCCACAAGGTGTGAAGACCCACTTAAGTAGTAATAAGTGAAACTCTTAAACATTGAGACGCCTTTTCAGATAACAGTGGAGTTTCTGATAAGAACTCCAAAGTTAAGTGTGCTCAGTTGGTAGTACTCATAGGATGGATGACCTGCTGTAAAGTTATCTTCTAAGGGCAAAACTGTGAGGCCTTTCTGGCCAAAGTGGACAATACCTTGGTGCTTAAGAGTTTAAGCTGTTACAAATGGTATCAGAGCAAACTATAGGGTGTCAGATAGGAGCCAAGTGCCATACATGGCAAAGTACCACTTCATGTGAGCAGCCTCTTGAACCCATGATGGTTAAGGTGCTACATGATTGTTGGTACCTCTTGCGCTTGTAGGGGTCACATCTAGTCCTATCTACTCAATGGATGGTTCTTGGATCTGTGTGTGGATACTGACGAGGACATCAGTTACTTAAGTTAGGGAGATTGTGAAGACCCACTTAAGTAGTAATAAGTGAAACTCTTAAATATCGAGGTGCCTTTTTAGATAACAGTGGAGTTCCTAATAAGAACTCCAAAGTTAAGCGTGCTCAGTTGGGAGCACTCCCAGGATGGGTGACCTGCTAGGAAGTTATCTTCCGAGGGCAAAATCGTGAGGCTTTTCTGGCCAAAGTGGACAATACCTTGGTACTTAAGAGTTTAGGTTGTTACATAAGGTGTGTTAAAGTTTATTTTATTTAAGTTTTTTTTTTAAACTATGCAAATGCTATATAAATATAATTTAAAGTATAACATAAAATATTCATCAAGTATTCATATGTCCAAAAGTGTAATGAGGCTCAGAAACAAGGAAAAGCATAGCATATCAATTTCAAGGTAATAATAGCACTACACAAACTTTATGATAACACTTGTTTTCTAATAAAATCAATCTAACTACTCTAAGTTACATAAGATTCAGAATTATCAATTCTTATACTGTCTATAACTTAGAATCACGTTCCTATGAGTTGAACATAATTAAGATTAGCTAAGTCCTAATTATAAATAAATCGATGTTGTCTACAAAGTTAAATAAATAAATTAATCATCCTAAATTATTATTTTATGTAACCTTAACCAATTCTTAATTAGTCAAATCAAGATTTAAAAGATTAAGAACTGAATTCCTAATTAATGAAGTTCAATCCCTAATCACAATGTTATCCTAAGGAATAGAGTTTAATCCCATCTTATGGATTTAATGTTAAGGCAAATCCTATTGAGTTAAATCAAACTCAATAAGATAGATCTCTAATCTTAATCATAAGCTTAAAAGATCAAATAATCATTTAATAAACTATGAAAATTTAATAAGCTAGTAAAATCAAGATTTCACCTTAATGAGTAACCCATTTTACCCATTAGATGAATTCTAACCTAAGATCTACCATTGATCTTAGGAATTTAAGTTCTTAAGTACTAAGAGTAGCACTCAGACACACATCCTAACTAAGGTTATAAAATCTATGATTGAGCTAAGAAGTTCAAACGAAGGAAAAGATCTCTCATATTTTACTTAGGTTTTACTTATGATTAAATTTAGGATATTTCTTGAATTTCTAATTTATGACTTAGAACTATTTAAATTAAAGTCTAAATCACTTTAATTATTATATATTATGATTTAGGGATGAATTTAGGACTTAGAATCATTAAACTTTATATTTGGTGGGCAAAATGATTTTGCCCCTACTTAAGGATCTAAATTTTTTCTTTGTGAATTAGGGCTTAAAATTAGAATTTATTAAATTAGAGTGATTACTTACTATCTAATATGAGTTTAAATAGTAAGTTCATTAATTTTGGTCAAGTGTTAAGCCTTATAAGGTCAAATTAAGGAATTTGACCTATAAGGGAAAATTGGTAAGTTTACCTAATGAAATCTAAATTTTCTATCAGTTTATTAAAGATTAAGTCCTAAGATCTCCATAAAACCTAAAATCATCAAATTTTGATATGTATTGGCTAAGTTCTAGCCAATATAAATTCCAGGGTAGAATGGTAATTTAAGGGTTCTTAATTGAGGGTTAAAAATCCTAACTTTGTCAATTAGTGTTCAAATTAAGTAAAATCAGTGATTGTAGATCACAAATGATCCACTAATTTCAATGAATAGTGGTAAGCTCAATTTGGACTCTAATTGGCTAAGTTATGGCCTAATTAAGAAATAGGGTGATTAGTGAGTGATTAGTAAAATTAATCATCCAATTACTAAACTAATCATACCATTAGGTCCTAATATACTATAGGAGTTCTTTGAAACTTAAATTGTTCAATTTGGATCATTAAATTTGTTAATATTTACTAATTAAGTTTTAAGGTAATTAGAGTTAATTAAAAAAATGTAATTATTGGATTATAAATATTTCTGTAGTTTACTGTTAATTAAGGTTTTACTGATCTAAATAGATATTTGGATTACCTAATTTGGAGCTAAATTGACCAGCTTATGACCAATTGAAGTTCTAGAGTTATTTGACATAATTAGGGTTAGGTCCTATATATGATTATTCTAAATCTAATCCAAACAACAAAATGAACACTGCTAAATTAATCCTTAGAATTTTCTGAGTATTTTGAGACCCTTATTGGGTATGTTTGGGTTAAAAATTACAAAGTTATGGTCAAATAAAGTTTTGTGACATTTTAGGGTTAATTTAGGAATCCTAAATATCACTAGGTAATATATAGCTCTAATTGAAGTTTTGACAGTATCAATAAATTCCTTATAACTTTTTGATCACAAAGGTATATTAATTTGCTATTTTTGGATGCATGGATTTAAAGTTATTAATTTGAATATTTTGTATTTAATTGATTTAATTTATCTATTATTTATTTAAATATTTAATGCTTAATTTTGTGGCTAAATAAAATGTTATGTGGGTCGCATTGATTTAAATTGAGCGACGCGTATCGCCCTCAAAGACACGTGGACACGAGGTGGGGCCCGCCTCTGCGTCTTCTCGCAACTGAGGAACGCTGCGATCGAAGCCGACGGTTCGCCTAGGGCATGCGATTCGGAGGTCCATTCGATCTCAACGGAGGTTGACCCTGCATGGCCGTGAGTAGGACATGACGAGAGCTCTTCAACTATGGTTAATCCTTGACTTGAGATGACCTGAACAATCAACCATTGTTAACCCTAGTTCAGGGTATACGGGTGATGGGTTGTGGCGGCCCTGCCCCGCCGTGGTCCTGTTAACCCTTAAGTTAACATGATTACGGTGGAGGGGTCACCAAATGACAAATATAAAATAATACATACCTCCTCCAAGCAACTGTAACAAAGACAGGTAAGCAAAATACTAAACAAAACTGTAAGAGAAGTACAATCTAAATATGCTTATGATCAAACAGAACATGCTAAGTGACATACAAAATTTAAATAGTGAAAAACTGATAACACTAACATCCTATGTGAGCATATGAAAATAGTAAGTAAAATTAGCATCCTATATAGTGCAGGAAAACTGTAAGTAAAACAGTGCTGAGATGCAGAATATGCAAGTAAAACAGTAACTGTAAACTGAAGCTGCAGTGACTATCTAAGTCACCCAAACTGAACACATACACAATAATTCTTAGCCTGATGAGCTAAGAAACTCTGAACTGAATATTACTGAAACTCTTAGCCTGATGAGCTAAGACAAAACTGAACGTAAGTGTACTTGATTTAGTATATCCATATCAGAATCCTGACTCTATAGTCAGTAGGGCGAGAGTCTATCCATCCTATCACTCGAACTAGGCATGGCCAATAGACTGTCGGACATTAAACCCTCGAAAGGTTGCCGACCCCGAACGAGTTGATCGAAGAGGTATACTAATCAAGCTACACCTTACAAACCATTTGTGAAATGAAAACACAATGCTGCTTATAAATGTTCCAAATTAACATAAGATATTTATCAAATATCTTAAGTACATAATACATGTTCAAGGTATAAGGATCAAAATCAAAGTGCAAGAGACTCTATCTAAAACACAGGTGATATCCATTGTTATCTACTTTATTCGTTCTATCTACTCTAAGTTACATAAGTTTCAGAATCATCAATTCTTACACATTCTGTAACTTAAAATCACGAATCATACTAGTTGAAGATAATTAGGACTGGCCAAGTCCTAACTATAACTTAATCAAAAGACGACTATTTGGTTAAAAAGAATAAATCAATGACCTAACTTTGTATTTTAAATTCATCCCAACCTCATCTTGATTAGCCAAATTAAGATGAAAAGATTAAGAATTAGACTCCAGATGGTGGAGTCTAATTACTTAATTTAAATGTATAATATAAGGTCTAAGTTTAGAACCCAAATCTCACAGATTAAGTTAAGGCAAGTCCTAATGATAAATCAATTCATTATGATAGATCTCTATTCTTAATTCTAGAGTTTAAAGATCAAATAATCACTTAATAAACTAAGAAAATCTATAAACTAGAAAACTCAAAGTTTCACCTATTGAGTAACCTAATTTACTCAATAGATGAATTCTAACTTAAGATCTATTCTTAATCTTAAGAATCAAGGCCCTTAATTACTAAGAGTATCTCTCAAGACACACATCCTAACTAATATTATAAGACCTAAGGTATGATCTAAGAGTGATTAAGGAAAAAAGAACATTCACAATTTACTTAGGAAATTTCTTAAGGAACAAAAATTTGAGATTCTAATCAAAATCTAATTTAAACTTGAAATTTGATTAATTTTAGTTCTAAATCATTCTATTTACTGATTTTAGTGATTAGAAATTGAATTTAGGGCTTTTAAAGGCTAAACTCTAAATTTGGGCAAAATTACCATTTTGCCCCCACTTAAGGGTTCAAAAGATCAAATTTTGATCTAGGGCTCTAAATCTGAAATTTTCTTTTGGAAAGTGTTTCTTATTGTCTAATATAAGATTAGACAGCAACTAAATTAATTTTGGGTGATTATTAAGCTATATGAGATCAAATTAGTGAATTTGACTCATAAGGGAAAATTAGTAATTTGACTAAATAAAAGTTAAATTTTCTTTCAGATTATTAATCTTTACTGTCTAAGCTTTCCATAGAACCTAAATTTACTAAATTCTGATAATTATTGACCAAGTTATGGCCAATACAAGATCTAGAGTTTAAAAGGTGATTAAGGAATCCTTAATTATGGGTCAAAAACCTAACTTTGTCAATTAGTGTCCAAATTGAGTAAAATTAGTGGCTATGGTTTACAAATAGTTCACTGATCACAATGACATGTGGTAGGCTCAATTTGGACCTTATTTGACTAAGTTAAGACCTAATTAGAGTTAAGAGTGATTAGTGAGTGATTAGCAAAATTAATCACTCAAATACTAATCCAATCTTACAGATTGATTTTAAATGGTTCTATGGGTCCTCTGAAACTTAAATCATTCAATTTGGGTTGCTAGATTTGCTAAAATTCACTAATTAACATTTAGAGTAATTAGGAGTGATTAGCAAATCTAATCATTGGATCTAAAATATTCTCACATATTACTGTTAATTAGGTTTTTTTGATCTAAATTGACCTTTGGATCATACAATTTGGAGCTCAATTGACCAAGTTATGGTCAATTGAAGTTCTAGGGTTAATTTGGGTAATTAGGGTTAGTCCTAAATGTGATTAGTCTAAATCTAATCCAAACAGCAAATTGAATACTACTAAATTAATCCTTATGATTTTCTGATCACTTTAAGACCCATATTGGGTATGTTTGGATTAACCTACACAAAGTTATGGTTAAATGAAATTTTATGACATAAATTTGAACTTAATTAAACCCTAAATATTATTTTGCTAAATACTGGTCCAATTGCAAAATTATTGGCATCAATAAATTCCTCATTTTTTTTTCTAATCAATTTGATATATTTATTTGTTATTTTTGGATTTATATTTATTAAATTATTAATATTTTAAATACTAAAATTAAATTAATTAAATGTGTTTAATTAAATTATATTTGATTTATTGATTAATTTAATATTTAACAGATTTTTTTAATACTTATATCTATAAGTTATTTTTTTTTTAATTTTTTTATGCAGGTTAAAACGACAGAGATCGTAGCCACAGCCACGTGGCGATTCTTCGAGTGATAAGGAGGAGGCAGCTCTGCATGGTGGGTCCTACTCCAGATTGCCATCGATTGACACGTGGACGGCTCGAATTTGTCCACCCGGACCCGATTTGGCCCGGACACGACTTCCTCCTCCGTGAAACGCTGAGGAGGAAAATTAGGGCAGCATACAACTCCTCACTCTCAAATCTCTAGAGCTCGAAACACATGTAGATTCAAAGCTTATTGGATGACCTTTTGATAGAGCCAATAATCTGGCTTTGAATCTTCCTCCATCGTCCTATAGGTCCTGCCCTAATATTCTAGGGTTCGACGCTTACGGCTCTAAGAATTGCTGAAGCTTAACATATGCAATTTAGAGTATACCTAATTTGATCGAAAGAGAGTAGAAGATTGCAATTATGTAAGAATATAATTTACAACACCGTATAATTGAATCAATAGCTTGAAGAGAAGAATAAAAGGCTCGATACTTATTGATGATCCATTAAATTAAGGAAAATCAATTCTCAGTCACGGAGAGATACTTGAGTCTTGGATGAATAAAGAACACAAGCATATTACTTACAGAACATTTGAATTCCATTGATTTAAACCAAACATTACAATTTGCATAATTTACAATACTCGTATACATTGAATCACGGTGAGAATGAAATCGAAACATTGAATTTTTTTGTTTGGATAAGGCTTGTACCTTAGATTATCGGCGAAGAACTAGGGTTAGGGCGAATCTCTTGAATATCGCTTCGACTCCTTCTCCTCCCAAAATCGAATGCGAAACTCCCGTTTAGGAACGTGTAAGGATCTTTAATGGAATCCTTGAGTTCTGGGAGCGGTGGGGATATCAGAACACGCGGCAACTTTCACCGCGTGTACACCACGCGTTTAAGCGCGCGAGCCTCGACGAAGACGACGCCAAGCACTCGATGGATCGGATCCTAATGATCCGATCATACGGTCCGATGGATTTGATGGCAGTAGGCGACAGTGAGAGGGATTTCAGATGGCGTGAATTTAAATCAAAACTATATATCTTAAAAATATTGCTTAATATTTAATTATTTCAATCTTATTTTAAAATTAATTAATTAATCATTATATAAAAAAAATTCCAATAAATCACTCTAATCTAAATGAGGGATGAGGAATGCAACAGTACGATCGGATTTTTAATTTGATGAGTATTAAATTATTTGATTTTTCTATGGTATTTAAATAATATTAAAATATTCGATGAAAAATCAACAACTTCCAAATACCTCCAAAACTTCACCTCTAACTAATTTGGGTGTTCTAAACGCAATGGCGAAGTCAGATTTTTAATCTGAGGTCTAGATAAAAAGTAAATTTCCTAGGGTTTAGGATTTTCCAAAATTCCAGATTTGACTTTGTTGACTTCTGGTTTGACCTAGGTTTCAGAGATAAGCTCTAAATTACTTAATTAGTGACTTAGAATCTTAATTAAGACTTAGATTAGTCTTAATTGAGCAATGTAACAACCTGGGTTGTTACATGGGCGCTGATCAATACCGCACGCAATATTTAAAGAAATGGATCGAAACAAAAGTAATTAAACTAGAATGATTGCCAGTATATTCGAATATAATTGAAATTAGCATTCAATTCAATCTTAATATCAATCATTAGAGATAAGAGAAGGGAGAATGTGGGGGTACCTGATTAAACGACTTGCGATTTTTAGGGTTTGGATCGACAAAGGTTTGAAGCTTTTGGGATTGATCTCGATGGTGAGGCTTTTTTGAAGATGCAATTCTATAACAATCAATCCATCCTTTGAGGATGGCTCAAAAGTGGCGAAGGGATTGTCACGCGGTTGGCGAGTGCCGCGTGGTCGCCTGTGCGACACGCGCAGGTCTGCGTGCGATCGCGCAAAAAGGGGACAGGCTTGGGCCGTCCGATCGGGATTGCACTGATCCAATACCGATGGTAGAAGAGACTGTTAAGCAAACGACGGATAGGTATTAGATGACGCTGCAAGTTTATTTAATTAAATTAATATTTAAATGAATTAAATCCATTTTTTATTAATTAAAATTAATCTATTAAATGTAATCCAAAATTTTACAATAAATCACCCCTAACTAATTGAGGGGTGAGGAACCCAACGGCATGATTAGATTTTTTATTCGACGAGTATTTAATTACTTGAATTTTTAGGGTATTTAAATAATATTAAAATATTCATTGAAAATTCAGCGACTTCCAAATGCCTCCAAAACTTTGTCTCTAGCTAATTTTGGGGTGGGGAACGCAATGGAGAAGTTGGATTTTCAATTTGAGGTCAAAATAAAAAGTTAATTTCTAGGGTTTTTGGGATTTTCTAGAAATCATGATTTGCTCTATTTGATCCCTGATTTAATCCAGATCTTAAATGTAGGTTCTAAAAGACTTAATTAACATACTAGAACCATAATTAGGACTAGGATTAGTCATAATTTACTTAAGTAACAATTTGGATTGTTACAATATGAGATTCAACTGTTATGTGGAGCACATGAGATATGAGATGGAGATGAAGAGTATATTTGGAGGCAAGACTTTAGGGCGCTCCAAAGTGCGTCGCAAGATTATGAATTAATTATGTAAAATTAGGTTAAGATGATAATATTAAATAATATAACTTTTAAATTTTATTGACTTTTAACTAATTTTTTTAAATTTGAAAATAAAAAAACTAAATAAGCTGAATATATATATTTTCAATTAATTTAGCTTTTGAAATGATAATTTTTGAGCTCTCATTAATTGCGAGGGATAAATTGTAACGATTTCCCAATAAAAGATTTAAAATTTTGTAAATTTAAAATCTTCAGCGCTAAAAGCTTCTCAAAATTTCAAATTAGTTAATATTTTAAAATTTTGATCCGTTTGAATCTCTGATCGCGAACGTCTCGCGAAAGGGTCTCAAAACCCTAGATCGCTGGAAATTGCGTTCACACTCCGTCATTCTTTGTCTCCAGCTCGGAAGATAGCTCTCTTGGCTCACCAGATCGGCGACGGCGGCCTCTTGCCCTTGGCTTCTCGGCTTTCTGCTCTGACTTTAGTTAGCTCCCTCTTTTTATCTCTTTATCTTATATGAGCAATCGCACATCCTCCCCTTCTCATCTCACTCTATTCCGCCGGAAAGACGTGCTCTCCTGCAGCGGATCTTTGTTCTAGGCACATATATATTTTCCAAGAGCCAAGGTGGGGTGTCGATACTCCATTAGACTCCATTTTCGCGTTTTTGCAGACATCGACGTGTATACAGGCTCCAGCCCAAAGGAGCAGCAGCCGAAAGGAGCATCCAACCCTAAAACGCAAGCAGACCGAATACCCTAAATCGCAAGCTAGCAGCCTCCATTCGCGCCGATCCTTGATCTCCCGACATCCATTCACGCCGGCCCTTCTCCTTCCTCACTCGAATGTGGCTCCTTATTGAACTCGCCTCTTCCTTCCTTTGAAGACTCGCCGATCCTTCTCTTACCTTGGAGAACTCATCGATTCCTCCATCTTCACCCTCCATGCGGTAAGGATCTTTCTTTCTTTCGTAGGTTATCTTCTTTACTGTAATAGCACTACTATGTTCTTCCTACTTCTCTTCCGATACCTCTCTTCCGTAATCGCGGAGTACCCTACCTCTCTTCCGTAATCTTCCGTAATGTTATCTGAATGTCGATCGGCCGACATTTCAGATAACATTATACGATGGCATTTAGGTAGTTTTTGAGTCAGATAACATAACATAACATCAAACCAAACACCTGTTATCTTAACAGCAGTTTTAAATAACATATCATTACCTCAAATAACTGCAAACCAAACAGCCCCTTATACTGTTTGGATGCAAACATTTGCTTAAAGTTTTTTTGTGAGATTGTGGTGCAAGTATAGGATTTCCAATCCACTATGAAACGGGTTAGATCAAAATCTGTGATAGCAGCTAGAAAATGTATGGGAAAAATCATCCAATGCATGCACACACGTGCACACACACTGATTTTTTCATTTGGTCTGATCAGGTTGTTCGGCTATTCTAAACATTTTAGAGATTGACAATAGTGAAGATGAAGAGACTATTATAGCTAAAATGATTTTGTTATGACATCATCTCTCTCTCTCTCTCTCTATATATATATATATATATATATGACAATAGTGAAATTTTTATGTTTTTTCATTTAATTTGATCATGAATATATGCTGTTTGTGCAGTTATATTAAACATTTTAGAGATGACAATAATGATGATGAGAAGATGATTTTAGCTGAAATGATTTTATTGTGACATTATGTTGAGTTAAATATGTTATATTTATACTTTAGTTTTGAAATATTGTGTTTGAATATTCTTAATTTTCATGTTACTGCAATTTTTTGTTTATTTAATCAGAGTTAATTGCATTTAAAGTAGCATTTCCCTCCCAGTTTGCTCAATTATTAGCTGTGCGTGATCTTATCTCATGTGGAACATAACTTAAAATAACACTGAACCAAATACAAAATATATAAGGCACGGAAGCAAATAAACAATGTTAAATTTTAATAGCTTTGCTCCTTGCATGCAATCAAACAGCTCTAATTCATTTGCAATATCTTTTTATATATAAAATGTCATAAAAAATTAATTATTGCCTCTGACCTTACCTCCTATATATTGAACACGCTTCAATCTAATTTTTTATTTGATTTTGTTTTCGCAACTTAAAAGAAAATAATTTCAATATGCCAGCAACCTTTTTATTTTTAAGCTTGACGATAAGGCATAATATTGAAGCATTTTCTTTGATCTGATAAGCAAGAATAAGCTACATTTGGTTACGGTTTTTTCTCACTTCTGCAATTTCAACTTATTTTTGATAAAGATATGAAAGTTTAAGTGTTATGTTTGTAAATAATAAATTTGTATAATTTATATTATTTTAATAAAATTTGAAATCAAAATATGGGCGCTCAGTTCGCCCAATATTTATGTTTTGTTTTTAGGGATATAACAACATATAACTGAATGAAGTAGCTAATGCATGATTTTATTCATTTTTTGTGAGCACGAAATCAATAAAATTTAACGAAATATTTGAATGATGTAGTGCAAATTCTTTATAATAGGTTATATATGTTATTCGCTCTAGATTTTTTATAAGATGTGCTTAAATATGAAAAATGCATCACTAATTAAGTTTTTGTTAATATAACAAAATAATTTTGAGACCTGCATATGCTATTGTCTTTCTTCTCAGAGTTAATGATATTAGATGCTTTCGTTTTCAAGTTTAGAAAGAAGCAGCTTTCATTTTCAAGTTTAGAAAGAAGCAAAAGAAAGCTACTTTTGTTTACAATTTTTTCTCATTTTTCATAAGTTTATCACTCTAATTTTTAAATTTTGGTTTTATAAATTGGCATGTATTCTTAACTTATGTATACTCTCATGTATGAACTTACAATGATTTGAAGGTGCTATGTATAATTCCACTTCTCACAAAGATGTAAATTAACTATTAACTTTATTACTATTAATCTTATTTCACATTGGAAAGGGAATAGTTAATCTTACAACTATTGCTTACAATTTAATTTTTTTTTTGATTGCGACATCTCTACTATTACCTACCCTTAAACCTTTGTGCTTCCGTTTTTCTTTCAAATCTAATCCTTCTTCGAGCCTTTGTGCTTCCGTTCTTCTTTCAAAGTCGTCTCAAGTGCGCTTTATTCCTGGTAAGTTTTGATTCTTTTCCTGCTCGTCTCTTGTTTTGTTCTGAACTTTGAATCTTTTTATATATCTCCACCTCTGATATTGCTTGCACCGTCAAAATTGTTGCAAAAGTTTGTAGCTTCACCTAATTCTGCAGAGCATTTCACCCCAGCTTTAGTTGCTTTAATCTTCCCTTTTTTTGAAAATTTACTTTGCCGTTTCGCTTCTCCTTGATCATTCCGGAGCATCGATTTATAAATTTTTTTGAACATTTTTGTTCCTGATATATGATTTTTCTCAATTTTTGTTACATGCTAATTTCTCTAGAATTGGTTTGAAAAAAAATTCTAGGACTAAAGGCTTGGTGCAATCTGTAGAATGGGGATGAGAAAGGAGTCACCCTAATTTTCCGTCCTGGGATGTCGATTCTTCATTGCTACATATAATCTTGTATGCTTGTAATCCACAAACAAAACCGTAATTTTCTGACTTAATTTCTTGTTCAGCCCTTTTTGTTCTATCTGATCATGTTGTTGGGATGCCAATTGAGCTAAAGAATTCGGAAAGAATGAAAAGGCGTTTTCATGTTGCTCTCATTGCAACAGATGCACCTTATAGCAAGTCGCAGGGCAGAATAATGTATTTTTGGTCAAGAAGATGAAGGAACAATGGTTGATAATAGAACCTAAATATATATACGCATATCTGTATGACCATGTGTTTAGGGTTTTTTTATGATTTTGGGATGAGAACATCTAATATGAGCAGATTTAATAGCCATATCTTGACATAAACCACCATATTTTAGTGTAAATGGGACTATTTTTTTTTTGTTGGAATTAGAACTCATTCTGAGATTGTTCTTAGAGCTGTTTTTGTCTTTAGTATTGAAGGAAAATATATATTGATATCGGATTACTCTTAATATCTCAATGGTGCTATCTAATTATCAATAACTTTTTGAATGAACCCAACATTTTTCTTTTTTGTAGGAAATTTTTTGTTTATTATGGCATAAGTTTTGAATCTTCTAATTTACTGGAGTAGATCTGCTCATATTCCTGCTTCTACTGTTAAAAACAATTTTCTCTTATCATGTATAGTGCTCTTTTTTAAAAAACTAGACAGAAAGATGCGGCTTGCCAGTTGG
This sequence comes from Gastrodia elata, assembly GCA_016760335.1. Classification (NCBI taxonomy): domain Eukaryota; kingdom Viridiplantae; phylum Streptophyta; class Magnoliopsida; order Asparagales; family Orchidaceae; genus Gastrodia; species Gastrodia elata. Next base: position 10,686,196 of record CM028681.1, on the reverse strand, counting down.
GATATTTCTGCTCTTCCTACAAAATAAGGAATCTTGGGCTATGAATCTCAATAAATTGTTTAATGCGTGTAAATTGGTTTTTTTTGGAGTAAATATTTTTTCCCCCCTTTAAACCGGACAAGTGGTCGACATCTAAATGACATTTTATATGGTACCCAGGTGGTTTATAAATGGTCTATTCACTTGAAAAGGTAAAATGCATTGTTCATTACATGAGGGATTCTTCGGTTATTTGTTAGGACCCTACGGATTGCTCAGTGACTTCGTTTGATGTCCATCCTCTTTATGAATATTATCAAGCCACGGCTGTTTGGCCCTTTGCTCAACCGTTCAATGTGATAAATCAACTGTGTTTAGGAGAATCAGATAGACTTGCTTTCTCTGGCATTTTATTAATAATGGCAATAAGGCTACTTTATCTTAATTTATGATGAACTCAATTAAAGAGCTCATGTTCTTTGTGGCTTGGATAGTGAAGAAGTAGTGCGGCTTTTTTTTTTTCTTACTGTTTGCTTATGTTTTTCTATTTTTGGCTATTCAGTTGCTTCAGTAGCTTTCTTGTACCTTTTCTTACACAATTAATTGCTTGAATATGGAACCTCTTCTGAAATTGGTTGAGGCAATTTTTAGCTTTTAAGCATCATTATAATCTCTTACAATATATAGTTGGTAAGAAACATTTTTTTTTTAATTCCTGAAAAGGAAAATTATGATCCGATTTGTGAAAATTGCTTTTTGTCGATTGATTGTGGAGGTTAATTATGTTGCTACTAGGTTTCTCTCCCTTGTCGAAATGCTTATTGGAATGCTTTATTCCTTTTATTTGTGATTGGCTTTCATATAGATGTTGTTGCTTCTTATTCTTCATGAAATGAACAATCATGCAACTGAACTTTTCTGGCTGTTACTGTACCTATTATGATATATGCAACGATATTTGAACTTGCAACCAAATAGGGGGCTGAACTCCTTTTTTTCTTGGGTGTTGTCTTGATTTAGCTTTCCTTTTATGTTACTTCTATCTTATTTCTCTTGGAACTATTTTGTATTTGTTATTGGAACTTTATTTCTCTTCAATAAATGAATTGGGCTTATACTCTTGAAAATTTTATACATATTATGTACATATTAGATTTGAATTTGCAATAAAAATCCTTAAAATGGCATAGCATTTGTGATTATATAGTATGCATATAATTATAAGGAAATATAGAGCAAATCCAAAACTATTTTGTAATACATAATATGTATAAAATATTTTTGATAAATTTAACAAAATTCAAAAAAATGGACTTGGGGGTAAGCTCTCCCACTAAATTACTTGGAGCACCATATCAACAAATTACTTCATTCCAAAAAGAAAAATTTAGATTTTCTGCATAATTTTAACATACAATCAAATAAAATAAAATGATAGATTATGCTGTAATCAAATTACTTGATACTCTGATTCTTCATGCCAAACAACCTCTCGCCTCCAAAGTTTGAAGCATGAAGGATTTTAATGGTTATGAAACAAATGTTTTCACAAACTCTCTAGGATCTTGTCACCAACACTGAATCTCCATGTCTGTAACTGTCTAGCTAAACAATCTTGGTAGCTTTAGCCTCCTCAAACATTGTTTCTTTTTATTGCAAGAATGCTATGTTTTGTAATGTAAAAGCTTTTTCAAGTCCTCACTTTTTTTGCAGAAAAACCTGTGGTGTGTGACAGTGTTTCTTCAGATGGCTACTTCTCATAATGCCCAGCTTTCCCAGATTGAAACAACTTGTGGATCTCTGTTATATGAGCTTCATGTAAGCTAAACTTGTGCTCATTATTTATATATTATAAATATAATTCTTGTTTTCCATTTCATCTTGTTCCAGCTTTAATATAATTCTTTTGTAGTTAAAGCCGAGCATTTTTGCAGAATCCATTTTTATGACAATCACTTTTTAAGGACGAAAACATTCCCTTCCAAAACTGTAAAACAATTATAAAGGTTATTTTGTCTACCTAATTTATCCTTTGTTTTGAATGCCAATGAATTCAGATGATATGGGATGAAGTTGGAGAATACAATGCGGAAAGAGACAAAATGATTCTTGAGTTAGAACAAGAGTGCTTGGAGGTATATAGAAGAAAGGTTGATCAAGCTAATCAGTCTAGGGCCTATTTACGTCAAGCAATAGCTGATGTGGAAGCTGAGCTGGCTTCTATCTGCTCTACGCTGGGAGACAGACCAGTTCATATCAGCAAGGTTTCTCTCTTCTATTAAGACATTTCTCATAAATATTTAATACTATTAAAAATACGATGTTAGTAATGTAACTTGTTTATTTTAACAATCTTCTTGTCCAAAGCTTAATCCCATTCTCTATATTTTTGTGGCAAGCACTGTAAGATGTTTTATATCATTTCAAGTTTGAAGAAATATTTAAAAGTGCTTGAAGCATCCCTTGTCCTTGAGCATGCTTTTTTGTTTTATAATTTGTAAAAGTTGTTTGGAATTTGTGATTGAAAATCCATGTTTGAAAGTTCTGCACTTGATTTGAATGGAATATGAATTGTGTTTCTTATTGTTGCACTGTGCAGCCCAATCAACATGTATTAAGTTTGAAGGAGGAGTACAAGGCTTTGACACCACAATTGGAAGAAATGCGAAAAAGGAAGAGCGAGAGGCTGAGTCATTTTCTTCAAGTTACGGAACAAATAAGGAAGATCTCAAGTGAAGTCTGGACTAATGGGCAAGCTCAATTCAAAATGAATGTTGATGAATCCGATCTATCCACACGAAAGCTTGAAGAATTTCAGAAACAATTAGAAGCTCTACAGAAGGAAAAGGTACATTCTTATTTATTGTTAAAAATAGGAAAACGAAGATTCCAGGTGCTTTCAACCATCTTATTTTTTTACTGTTTTTCCAGATTACAAGTTTCTATAATTTTTAAATCTACAGGCTGATCGCCTTCAGAAAGTGTTGGAACATTTAAGTACTTTAAACGCATTATGTGTAGTTCTTGGTATAGATTTCAAGCAAACAGTTATGGAAGTTCACCCTAGTTTGGATGACTCTGAAGGGTCTAAAGTTGTTAGCAATGAGGTGATTGAAAGGCTGGCTTCTATCATTAAAAGCTTGAGGGAGATTAAATTACAAAGAATGCAGAAGGCAAGTAAATCTATGCCACTGTATTTTATTTATGCTTGCTACTTATTTTGTTAGTAATGTACTGTATGTGAAATAACAAGATATTGATTTGTATATGTATAAATGGTTTATATATAAAAATTGAGAGTTTAAAATATGGATTATATTAAATTTGTAAATAACAACACGAAGCTTTAATCCCACTAGGTGTGATTGACTACATGAATCATTTGTTTCCATGTGCACGGTTAATTAGAAGCCCTCCCTAAGTTTCAATAAGAGAAATTCCTTTCTAATAGTTTCTTTACATATCTTTTTGTCCTCTTTTAACATGAGGGAAATTTGTATACTCAATTTTTTTAGGAGCATTGAATGGTCTATATGCTTAATATGCTCAGATTATTTAAGACAACATTCTCTAATCTTATCCACTATTAGAGCCACTCAAATCTTGCTACTAATGAGCTCATTTCTAATTTTATCCTTATGAGTATACCCACTCATTCACCTTAGTATCCTTATCTCTGTAATGATGAGAAAATGCGAGCAAGATAACAACGCTCAACCAAGGATCTTTACTAGGTTTAATTCGGAACAATAATGCAATCCATCAAGAATAAAAACACATTGAAAAATAATGCAAACCATATTCAATACACATCACATACACAATAAAAATCAGTGGACAACGTGTTTATGTGAAAAAGCTCAAGATTGAAAATATCAGAGAGGCTCCACCATAGAAAAGTTTGACTATAAATGAGGAGAAGAATGTTGAACTTGATCATATATATCAAACCTCTTTTTCTGACCACACTTGATCATATAGATATCAAACTTCAGCGATACACACGGTGAGAAATTAATCTCGTGCACAACTGTGCTCAACGATTAACCCTAAAAGATTTTATGCAATTGAAATTGAGACAATATGCACCGTACCTTCTCCACTAGGGTTTAGTTCACTCTTTGGCCAATCCATTCAGCTACGATGTCTTTGGACGGGTCCTTTGGTGACGAATCCCTCGCTCATTGAAGTAATCTCCCAAGCACTCACTATATTCGTCGTAGTGCATTCTTTAAAGACTTTGCACACATGATCTTTGGTCCTCAAGGTGTAAACTCATATATTCTTGGAAGTCGTCAATAAAATGAATAAAGTGAAAGGAACATCCAAACATATGCATCTTCATCGGACCACACACATTCGAGTGGATTATCTCAAGTTTCTCTGCTTTCTTTGGGTGACATGAGCCCTTAAAACACACCCTTGTTTGTTTGCCCGCAAAACAGTGGTGAGACTCTTCAAAGTTATTATATCCACACCTGCAATCAATTTCTTCTTTGCTAACAACTGCAGCAAAGAAGAAACAGTGGTGAGACTCTTCAAGATTATTATATCCACACCTGCAATCAATTTCTTCTTTGCTAACAACTGCAGCCCCTGTTTGCTCAAGTGGCCCAGGCTATTGTGCCCAATTGCGAAGTGCCCAATTGCAACTAGACTCCTGCTTGGGCTACGCACATTAAAGACTGCATTGCCCAGCCTATTGTGCCGCAATTGCAGCTGGTCTTATGTTTTGGCTGCAACACTGAAAATTGTATTACCTTGGCTTGTAGCATATATGAGGATGTGGTTTTCTTCCGATGTGCCCCCACAAGCGACTTCTTGGACAGCTTTCATTGCCCAACTCGAACGCTTAGTGCCTTTGTCATTCAATCTTCTGATTGAAATCAAGTTTAATCTAATATCTGGAATGTGCTTCATCTCTTTCGGCATTAAAGTGACTATTATATGTTTGTACTTGTAATGCCAGCCTTTGCATTTCCGCCAAGGGTGTATGACGAGAATAATTCTCATCTAGAGATAGCATGATTAGACTCACTGCTGTTTATAACCCAGCTAATATTAGCTTACCAAATTGCTTGTGTCATCATTGTACACAATCAGATAATCCTTTGAGGCTATAGCAAATTTTTGCAAATCGTCTTCATCATCATTTTCTTCTCCTTTTCATTTTGCAACTTCTAGCAATTCTTCTTGATGTTCCCTTTCTTGTAGTAGTGGTAACACTCCGCATTGGAATGCCTTTTTTCTTGGCTCTCACTCTTCTAGTTGTGAGGACGTCTACTCTTGTTGTGATTTTGTTGTTCCGTGATGAGTACTTCCTGCTGTGACATAGAGGCTCTTTGTGACTTCTCTTTATCTCATTCAATACACAACTCTTCACTAACTCTGTAGTGATCTCGTCATTATGTGCAAAATTTGAGAGTGTGCGAAATGCCTCCCAGGAATCTTGTAACATTCTCAACGACCAAAGTACCTATAATTTATCCTCAAATTGTTAGCGAACCGACTGGTGATTCCCTAAAATGCTTTTATGTGGTCTGACATGAGTCTACTGTTGGTATACTTAAAGCATATCATTTGCTTGATCAGGTATCACTTAGTATTTTTGATTTTCAGAGCATATATCTCTTCTAATTCTTCCACAACTGCATAGAAATTCTCTCCTTGTTGATATGGTTAGCACATTATTGTCTATCCATTGCCTAATATGGCCACATATAGATTGATGTGAAAGCTCCCACTCTTCACCCGTATTATTTTTAGGTTTTTTGTTTTTGGTTATCAATTGATAACAATCTTTCACATAAATAGGTCTTCCATCTTCCCATTCCAAACATGGTAGTTAACCCAATTTAGGATTACCATATGGCTGTGGTAGCTCTTCATAGATCTAAACTTCTTTAGAACAAACGCCGCTCTGATACTAGCTTGATAAGAAAATGAGAGCAAGTTAGTATCTCTCAGCCATTAATAAGTTTTATTTGAAACGATAATGCAAGCCACCAATGAAAATCACACATAAAAAAATAATGCAAACCAATCGCAAAACTTAACACATACGCAACAAAATAATCACAGGGGACATTATGAGTTTATGTGGAAAATCCTACGTCTAGAAAAAACCATAGAGCTATCATCTATGAAAGAGTATGTGTCATGTAACACATACTCTTTACAACAGAACTAAAACTGTCTTATGGAAGAAGATGTGCTCTATTTCTCACAGTAACCAACACGCTTGCATGCAGACAATAACTGCTATCCCACACTTCAACTCTAAGTAAACTTGGTATTTATACCATACATATCAATCTATAATCAAACATTTCAAAACAGGCCAAATCTGGCCATCGTTTAAATGTCGAGTCATGACCTGACTCACGTTTCACTTGGTGCTTGGGCTCGCCCAAAGATAGGCTCTCGGTTCCTAATAGAAAGCTAGGCTTGAGCTGATAAAGCCTCGACGCTTGGGCGAGCCCAAGCGACGGGCTTTTGGTTTGTGCTGTTAAAAGCGCCCAAATACCGGGTTTTTAAAATTTTGGTTGTTGAAGTATTACAGTGGGTGCGTGGGTGCGCTCAAGGGCCCAATTCTCAGCCCGCTGTTGGTACTGTTAAAACTGCGTCCTCGGCTTCTGTTAGTGCTGTTAAAATTGTTGACGCCTAGACGCACCCAAGGTTCGACCTTGACATTTCTTGTTGGATTCGTCCAGCACTTGGGCGCTCCCAAGCGCCCTGCTACCCAAATGAAGGCTCTATTTGGCTCTCAGCCAGCGCCTTAGCACTCGTCAAGCTGGCGCCAGGGATATAACCAAGTTTATATCACGTCGGGTTCTTTTTCGAATTATTATTGATGGTCTCATGCTCGCTTCAAAGCACTCAATGCTCAACCGCACAACATATAACACTTAATTTTATCAGTTTCTTTTTTGTTGGCCAACAGTCGACCTCATATAACATAGTCGTATTGTGTAGCTTCTCTATAAAATTTTTCCTTCATTTTGAGTAGGTTTTTCCGGTCGCATAGCACTTGAGAAGCAATCCTCCATTTGATCCAACCAGCTTGTATCATATTAATCACATTGCTCTCTATTTCTCCATGATTTAAATAATCAAACCAAGTATTTGAACTAAGGCATTAAATTTGTATTTTAACGTAATTAAAATATGATGTTAGCATGACAAATAGGCACGGTTATAGGTATTTTTTGCAATATGAGAGTTAATACAAAAAAAGAAGCTTATTATATTTTCCATGCTTAATATTTGTGAATTTGTTATTGTAGACGTCAATTCGTTTTTTCAATAATGATTATATATAAAAATTATACAAGTATAATACTTGCTTTTACTAAAGAGGTTACTGACACTTTGAACTGTAACACAGCTTCAAGATCTTGCAGCCAGCATGTTGGAACTTTGGAATCTAATGGACACGCCATTTGAAGAGCAACAAATATTTCAGAGCGTAACATGTAATGTTGCTGCTTCAGAACATGAAATAACAGACCCAAACTTTCTATCAGCTGATTTCCTTAACTATGTGAGTTTAGCACACATTAGGGGGGGATAAACTGCAAGTTATCTTTAGTTTTTTATGTCAGTTGTCTGCTGATATTTTGTGGTGAAAAGTGATATGTTGTAGTTGTTCTTATGGTTATGGCATAGGTAGAGGCAGAGGTAGTGAGACTTGAAGAGCTGAAAGCTAGCAAGATGAAGGAGCTGGTTCTCAAGAAGAAGACTGAGCTGGAGGAGCTACGTCGCAGGACACATTTGATTGAAAATGGTGATGATGATGCTGAAATCTCAGCTGAAATCATTGAAGCTGGTAAACTTTCTGCACTAAAAACTCTGATGCCCTGTAGGCTTAAAGTTTTGATTTTTCCAACCAGTATGTGGATTAAATGCGTTTGTTTATTGTAGGTGCTGTTGAACCATGTTTAATTCTAGAGCGATTTGAAGCCCAGATTTCAGGTGTCAAAGAAGAAGCATTTAGCAGGAAAGACATACTTGAGAAGGTTGAGAAATGGATGTCTGCTTGTGAAGAAGAGGCTTGGCTTGAGGAGTACAATAGGGTTAGATGCCTAATTTTTTGATCATGTGTCCCTATTTTGTAATTGATTTGTCATGTTGATGCTGAACTTCTTTGCCAATTTTGATTTATTCAGGATGAAAACCGATATAGTGCCGGCAGGGGGGTCCATCTCGCATTAAAACGTGCTGAAAAAGCTCGAGCTACAGCCCAAAGGATTCCTGGTTAGTACTCCAAAAAAGCTAGTTTTAATTCAATTACCGGAACTCAACTGAAATCATTATAATTTTTAAGTTCAAATCCCATTTTTACATCATTTTCAGGAATTGTGGAAGCTTTATGCAATAAAATCATAGCATGGGAAAATGAAAGAGGCACTGAGTTTACTTATGATGGAGTAAGAATCATAATTCTGGCTGCTGATTTCATATTTCTTGTGAAATGTGCCTCGAGAACTTGTAGAGTAGCTCTCTTATTGGCTTTCTGCATTTCAGGTTCGTCTTTTATCAATGCTAGAAGAGTACACTTTTATCCGGCAGGAGAAGGAGGAGGAGCGAAAAAGGCAGAGGGTATTTTTTTTTTTTTTTTCCCTTGAGAACATCCATGACATATGAAGCAAAGTTTGGCTGCATTGCCATTTACTATCAATAACTTTCAGGATCATAAGAAGCTCCAAAGCCAGTTTCTAGCTGAGCAGGAAGCACTCTTTGGATCGAAACCGAGCCCTTCAAAGCCTCAGAGCGCGAAAAAGGCTCCCAGAATTTCTTCAGGGTTCACTAACCGAAGGATGTCTCTCGGAGGAGCAGCGGCAACCGCATTACAGAAACAACCAGATTTTGCTTGCATCAAGGCATCACCATCAACCAAGAGAGGAAACGAATTCACTCTTGTTTCTCCTGGTTTGATCTCCTAAACTTCATCATTGTGTGAATTCTATTAATCAACAAATACATGGCATTACAAATATTTGGTGCATGGCATTACAAATTCATCCTTGTGTGAATTAGGCCATCCAATTACTATACTTTCTTAACCTTTCATTTTCTCTCAGTGCAGCCATTTTCTCATCATATCCTTGGTTTTTCCTGTCAGGAGTTTTTATGTAGATATAGGGATGTCAGAATGTAACTGGACACAAAAAAGGTGGTTTGGATTGATTATATTCTGGTCTGTTTGGGTTGAAGTTTAGGCTTGTAAAGTATTCGAAATCCAGTCCTGTCCAGATGTTTAAGAGGGCCATGCTTGTCATGTTCTTCCAATACATTCTTGTGCTGTTTTTGTAAAAGTGTGCTTGCCCGTTTCTCAAAAATTTCCAAACTTGACACGTAAAAAATCTTATAATTCCTACGTTTATCACCTTATATTATATACACAATAATATTAGGATTATGTGGCAATTCCGTATGTCAGCATATGGTTGGTGTAATGCTCTTAAAGAAAAGAAAATTTTATATTGATGATATATACAGTGGTGATATAAGTGGTAATTATTTTATAATTATTATTCAATCATATACATTTCCATGTATACATGTATATATATGTAGATATGTTTAAGTATATATGTGTAATGCCTCCTTTAGTTTATGATTATATATTTCTCTTGCAGCCAAGAAGCAGCTTCCATCAATGAATGTTCTTCAACCGGAACCTCCCCGAAGATCGCTCGGTCCGGCGATCCAAGCAGAAACGCCGAGGAAGCCATTTGCTCCCCTTCCGGTTCAAGCCAACGGCAGCAGCAACCTGCCCTTGACCCCTGTCGCATTCTTGCAGGTCGCCGCCGAAGAGGTTGAGAATCGGGCGCCCCAGTCGCCACAGCCGGTGCCAAAAACTCCGGCCGTCGTTATCCCGAGAGCAGCCACAGTCAATGAAATGGAGTATTCCTTTGAAGAGAGAAGGCTTGCAGTTTACCTGCAGAGAAGTTTGGGAGGGGACGGCGGCTTGTTCATCCCTCTCCCACAATAATGGTTGCAGTGTTATTTTTAGTAAAAATCTGCTCTTTTTTGGCTTTTAGGAGAAATATGATTAATTGTTATTGATGCTATTTTATGCGGAATCTATTCAATCGAAGCTGGCATCAATACAGCCCCTTGAAGTTACTTTATAAGATTTGTTTTTCTTATTTTATTTTTTTTTTGAAATTTATCATATCTTTAAAATAAAAGTTCCACTAATTCTAAGAGAAATTATAATATGAATGCTTCAATAAAAAAAATCTGAAAAGACATAAAATTATATTGTTATCTTTATATAAGTATAAAGAGTGTGTTGGGTTTATTTTTATAAGCTTTATTTTAAAATATGAGGATTTTTAAATAGGAAACAAATGTGGCTTGAGGCAGGCGGGTGATACAATGCTATTCATATATATTCTTAATGATGTGTTAATCTTTTGTATAAATATATAATTTATTATTGTTAATTCATAATGTATACTATAGGAAACTGTGGCATATCAACATTATTAAATCTAATGTTTAACTCATAATAATTAATTAGCTCAATTAATAAATTATACGAAGTATATTTAAGGGATTAAAGCATTTTCAATGAGAAAAATTTAGCTGATGTGAATAAAATTCCAACCGGCAGTGTCCTTTTCTACTTTTCTCCGCTTTGTTTTGCTTCATTTACTTAACTTTTTTAGGGTTAATATTAAAATTTATTCCAATGTATCAAAAACAGTTGAGTCAAGCCGCCACGGCATCCGTGCCATCACTGGCCACGTCACAGAGCTTACGCAATCAATTAAAAGGCTTCCGTATTATATCACCATTTCTACAGAGATTAAGATTTTAATTAGTAAGGTTAAATATATTAATGATCTTAGAGCACGGAATATACCGCTGGTACTGTAGCAGTTCGGCGAAAGCGGGGAATTGAGTTACGTTCAAAACCGGAGATTAGGCAGCTGAGTGAGGAGAGGCATTTCGTTCTATCTTTCGGGTGAACACGAAATAAAACGAATGAAAGATTTCGTTGAATCCTTCGTTCAAATGAATCGAACTAATCATTCATTCCTAATCGTTTGAACCAATTGCTCGTTCGTTTTGTACTAATGAAACCCTAAAAATACATCGTACAAACTACCTCTCTCCTCTGTTATCCCATATATCTTCACAAAAATAATATCGCAAATAGTTCTTTTACTTAAAAATAAAACAAATTGTAAAAGTGGATGAGTACAATTTATACGTACATCTATATAAGTATATATATATATATGTATATGAGAGAGAGAAATTGACAGAATGTGTAGAAATAAACAAAACCTTTTTTTAATTTTTCATCTTTCTCTTAGATAGAGGCAAAGCTTAGCTTTCCTCCAAAGCCTCCTTCACTCCACCCGCCTTAATTTTTCCAATCGCACTACTTTCTCTTGCCGAAATCTTTCCCATATACATATATCTACTTATATATATGTGTGTGTATATATATGTATGTTGTTTTCTAGTAAATAGTCTAAGTGAAACTCTTCGACTTATAAAAGAAAATTTCTAAACATTAATAAAAATATTGCAATTGTGAATTAAGAAAAAATATTTACTTAAAGAAAATGGTTATAAGTTGAATAATTTAGATAAATTCTTTGGTATTTTTATGAAATTAGTATAAATAATTAATTTAATTAAGCAAATATAAAATTTTCAGCAGCCTCCTTCTTTATTGGTTCTGTGTTGGTGAATAAATACTCAGAGAGAGATAAGACTTAAATTTTTTTATAGATTATGCAATGTGATTTTAATTTTTGAATTTTTTGAATTCAAATTAGGAAATATATATATATAATAAATTAAAAAATATATTCATAAAATTACAAAGATCGCAAACAATTTTTATGCAAAAAATTAAAATTTAGAAGCATTAATATCTAAAAAGGAGTTAAGAAAAATTAAATAACTAAAAATTAAATGAGAGCAATATTTTATTTAACTAATGCTTGATTGTTACAATCTTCTCATTCACCTAAAAAAATGTATAACTCATTCAACGTACAATTAAGATTAAGGAAATTAAATTGATAATAATTGATTAATCAAAATATATTTTTCAATTATTATTAATTCATAAGGACTTTAAATATTTCATTAAAGGCAATTACAGATTGGAAGATTGAGGATATATTCAAAATTATTAAAAGTATTTTTAAAATTCTTAAAATAAAGATAAAAATAATATCATTTAGTAAAACTATATTTATAGATAAATAAATAATTAAATAGTTGTTATAGTCCAATTCCTAGAATTATTAATCATATATTATTATTTATTAAATATAATTTTAAATATTTAGATGTTTTAAATTATTTATAGTAATCTTTTTTAAAATTAAATTATTTTTTATTAAAATAATTCAACAAAATATTTAATAATTAACTAATTAGCTATTAAAAGTTTGACTTCTACTCATTAAATTAACCAATTATTTTAAAAAATTATTGAAAAAAAAAAGAATTTTGAATGATGATATAAAAATAGAAAACTAATTAAATTAGCATAAATTAATTAAAATCAACACTTGAATATACTATTTTTTATAGAAAGTAAAATAATTAGTTATTATTAAAAAAAATAATTTATAAAATTGAATTAATTTATGCCTTATTAAATTAATTAAAATACTTTTCATTATGATAATTTATAAAAATATTTAAAAACCAACTATTAATTAACTAATTATTTAAAAAAATACGGTGAATATAAAAAAAAATAAGAAAAAAAAAGAATATGAAAGTATATATGATAAATATATATATATATATATATATATATATATATATATGATAAATATTGTTCACGCACTTTGATGTGATACCTAGAAAAATTTGTCAAAAAATGCGAACATCATTTCATTAGTGTTTATTTATTTACATCAAAAAATATAAATATTATTTTTAAAGATTGTATTGAAATGATACATTCTATTGAATTAATTTTTCTGAGTATTACGTCAAAGAATGCGAACATCATTTCTTACTTTGAAATATTTATGTTTTATTTATATTAGTTATTTTTGAACAATTATGTTTATCTTTTATTTAATTTATATTTAATGAGTGGGTTATGAAAATAATATCTTAAACTTATTGAAATGATAATGATTTGAATTAAATATAAGATCTGTAGGATTTGAAACTAATATAATTTTCTATTTTGGTGTGTTGCAGCTTTGAGTCTTGAATTAGTCTCTGCTTCCTCAAATGAAGAATAGTCAGCTTTGACAATAGATTCATTTTATTTTCCAGTTGGAATAAATACGAGTTATGCAGCTCTCACATTTTCCCCAAAACACTTTGCTTATCCGTACGACGCATATAATATCTATGAAAAATCATACATATTCTTATATCAAATAACTTTACGAAAAATTGAATAATTATTTTTTAATTTAAAATATGCATTTTTTTATTATAAATTTTAGTTATCAAATATATTAAAAATAAATCAAATAATATCTTTTTATAATTAATTATAGATTGATCCAATGCATCCAAAAAGTTGGGACGTCATCCCGACCATAAGTTTTTCAGCAAAATAAATAAATAAATCAAAATTAAACTTAGAAAAATGATATTTTTTAGTGGGAGCTCCTATGTGCTTCATAGAGAAATATTTGGAAAATAAAATTATTTGCATTTTTATTAAAAATGAAAATATAAATATAAATGGTTAATAATATCATTATACTAATAATAATTTGAGTATTTGACTTCATTTACTTAATTCATTTTTATTAAACTATATTTTATACTTTTTCATTAGGCTCTAAGAATAACCTCTTAGCTGGCTATCAATTTATAGGCTTTGACTTATTAATTTGAAAAGTAAAATTTTATATGCAAATTCTTTTTACACGTGGCACAACCGTACAACGGGAATATTTAATATTCTTTTTTTATTACTTATATTATATATATATATATATATAGATAAATAAATAAATAATAATATATATATATACAATTGGGACTGTAGCAGGCCGATCCCCCCCCCACAGCACACATGCGCATAATTTCATCACCAGAAAATTTAAGAACATTTTGCTCTAATAGAATTAATATATTTAAATTAAGATGTACTAGTTAAAGCCACAGTGTTAATTAACCTACTTAATCAGTGCTAATATTTAATTAAAATATAATTATCTTCATACGGACACAGGGAAATCAATTCCAGAGACGGGGAAATGAGGAGGAAAAGAAGGGTCATCGCAGCTGCAGAGGTCGGAGCTAGCTGGGATCCTCTCTCTTACTTCGTCCCTTCCTTCTTTTTAATCCATCTGCTTTCTCTCTTTGCCTCTCCCTGTGTCTCACGATGAATCTAGCAAAACTCGTTAGTAATCTCCGGGAGCTCTTCCCACCGCAGAATTCCAAAGGTTCCATTCGCGATTTCAAAGCCCTAGTCGATTTTACTATATGCGACATACTAGGGATTGTTAGATAGATAGATGGATGGATAAATTGCAGGTAGTTCTGAGCAGGGGGAGGCGATCTCAGTCCGGGAGAAGTCCGGCAGAGCGTTCAGCTTCAAAAGCATAGCGGCCGCAACTCTGGACTTCAGCCCGACGAACAAGCTGGGCGAAGGGGGCTACGGGCAGGTGTACAAGGTCTCTCTCGGATTCATTTTCTTTGCCCGCCAAGTGTTGCGAAATGTCTGATCAGGGTGTCTGTGCTGTTGAGGGCAGGGGAGGCTGGAGGACGGGCGGATGGTGGCTGTGAAGAGGCTGGGGAGAGGATCGAAGCAGGGAGAGAAGGAGTTCAGGGTTGAAGCAAAGCTGCTCTCTCAGCTGCAGCACAGGAACATCGTCAATCTCTACGGCTACTGCCTCCATCAAGAGGACAAGATGCTCGTTTACGAATTCGTCCACAATCAGAGCCTCGACAAGCTCCTCTTCTCCGGTACATTCCATCTCTTCCCCAATTTTCTCTGCACTATATATATATATATATATATATATATATATATATGCACAATGACACAAATATTATTTTAATTCTTTCTTTGATTGATGATTAGAGTTTTAATTTAGAATATTGTTACATTTATGCATTAATATATATCAAAATATATTAATAATATTATTTTTATTAGAATATTTTTTGATATATATTATTATACAAGCATAATATTTTTTTTGAATTTAATATATATTAATTTTTTAATTTAGAAGCATATGAAAACTTTTTTTTGGAGTCATGATTGAACTTATTTTGAGAAGAAACTACTCTCAAATCATATTATCTCCAAAAATACATAGCTCAATTCTATATGTTATTCTCACTATTTAACTTTTGTATATAATAATAAGAAAATTGATTATTGAATAGCTAACAATAAAAATAGAGTTTATCGAGTCTTTAAATAGTTCTAAAATATCTTTTAAAATTATAAAATATTGTTTGATTTTTAAATATCTCTTATAAAAATATAGATGATTAAAATTTAAAAAATTATGTAAAATATGATTTGAAAGTAGGTTTCCAAATCCTTGCTAACAATAAAAATAAAGTTTGGAGCCTTAAAATAGTTCTAAAATATCCTTTTTTTGTATGTACAATTTAGCCGATTCGACGAAGGCGGCGGAGGCTCTGCCCTGGAATCGGCGCTTCGATGTGATTCTTGGTGTGGCAAGAGGCCTTCTGTACCTCCATGAGGACGCCCACACGCCAATCATTCATAGGGACATCAAGCCCAGCAACATCCTGCTCGATGAGCGGTGGTGCCCTAAAATCGCAGATTTTGGAATGGCCCGCCTCTTTCCGGAGGATCTCACGCACGTCAACACTCATGTTGCCGGAACCATTGGCTACATGGCGCCAGAATATCTCAAGAACCTCGCCCTCTCCCCAAAAGCAGACGTCTACAGCTTCGGCGTCGTCGTGATCGAGCTCATCTCTGGTCTGAAGAGATCCGCCTTTGCTCCGCGACACGATGCTTCAACACTCCTTGAATGGGTATGCATCTTCCCTGCTCTCTCTCTCTCTCTCTCTCTGTCTCTGTATATTCTGTTATGAATGTTGTTCTCGTGCTAGTTTTAATTATATGGGCTTGCCAGAGTAGTTGCTGATGTTGTCCTAAGCAACCAGACTCTTTTAGTATCAAATATTCTTTATTTGACAGGGTTAATATTCTGATGAATGTACTTTGATCGTTAGACAACAATGTCGATAAGGCATGGATGCAAGTCTCAATGAGCAATGCAGAGCTTCCAGTAATAAGTACGGCATACGCTTACCGATTTGTGTTGTGCAAGAACAAGAAAAAATCATAGTGGCTGTTGAAGAAGCTTAATTGGAGTAGAAATTGGATGAGTTTTTAGTTCAGCGCATGCAGTCATTGTTTAATCTATAAATGCTTTTTTTAGTGAATATATTTGTAGGATCTTGAGAATCAGTGAAACCTGGAGGTTTCTTGTAGGTCGTTGTTAGTGTTGAAATATGGTTGTTTTTCCTTCTAACCTTTTGCGGAAGCTAAAGTATGAGATGAATGATTGGAGGTTTGATTATTGGGATGAATGTTTCATGGTAACCAAGATCTTGTTGATGAATGCCACAACCAACTAGGCAAGCTTTATGATTGGATATAGAGATTTCTAGATTTCTTTAGAGTTTAAAAAATCCATTTGCAACTGATGATATTAGCATGAGATATAGCAGGAACAAGTGTCCATGTATTGAACTTTACTAAGGAAATAATGACCTTGTCAGCCATAGAAGCCGCCCATGTCTACTTTTAAGAGTTTGGGCATGGGTAGATGTGTGTAGAGATGTGATTTGCAGCAAGGAGAGTTGTGGGCTGATTGAATCCTCGGACTTTAAGGAACTGATTTGGGAGCACGTGGTTATGAGATGAATATTTGACGGTGGTGGGATTAATTTAGAAGTTTGGTTTGATTGGGAGATGTTGTTCTGAAGTTCTAGTTGGAGTTTTAAAAGACACATGGGGAGTGTCTAAACGAAAGGAGATGTTGTTTGAATGGGACTGATGTGGATATATGAAGGGCAGAATTGATATCAGTATAGATTGAGTGTGCATTATAATTCTGAATGATTACTAAATCATAGCATACATGGGCTTAATGGAAATTTAAATAACCAGGGATGATGCATGGTTTAGATCTTGGTTGTAATTTGGAGGTGGTGTAAGGATGAAATAAAAAATAGCATAAACAATCAAAGGTTCATAGAAAATAGTAATTGAGTGGACAGTGATATATAAGGGAGAAAGGGGTATTGCAATGAATAGTTTTAGTGGACAACAACAACAACAACAACAAAAACAACACAAAGCTTTAATTCCACTAGGTGAGTCCAGTTACATGAATCATTTATTTCCGTTGTGCACATTTAATTAGAAGCCCTCCCTAACTTCCAATTAGAGAAAATTTTTTCTAATGTTTTATTCTCATGTCTTTTTTTGTCTTCCGCTTCCCTTATAATGAGAAAATTTATAAACTCGATTTTTCTAAGAGGGGCATTGGACGGTCTATGCTTAATATGCTTGAACCATCTAAGGCAACATTCTCTAATCTTATCCACTATTGGAGCCACTCCAACCTTACTATGGATAAACTCATTTCTTATTCTACCCTCATTAGTATATCCACTTATCCACTTAATCATCCTTATTTTTGTAACACTTTTTTATTGGTAAGTTTCTTTTTTGTTGGCCAACACTTAAACCCATATCATACAACAAGGCGTATAGTCGTATAGCTACTCTTTAAAATTTTATATTTTATTTTAGATCTACTAAGAGGAAAGTTTTTAGATTCTAAAGTAGTCCTCAACAACTCATGCTTTGCTTCAACTCCATCCTTAATATTTTTAATTAGTAGAATTTCATCTACAAATAACATGCACAAAAGAACCTCTTCTTGAATGTGCTTAGTAAGAACATTCAAAAATAAAACAACAAGATATGGATTGAGAGCCGAACCTTGATGAAATTCAATAATGACAAGAAAATCATTAGACAGGTTGCTTACGATTATTAATCACATGTTACAACTCCATTATGCATAGTTTTAATAACACCAATATATGCAACACAAATCTCTTTTCTCTTCAAAACTCTCCAAAAATCTTCTCTTGATAATGTATCATAAGCATTTCTAGAATCAATAAAAATTAAATAAAGATCTTATTTTCTTTTTCTAAATTTCTCTATCAAACTTTTATATATATATATGGCTTCTATAGTATATTTATATAGCATAAAACCAAATTGATTTTGAGAATTACAAGTATCCATTCATAATCTTTATATAATTACTCTCTCAAAGTTTTAACACACATTAACTTGATTTCTTTATATTTAATAGTCTTGAGCTGGCCTTTATTCTTGTAAATAGGTATAACAATACATTTTTATTACTAATTTGACATCTTTTTAGTCTTTAAAATAATATTAAATTACTTGGTAAATTAAAAAATTCATTCCTTACTGATACATTTACATACATCGATAGAGATGTCATTCGATCCTACCATTTTTTCACTCTTTATTTGTTTTTTAACATGTCAAATCTCAGTTTATTAGCATGCCGAATAAAAGCGTAATTGATATTATTTTAATAATCATTAAAATCACTTATATTAGTTATATTATTTTAATAACCTTCATTACAAAGCTTAGTAAAATAATTATTCCATCTATTTTGAATATCATCATTCTTATAACGAATGTTTTGATCATCATTCTTATTATATTTTATGAGTATAATCTTTGGTTATTTTATCTTTTATCTTTTGGAATCGTGACAAGCTAGTTTATATTTCTTCCAACTCTCCTCAATCTTACATTTAAATCATTATCTATAGTATGTATTTTTATCTTTAATCTTAATTTGAACATCTTATTTTCACCACCATGCATATTTATAATTGGGTACTCTCTATTTTGATTCATCAGGTAAATTATTTGTTACATTGCGAATACTGAAGATTGAAAGAGAGAGAGGAGAGAGATAGAGATAGAGAGAGGAGTAGATGAACTATTCTCATTAATTCAAACGTAGCATACATAGGTATAAACACACACACACACACATATATATATATATATATATACATATATGTTTGTTGTTCAATATATAATAACCAGTTCCAGGCACTTTTTTTACAAGGTGTTTCCCTTTAATAAAATTATTTTTTTACTCTTTTTATGATCCCGCATCTAATTTTAGGACATATTTTACATTTAAGCATTTTCATACATCGAAGAGTTTTAGTGAATGATTGATTTAATTGCTCGTCATATGGAATGCTTGTACAAGTTATGAGGGTAATGAAGCTCTAATAAGCAAGCTGTTCTCAATGGTGATGTCGAAGTTTTGTTGTGCCATTTCGAAGAGCTATATGGTACCAAGATTTGATCGATGTACATCGAGTTTATCTGAAAGTGGAATAAAACTAGCTATTCATCATTGTCATTCGACAAATGATAAAATAGAGGACAACCAATAGATTTCTTAATTATAGATTTAAGAGAAAATGTTTGTATTGCTTTAGATTTATTATCTAAAAAAACAAATAAAATTTTGAATAACTAGCTTGAGGAATTTTTAAACCTTGCCAATGTATGGACTATTTAACTGGAGGTTGTAGATCTATGGTGACGCGATTCTTTTCAGCTGAATCCAGATATTACTTGCTGCAGTGTGGATGGGGAATATTGGACGAATTCAACCCAAATATTAATTGGATCACTCGACCTGCCTCTTTCAAAGTCGTGTTTTTATGTAGGCTCACATTTTAACAACCCTTGGGTACTAGTAGTCTAGAATATTACACTTATAGTTGAGCAACAATCTAGTTAACTCATCAAGCAAAATTGGTACAAGTTGTGCTGTGATTGTAGTTATAGAGCCCCTTAAATGTGGTGAAGCAGAACTTTAAAACATCAATTGAGGTAATGTTGGCTTTTTAAAAAAATTCTTATATTAGTATGCTTGTAGTGGAATGCTTATAGGATGGAAGATCATTTAAAGCTAAAGTCATGAAATCATTAAGCTAAAGTAGACAATGCTTTGATGTTAAGGGTATTGGCTGTTACAAATATATTAAAATAATACTTTGGGTGCCAAAAGGACTCTTATGCAGGGCAAAACGCCTCGTCATGGAAGCCTCCTCTTAATTTCATGCCGAGTCAAAGTGCTATATAATGTGGGGGTCATCTCTTAAGAAGCTTGTAGGGTCCACTCTAGTGTCCTATCAACCATGTAGATAATCATTGGATGTGTATAAAAAACCAATGATGTTGTCATTTTTGGTTGGTGGATTCTAAGCATCTTAATTTTGATGAAGCAATATCAATGTTTTTTTAAGACAATGATGATGGTTTTCAATAAATTTCTTACAATTCAATATGCTTGTAGTGAAGTTCTCTCTCAAATGATTGGTGATCATTTATGAAGTTATTATCTAAAGACAGCCATGATGAAATTAGGCCAAAATAAACATTGGCTTGATAGTAAAATTCGGATGTTATACTAAGAGCAAGTGCAAGTTCTCAGATTTAAGGTTAGTAAGTAAACTTGAGAACATTTGTTCATTTGATGGTCAAGAGCCGACTGCAACCATATTGTGTGCTATGGAGTTTGCTTGACATATCAAACCGTTCATGATTAGATTTCTCTTTTTGAGTGTATGAAGTTGAAATTCTAGTTGTTGAATATGAGGACTTGTGAAGATGTTACATTTGATGGTTGCATGGGCTTTCCACATTGTGTAGTCAGTTTCATGTGAGAACTTGTGCAAGCACTGGCTATATTTTAAGTTATATTATCCAGCTCATGATCAGTGCTTAGTATATTGAATACAATATGGGTTGAGGCTTATTGAATAGGACTATTTGCGTCTCATGAGTTCGTTAACTCGAATGAGAGAAATTGTGATGGAAATGGAATGCTGTTGATAATGATGAGAAAGCAGTTGCACATTCTAATGCAGTCCTATCTTTTCTCAAGTGAGGAGGATGAGATAAGCTCAGTGTCGTATAAGAATAAAGCCGAATGAACATTGTCAATGCACCAACACTTTCTCATTGTTGGCCTATGTTTGGTGCCTGAGGGTTTTTAGTCTTCTTCTTCATCATATTCCTGCCGGCATTCTTATCTTCCACACATGCCACTCCATTAGAGTGGACAAAGGAAAAGCCAAAATTAAGTCTGTTGAAGTGCTAACATTGTTCAAATCTGTTTCTCAAACTGAACTGTGGTTAATTTGTTGTTAATCAATGTTAATTGATTTCATTTTGAAGGCATGTAAGATGAACAAGAACAAAAAGGCAATGGATATACTTGATCCTGCATTGAGATCCACAGCAGATGCAGAGCAGGTAGCTAAGTGCATAGACATAGGCCTCCGCTGCTCCCGAGGGAACCCCAAGAATAGGCCGGACATGCGATTTGTGGTGTGGAGCCTCTCCAAGAAGCTGGGATCACTGAAGGACCATATCAGGCCAGGTGTCACCTCTCTGTCCTCTTCTGGGAGCCCCGAAAAATCTCATACCAGAAGCCCTAGTGCTCCCTCATGTTCTTCTTATTCCAAAGCCACTTCTTCTTCTTCTTATTCCTCTTCTTCATCACATAATTAGCCTCTTTCCCCCATTTCTTCTTCTTCCTCTTCTTCATCACATCATTAGCCTCTCACCTTTGCTTCCCGTTTTGTGTTATATATATATATATAAAAGCCTCCTTTATTATGTGTGAAATTTCATGGCTATCAATGAATAAAAAGATTTAAAATATGTGAGTTTTTTAATATTAGTTAGGAGACTGGGGTTAAGATTTTAATGCTCTCTGCATAACCAAAATCCCTTGAAACAGAAAAAAAAGAAAACATAAAATCTCATTCTAATACAAATTAAGATTTGAGTTGATAATTCTGATAGTTTTTTAAAAAGATGCTTTAACATCTCGTTAAAATTCTCAAAAATAATTAAGTATTGTCAAACATAAATAAATACTTTAGTCTATATAATTAATCGTTGGCTTAGAATTTCTCTATAAATTTTAAGAAGAAAATGAAACATTATAGTAAGCTCACACATCACTTTCCCCGGCTTCTCTGATTCCCCTTTGCTCTATGATATGCATTTCATGACTATTCTTTCGATCTCATGTGCGTCGGAGCAAATGCATTAAGGAAAGCCAAGAAGACAGAAGCTTGTGTGCCTAGGCACAAAAAGTGTAGTGCTTGAATGCACCCAAATGCCCATATTATTATTAAGTTGGAAGGACTATCCGAGCCCGGCGTTTGGGCTAACATAAGCGCCAAGGCCTAGTTTGCTATTCAGCCAAGGACAAGAAGTTTGATACCTGTGCGTACCCAAGCGCTAGACGAAGGGTCTCACGCACAATGAAGGATTACAAAAGGATACAAAGCTGCGAGTGAAAGATTGACAAAATCTTTGAGAGATGTTAGCTGCTGGGTGAGCTCAGCTATAAATCTACAACACTATTTAATGTATTATTCATCATGCTGGTGGTTCCATAGCTTTTTCCCATTTTAAGATATTTCACATAATAAATTTGTATGCTATTCTCTTTTAGGAAGAGGCATGTTAATCAAATTCAAATTATCTAATATTATTCAATCCTTACATTGTTTTATTTGTTTTTATAGTATTTGCATTCATTGGATTGCTACTTTTCAAGATATTTGCAATAGGATGAATCTTTTCATGACTTCATGTATTAACATTTTAATGTTGCTGCTTAAAATTAAAGAACTTCTCATTGCAAATAAAATAAGTGAACAAATGTGTTTTAAATAAGCTAATATTAATATTTATGAATAAGATATGTAAATGCATAGAATTAGTGTCATGCGAGTAATTATCATTGGATAAAATATTATTTATGCGATACATTAAATATAAGAATATATAAACAATTATCTTTAAGAATTTAAGGAATTCTAACTCAGTAGATCCCGAATTATATGGTGATATGGCGTGCAAGCTTAACCAAAATATAGAAAGTATAAATATCAATAATATGATAAGCAAGAAATAATGATGAAACTAAAGGTGATATCCGATCAAAAAATTTCACTCAAGTTCTTATAATCTTATTACAGAAGAAGCTATACGATCAATAGTGTTATTTAGGCCAAAAATATTAGCCTACAACGATAGATCCAGCTGAAGGTGAACTTATGGAAACATGTCTTAAATGGCTTAATCATATATATGCCGTTAGATGCCCCAATTAAGAAATGAGTTAGGAGCATGAACAGTAAGCAAAATTTGAAGTCCAAATATGCTATTATACCCATTAAGAGCCCTAAATTATTTGAATTCCAATACACTTGCATAATATTCAGTGTGAAAACAGCATTAAATCAACAGTTACAGTCACATAAATAGATCATCAAACGAACCCCTCAAAAAAGATATCATTCACTTGGCATCATCTGAGTATCTTATGACCTTAAAAATCTCGTGTACCGCTGAAAAATCAAGGTTCCCCAAGCCAAGGCTGATGGCCCTTTTAAAGCTCTAGACAAACAACAAAAGCAAAGATAAGCAACAGATGAAGAATGCGAAGAGTTCAGTCTAGAGTTATAATCTTGACTTGAGCTTTCGCTCCATGGGTCAAGAGTTTGAGCTGAGTTGGCTCACAAGAAGGCTCATTTATTTGTAAAGCCTTTTTAAGTACTTTAAACAAATTTAAATAAATTATTTGAATTTGAAAATTTTTTAAAGGCATTTATACTTCAATTATTAAATGAGTCGGTTCATGAGCCAACGAGTTAAGTTGAGACTAGCTCAAAGTCAGCTCATTAGCTCGCGAGCCATATTGTAGAGCCAAGCTCAAGTAGCTCACGAGCTAGATCAACTCAATTACACCTATATATATATATATACATATATATTAAAACTTGTCGATTTTTTATAAATATAACAATAAATATGTACAATAATAGGAATTTGTGACCTCAAATAGAAAAGAAGAGAAAAAAAAAGAAAAACAAGCAAATAAAAAAAAAGGAAAACATTTACCAAATTCCACATAATTCAAGATCCAACAGAAGCTTAAATAAATTATGCTAGAAAAGTTCAATTAGCGGTTGCATCTTTGTTTGCCTTAAGCTTTAATTTGATTTTCGAGCAGATTTGGATTTTTCCCTTTTCTTTTCTTTTTTCTTTTATATCTAACCAGAAAATCATATAATAGCTCCAAATTCAATATGTTATCCATTAATTCTTTATTTGAGTCTAGCTCATCCAGTTCATCTTTTAGTGCAGATTGAGCTCTTCCATGAAGAGATGGGTGAAACTCCGCAGTATGAGAATTTAGAGTGATGGCTCATCTTCGCAAAACAATCAAAATTATAGGTTGGAGCTCTTCTAAGGTGATGTGTATAACTTCCTCTCCAAAAATTTCCTCATCCCTCTTCCTCAATATTTTAATAGCTTCCAATAAAACACTCAGAAGCATTATTGAGGAATACTCCGCGTACCCCGCAAGCACTCCTCCCATCACCAAAGGAATCTAATGGTAAAGCAACCAACTCGGCACCCTCGGTCACCTCTAAATGAGGAGACCCGAGCAGCCATCCACATCTTCTGGATCATCAGTGACAATCTCAATTTCCGGCTCACAATCAACAACCAACTCTATGGGTGGAGCATTAGCATCTCCCAAGTCGTCCCCACATTTCAAAACCGACATTACCTCAATTATTACATCAACAACAACCTTTAAGGGGATGAAGGAGCCCCTTCTTTGCTAATGTCAAAGGTACCCATTGGCATTACCTTAACCTCCTCGATAGCTTCAGTTGTAGAGTTATCACCACCTTAATCCAAAGGTTGGCCATCTAATGTTCCATCCATAGGCGTGTTAGCTGTGGTATCCACAGTAGGAGGAACATCCATAAGTTGCCCCTGAAGTTGGTGTACTCTTCTGAGATTTTAACTCCCTTTTTAACATACACAAGTTTTATTTTATTTTTCAAGTCTTTGGGGAAAACTGTCACTGTCGGCAGATCTTTTTTCTTCAATTCAGAATTAAGTTTAAAACAAAAATCGCCGTGATCGATAATCAAATGATGGAACAATAGATTGGACGATTTCCCATGACGCACTCTTAAAAGTATCTGTTTCTATCATCTCCAATCCATATCTTGGATTCAAATTCTTTTGTTAAATCCATCTCCACTAGAATCGAGCCACTGACGGTCTAGTCAAATTATCCATCACGGAGCCGACTTTCAATGGTTTCCTGAAATACAAACCCAAAGCATAGAGAATTGAATGGGTGATCAAATGCACCTTAAGGAGTGGAAAATTGATCCACACCGGTGCAATCGGCGGTTCGCATGAGGGATCAAATGGCATTGTCCATTTTAAGATTTTCATTGAAGTAGATCCCCCTAGAGAAGATGCGGGAGTAGTCCATTTCATTTGACAACGTGATAATCACATGCTGTGAGTCAATTAAATCGACTAGGGAGTCGGCATATAAGCCCAAGTTGTTGAAAAATTCTTGGTAGTGCACATGGATGGTCTACCACTTGAAAAATTTTCAATCAGGATAAACTCAAAGTGGTTTTGCTAGAGCTCGCATCTCCTCTTCTGATAAAATAAGGGCAGGTTTACCTCGACGACGGACTATGAGTTTGATCCCAATCAAATCAGACAGATGTAATGTTTGTTAGTGCTTCTCTAAATGATTTGGATGTTGTCGGGCATATCCTGCTTCGTACGCGAGGTCGGACAACACGCCCGATCCTTCCAGAACCGTTGCTGCCATTGTGGCAGCAAAGATGCGAGTAACTGTCGAAGAAATGGGCGTCAAGCTCCACCCTTAGCGGCTTCATGGCGTTTCGTGAATGCCAACGGAGCACGAACGTGAGTGCAGCCAGAATTTCAGAACGTGAACGTAACCGCCATATATATATATATATATATATATATATATTATCCCTTTTATAATAAAAATTTTAGTATAATGAGACACAAACCTTCCATTTTTTACTTGTTCATCAGCATGCATGTGTATTAGCCCCAAGTGTGCGTGCTTTTGTAAAAGACATGCAAATACCATAAATTTGGCTGTGGTTCCAATAATTCTCTTACTAGGTATAGTAATAATCACTGTTAACCATATATTTCTCATGTATAGTAACAAAATGGTTGCGCAAAATCATACAAAAGGACACGTAAAAAAGATCTGAGGGAGTTAATAGTGGGGAATAAAATCACCTCATTAGCAGCAGCGGCAACTGGCATAGAGACTGCATTTTCATCTGCCAAAGCAAGGGCTAACCTCATATCCTTCTGCTGGTGCTTCAGAGGAAAGGCAAGAGAATAATTGCTCTCAATCATCGCAGGCCCCTTCACTCTGAACATTGGATTAGCAATGCTGCCAAGGTCCTGCACAGAGAAACCCATACAAACATTATTATTATTATTATTTACAAATAATACTTTCATATTACTCATATTGATATTTACCAATATATCAAGAAGAGTCTGCAGACACAATCCACTCGAACCGGCTAAGGAAATTCCTTCAGAAAATGCATTCATCATGCTACAAAAACGTATGGAAATTTAGCAGAACACTGGGTAGCAATTCTATTGTCATAGGAAGAGAGGGCTTAATATCCAAATTGTGTGATAGAATTATGAGAAAATTTTGGAAATGGATGTGTCCACAGATGATGATACGACATGAAAAGTCAAAAATCTATGTAGAAGTAGTAGCATTGCAAATAAAAAATCAGAAAGAGTTATACACACATAGAGCAAGTTTACTGTCATTTTAGTAGAATAGTAGCACTTTTCCTTTTAAATTGAGAACAATCCCTCTCGATTTGAATGGCGCGAATACTCAATAAGACAATAGTTACATCGTGCGACATTAGTTTTAATCTAACAGTGTGCTTTAATCACTGTCGTTCAAATCACATTCAATGGATAGTGAAAATGTGAGAAGAAAAGTAATACTATCATTCTAAGAAGATACAAGACCTGCGATATAAGAACATAAAATATAAATGTATGAATGTACTGTGAAAAACATTTTCAGTAGCAACTTCTTTGTCTTCTTAGCAAGGAAAAAAAGCATACCTTCCCATTATCATATTAACCACTAATTTCGAATTAGCTCCATTTCCAACGGATCCAAGAAAGAATGACTTCTTTCCTAAGACATTAAAAGCAGGAATTGCAACATCATATAATGCCTACAAACGAAAATAAATGAGTTAGCAAATGCAAATGAATAAATATATAAATAAACAAACTTGTTTGGAGATACACTATATTTAAAAAATATCCTGGAAAGACATTTATGAGCGCACAAATTATGTATTTTAATTTTTTAACAGAATTTAAGCCATTTTATATCTTTAAGATCTCACCACTATCGGGAAAAATATCACACGTACTGCTAAAAACTTTCTTATCTACATATTCTATTTTTCTTATATTTGCTAAACTATCACCGCATGATTCATGGCATCAAATAGTTGACAAAACTTTACGCTGACTATTGATTACCCTCCGTTCTCTATGATGGATGGGCGGATATATAGTCGAAAGGATTAAATGAGAAATGAGTTCATTCATTGCAAAGGTTGGAGTTAGTCCAATAGTGGATAAGATTAGAGTATATTATCTTATAGATGGTTCAAATATATTAAGCAAAAGCAGTTTTTTGCCCCTACGAAAAAATTTGACGTGAGATTAAATTGCAATCTGCAAGAGAAAAATAATTAAAATCACGCCTTGTACATGAAGAAGAAGAAACCGTAACCAGAGATGAAGTTCATTGAATTACGCCTTTGCCCTTTTTTTGGAAAGCATTTGACGGGAAGTTAGCTAAATTTAATAGTAGAGACCCAAAAAATCACTTAACAAAAATCAAGGAACCAAAAAAAAATTTACAATAGTTGATGACTATTTTGAACATTTTGCAATAGTCAAAAAACCATTTTGACAATTTTCTCGGTATCAAAAGTAAAATTTTGAAAGGAAGGTTTAAGTTTTAAATAAACTTTTCCTTGATAAGTAATCAAGGCTTTAATTAAATTTTATTTTATTAATAAACTAAATGATCACTGCATGATTCATGGCATCAAATACTCCACAAAACTTAACGTTAACTATTGATTAAATAATACAACCCTCCGTTCTCTACAAGATGGATGGATGAGTATATAATCAAAAGAATTAAATAAGAAATGAATTCATTCACTGCAAAGGTTGGAGTTAGTTCAATAGTGAATAAGATTAGAATATGTCATCTTAGATGGTTCAAATATATTATGTATAAGCAGTTCATTGCCCCTACTAGAATAAATGAAAAATGAGTTCATTCATTGCAAAGGTTGTAGTTAGTTCAATAGTGAATAAGATTAGAGTATGTCATCTTAGATGATTCAAAAAAATTAAGCAAAAGCAGTTTGTTGCCCCTACTAGAAAATTTGAGTTTATAAAATTTTCCTATGTTAAAAGTGGAAGATGAAGACCAAAAAAATAGTGTGGAAAGAAAGATAAAAAATAAATGATTCAGGCAACCAACCCACTTAGGGCTTAGTGGTGGTGGTGATAGTAGTAGTGGAGTACAAAATTGCCACACAAATCATCATTTATTCCACCAAAACTATCAAACCACTTTGCCTTCTCAAACCATCATAGAACGAGCATGTCATGCACATGATATCATTAGGTGTTAGTTTCAAATGTCAAAATTAATGAATCAAATATGTATCTATCCAATATTTGAATGTCACCAATTAATTATCCCATTTCTAGCATATATTGGGCATTCAAGTTATTGAATGGTTAATAATTTTTTATTTTAGAATTTACACATCAATCTTATAATGAGCTTGGCATCTACAACATAATCTTGGAGCACTTAAACTGCAAGTTTAAAGTGAGATTATATTATATGCAGGGATGTAAATGAGTTGAGCAAGCTCAACATGTTCAAGTTCGAATGGGTTTAAAACGGGCCTGCTCGAGTTCTACTTGCAACGACCTGATGTCGTTACTTTGTAAATTAGGTCAAAATCCCGACTCTAACATCAGGATCCCGGGGAATTTCAAGTTAGGGCAAACAAAAATACCTTTAGATAAAAATAATTTTTGGATCAAAGTGTCATAATTTAAGAATAATCCGGATAACAAAAACTCTCGATTTATTTTTTTGAATTTTCTTAAATTTATTAAATCAAGAACATTGAAATAAGTGTTCGAATTCATCGATTTTCACGTCATCATGTTAATAATATTATTTAAAAGTTGTCATGAAGTTTTATCAATTTTGGATAGTCAGTTTAACCTAAATTAATTTTTGAAATTTAAAACTTCATAAATTAATATAAATAAAATATTTGTCTGAATCGAAATTTTTTGGCGCAAAAGTATTCATTACATCATAACACACATCGGTATTAAGTTTTGTTGTTTTTGGACGCCAAATGGCGAAAAAATATGAAAAATTTAACTTAAACAAATTTTAAATTTTTTCCTTAAAAGGCCCCCCCGAATTTTCCCCGCTAAACAGGTGCACTTCCGCCTGTTGCCTTCTTTTGACCCTTCCCCTTCTTCCCCCCCATCCCCCCTTCCTCTACTTAAACTCTCTCACTCCGTCCCCCTTCCCCTCATGCTTGCTCTCCTTCTCAGCCCCCTCACCTTGCTGCCAGCTCCCTCAGTTTGCTGCCGCCCCTCTCCCAGCCAGCCGCCAGCCCCGGCAGCCAGCCACCAGCCCCGGCACCCCAATCGGACCCACCAACTCAACCAGCCCCCTTCCCGGCTCTCCAAAATAGCAGCAGCCCTCGTCACCCCTCTCAAACCCCTCACAACAGCAGCAGCCCTCCTCTTGCCGGCCATCAGCAAGCCACCATTTCGGCTCCTGCAACCGTCCGACCCCTCTCAGCCTCTCGACAATACTATCCTAGGTAAGAGGAGAGGGAAATGAGGTAGAAATAAAGAGATTTTACTATTATGTATTTCATTTTATATACTTAATATTTCATTATTATGAAATTAAATATGATAAGATTAGTCTTTCACACTATTGCTGTTGTCATTAATCAATAATGATAACGGTACATGCGTTAAAAAACCACTATCTCTATTTTTGTCAATTTCAATTCAGTCATTTTTATTCTGTCTTTTTTTTCATACATTATTATTATCATTATTATTAAATAATGATAATAATAACGTTAATAAATATTACTGCTATCACAGTACCATAAAAATCAGACTTTAATCTTAATAGAAAAATAAAAGAAGAATATAATCAAAGTAAGGATAAAAATTACTCCTAAAAATTGGATTAAAAAGCTAATTTAAGATATTCAAATCTAAATGTAGATTCAAAAATTGTACTGTCAAACTTTGGATCTTAAAGAGCAAAAGTATCGAGTATATGACATGTATTACCTTTTTTTTATAATTTATTACTGCTTAGCTTTGCTTATTTGCTTTGAGTCAAATTCATTTGAAGCTTGGTTGGTTGTTCTGAACTAATGTGGTAACATTCGTGAGTTATTACTGAAAAAAAGATATCAGTAATAATATTCATGGGTTATTATTGGAAAGAAAATATCAGTAATAATATTCGTGAGTCACTGAAAAAATAACATAAGTGACATTCGTGGGTTACTGAAAAATGACTTCAGTAACATTTGTGAGTTGCTGGAAAAATGGCATCAGCAACATTTGTGGGTCACTGGAAAAATGACATCAGTGACATTCGCGGGTCACTGAAAAAATGACATTAGTGACATTCGTGGTGG
Source organism: Gastrodia elata (assembly GCA_016760335.1). Taxonomy (NCBI): domain Eukaryota; kingdom Viridiplantae; phylum Streptophyta; class Magnoliopsida; order Asparagales; family Orchidaceae; genus Gastrodia; species Gastrodia elata. The sequence goes on along the minus strand of CM028681.1, from coordinate 10,655,410 downwards.
GTTACTGGAAAAATAATATCCGTAACCTACATTTTGTGATAATACTTGTGGCAGGAACTTTTATTCATTTTGCACTACTATCTTACTTTTCCTGCATTTTTACCTTTATATCTGCTAATCGCATTTCCACTTTTATAAAAAAATGTAATATTATTTTGTTTACTATGGTACTTAGAGTATTCTCTAATTACTGAGAATTCCAATCCCGGTATTATTTTCTGTACAATACCAGGTCAAGTACTTCTGGGAGCGCCTGAGCAAGAACTTTAAAGTATTAAATTATCAAACTACCGATGGATCTACGATGACGCTACTTTAACTTTTATTTATCTTTTATTTTCTCTTTATTTAAAAAAAAAAGTTGAGCAATGTTCGTGATGTACGATGAAGATTTTTGTATTATATAATTTTGAAATGAATGAAAAATATCTTTGAATTTTGTATATATATTTCTTCTTCTCTCTAATTGCTCAATATGATCATGCGGTATGTGAACACTCAAATGTCGGGACATCACACTACTCAACTTGAATTGGCTGGTGGTAGCCACAATTCAAAGAAACAAATGGTGTTGTGTGCCACTTTGATACCTTGATTAGGCTATCAAGACCCAATATCAATATTGTCACACCAACTGAGACTTAAGTTAAAAATAGGCAAAAAAAATAAAGAACAAAAACACATCATTTATTCACAATATAAATTTATTGAATTTTATAGTACTAGCTCTAATTAAAAGTATAACATCATTATATAATAATCATTTTAAATGTTTTTCAGTTCCACTGATACAATATTTACATAAATAAATTTGGTAACATCCATCTCATAAAAAATATAATGAAAAGTCTATATTTTCCAGCGCCAATAAATAAATGCAACATAAAAGAGCGTGCTTGGTCCTCATCTTAGTTTCTAATTATCTACATACTGATTCAAAAACTGAATAATATTTTAAAATATATATTAATAAATATAATATGTAAAACTTAACTTACTGTTAATAAATAACATGCTCGTACAGTAACAAAAATTTCAGCAAAAATAATGAGATTAACAATTAAAATTTTAAAAAGTACAAATAGACTTTAAACATAACAAAAAAATTATTAAGAACACATATTTGTCAATTGCACATATGTCGAATCACATCAAATTCGTTCATTTTTTTATTCAGCCATTCAACCTATATCCTCAAAATATGAAGGCAAACTCCGACAATCAAAGTGCTATTGAAAAGCATGTGCAGAACTATTGAAGGCAACCTATTCATTCATTTTGGTTGTGCTTTAATCTAGCTCCTCCCCCTCCAAACTTTTTCTTTTCCATCTGTTTCTTTTTCTTTTAGTCCTGTGTGTGGCTGAACAATTATCTTTGTATTTATCATAGTAATACATGGGTCACGCTCTCAAATTTTCTACAAAAAAAAAAAAAAAAAAAGCATGTGCAGACAAATCATTGAGTGTCAGCCAAAACTGGCCGACTAAATCTCTAGTGAGAACTCAGACTCAATAATTATCTTGGCAGTATCCATTATACAGAAGACCAAATTATGTAAAAAATCAAATTTTCTACTCTATTATTATATTTAAGCTCAATTACCAGCATTTAATTGCGATGAGAACATTAATTAAAACATGTCCCAAAATTTACTATGTCTCGGAGTTTGAGAAAAACTGATATAGCATAATGTGCTCTCATTAGATAATTGGACAGATGCAAAATGACACATTAAAAAACATTTAAAAGAAATCAGAAATCAAAAGGGCAATCCTTAAGACCATGTCAACACTACAAATAGGGGCGGAGTCACAGTGAAGGTACTGGGGCATGTGCCCCCCACTGACTTTAAAGAAATCCTTATTTATGTATACAGGTGGTAAAATACATTTTTTATCATCTATATATATCTATATATATTTAGTAATTAATATCCTGAACCAATAGACACTCCTGGTCCAGCGATCAGGATGTGCTTTATAAAAGTAAAAGTTGATTCGATTCTCTAACGTGTCAATTTTGTATTTTTTATTTTAAGGACTAAGTTTATCTGCAACTTTACGGACGCCTTTCAAAAATCCCGAATTCCTAGTTCTCGTCTTTCGCAGAGCTGCTATAATTCCCAAGTGCTTTGTTCATTTTGGTGATTTCCAATTTTGACACGATTGGACATCGCATCATTTCCAGGTTCTTCTTTCACACCTTTATTTTAAGCTCTCCCTCAATTATAATTAAGAGTTTTGGTCAATTTGAATTTATTTTAAATTTTTAGGGCTTTAAGCATCTGCGATTCTATAAATGCCTTTTGAAAATCCCCAATTCCTTGTCCTCCTCGTTTGCTGAGACACTTTCATTCCTCTATGATTTGTTCTTTTGTGGCATATTGACGATTTCCATTCCTGACTCAATCAGACATCAAATCGATTCTCAATTTCCAGATCATTCTTTCGCGCCTTTATTTTTAACTCTCCTCATGCGTTTGATTTGTCGAGAATGATGTGATCCTTTCAGATTCTTTATAAATCGAGGATGAAAGTGTATAATTCCCATTTTTTGTTTTAAGGTTCTCAGGCGCCCATTGTTTAGAATCTTTTAAAATTGTCTTAAATTTCTCATGGGATGAAACATTGATTGCTGATACATGTTATTAAGGAATTGTTGGTTTTGTGGGAAACTAATCTATGTAAATTAATGAATATTTAGTTAGATTAAAAATATTTCAAAATTAAGAAAATGTGTAAAATTTAAAATCACCCATAAGTTATTTTAAGTCGTTCGATTTTAAGTTATTTCTCTTTACTTTTTGATACTCTTGTTGTGTCGAGGGATTGGATTTGTCCTCGAAATGTAATGTGCAAGTCTTTTAAATTTGAAATAGCATGCTTAAAAAAAAAATTCTATTTCTCATACAAATAATTGTATATTTTAGTTCACATGATTTCTTTTATTAGTGAGCAATGTTCAATTTGGACATTTAATGTTTTACTAAATTTAAATGTACATTATGTAGATATAAAAAATCTGATAAATATGAAATTATATTTGATGCTATTTTACTTATTATCATTGTTTATTTCATATATATTAATCACAGAATGGAGTGAGATTTCAAAGAAAATTTATTGCTTATGTAAGTACTAGCAAAAAAAATATTATTATGCAAATTAGTAATGAAAGAATATATTTAAATGATCTTCCGGCTAATCCTGGTCTAAGAAAGAAAATTCTTAAACATCATCTAAATGATCAGAATAGAGTTCGTATAACGTATCTCCTTAAGAAAACTATACCAACCTCATGGCCATTATTTCCCTCAAGCTAAATTTGGAGATAAGATGCACAAATTTAATCTTGCTTGGTTTGATGTTTAAAGATTGGTAAACATACAGTGTATTAAAGGATGTTGTAATTTGCTTATTATATTATTTGTATAAGATAAATATATGAAATCAAGCTAGTGGCAATACTTTTGATGTTAACGGCTTTAAAAATTAGAAAAAAAGTGAAATATTCATGATACATGTTGGTCAAGTTAACAACACACATAATCTTGCAAGATTAAAGTGTGAGCATTTGATTAATGAAGATATGCATATTAGATTTGCATATGTCAAACCTTAGGAACAATTCCACCTAGATTTCTTACATAGTTGACAACACAGAATGTGTACAATTTCTTTTACATCAAGGTTTGGCTTTGCGGACATGAATTTGATAGCTTTAATAATCAAAGAAATTTTTTATCACTTTTACATTATTATATTGCTAAACATAACTTGAGATATAAAAAATATTGTCTTAGATAATACTCAAAAAGCGTATTACTCCTAAAATTCATAAGGATATTGATCATGCAGCTATTATGAAAACAATTTCCTCAATTATTAGAAACCTCAATGTTAATCTTTTTGCACTATTATTGAATGAATTAAGAGATTTTTCTGATAAAGAACAAGTTGCAAATGCAATATGACATGTTAATAAATATGGAGATGCAATTGAAAGATTTATTGGATTTATGCATGTCGAAGATCATCATCATTAATATTGAAATTAGCTGTTGAAGCAACATTTGCAAAGCATGACTTCAACATTTATACTCTGTGGGCAGAATTATGATAGAGTAAATAATATGTGAGGTGAATTTAGTGGTTTAAAAACCTTAATAATAAATTAAAAAAATCTCTATATTACATTCACTATTTTGCACAACAATTACTGTAACAATCCAACTTTTAAGCATCAAGGTATTGTCCGCTTTGGCCTGAAAAGTCTCACGGTTTTACTTTCAGAAATAACATCACAACAGGTCACCCATCTTGGGAGTGCTCCCACCTGAGCACACTTAACTTTAAAGTTCTTATCATAAACTCCATCGTTATTTGAAAATGCGCCTCAATATTTAAGAGTTTCATTTATTAGTACTTAAATGGGTCTTTACAATCTCTCCAACTTAAGTAATTGACGTCCATATCAGTATCCACACACAGATCCAAGAACCATCCATTGGGTAGATAAGACTAGAGGTGACTCATACAGGCTCAAGAGGTACCCACAACCATGTAGCACCTTAATCATCATGGGTTCAAGAGGCTGCTCACATGAAGTGATACTTTGCTCTATATGGCACTTAGCTCCTATTTGATACCCTATGACCTGCTCTGATACCATTTGTAACAGTCCAAACTCTTAAGCACCAATGTATTGTCCGCTTTGGCCTTATAGGTCTCACGATTTTTCCCTCGAAAGAAAACTTTCTAGCAAGTCACCCATTCTGGAAGTGCTCCCACCTAAGCACGCTTAACTTTGGAGTTCTTATCAGGAACTCTCCCGTTATCTGAAACGGCGCATCGATGTTTAAGAGTTTCACTTATTACTACTTAAGTGAGTCTTTACAATTACAGTTAGCTTTAGTTATTGTAGCTAAGAAAAATATTGAAGTAGTTTCTTTTTGTAACATCAAGAAATTATTAAATATGTCTATCCAATGCCAGAAAGATCCAGATGAAACACTTAAGAAAATATTAAATATGTATCATTACAAAGTTGATTTATTTTATAGTTTGATAGACAAGTCAATTACAAGAGCTAGATAATAGATTTGATTAGATTAACACAATTCCTAGTTTGGGTTTTTTCTACTATGAAAATTGTAAAAATTGTTTGCGCAATAGAATGGAAGATTCTTGGATAAATGATTGCATAGTGACATTGAAAAAGATATATTTGCTCTTTTTGAAAATGAGAAAATTATGTAATATTTTCAAAACACGAAATCTTGAAATTATAAATTATGATTTGTATAATATGTAATACTAGATTTATAGTTTTATTGTACTCAAAATTTAGTTTTTACATTATAATTCGATTATGCCCTGTTAATTTTTTTTAGGGCCGGTCCTGACTACAAAAATAAAATTATTTAACTTACATATTAAATAACAACAAGGATGCACACTGTTATTTGATTAATAATTACAAGAAATAAAAGTGCAAATAATTACAAATCAAGAGAAAATGACTTGTCAGCCACCACTATTGAACACAAAAAAAGTTAAAGTATATTAATTTATTATGCTAAATATATAAAATATTATTTATTACTAAAAATATTAGCATAATAATAATTACTTATTTATTTTAGAAGGATAATATTATTTATAGCAATGTAATATATATATATATATATATATATTACCTTAAAGATATTATAATAGTTAAATTAATATTATATATTATTTAATAATCATAGACAATTATTTTAATAATAAGACGGAGGGAGCAAGGAAAAAGGAGAGAGAAGTAGGAAATAAATTTGTAGAGGGAAAAAAAAGAGAGGAAGAAATCTTAAAAAGAGAAAATGAGAGAGGAAGAAATCTTAAAAAGAGAAAATGAGGCATTAAAAAGACAATGAGAAAGGAGAGGAAGGGGAAAATCTAGGGTGAGAAAGAGAGTAAAGGGAGAAAGTTAAAGAGGGGAAGAAAGACGAGTGAGAAAAGGAAGAAAAACATCCAACATAGAGAAAAAGTGCAAAGAGATAAAGAGAGAAAAAAGAAAAGGAGAAGAAGAAAAACAAGAAGAGCAAAAGAAGAATAAGAAATAAGAAGAGCAGAAGAATAATGAGAAATAAGGAGAGCTGTAATAGCATCCAACAATAGAGATAGAGAAGAAATGGAAGGAGATGAAAAAAAAAAAAACATCTTAAGCAAGGAGAGATAGAGGTAGAGAGACTTAGAGAGAGAAAGAGAAAGAGAAAAGGAGAAATCACAAGTAGTCATTCAAATGACAACGTGGAGGAAGCAAGCTGGTGAGGTGTCAACGACAACGAGGGAGAGAGCAGGCAAGAGAATCAGAAAACGAAAGGTTTCCCAGTCGGTTAATAAATATATATATATATATATATATATATATATATATATATATATATATATATATATATAATTTTGGGAAAAGCCATCTCAGCACATTTTTATTAGTTAAATAAAAGGATACAAGAAACAGGGCTGCGAGGGTACAAAAAAATCCTAGCAATCTAAAAACCTGAAGACAGTCTCAAAAATCTAGACCCAGGGTATAACCTAAAAGGTCCAGACATGAAAAAAAAACCTAACTATGAAAGCATCCTTCAAAACAAAACAAAGACAAAAACTCAGAAAAAAAGATAACCATACAGCATCTAGCAGAAAGAAGAGGAACAGATCAAACAAAACTCTTCCGAAGAGATCAGGTGAACATTCAGAAATCATCACACCTGCAACAAACCATCGCAAGACCAAAAAGGGAAACGACCACCATTGGATCAAACACCGAAAGCCGACGCCTCCGAAGCACAAACCAAGCAATTCTCAGCATAAAAAACAGAAGGAGAACCGAACCCAGCCAAAGACCAAACAGAGACAGCAGCAGGACACCAAAAAAAGGAGGTCAGAAGACCGTCTACTTCCCCCGACCAAACCACGCTCTGAAAATAGCCAGAACAGACGGCAGACAAACAGACATCCACAGAAAACAGACTCAGACAGGATCCGGGAGCAAACCAGAACAAAAGGCCACCAAACAGCCAAAGAGAAGACGCAGACATTAACATCCACAGAACAGACACTAGACAATAGCCAGACAGCAGCCAACAGACGCAGACAAAACCATCCACAGAACAAACGGCAGACAACAGCCAGACAGCAGCCAACAGATGTGGACAATAACAACCAAAAAAGAGACGCCAGACAACAGCCAACAGCCATATAAAGAAACTTCCAAAACAGACGCAGACATTAATGACCACAGAACATGCGCCAGACAACAACCAACAGTCAAATAAAGAAACTCAGCCAACAGCCCAGCCAACAACCAGCAAAAAACAAAACCACAGATCCAGAACCAGACAGCCGAAAGCAAGCCATCATCACCAGCAAAACAGCCTCAAACAGAACTCAGCCATACAAAGGAACACCCAAAACCAGCCAATAACCAGCCAACAACAAACAACACCACCGACTAAATGAAAAACAGAACGAATTCAAACAATCAAAACTGAAGAAGCAAAAAAGCTGCAGACAACCCAGCTACAGGCACCACTACCCATTAAAAAGTAGAGTTTGCAAATTTGCTTTTCAAGAGTCCCAAGAGAAGCATTTATCATCATAAACTTTAAAAATGATAGTAATTTCATTGTGAACCGCAGCAATTATTTTCTTAGTGTTCATAGGAATACTGTTATATTTGAATTTGTTTCTACTATCCCATATATGGCAGTCGGTTGATATATATATATATATATATATATATATATATATATATATATATATATACATAAATCATTCAAAACTCCTGCAAGCAATCGCGACGGCGATCTAGGATTCCTTGGTAGGCGGCGTCGCCGCCTCTCCCTCCGCCCGCCCGGAGTCGACCTGATGGCGTCGGTTCGATGGTCACTCGCTCGGCATTGTGAGCTCCTAAGTGGTGCATCCGCTTAGAATCTGTCTTCGTTGGCTAGGCGGTTTGATCCGATCCTTATGATGACCATTCCTTTGCCATCGAAGACCATGTGGCTGTGGCCATCACTGATCCCGATGGATCCGTCTCTGTCGGAGGTCCTCCTGTTCCTATTGGTGAGTAGGGTTGTTTGGCTATTTCTATTTCTGCTGCTAAAGGTCTTGCTAATTTTCGTGGCAGCTCGGCTTGCCTTCCTAACCTCACATTAAGAAGATCAATGGTGGATCTGCTCCAAAGTATTTTCTTGCGACTCTCACAAATGCTAACTCAGTGGGGGGTTTGGTTGGTATCAAACCCATCATGTCTCTTAGAGGTACCCACTCTTTTTCTTTTAAAAGATGAAATGGATAAGTTGGCTAAACCATTCAAATTTTCACTTGTTGGAAAGTTTTCTAATGACAAATCTCCCATGATAGCCATTCGAAAAATTCCTCAAAATTATTTGGGATTATCGGGCTCTTTTAACACTGGATTAATCGATGCTCGCTACATACAAATCAAGCTCTCAGATGAGCTAAATTATACAAGATTATTTGTTCGCGGTTCTTACAACATTGAAAACCTTCAGATGAAATTATTGAAATGAACTACATCATTGGATCTGAAGCACAAACCCCTATAATTCTTGTTTGGATAAATTTTCCTATGCTTAAGATTCATTTGGTCACCTATTTCATTCTTTTCTCACTGTGTCTTATTTTATAAAACCCCTAAAGGTTGACTATGCAACAACCAATCTCCTCCGACCATCTGTAGCCAGAGTGTTGGTTGAAATTGATCTAACGAAAACCTTTGAATCAGTCATTGGAGCAATAATGAAAATGAATGATACTTCCAAGAAGTTGTCTTCGAACATTTACCCATTGGAATAACTGCAAAATCTTGAGTCACAAAATCTCTTCATACTTCAAATTGCACCATTGCTTAAAGGATTAAATGGTCACTAAGGATTTTACTGTGCACAAGGCCAAGTCAAGCAAACAAATGTATGTTCCTAAGGAACACAATAACCAGTCGTAATGGGCAAATAGGCCAGCAATAATTTGATCATTGATGTTGGAAATACTGAGGACAGGGACATTGATACCGCCCTTACACCGGGCAGCCCTGCCATGCAGACTTCAAATGAGGTCGTTGTTGTTCATAAAGAAATTGTCATAAAAGGAAATAGTGTTGAGTTTCTTCTATCTACTGCTATTGACGATCTTTTACATGGTCAATTGAAGTGGGATGATGCATTCACCTAAAGTTTGATCTAAAGTTTGATTGGTAATTTCAATAAAATTCTAGAAGAAAGTGGGGATCTCCCTAAAATCAAAGCAATTAGACATCTTCATATTGAGAAAGTTCCTCCACCGTTTGCGAAAATTCAGAAGGATAACGTCGAGACCATCTAGTTGGTGGCAGGAAGCCTTGCCATAGAATGCCATGTGAGTGGATTTGGCGAAAATGCGAACAGAATTCAATCATCCACTCCTACAAAATTTGATAATGAAATTGATGAGGATCCAATTGAAGAGAATGGTTTTGAAGATCAAGAGGATTGGTTCAACAGACTTCAGATAAAAAAAGCTCTAATTCCAAAAAATTTCAATGTTATCAAAAGAAAAAAAGGAGGAACTAACCCTACTACATCTACAGAATGTCAGGAGTACACTCGTTTATTCTCTTTTCTTTAATTTATTCTTCCCTTCAAAGAATTTTTTGGGGGTTGGTAATCAATTTTTTCTTTTTTTGTTTTTAAGTTCTTGTTTTACTTTTTTATTTTGGTTTCTTTTACGATTAACATCTAATTATATATTTTTACTCAAACTTATTAATAAAATTTTAATAACTTCCAAAAAAAAAACATTTTTTATATACTAATAATAATAATAATAATAATAATAATACATCAATAAAACAAAACAGATTCCTCAATGCTAGTGTTGCCTTCCTATCACCAATATGCCTAATATAAGCAGCCTCAATTAAATCTTCAATATTCAAGCTACAATTATGGCCATCATTTTCCTAGAGCTTCTTTTTGATGCATCTGAGAATATCAACAACACGTTCTGATAATTATTCTGTGAAGTTTGCATATTTGTGACTTACAAACCAAGCAACAGAAGAGCTACTCATCATGTAACAGCGATAAAAAATAATTTCCAACAAATCTTCAAAATTGTAATCAACCATTAAACAATTTACCATCATCTGACAAAGTAATGAGATAAAGGATGTTGATGGATATTGTAATGAGAAGCATAACAGTTTGTCATTTGCCTCTTTTACCCAAACAAAAGATAAAAAGAACAAATGGCGATAGGATGGCGACAAGGGTCAAAACTCATAAACAGTGAATAGAATGACAACTTGTTGTCATTTGCTTCATTGTAAAATAATAAGGCAGCCTGGAGATGCTATATTGGGGAGATTCACATAGGAATTTGATGGATTAATAGGGGGTTGAGATCTTCTGGTGTACATTAGAAGAGGGTGAAAGATTAGTAACGAAAATAAATAATGATGGTTTAGATGTGCTGATGGAAAATATGGCGTACTTCAATGAAAATATATATTGGCGGATGTGTACGTTCGTTTTAAAAGGGGTTGCAAAAGTAAGTACTCAAAGAACAAGCATCCAGTAGCAAGATAGACAGTTTATCTTATAATAGTAGCACGTAAAGAACTAATTAAAGGCAGCCAAAAACCCTCAATCTAAAAGGAAAAAATACGTGATGTGAGCATGAGAATTTTGAGAATAAATTTGATATTTGAGAGCTAAATAGAGAAAAAGATTAACAAAACATGCAGTATTGCATCTCTCCATAATTGTTAGGAGATATTCTTCTGATACATCAAACTCTAGGAAGCGTTAAGGAAAGGACACTCTTTAGTAACTACCCTATTTTACTGGGAAATACAACTGTGGTATAAGTTTAGAATACTATTTGTTGGAATTTAAATTGTAATCTGGTTGCATGTATTCAGCAGAATCATCACTGCACAATTTCTACCATGCAACAAACTACATCTTAAACTCTTCAAATGATTTGCAAAATATGTCAGGAACTCTAACCAATATTAATATAAATGCACCCAAGTAACTTAAGATTGATTATCAATTAAGGAAATGAAATAACAAAAACTAAGTGGATCAAAACAAGACCCAAATTTCCAAGAAAACTATCTTAAAAAGATAAGAACACTGATCAGTACTGAAAGATGGAAAAGAAAACAACAATGTTTATCAAACACACAAGTATAAATATATGTTTATCCAACCACAAGTACTAAAAAAATGTTTCTACTTTTCTTCACCAAAACAAAGTCCTTGAGGGCTGTTTAAAACCAACCCAAAAGCCCCCAAACAAATCTAAAAATATGAGAACTTTTATAAAGTGAAGCAGCTAATAATTTATTCCAAACAAAGCAATAACCTATGCCAATACATTAGATTTTCATTTCACAAATCAAAATTATGTGGGCACAATAATGTAGAGTTTGCTGACAATTTTAATCAAATTTCAATCTCATAATCAAGAGACATAAATAGCTATATGGGCTAGTGCCAAAAAAAATATTAAACCAAGATCGTCAAATTGTCATCAGGAGCTGAATTCATGAATAGTGTCATGCCTAAATTTAAATCATGCTTCTAAAAACATGACCAAGAAGAGCGAAAATATATATAATATTCACAGAGCCAAGTAGTGATCTCTCAGAGACCACACTCTTGAATGGAAAAATATAATCATCATTGTTGCGACAACGTAACGGACCACTAGGCACCTCCATTGGTGACAACATCATGTTTGACTGAATGCAGATCTAGCCAAGTATGGTGATCCTTCAAATTCACTTTCCTTTAAAGAACCTAATATTGTCCCCAATAACCATAAAACAGATCATGCGGGGCTCTATAAAGCACACACTCTAAAATAGTGGACCACGCATAGCATTTCAAGAAATGATTAAGTAAACTTGAACAGTTTGGCTAATGTGTATCTCACAAAAATTCATAATGGGACAACTTACACTAATAACCCTTAACTTTAACTCTTCCATGGTTCAAAAGCTTTCAACTAATTTTGGAATACACTTTAATAAAATATTTTATCTAATACATCACAAAACAATAGCTAGTTGCAAATATAGAATTGAAAAATAATAATAATGATAATAATAATAATAATAATAATAATAGCTGTATTTAAGAAGTAGATATTTTAATTATGACCATTACAAAATCGTTTGACAACTTGCATTGCCAATTACGACATCCAGCTAAAATGGGATTGAGATGATGAAGCATTGGGATGTGCAAATCCACATCTTTAAGTTCATTAAATCTAATTTTTTGGATAGCAAATCAACGTCATGGCATCATTTTCTAGGCAAAGGTAATTTTGTTAAAAATCATCATTGCAATGCCAACAAATAGATTTACATTCTCACTTCTCACCAGCAGCAAGTATAACCAAATGGCCATCTTCAGCCTGTTTTTTGCTGCCAGAAACTGGGGCCTCAAGAAAATTTGCACCCCTCTTGGCAATAGCCTGCAAGAATGAATGCACAAAAGTTTAAATAAATTTTCAGTCAGCAAGCAATTTGAAGAACAAATTGAATTATTACGTTGTCATGCAACAAGAAATATGGGTTTTGTTGCAATTGATGCTTTATAGTATATCATATAATTACATAATTTCCCTCACTATCGTTTACGGAATGAATAAAGAATATGCATCAACAAACTATGCGTAGAACGCAAAACAAATTTTCACTTGATCACAAAGTTAAAGATGACCGGTTTCTAGAAAATCATCATAGATGACAAGAGTTTCAAACTTTCATATATTTGCAATATACAGGGAAGTGTTTCATGAGATAAAAATAGCACCATTGCTTTCAATTGTATATGGCAACATTAAAAAAATTGTATAAACAAGAACTTAAGTTTCAGTGAAGACAATTGTTACTTGATATGTCCATGTTTGAATTCCCTAGTGAATTTGAAAATACCAAGTTAATTAAAAATTATAAATCCAAAAAACTATAAGATATGTGTCAGTTTAACATTGAGATCGAATGAGCAGTTTAACCTAGGCATATCCTGTTTCCAATCATACGCCCATTTGAAGTTAAAGAATATGTACTGAATACCTAGAAGCAAGCATGAATAAGACAAGATTGAAACAACATATATGCAAATGAAAACCAGCCTCAAACAGAACAAAAGTGGCTGAATTAAATGTAAACTGCAGGTAATGAATTTTAAGAGAGATTGACAATCATTAGACAGGTTAACTTCTTAGCAGTGCAGGCTCAATCCAAGACTAACAAAAATAAAATGTAGCTTACCATATTCTTAGTGAGATATCTAAATGGAAAATGCAAGCAATAGTATAATTAAAAACTAGTAAACTATAAAAAAATTATTTGTGTGGCTCAAAAAGTGCAAGAGCCTCTACCTTGTAGACTAGTTTTAGGCGTAGACCTCCTTGAAATCGATTTAAGTATTTTAACTGAAGTTCTAATGAGTGAATCAAGATGTATTAATATTTGGTGTCCTAGGTTTTCTATGCATAAAAGCACCCATAGTTAATTACCCCTCCTAGTTATAGGAGAGTACTTTTAATTAAGGAGCGTGGCCGAAAAATAGTAGACTATATATTATAAGACATATATGGTTGCAAAGCTGGAAATATACCTTATCAAGATTCCATAGTTTCATTATCCCAAATCAACTTATGGTTCAATATATCAATATTAAAGAAAAATGATTCATAACATCAAAAATTCTGATTAGCAATCACGATTATCTCATCTCAGATATTATGAGAAAACTAATTGGAATACGTTCAAGTTTTAACCCTTGAAACCAGCAATTAACTCATAGGCTAGCAGAGGGCTGGCTACACCATTTTAACTCAACAGTTTAACAATATATGACCATTAAAGTTCAAAAATTTTACACATAATCAATAGAAGTTTAGAGGCATAATAAAATTATAGAGTTTGTTTAAAGTATCGGCTGAACTTATAATTAAAACTCTAAGAAACCAAGATTTGAGGTATGTATTAGAATTTTAAGATAAATTTGAGGGCTTATTAACAATGAGGTTGGTCAAAAATTAAATTGAATCAAAGCTTACACATTGAAGCTTACATCTATCTATTTAAAATGCCAGGAATTAAAATTATATGTTGAGGGTTGCATTTATTTGATGCCTGGATAATAGGTCTTACGGCCTTTTACCAATTGGACAAGGTGGCACATATCACATATGTCTAGAAATCTTTTAAATTTATTAAGAGATTAAATCACTCATCTTTAAATGGTTCAATTGGGAACACTTGATTATTTAAATTATAGATAAAATAATCTAATTGGAAAGTTAGATTTATTAGGAGTCTGACTATTTAATTTAGCATTATGATAATTCAACTAGGAAAAATTAGAATTACTAGAAATTAAACCTTTAAACTTTAAACAATTCAACTAAGAGCATTTAGATTTACTACAAATCAAAATTTTATATTTAGAATGACTCAACAACGACCATTAAAATCAACTAAAAATCAAATCTTTTAAACTTAGCATGAACCTCTTTGATCACTTGAATCAATAAAGAATTTAAATATCAACAACACCAAGCCGTAGTCCCATTAGGAGGGGTCATTGACTATTTGAATTATTTGTTTATATTGTGCACGATTAAATAAAAACCTCTCCCTAAGTTCTAAATAGAAAATATCATTTCTAATAGTATCTTCCCATGTCATTTTTGGTATTCCTCTTACTCTTTTAACCTGGGCAAAAATCATATACTCAATTTTTCTAACAAGAATATAGAACACTCTACATGTTAAATATGCCTAAACCTTCTAGACAACATTATCTAATCGTATCACTACTGGACCCACTCCATTTCTACGACTGAACTCATTTCTCATTCTATCCTTTTGAGTATACCCACTCACCCACATTATCATCCTCATCTCCATAATGCTTATTTTATCAATAAGTTTCTTATTTATCAGCCAACATTCAACCGCATATAACATAGTTGATCATATAATTGCTCTACAGAATTTTACTTTAATTTTAAGTGGGGTGTTCTGATCACATAATACTGCAAAAGCACTCATTTATATTATCCAACCAACTTTAATCCTAATAATCAAAACATTCTCTATTTCATTATTATTTTGAATAATTAAGGGTATTTAAAACTCTCATTATTTTAGGTCACATGGTCCTCAAAAGTTATGTCCTCGATATTGTCTTCTATTATGATTAAACTTTCTCAAATAATTTGTTTTAGATCAACTAAGATAAAAACTTTAAGACTCCAAAAATTAGTCCTCCACAACTCAAATTTTGATTTAACTCCAACCTTAATCTTATTATTTAATAGAAGAGCACTTGCAAATAGCATGTATCAATGAACCTCCTCTTGAATGGATATAATAAAAACATCCATAATTCAAACAAAAAAATGCAAACTGAAAGCAGAGCCTTAATCAAATCCAATAATATAAAAAAAAATCACTAGACAAATCACCTTGCAATCAAGCATATGCTCCACCCCTGTTATGCATATATATAATAACATCAATATAAACCATACAATATTTTCTCGCTAAGAATTCAAAATACTTCTCTTATTACTCAATAATAAGCATTTTCAAAATCAATTAAAATTAAATGAAGATCTTTTACTTTACAAAAGTTCCCCTCTAACCACTTAGTATATGTACAGCTTTCAATGTAGATCTACTTGCATAAAGCTAAATTAATTTTGTGAAATATGAATATCCCTTTGTAATCTTTTATAATATGTATTCAATCACTCTCCCATAGTTTCTATGTATGGTTCATTAACTTAATTTCTCAATAGCTTGCATAGTCTTGAGCATCACTTTTATTTTTATAAATATGTACAACACTACTCCACCCATCTGGTATCTTTTAAGTCTTCACAACTAGGATTGGTTTCGATTCTAGTTCGATCGAGTTAGGTCACTAAAAAATTTTAGTTGAACTCTACTCGAATTTCAACTAAAAAAAAATTGAGTTTGAGCCAAATTGGATTCGAGTCAGACTCAAAATATATAATATAAAACATCTTATACCATTTGCTGAAAATTCGAGGCCTGCTAATATTGATGTCTTAATTTCATCCAAGAGACCCAAGTTCGATTCTTGCGATTGCAAAAGTTATGCTTTTTTTAATAAAATATATTTTTTATAAATAAATGCTTATTTGCATTTAACGTGAATCGAACCCAAGACCCGACGGAGGATACAGAAAATTTCACCACCGGTGCTGCTAATGATTTTTGCTATTTTACAGTTACTATATAGTTATATGTATTATTTATTTTATATATTTAGAGTGACTCGAATCCATTTCAATTCGAGTCGAGCCCAATTCAATTTGAGTCAAGCCCAATTTGAACTCGACCAAAATTGGGTTCAAGTCAATCAGTTTAACTCGAGAATTAACTTGAAATATTTCGATTCAAGTTTGGTTCGACTAAAATTCAAGCGAGTTTTGAGTGATTTGTGAGTTTCGAGTTAAATTTCCAACCCCATTCACAACAAAATTAAATAACTTGGCAGACCAAGAATTCCCTCGCCTAAATATATCCACGTATGGATAAGGATGTTATCCAATACTATTACTTTTTCACTCTTCATCCTCCTTAAAACATTCCAAAAAATAGTTTCATAATCTACTAAATGAAAGTACAATCATATTATTTTTATAACAAAAAAACTCACTAATCATATTAATTATATTGGTATAACTTTTATTAAAAAAGTTTAATAAAATAATTTATTCATTTATATAGAATAATAGTTCGAGCATATTAAGTGTAGATTGTAAAACACCCTTATTAGAAATTTGTTTTTTACGAATTTCGCTCATATTAAAAGAGGAAGAGGAATGCCAAAAAAAACATAGAAAGAAACATTTAGAAAGGTTCTTCCCTAATTGGAACTTAAGGAGGGGTTTCTATTTGATTGTGCACAATGGAAATTAAGGATTCATGTAGTTGACCCCATCTAGCATGAGTAAGGCTCATTTGTTGTTGCAATTATAATTAAGGAATAAAAAATTATAATTAATTAATTTTATTATAATCATACAGTTATTATAATTTTAATCATATAATTATTATAAGCTATCAACTTAATAAATATTAAAGCAATCTTTCATCTTAATCCAACAGTACAAGTCAAATGGTTTAAGAACTAAACAACTTAGCAATCTTAGCATGCTTAGCAAGCTTAACTCAGCTAATCTAACTTGCCTTAAGAACTATATAAGCCTTAAAAGAAAAGCTTGAAATAAAGTTGCACAACTTGATCCTCCAAGCGGTATGGGAAAGAACTATGGTCTAAACTAAGTGATATATTGTAAAATACCAGAAATTCTTTTCAAAATTATTTATTAATATTTAAATAATTTAGAACTACGAATCGAAAACAGAGTCTGCCATTGAACCCAGTAACTCCAAGTTAACTAGGAGCGTTATTCTGAGAATATTTGAAAATCATTGATTTTCCCAGATATTTTCGATCACTCAGAAATTTTCGTCAAAATAAAAATCCAATTTAAGTCAAATAAAAATTTAATAAAAATATCCTCTTATAATGTATTGAAAGGATCCTACTGCAAAAATTTGAGCGCATTTGGGATCCTGGATTGTCCTGAATAAATTCATGAAGTTTAAACTTCAAAGGTTAATAATATGAAAAATATAAATTGGAATTTGAAAATTTTTGTATATCTAAGTCAAGCATCATATGAGGATGCTATGTTTCAAGTTTCGTTAATTTTCAAAATTCCGATTTATCATAATTAATTTTCCAAGTTTTTCACTTAAAAATCAATATTAAATAAATTACTTGTCCAAATTTAATAATTTTTGGACGCGTGCGTTCGTCTTGTCAAGACGGTCGTTTCGATACCAAGATTGTAATTTTTGGGGCTTAAATGACTCCAGATCTTGACTCAGAAATTCCAACCGTTGATTTTAATCCAACGGCTAATAATGGATCCTAGAATTTCTTATTTATCTTATTCAAAACCTAAATCATCTTTATCTTCCTTCAGCCGAAATCCTATTCTTCTACGCAAGCCGACCTCTCACGCGAACCCTTTTCCCTATCCTCTTCGCACGCGGCCGAGACCACCTCCTCCTTCATCCAACGAACGACGCGTGGCTCGATCCCCTCCCTCTCGCACGACAGCTGCCCCCTCTCGCCTTATCTTCTCATTTCGAAGGGAGATGGATTTCTGCGACAATAAGAAGGAGTCCTAGGCGAGACCCGAGACGAAGTCGAGCTCCTCCATCTCACCAAAACCTCTCCATCTCGCCAAACCTCCTCTCGCCGAGCCTCCATCTAGCCGAGAGCCTTCCTAGGCCGAACCTTCCAATCGCCGCCTCCTCCTTGCTCCTTTGTCGCCGGCGAGGTACTTCACTTAGCCCAATTCGTCTCTCAATGGTTTTGAATGAAAATGTTCTTTTATTGTAAATGGAAGCCATACTATGTTCTCTATTACTCTAAAAAGTTTCACAAGATAACATCACTAATTCAAATTTGGCTTTGGGTTCAAGTATGATTATTTATTTCTTCAACATTTTAAATTTAATTCTCGATACTTTAATTAATTCATATAGGGGGATATAAGTTGGCTGAGTTCTTCCATCGTTAATTTTGTTTGTATTAGAATAATGCTTATTGTTGTGTTTATATTTTAATGTCAAAAGACTTTCATCACAATTTAGCAGAAGTATTAAACGCTGCTGAATTAGTGCAGGTAAAACTTCATATAGGTCGTTGATATTCTTTTATTTAACTTATCAAACACAACTTTTTATATTTTCATGGGCATTAGATATAGCTTTATTGTATGGTATTTAATATCTTCAATTTTATAATCTGCTTGGTTCGATTTTTCAGAGTTATTTGTAGTTTTGATCTTTTTCTTAAAACAGAAAATAATTTCAAATTTATTGAAGCTATAACAACAACATAATTAAATTGGCTCAATTCATTTCGCACATAAAAATAAGAGAAAGGCCCCAAATATTTTACAACACATCGTATTAAAGAGAGATTACAAGCAATCCTCTCAGCAAGAAATAGAAATAGAGTCTGCCTCGAAAACCTTTAGAGATACACCACCAGAAATGTTATCAAAGCTTGAGTTGCTGAAGCTACAATTTCTCCCTTTGCCATTGTTGTCCCAAAACTACAAGATCCATTAAGGCAGCAGCCATGATAAATGACCAAAATGTGTTAGTTTCTTTTGCATGATTGTACAAAGAGATAGCATGCCTTTTTCACCATGTTTCACTAGGATGGTCGGATTCAGCATTTCTTCCATCACTTGTGTGAACGAGATTGACAAAATCTGAAGGCATGTCAAACTGCTCATTAGAAGAATCATAGTTCTTTGCCATATCATTCTTGTCATCGCTAACAGTTTCAATATGTGAAAGATAGTGTGTTTGGCCTTCTTGAGACTCTATGTTGAGAATAGATAGCTCATTAGAAGAATCATAATTTTCTGGCTTCAGATTTGGCATTACAATGATTTAATTTCTATACATAATCTCTCTTTATTTGTATTATATGTGCATGTGTTTTTGTTTGTTTAGGGACTGTTTGATAATCAAGATTATAGTGTTTACTTTTCATCGAAATCAGGAAATGCAGAAATCCTCGTTTCATTGAGATCACAGGATTGGATTATTGAAATTACAGGACTTACACTGCTTGTGAGTTAATGGCGTGAACTAAATCCAACAAGTCGCTAAATTGTGTTTGGTGGATTATATGATATACCTTAGTCAACTTCAATTGTAAATCCTATAATCCTGCTACCAAACAACCCTTATTGTTTGAAAAAGGATATGAGAACAATTGCAAGAATTAAATAACAAAACTTAATTGATTTCAAAGTGATTAACTTCTTTCTCCATAAGTAATATACCATGGCCCTTCTAGATAAAATGATTTTTTTTATTTTATGAGCACTTGAATTTTAGCATATATTAATGCAAATTTTTTTTATCTTCTTAATTCCATTCAAAAATATAAAATCTCATATATATATTACAATTCATCTAATATATTATGCCAAACAATGATGCTAAAAACATTAATGGATTTCAACAATTAATAGTTCAAATGGTAAAATTATTATGAAGAACTTATTTACAAATTCCCATCATATGAAATGGCTTCAGAATTTCAAAATACAACATCAGTTCAATTAATCCTGAAAGATGGTATTGATAATATTTAATATTCTCATAGGCTGGTTTCAAACTAATGAATGCTATGCAAAAAGCTAGATCAATGGTAAAATAAAGGAAATCAAATTGTTATAAACTGTATAAAATAACTGTTAGGATAACACCATATTTTATTCATCTTCTTTTGCCATAAGACACATGTTTGTTGTTCTTCGGAATCAAAATTTGCCTAAAGGCTTTCTCTTTGAAAGACTTCTTGGGTCTTTCTAATTTTGAACCCTCTGCTTGAATGTGCTTCTTCTCTTTGCATTGACAATAAATAGGGCACTAGAAATAAATTTAGAATTTGAATTAGAGGATCCATTTTTTTGTTCTTATTGAAGTGGTGCTCTTCTTACTATTAACCAGGGAAAGTAATGTCAATTGGGGCTAAGAGTATTACGAAGTTATAATGTAGTTTGTAACAATGAGATATCCTTATTTATAATGTAACAATTTGTCGATGCTTAAAATTTCGAAAAGAACTAGTGAATGCTGTTGGAAACCGTTCATGACGAGTTTGCTTGGATGTAATTTAAGTAATTGGCAAGTTCATATTTGATTTAAACTCTTGCTTTTAGTATCTATATTAAGATTCTTAAATGAACCTATTGTTAAACTTTAATAGGCCTGTTATTAATTATAAATTAGTATAATATGAGCAAGGTTGTGAATGCTAAATAAATTTTCTTACTCAATTAAAAATGTGTATCCTTAAATACATTTAAAGTTGCTTCATATAGCTATAAAATAATCATAAATGCTTTTAAATTTAAATCAATCCCATAAGGACTTTAGTAAGTATTTAGTTATACATATTTTCATTCTTTAAATTTTATATCAAATCAATAGTAAGAACAAAAACTAAATTAAATGTTATGTGCAAAATGCCACATAAAACTGCTCATATAAATGCTAATTTTATTTTTTTGCATTTTCTTCTCATTAGATATTTTATATAGGATGTATAAACTGCTTAGCTTAGTTTTATATATTTTTAGAACTGGAAATGAGCAATCCTATAAAAAAGATTGAACTCTATTTTAGAACTGGAATTAAACTATATTGTAGAACTGGAAATGAGCAATCCTATAAAAGGGATTGAACTCTAATTTAGAACTAGAGATTGATTGTGAAAATTAAAAATTTGACCAAAAACAAAGGAGACTCTACCGAAATTTTTAAGGATTTTAGGACTTAAAAAATTTATGGGAAGTATAGATATTTTCACATATTTCTAGAATTTCATATAAATTGTCACTTCATTTGAAAATATTAGTCATAAAAATAATTAAATTCAATGAATCCAAAAATCAATATTATCAAAACTTATTATTACAAATCATGTTAAAATCATAAAACATTAAATTAATGACTTCAACTATTTTTGGCAGATCAAAGAAATTAAATTGAATTGATTTTGTATCAAAACAGTCAGGTACGCAAATTTACTTATAAGTTTTATTTCAGTATTCTTATTTGAGCCATTTTCCATTTGAGTATTATTTACACTGCTTACCGTATTTTAATCTGCAAAAAATTTATATCAAAAAGCATGTAACAAAAAGAACATATATATATATTTTGTGGTGTATGTCTTTGGAGGGTGGAACGCAACACTGAGAATCTGTACAAATTGGGCCAGCTAGCAGCCCCTGAGAGTTATATGGAGGGATTTAGCCTCTTGTACGAAGTAGACAAATCCAGAGGAAAGACACACCATCAGTTCCTAATTTGAGTAAGCTACCGACGGGTGGCGAGAAAGCTTCCTACAGATTTATGCCTATAAGTTTACCCATTTGGGCTTAGGGGTCTCCGGACTCGACTTATTGTTACATATGCTTTTGATAACATTTATTTTATATATGTTGATTTTCACAGCTATTTTGCAGGGCAAAAATTGAATTTAACAATTATTTTATTTACATGCAGATTTTTCAGTCATTTTCATATGTGATTCATACCTATTATAAGATGCTAGATTTATTCTTATAAGAATAATTTGCGTACTCCTACCTGACTAGTAAACTGAAATTTTTTTCAGGTTTTGATAATTAAAAAGCTTTGAAGATCTGCCAAAGTAATAAAAGTAAAGAAGAGAACAGAGATGTGAGATATGAACAGTGAATAAATTTTCATTGTAAATATTTAAACTGTTGTAAATTCATATGTTTATGGCTCTTAATGTAAATATGGATATTCATGTATTTTATTTTTTTTATTTTCATAAATGAATATTTCCAGTTGTATGAATCATTCTTTAGAGACTCTCGAACTTCGGTCCCCGGTCGCCGCATATACCAAGTGGAGATAGGACTTTACCATCAATTAAGTAAATATAAACAATAAATCACAATAGTACAGTAATTGAAACATTCTAACCTCACTGATCTTTATAGAAGTATCGGCATCAACAGTAGACATGTCAATGTAGCCTTTTCCTTCACAAATTTGTTCAAGGACTCCATTTTTTCCAAATACAACCTGAAATGGTTTCAAAAAATTTAGAGTTGAAACATCATTGTTCAATAAGCATGTGAGTTAGTGCTACCACACCGAGAGAGTAGCATTTGGATCAGCCAACATAGCAATAGTATAATTTGACTTGCTAACAACAGCTGCTGGAGTTTCCTCTATAACAGCTCCGTGTTCAACGAGCTCTTGACACTAAAACATATTGCATTAAATCAACAGAAAAAACAGTCAACTAATTTGCTGCCACATGAGATGATGAATTATGGTATCAAGCTCTAGTGTATGAACAAAAAAATAACTCGGCCAATTGTTTAGCAGGTAAAATAAATTTGCAATAAGTTAAATATGCAATTGAAAGCCTTCAGTTAGAACATTTTTACAACCAAGGAAACAAACTAGAAACAAAAGAAACTATATATCAACTGTGTAATTAAAATAATTAAACGAGACGTGATTGAGACTGCAACACAATTTGAAAGTATAGAAATGGAAGGCACAATTGAAAGGTAAGCATGAATCTCAGCACATCAGCAAGTGACTAGAAAGAAATTGGCTAACCCCTGTTAGGATGAGTTAATTGTGCTGCCTGCGAGTTCAGATCACCCTGAAATAAAGCTTCAATAGGTTTAAGTCAGTGAGGAATTGATTAAGCCAAAATCAGCCTTAGAATCACAACAGCCATAACATAGAAACCCAAACAAACCTTCTGATCCCTTCAATAAAGAAAGTCTAGTTCCTAGGGGAAAACTATGACAACCCATGCAAATACACAATCTTAAAACTAACAAATGAGCCTGCCAAGAACTGTGATAAACAAGAAATAGAAACTCTTATGCATATTGTTGTAACCTTTAATACCATCATAGTTTGTGTTTTTTTAAACGATCATCAGATGATAAAAAAAGGTTTCATATTTTTCATTCAAAGTGGAGACAAAACTCAACAAATCTAATTAAAAAAAACATCTCAGAAAAACAGATCCTAGAAAATTTAATGCAGAACGCTACAATTCATCACCATAAACACTGTTTGATGATCATGCTTTGTTGAGGAGGTGAGAATAAAGAAGTTGCTATTATTTTCCAAAATGCAAAACCTTACACATGCACCATTTGGGTTCAAGATCGTTCATAACATACCTCAGTTATAAGATATTGTAAAAGGATAAGCGCATTCCTTATGTTGATTATCAAATGAATATGTCAAATTACAATAAAGAATAGCTTCAAAATAAACAAAACAAAATAATTTTACTGGTCTCTGAACATTTACAAACTGTCGCTAAACTAGTAGATCTTTGTTAAGGGTTTACGTCTTGTTGTAACAAGGCAGGCAGTTTAAAAGTGAGTTTAACTGTTAATGATTCGCTAGCTTGACGTAAAATTAGGTATTAAAAACAAAGCACAGCAAACTCTTCATCAGTTGAATTTATGATTAAATATTAATGTAACAGAATTGCTGCCAAAGCAATTGAGTTGATGCAGGAGGCTCCAAATTAATCATTATTTGGGGATACTTTTCTACATTTGACATATCCTATGCATGAAGTAATTTACCTAATTGCATCAATAACTAAAACTAAAATACATTGCTCAACAAAGATTCTTAATTGGCTCTTTAAATGCTTATAATAATTATTTATCCTACAAACCATAGCATAGCCATTGTACAAATCTAATGTCCTAATGAGAAAATGCTGAGAGTTTTGTTGGATAGTTGATCAATCAGCATAAAATTCGTCATACTAATATCAAATTAATACTTTAAGAAATTGAACTGGTAGGGCATCCATAGAAGGAACGCATTATACTTGCCTCAATACAATAGCAAGTGTTTTCAAAAAATACAATAGCAATTGTGCAATTGCCACCACATCCACATCCGTGTGGTAAGATTATAGTAACCAAGAATTCCCGCAGTATGGATGGATGCAGTAAGGAAGCAACCAAAAACATTATATTGAGAATAAAAGCATGCATTACAGATATGTTAATAAGCATACTAGTAAATTTAGTAATTATTTTGAACAATTAAAAAATAATCATTGTGTGTAATAAGAAAATGTGGTGGATATGCAATAAAACAAAATAAATTATCTTGTTAGAATTGAAATAAAAATGACTAGAGAACTATTTTGGATAAAGTTTTGAATGATAGCGTAATTGAAGTAAGAGGATGGATATAGAATCATAGTATTAAAGATTACAAATGGTGAGATGATTATCAATATAGACAGAATTTATGTCCCTCAAACTGCAAGTATAAAAATTTTGGAAAATTTGGATAGCTTGATTCTATCAAAAAATCATAGTAAGTATATCAAAAGAGTAGAAAAAATTCTAATGAAATTCTAATGATATTCACTGTAATTTTAATTTTGGGGATTCTAGTGAAAAACAAAATTGATCTTAAAATTTGCTTTCAAAATGATTTTATATCTGCCACCAATACAATATATAAAAAAGAGAAGTATATTGTTACTTATAACAATAAATTTCTAGTACAATATATTTTTATATAGAAAAGGTCTTGTAAATATTAAAAATTACTATTCTATGTAAGAAACCAACATAGATTATTAAATTAAGATTTAAAGATAAGAAGTTGGGAATAATAACAACAATCTAAATTTTAACCTACAACTAGAATACATAATTTTAAGAATAACATATATATAGAGAGCAAATTATTAAAATAGTCTATTAACTTTTATAAATTGTTCATTTTACTCCTTGACTATTGCAAATATGTAAGTATTTTTTTTTTCTCGTGCCGTTAATTTGAATGTGAACCGTTAAATATGAATGAGAACTTTGTCCTTTTAGGATTTAGCTAATAAAATTCCACATATGGTTAAGTAATGAACAAAATTCTCTTCATAAGCAGTACACATGAATAATTTGTTCTATATATATGCTTAAGTATTGAAAATCTCAAATTATTAAAAACTAACATATGATTCAATGGCTCAATTTTTTTTAAAAAACATGTAATATGAATACTTTAAACTAATTAAATTGTATTTTAAAGTATTGATTACATTTTAATCTAATTGCTTAAATTATATGGTAATCTTTTTTGCTGTAGATCTTTTTTGTTGTTGAATACAAAATATAAAAAATGTGGTTTGTAGTTTTACAAAAATATGAGAAATTTGTTATTGCTAAAAAATATGATATGGTTTTATATGACAAAAATGTAAACAAGCTAGCACATTTATATGAAAAAGGTGTAAACAAGCTAACACTTTTTGAGTTGGCATTAATCAATTTGTAAAAGACTACAATGTGAGATACTACATATTTTACATATTTTTAGAGCTCAAATAAAAATTGTGCTCCAAGCACCTTCCATAAAATTATTTGATAATTTTATAAAGCATACAAGTTATGAATGTGAATAAAATATTTATGATATATAAAAAAAATTTTCATTACAAAACTTAAACAAAAATGATTATTAGAAAAAAATATAATGCAAAAATTATTTACATGTATTTTATTTACATAAATATTAGAACAAAATCATTTTACAACCTTGCATCGCCCCCTTCAATAATCATGACCCAAATCGCCTCCAACTAGATATTGGTCGAAGCAACTTGATCCAAATGGATGCACAATGCCGGGAAGAAGCTACAAAGAATGGTCGTAGCTATTCTTGTGGAGCAGAGGACAATAGTCGAACATAAGTTGCTCTGCTAATCACCTAGAAGATGACGACCAAAGCTGAATTCTAGCGCGCAGAGGAAGATGTTGATGCTGCGTAGTCAGAGGCGAAGAATTGGGTCCAGTCCTTCCCCGTCTGTCGCTGCGCCTAGTAGGCCATGAGAAGAAGCGGACATTTCAAAATGAACATAAAAAAATCATGAATTGCTTTTAACAACAATTTGGGAATGTTTTCTCGTTTATGAAGAAATTAATCTTCGCCATCTTAAAAACAGTTTTGAGTTTTTCATCTTATTTTCGAATTACAACCATGAGTTGAATTAGTTAAATAAAAATTATATACCTAAATTTTTATGTTTCAATAAGAACATGAGAAACTCATTGAGCTGTTTTTAACTACAATTTTGGATATTTTCTCATTTACAAAGTAATTAGCCTCTTAGCACTAAGTTTGTACGTCTTTATATTAACTTCAATTTTGGATATTTTTCTCATTTGCGAAGTAATTGATCCCTTGGCATTAATTATAAAGAGATGGCCAGATGCATATTGCTTATTACAAATGATATTCTTCATATTGATAAGACCAATAATATGCTTAAAGCAAAGCATGATCTATGGATAAGTGCATGGAATCTAAGAGGTTCCAACTTAGTAAATTTTAAATCAATTATATGAAGTATAAATTTGACAAAAATTAAATTCATAATATCCAAATTATAGAATTCAAGATTGTTGTGATTTGAGTGTCAAGCCACACTACATATCACCTCATCAAGCGTAGATGAAGGAGCAGAAGCTTCGAGGGATTATCTGCTTCTCCACTTTTGACAGCACAAGCAAGACACAACAAAACAGGAAGAAAGATACAAAATTCCACAAGAACACAAATGTTTACGCGAAAAACTCCAAAACAGGGAAAAATTCACAAAACCACACTGTGAAGATTTCATTAAGATAATAAGATGAAAATATAAGAAAGATCTCATTCTCTTCAAGAGTTCTCAAGTTTTTCTCAACCGTCCTACAACTTCTTCCTCATAGCTCATAACTACCCCAGCTCCAACCTACCAGCAACAATGTACTCAGCACATACAACACACCATACTGGTTGCAACCCCACATTAATGCCACAGCTTATTCATATCTTATAATAAAGGCAAAGATGACTTTAATATTTCTTAAGAATAAGATAAAAAATAAGCCCATACTAGATCCCAGACTTCTGCATATCGGCCGTGTGTCACAATGCTTCATCTAGACCAGCACATGCCCAATCAAGTGATCTCAATGCTCCAATTAATTCACAGAAGTTTGCATTTGCTATCTAGCGACTAGGCACACCCAGGCGCCAAGTTTTTTGGTTCCTTTGGCTAATTGGAGATACACATGGCGTTAGGGTGCACCTATGTGCTCTAGATACTCCCATGGCATTCTGTTGGATTGGCTTGGCCTGAGCACGCCTAAGTGCCCAAGTTTTTATCTCTGATTATGTTGTCAGAAGAAGTCTCGACGCCTAGGCTTGCCCAAGGTTCGGCCTGCTGCATTTGATCTGAGCACGCCTGGGCTTGCCTCCAGCGCATAGGTGCGCCTAAACGCCAAAGCTACAAGTTTTACTAACTCCGGTCTTTTGGTGCTGGGACAAGCCTAAGCGCCAAAGACTCGGTCCAACTAAGAACAGAAGTAACCTCCTCGGCGCTTGGGCGCTTAGGTGCCTAGGCACGCCCCAAGCCTTTGCTGAAAAACTTTAACCCGGTGCTTGGGTGAGCCCGAGCACCAACTTCTCAGCCCAATTCAGCTTCTTCAACAATCTTTAAGCTCACTTGATCCTAATCGCGTTCAGCTAGCACCCGGTTGTTCCGTGGCTGACCCAAAGTCACTCCAAGGTTCGCAACTGATCCATGGCGCACTCAAAGACCATTCGATTGCACTTGAGACTTCACCACTCTGGTTCTCTCTCGAATTGAAGCCATTTAAGTTGTAATCAGGTGCACCCAGCTCGATCGCACCACTTTGGGCTGCACTCAAATCTTCATAAACATAACAAAGATCATCCACTAAAAAGTGCATGGTTCAAATATTTTAGTTATATCATACAAAATAATGGTGAAATAAAATGCAATTTGGATGAAATAGAACACTTCAAAGGCACCCCATGATAAAAAAATTTCACTCAAAATTAAAGGCAAATTTTATAGAACAATGCTAGAATAACAATGATATATGGGTATAATTTTGCCCTACAAGGCAAATTCCTTGTAATAGAAAAATGTCACAAAGATGAAAAAGCTAACGTGGATAATTTGTATATACAAAAAAATGGTGAAAAGTACGTTTATGGCAAGGTTAAAGTAGCTTTATTTGATAATAACTCAAAGTAAGCCTTCTTAGATGGTTTGGGCAATAAAAAAAAATTGTTATAAGCTTCAATTAGGAGACTTGAGTTAACAAATGTTTCACGTGTTAAGGAGAAGCTGCCAAAAAAGGTCAAAAAAAATTTATTAAGAATGATGCCACATATTAAAGATTATTGAATTTGACCTACTTAATGGATAAAGGTTTGGTAGTACTAATGTTGTTGTTGTCTTACAAACTCTAAGAGTTTCATATTGGAAAGAAAGAGAAACAAAGATTAATCTTCAAGCTTCATCATTTAAAATATCTTGAAGAAGTTGTAAATGCTACAAGGGTTGCAGCACTTCGCATAAGAATGCATTAAGAACCACAAAGTGCAAGCCTCAAGTACTCTCACCTTGCATGGGTTCTCATCTATAAGAGTCAATTATTGATCATTTTTTATATTGTAGCACTAAATATGTTTTTTTAGTTAATGAAATTTTCATGCATTGAAAGATAAAGGCCAAAAAAAAAGACAAGAAATTAGTAAAAATGATCTAACATATTTAGAGCAAAGCAAATGTTTCTTTGGTTAACCGTACTTATTACAACTAAGTTTTGTTATTGCTATTATGTTTGTGTTAAGACCTTGAAAGCTAGATCTAAAGAGATATTTAAGTAATTTCTTATGCGACAGTAAGAAGGTTGTCACATTACCTAGAACAAAAGTGATTGAGAGAGCTGATTTGCTTAAAATTTGTATAGCACAATACTTTGTCATTTTCCAAAATCTTTGTATATTATTATTATTATTATTATTATTTATAAAATTGAGTTCTACATATTTAATTTAAATTTCATATCTCCACAAATAAATTGCTTTTGACAACGAAAAGTTAGCACACACTTTTCATGCATAAACTAAAAAAATTTGGTTTGTGATTATAGCAGCAAGCTGAGCTATTGGCTGTTTGGATTAATTACACCCCTAGTTTTGATCTTGATTTTAAGCCTAATTTTGAAATCAAGAGTGAATGCTTAATTAATTTATCAAGAGAACATCATTGATGATATCCTAACATAATAGATATAAAAAAAAAAAACCTCTCATATACTTAAATTATTTTTATTCTAACTACTCATCAATATGCATCAAAATGAAGGCGAAAGGCCAAAATAATTTGTCCCAGATGCAGAATTAAACAAAGCGCTACATGCGTTAATTGCAGCATCATGATCTCAGCATATGTTTCAGCCAACAAATCTCATAGTGGTTATGCAAACAACAGAAAGATAGTCAACACTATAACAAAATTCTGGCTGCCAATAGCAGATTGCCCTATCTAATTCTCACCTAGGAAGGTATATGACAGATAACTCCATCAGTGCCCATGTTTAACTATGATTTTTGGTTATTCTTGAATTCTATAATCCATTGACCAGAATTTCTTGAATTTGAGGGGAAAAAGATGATTGATATGAAAACTCTCATTGTAGGGAGAACTTTTTTCAGGGTTGTTTGGTTGCCTGTTGATGTTATGCGATGTTATATATTAATAACAAGGATAATATATGTTTAATTCACTGCTATGTTATCTTAACATCTAAAATATCTCCAAAATGTCATCCACTCCTGTCATTGAGATAATAATCGAAAACGGCCAACATCTAGATTTCGGGCATCTTCTATTTTGCACAAGAGTTATTTGGGAGAGACCCTGTCACCACCCTCTTCATCTCTGTAGGCCCACTGCCGGAATAGAGGAGTTGCTTCTTCTTTACAATTTTCTGCAACTTCTTCTGAGTTCAGCTTCGCCACAGTACAAATGAGATGACCAAATGAAATAAATAATTTTTATCTAAGAATATCATAGCAGAATAATTTAAATTACCATTGGCATGAACCACACAGTCATTGTTAGATGAATAGCACTGTGATGTGCTTAGCAACATGTTATCTCAGTGATATTTCCAATGACAAACAACCAAACAGTCCCTAAATACTGTAGATTTTTCCTGCTGTCTGTCTTAGAACTGTTGGTAAACACTGATTTAAAATTTCTTACGTCAAAACATGGTGCCCAAGCTTTATGTAAATTCCATCAAAGTATATTTGGCTGGCCTATTTTACCTTAAAGAAAGTCGGGATAGAGGAACAGCGTCCGGCGTAAGTATATGACCCAGATTACATACTTAAGATCTAGTTCTTTCACCTATTAAATGAATATCTCCATCCCAAAGCTTCCTCTGATAATTAATGAAAAAAATTTATTACAGAAAGGAAAATTTCAGAATACATCAAGTCAACCAGTGCTGTGAAATATGGAATTTGCATATATCTAATCCGACGGAAGGACAGCCTGAATAGCGGTTCATTAAAATTCATAAAAGCATTTGATTTTTCGATCCTTTTAAAAGTAATGCTTCCAAGAGAGAGGGAGAGGGCAGTGGAGGGACCTTGGAGGAGGTCCTGTTCCAGACCGTAACTTTAAATCCGCTGCGAAGGAGATTGAGGGCCATAGCTTTGCCCATGATTCCCAGACCCAAGAATCCGACATCCATTGATATCTTCCTCCTCTTTCTCTCTCCGCTCGAAGATGCAGCTCTGCTTTAAGCTACCGTTCAAAATAATACAGTAGGTTAATGCAATAGGAACACTTCAATTTGTAGTACGCAGATGCTTGGGAGCGAATGAGCAGGCTTTAGGTTTTTTTAATATTTACAGTGATACCGCCGAAATTTTTATAATTTACATATAAATTACTTAAATATTACATTTTTAAATTCCCAACCTAAAAAATTATTAATTTAAATGATGCATATTTAATACAATGAGTTAAAATAAAAAATTTTCGAATAAATTGAAATTATTGGTATTTGGGGGAAAAACTATTACGCTGTAAATCAATTTTGCATAATATATGTAGAAACAGGATAATCCAATTACACTTGAATCGAAGTTAACTGAAATTTACACAAAGCAGTCGACACAAACGAGGAGAGCATAACCGTGTGAGGAGAGGGAACTTCGAATGAATCGAACAGCATCTCTTCCATGCCGAGCGACGAAATACACGAAGTTCAATGTTTATTCGACAAAGTTCAAATGAATCATTGTGGAGTACATATGATATTTCGAGTGATATGGGATAAAATTACTATAACATTTTTTTTTTCATTTTTTATGATTTATTATGCTATATAAAGTTAAAATGGAATTCAGTTTTATTCTAATCGAAAGAAATTGAGTGGTTCCTTTCTATTCGAACGACAACAGAAGATCAACGACATACAATGAAGAGAGATGGATTTGTGCAAATCGAATGAGAAGATGATTCGTGAAAGCGAAGCCATAGACAAAAGGCAAAAGCGTCTCTTTCCTTAGCGTCGCTGCAAATATTTTGCCGTGATAGAGCTCCACGTAAAGTTTGATATTTCGGTGTTATCTGTCACAAATTTCTTACAAAAGTTTTATTTATACCAATGTAAATATTTTACACCCATATATATTACTTTGTATATGAATTTCGCATACTAAACAGCCGAGAATTTTGACAATTCCTTCTTCTTTACCTCCGTAATATAATTAATGAAAAATGTTTCTATGTAATTTTTTGATTCTTATTTATTTATAATAATAATTTAATTAATAATTTTGAATTATTATTTTAAATATTAGCTTTATAAAGTTAATGGAGCTCACAGAGATATGGTTTTTGAAAAATATTATTTAGACCTATTGATATGATATTTAAAAAATTTATATAATGTGATTTAAATATTATTTTATTAATATTTATTTATTTATATTTAAATAATAAAAATATGATTTTTAAAATTTATATTAAATTAATGTTGAAATCTTATTAGATGAATTTTTTTTTTTTTGACAATGGAGTATTTCTCATTATTTTAACATTCATAATTATTTTTTGTGTTTATTTAAAATGTTTTTTTTGTAATGTGTGCGAAATTAGTATGAGCGCCTCTCTAACATCGTATATAAAACTGGCCCCTTGCCTTTCCTCTTCTCCACGAGATGCAGAACCTTTGAAGCCGCCTCCCCTTTTAAAAGAAGCTCCGAGTCTAACCCTACCGAACCAGTAGGGGACACATGAATCCCTCCCCTCCAACCCCCGAAACCTTCAGATTTTTCGGTCTCCTCTGCTTTCAATCGATTTCTCTCGTCTGCATACTGTGGCCAACGCCGATCTTTCCCTCTCATAGCTTCAGCCACCACTCTTTGGGCTTCCCTATGAACTCAATTCAGTCGCCAAACATCCCCGTCCCAACAGTTTTCAAAAAGCTTCAGCGGCCATAAGCAGTTCTTAAACACCCCCAAACAGCTTTAGCAACCTCTAAAAGCCTTCCAAAAAAGCCCCCAATAGCCATAATATATTTCTAAACAGCCCCCAAGGATGCAAACAGCTGAGAAGCCCCTATAGTTTTCTAATTTCTAAATGAGAAATATTATTTAGACTAGTTGATAAAAAAAAGTTCATTCAATAAGATTTATATATCATTTTAATAAAACTTTAAAAATAATATTTATATTATTTTAATATAAATAAATAAACACTTATGAAATTATATTCAAATCGAATTGAATGAGTATTTTTAGATGCCATATCAATAGTTCCGATAGTGAAAACAACGCTTAAAATCTTTGAGTATTGCTACACTTACATATTAGTATACACCAAAATATATAAATGATGTGTTAATCCAATGTGTAAGTAGATTATTGGTTGAATGCACTTTTTGATAAGACATTTATACAAAAATTACAAAAAAAATTTTTTTTTAATTGGTCCTGAATACTTTTAGGTGTATATTCTTGTAACCATAATATTTTTCAAAATCTTTTAGAAGCTACCAAACAACCTCACCAATCTAAAAGCTATTCTTCCTTAACAAAATTCTAACCCTAGATCACTTTCGCCTCTCCACTTGTTTCAGTTGTCTTTTTTATACATGCAAACATGGGTTCTAAATCTAAAGTTTTCATTATTACAAATTTACAAATTTTCCGGTTGCGTAAGGGGCCGTTTGGTTCAATGCCGTCTTCTGATATCTCAAAAATTACCAAAATGCCACTGATTAATATTAATATTATCTGAATGTTAAAGCGGCCGAAATTCTAATAACATCGCCCGACAATGTATAGCGAGCGTTATTTTTAGCGTTTGTTCTCCCGAAGCTCGCCTCCGGCAGACGGGCGCCGGTGCTCTGCCTCCGCTTTGCTCCGCCAACGCGCTCGTCTCGCTGACGCCTAGCCCGACGCAGACGCAGACGCAGAGGTAAAAATGCACACATGCGTGATATTGCCAGACGCCGGTGCTCCCGGTCGCATTCGCTCCTTTTTTTAAATGGATGTTTTTTTATGAAGATTTGCTTGATATTTCCATTTGATTACAAATAATTTAGGGTTATATTTTTTTGTGATTTTTAACATTTGTTAGGTTGATTCAGAGCAAATTTCTGGTAGAAGTGGGCATGTGTGATCATTGATATCAGCAAATAATAATTCTTTCTTAGCTGCTTGCGATAAAAATTTTATGCTCTTTTTGGTTGTGGCTTTTCAATTTATATTAAATCTTAGTGCTCGGATAATCTTACCTCGTGCGTAATATAATATGAATGACAATGAACCAAGCAACATATATCTGAATGACACTTACATCTGTTATTTAAATAACACCGAACCAAATAGCCCATGTTATCTAAATAACATCGCTATCTGAATAGCATACTATCTGAATAGCATGGTATCATAATAAATTTTCACCTGACATTCAACCAAACAGCCCTTAAACCTAGTCTTTGATAGAGAGTTGCATCGGTGATCCTAACCTCACTAATATAAGGGGTAATTTGGTTTTATGCTATGTGAAAAGGTATTAAGATAGTATGTTATTCATATAATGTGTTATTTAGATAGCAGTGTAATTGAGATAACATGTTATGTTTGGTTCATTGTAATTTAAACTGTTATTCATGTTATATTACACATGAACTAAGATTACCCCCCAACACTTATTCATCCTAAATTTGCAGAATATATAGAATACAGAGTAAAAGTTTTATTGCGGGCAATTTCTGCTGTTTGTCTTCATCCTTCGCTAACGTAGAGCTTCCCCGATTTCTTTGCAAACGCTGGATTTGGAGATCCGTTGGATTCGGCGAAGACGAATCACCATCATTGATTTACTGGATTCGAGGAAGACGGTTCGATAGGAAGACGATTCTCCATAATTGGAGATTTGTTGGATGCACTGTATTTTGGAGATTCGGGTTTAGAAAGATAATTTGCCGTATTTGCCTTTGCCATCCCCGATTCGCCATCGCCATCCATTTGCGTGCGATTCGCCAATTTGGGAAGTGGAGCACTCGAACAAATTGCTTCAATGTTATCTGAATATCGACTGATTTCGGCCGACATTCAGATAACATTTGTCAGTGGCATTTTCAAAATTCTAAGATGTCATTCATGACAACCTTGAACCAAACGCCTGCAATCTTAATGACATTTTGAAATAACAACATAGCATTGCACGTAAATGTATACAAACCAAGTAGCCTCTAAATTATCAAGTTTTGTTATGTTAATCTAAATTGAAACCATATAATTTAAATTAGATGTTCTCCAAATAGATTTTAATTGATGCCGAGCACCTTACCTTACTTCTGACATGATCCACTAGAGCCTCAGGTATAATTTTTATCATTATTGGATTGAACTCCAATCTTTGAAAATAGGTTATTTTGTGAGAGAATGATCTCAAGATAGGCTTATTTGAATTTTTAGACTCAATTTAAAGTGGTTAATTATCATTTTTATTATGTAATTATGTTTAATTTCTTTCTTAATTTGTTAGTTCAATATTTAAAATTTATGGTAGATGCTTTTGGCATAACCTAGAATCTAGTATGATTAAACCCAAGGATTAGCTTACATAATAACTAACCAATACAAGCCACATAGCATGTACATAAATATTGAAAGTGAGGCTAAATTAATTTCACTTGTTTTCCTTATTGTAAGATAAACATTTATAGAACTAAATGAATAGGTCACATGTATATTCTATTTTACGTGATAAATTGAAAATGATGTTATAACAAGGAAAAATTTTGTACAAATGATAATGCCTATGAATATGTTAAAATATGGATGCTCAGAATTATAGGATGTTGCACATGCTTTTATAACTGTATACATGACGGAGACCTATATATGCATTATTTTTAGAATGAATCTTTATTAGGGATATAATATTTCTGGCATTGGAAGGGCTTCTCAATGCAGGTCTATAAAGTTGCAGGCCACTCAACTTTCTATGAGGTCCCACAACTACGATGCAAGTGACAACAAAAGTTAAATGAATAACACGTGAAATTAGAATATACTTAAAAACTGATTATATCTATTTATTCCACCAATATTTTTTCCAATTAGTTAAAGCTATTTGTCTTTCTACTTTTAGCCCTTATTGGTTTGAGCTTTTTGTGTCTCAGTTATTAGAGCATGCATACAAAATTTTTTAATAATTAATTAGTAGAAATTATGTTTGTTAACTAGATGTATTTTTATTAACATTTTTAGATTAAAATTACAAAGTTGACAAATTCACTGAACTCTCTAGCACTGATTGTTGCACTCAATATACTTGTTTTAGTTTTGTTTTGTGCAATATTTCTTTCATAGACTATTTGTACTCTTATTAGTGGTGGAATATTATATTGTATTAAAATGTTATTAAATTGACTATTTTGAATGCTTAGTTGGTTTATTTTTTCTTGGATGATAATTACTTTAAATAATTATGCTAGAGCTATGAAATTCTCATAAAGGAACAATCTGCATTGCCTGAATGTAATAAAATATGTGCAAAGGCGTGTTACATTGGTGCCCGGGTGTAGTGCCAAATAAGCAAGGTTCCCAATTACGGAAGAATGCTGGTCAAAGCTAGTCTTTAATTTTAAACTAAGATTATATAGTTGGAATATTGACTCTCTCACTGTAAGCTTCTGAGTTATTTGATATTATGATAAATATCAGAATTAGTATATTATGACTTCAAGTAAATAGGTGGTGGGAGAAAAAGTAAGCGCTTTAAATTTGGGTACTCAAGTAAGAATTGTAATAAGATTGGTGTGATATTATTCTGGATAGAAGTAAAGGTTAACATAGTGAAAGTTTAGAAGTTGGAAGATAGAATTATATATTTAAACTTATAATTGTTAGAATAAATTTTAATATTATAAGTATTTATGCTTTTTAAGTAGGATTGGATACATGCACAAAAGAAAGATTATGGCATAATTTGGATGAGTTAGTTCAAGAAATATATCAAGAAGAGATGCTCTTCATAGAAGGAAACTCAAAAGTATATGTTGGAAGGATAATTAAATAACTTAATAGTATTTACAGTAGTTTTGATTATGGAAAGCTTAATAAAGAAGTAAGGATATTTTTTGAGCTTGTTTTAGCTTATGATCTTATGATTGCTAGTACTTGTTAAAAATAAGGAGAAAAATATTTTACTTATTAAAAATGTGATTTTTAAAAATTCAAATTGATTATTCTCTTATATAGAAATTAAATTATTTATTTTTAAGGATTAATATTATTCCAAGTTTTTGTTTTACGATCTAATATTATTTATTTGTTTTGATTTGAAAATAGGAGGTAATAAAAGTTATATTAAATCTAAAGTATGTTATAAAATAAGATAATGAAATCTTAAGAAGCGTAGTATAGATATTTATCACTGCTCATGTGGGGGATTAGGCTTATATAATTGCTCCTATGGTTTTACTGGTTTATTCTCTAAGTCATGTGGAAGGGGTGACTGTGGATGACTTTGTCACTCTACCGTTAGACCCTTTTGGTGATGGAGGGGATCTTGTGGGCTATGTGGAGTTCTCTATACAAAAGATTCAGGATATTCTTTTAGGGTCAACCCAAATTTTGAGTAGGAGGGATGAGGGGTTTTTTGACGAGGAAGATAAGCCCATCCCTGCAAAAGTACTATGTCCGAGTTTTTGTTTCGAACCCTAATGTCCCCACATTGGAGCTTCATCCGCCTGACCTTGGGAGAGCTTCAGTTACTTCGGCCCCCGAAGTTGTTGTTTCAGATTATGAGAAGATATATAAGGTGAGCTCAAACGTGGAATTAAATGATAGCCTATTAGATTCGAAGCTATTACATGATTTTATTGATAGTTATAAAGGAAAAAGGAAAAAAAAAAGAAAAAAGAAATTTCCAAATCCAACTGGTAACCAAAGCACTGCTACTCAAAATTCTCTTGCGCATATTGTTTCAGCTTTAGTTGAGATCTTGGGTTCTATGGAGTTTGTTTGACCGTTTTTATTGCTTGTGTTATTTTCTTTTTATTTTATCTTTTTGTTTTCCTAGTTTTTGTGTGAGGTCACAAGTTCCCTTTTTGTTGTATTATATTGATTTGCTTAATTTATAAAACTCAACAAGTTTTGGAAAAAAAGATATTGTATTTTTTATAAATAACTAATCTTTTTATTTGTATAAATAATTGTTAGTTTTTTTATTAATGTATATTTCATATTTTAATATAATAATATTAAAAAAGTACATCAAACCTAAGCCAGTGTATGAACTAAAGTGGTTAATTGCTCAAGCTGCGAAAGCTTCATTTTTTTTTCATAGCAATTAAGCATCTTAACTGGCTTATCTTAAATAATTTATCATCACTGATTAAACTTTTTTTTTCCTTGTCCTTTCAGTTCACTAATAGGACATACTTAATATAAGGTATGAGGAATTACTAGTTTAGTCATTAAGAGTGAAGTTTACAGTATTATGAAATTACCAATTTTGCTACATAACTATGATTTCAGTTGAGTTTGGATATAATATAGAATTGCAAAGGGTTTAATGGATTAATTACCTAATCATCGTCAAACCAAATGAACTAATATTGAACTATTTTGTGTTTCTCTTCTTCTTTCTTTGAATTTTATCTTTAAAATCTTGCCTTATCTTTTAATTTTTCTTCAAGGCGGGCTTGTTTTGTTCACATTTGTAGAGCTCATTCAAATTGTTGACTCTGATGCTTATTAATGATAGTGAAGTATATGCTTTCCTTCCTTTTCCTTTTTTAATGCTTCTGTTGTCTCCTCTTTTTGTATTTATTCCATTATTTATGCCTCTTCATTATTTTGTGCTTAAATAAGTAGTGAGCTTTTTTAATCCAAATAGTTGATTATATTGCATACTGATTGCATCTTGTTAGTTAAGTTTGAAAACAATATTGTCCTATTGTATATAATTCTTATATATTTTTTTGTTTTTTGCTGTTAAAGATGAGGCTGTTAACCACTTCAACTTGTAATCTAAATCAATGGGCCATGGACTTTGATCACAACTTGTGGAACATTAAGGTGTCTATTTCAAAAGCTAAAGACGCAGGGGCTACAATTAGAATTGGTCCAGAGCTTGAGATCACTGGTTATGGTTGTGAAGATCATTTTTTGGAGGAAGATACTATGACCCATGCGTGAGTTTAATGCAAGACTTTATTTATATTTGTTTTGTTCTTATTACAAGAATGAATTTTTTTTTTAAATGTGATGGCAATTTATTTAGGGGAAGTTACTATTAACAATTGTTTTGTTTTGCTATTTTAAGAGCTAAGACTTCTATATGTTTTCTTGTGACACGGATCACTGTTTTACATTTTACAACATACTTTCTTACCTTATTATGTCCTAATATTAAAGAAAGCAGTGTGTTTATTATTATTTTTGTTAGCAAATTTGCACTGTAAAACACTGTTTAGATGATTATTGCAATTGACAAAATTATCGAACTAGTCCTTCAACTCTTGCAAATTGTTCAATTTAGTTATTGATTTGCAAAAAGTATTTTCAGTCCCATGACTTTGATTTAGGTATATTTTGGTCCCTTTGTTATTTTTTCTTTAAATCCTGCTGTCTATATTTCAAAATAAAGGGTAATTGTATAATTTGTTGGAATGATTTTTTATATCTGAAGGTAGCTTTTAAATTTATATGCCGAGCAAGATACTGGAAGGTGGGTGGCTTCATGTCAGAGAGGAGGGGGGACACAGAGCTTGGGAAGGTCGGCTTTGTTCGATGGGCTCATCTCCAGCGCGAGCTCTCGAGCCTCCCTTTTCTTAAGAACTTCTCCAGGCTTTCGATCAAGAGCCGCTTGAATGCGTAATGGTCCTGCTTCACATTTTTATATCTGCAGCGCGCAGCGAAGCGGGACATGTGGAAATCGTTTCCGGATCTGTTGAAAGAGAAATCGTTCGTCAAAGGGGACGATGTTGGTGGGAACGTACTTGATGCAGGTGAACATAATGAAGAAGTGCAGAGCTGGGAGAGCGGCAAGAAGCTGACTGAAGATTGAATGGGCTGCACCAGCTCGTTGTACACGATTTCAGTTTCTGGAACCCTAATGGTCTCGATAGCGGAACCCACAAATCTTTGGAGATCTTTTTCCGCAGCTCCTTGCGGTACTTGAGAACATTTTTGTAGTTCTAGAAGTATATTATGCAAAGACGGGGAATCCACCCTCCTTCCAGCACCTTGCACATAAACACATCCCAAAGTTTAAATATTTACATACCTCACACTCACATTTTTTATTTTGCTATTGAAATTTCCATACAACCAAATACTTGATACAATAAAAAAATTTTAAGTTGGAGAAGAATAACAGGCTGTAACCTTTTTTTAAATTATTTTTTCAATATATGTGGTTAAACATATTTTCACAAAACTGTAATATGATCATTGAAATATTAGTTTCGTATATAAAAAACAATATATGTGGCTTTAACCAAAATTAAAAAAATATTCTAGTCATATGTGGAATTTTATTTGCTAAATTATTTAAGGACAAATTTACTCTTCATATTTAATGATATTTATCCAAATTAACGGCATATGACCAAAAAAACACTTGACTCAAAGTAAGGAAACTAAAAAAATTATATGCAGGAGTAAAGGCTAAATTGAATAATTTGCAATCGTCAATAAATCATACTAATAACTTTCTCAACTGCAATTGTTGTTACTTCTATTTAATTAAGAATGACATAGGAAGTTCTAAAGTTTTATTGTGTTGGAGTTAGAGATACCAAAAAACTTTGTTAGGATTCAATTTCTTTCTGTTCAATAATTAACTATATTTGACCTTTTATTTTTCAATGCGTTTATTTACATATTTGCCAAAAGGAGTTTGTTTTATTTATAGACTATTTTATCAATTCCCCTCAACTATTTAATATGTTTTAGTCTTCCAACTATTCATTTCCAAACCCAATCTACTCATACGGAGTGACGAGCTGGGCACTAAATTAGTAAAATGAATAATTTGACAAATTAAATTGAACTTGTTGAATATTTCAAGGATAAATTGGACATGTGAAGTTACAAGGGATTATTTTGGCTAGCTTCTCTTAATTTATTGAGCCAAACACAAACATGTTTCATTTTATTTGGTTCAATAGAAGCAAAGTTATACTTTTTCTCTGAGAAGTTTGTCAAAATAGACTCAATTTTATATTTGACCAAATTATTAACAAATTGTTTAATATATTCACAGTGATTCAATCTATTCAACTTACTCTCCCTATCGGCTACTAATCTTTTTTGAACTCATTTTATTTTCTTGAGATGACTAGTTAGGGACAAAGTTGAGCTCATTTACTAATTTGAGGATTAAATTGGTTGTATTTAATAGTTGGGAGGCTAAATTGAAAATATTAAATAAGTTAGTGTTTTTGGAATTGTCGGGGAACTTTTAGCAAAATACTCTCTCTTATGCTTATTTTTCTTTAAGTTTAGTGTGCTTGCATATATTTATAATGTGTAAACATGCATAGGTTACATACCTTCATGTACTTGCATATTTGTATGAATAATGGTATATATGCATGCTACCATGTGTATTTATATTATAATTTTCAAATTATCTTTTTTGTTTGCGGATAGCTGGCATTCAACTTGAATAGTTAATTAGCGTAATCCATTTTCTTGGCTTGCTTGCATAACGAGGCTAGCCAAACAATTTTTATGCTCACTCAATCTCTTAGAGTTGTTCATTTAATCTGAAAATTCCTCCATCTGTTTTCTTTGGTACTACTTTCAACTGCTTCTTGACTGCATAATCTGCTCATGTCCAGTATTTTGTAGATGCATTTCAAACTAGTTTTTATAGCTTGATGTATTCTACCATAATGTTTCAATTATCAGTAATGGTATCTGAGCAAACTTTTTCATGAATCATTACGACTAAATCTGTATTGCAAGTCATTACTTTGTCTTTACATTAATTGTACGTTCCACTGTCATTTGCTCATCTGTTTGATTCTTTTTAGGATTATGCTTTAGTTTTTATTCAAGGCTGCTTTTGCTGATAAATTTGTTTCATCTACTAAGGTGTTTTCTTTATATTATTTGCCTTTTTTATTTCAGTACTTTTTCGTGCTTCTGTCATTAGTCATAAATCGTATGCTTCATGGATGCTAACTTTGCACAACCTTAAATATATTTTTGTTAAGTTTATTCAGTTATTATTTTAAATAAACGCATTTTTAAGCT
This sequence comes from Gastrodia elata, assembly GCA_016760335.1. NCBI lineage: Eukaryota > Viridiplantae > Streptophyta > Magnoliopsida > Asparagales > Orchidaceae > Gastrodia > Gastrodia elata. Next base: position 10,613,020 of record CM028681.1, on the reverse strand, counting down.
CTCAATTATGTTACAATTGTTTGCTTTGCCTTCTTTGTATTCTATTAATATAATTTTGACTCCAATAGATTGTAACTACTTTTATGTGCAGTACATCCAATGGATAAATTGTATCTCTCCAGCCTTCATTATACATTACATAATTATTTATCTTCTATATAATTTGTTATGATTTACTAGGATGGAACTAGTTTGCTTAATTTGTTTAATATTGATTGAGCAGTAACTTAAGAATATTCTTTCTTTTCTAAAGGAGACAACTTTCATGTTGAATGCCGGTATTTTTTTTTTTTTAACATAATTAATTTGTTTTTGCTTGCAGTTGGGAATGTTTGAAGGATCTCTTGTGTGGTAATTGGACTGATGACATATTATGCAGTATTGGCATGCCCATTATACATGAATCTGTGCGGTACAACTGCCAGGTATTTTGCCTGGATGGGAAGATTATCATGATACGCCCAAAGATTTGCCTTGCAAATGATGAAAATTACAGAGAGTTACGCTGGTTTTCAGCTTGGAAATTTAAAGGCAAGCTTGTTGATTTTCAACTCCCTAGTGTCATTTCTATGGCTACATCACAGACCTCAGCACCTTTTGGATTTGGTTATATTCAATTTCAAGACACGTAAGTATGTATTGTAGTAACTAAAGTATCGATTATAAGAATTTAATACTGGGGCTATGGCTATTATTTACATCTTGCATTATGGTAGTAGACAATACAAAGTGGGCATAGTTACTTTCACTTACTAGTATGCTTCTAAGCACAATAGAGTGCTTTTTACTAATGCAGATTAAGTTTTATTACTCAAAATGACTATAATTAATCGTGTGATTGAAAGTTTTACAGCTTTTAGTGCAATTACTTGGGATGCATACATGAAGTGCATATAATGAGGGGATTTAAAAAAAACTAAATTGTTGTCTCTTGTCTGCTATCTTTATCTATTTATATTAGCCTTATCAAATGTTTTTTTACATAAATTTATGCGGTTAATAACTATGATTCCTTAGCACTCTTTTTATGTTGCCAAGATCATGCATGCTTTTTTCAATGCATACTTATTTATATGCGGCCAACCATAATTAACATGGCATTCTATACATCGTTTATTTTAAAATTTGATTTTATTAAATTTTAAGCAATTCATTTATCATTAGAATTGCTTTTAAGTTCTTGTTTGGTACGAAAATTTGTAATATAGTTGCTATTATAAAACTTTGCAAAGAAAAAAAAATTGTAGCGTGCTTTATTTATTTTTTTATTTTGCTTTTTGTCTTTTCAAACTGTCATAGTAATTCTTAAAATTTTTTTAATTGAACTTATATTGACTTTTTCCATTCAAAATAAGCATACTCTTTTAATGCATATGGTATAAATTTTAAATTCAGAGAAAAAAAAACTACCTTCCAAACAATTAGCTTGGGATAATCAAAAGAAGAAAATAAAATTCAAAATAATGGTGATTAAATATGGGATGTTTAATTTTTTATTTCGCTTGGTATATGCATTTTTTGGGATGTTAAGAATTATCATTTTGATAGCATTAATAACTTGAGCAGATTCACAATGATTTGTAAAGAATTATTATGTTAGAATAATAGAAATAATATAAAATTCTGAGAATGCCTTTATCTTTTTTATGAGAAATAATTACCCTAAAGTAAAATTGGAATATCTGGGAAATTAAGAGTATAGTATTACAGTCTTTCTTTCTTCGCATAAAGTTTTAATTATCAGTTGGAGTTTTATTATAATTGTTAGCTAGAGCTTTGAATTTACATATTAAAAAAAATCATTTGTTGGTTCTATAATATAAATATATTCATTTTAGGCGATTTATTAATTTTTTTGGTATTTAGATTCTTAAAACGTTTTATTACATATTTATATAATATCTAAATGTTTTTGTAAGCTCAAACATTTAATGGTTTTAATCATTGCTACTATTTATTCACTTTGTAATTGTGTACGTTTGTAAATTAAATGTTTGGTTATTATTGACTGTTCTTGCAGAAACATCAATTTTATTCTGTGATATTTTTTATTTATTTTTGGGATCATAAATCATAAGAACCGATAATGCTTACTTAGCAAGATACCTCCTTATGTGTAGGTTAATTTAAAAATGAATATTATTTTCTATTGTTCATCTTGGCTAAGTTTCGATTCGATCACTCATTTTGAGAAAGAGTATTTTTATCATATGAAAGCATTATCATTTAAATGTTCTATAATAGATTGGTATGCATTAATTTTAATCTATTATGTCACTTATTGACTAATTTTTCTTCATGTTTTCATTTTTGTATTCTATATGCTTAGATACCTACTAGCTCCAATATTCAATCATTAACATGCTTTTCTCTTTTTTCATGGTGACCTGAAAGATTTGTTATCGCTGTAAATTCTGATCCTACATTTTACTAATTCACTTGCCCAAGTAGGTGTCCTACCTTCCCTTACGGAAGCTGTTCAATCCATCATCTTACCCTCTAGTTTTCCAAGCTTTGTTGAGCTTGGAGTGAGTGTTTCTTCTCTTCAAACTCCTTTAATCTATATGAGCATTTTCTTCAATCTGATCTTTATTCCTACAATTTGCAATTTCTACACCCCTTTGATTCATGCATACAGTTTTGTTTATGCAATTTATTGCTCTCACTTAATCGCTACCCATGGACTCCATTGAATGCTTGTTTTGCTACTTGTTCTTGAGCTCCCTTAATCAATATTTATTATGCTACAAGCAATCTTTTCTTCCATGAAATAATCATTTATGAATGTTTGCCATTTCATCAAAGGTTCATTCTTGCCAAAGATGAAGAATAATTTGTTGGATGCCTAAACTCTTGAATCTCTAATTTTTTAGTCTTTGAAAATATTTGGAACACATATATATGTACATCTATATAATTTATTTAATTTATTTTATTGTTGGATTCTGACATTATTTGGAGCATATCAAAGATCTTCACTTCTGAAGAAGGAAAAGTTATTTTTGAGTTTGCTTTAACTTATGATCGTATGATTGCTAATATTTATTTTAAGAAAAGGGAGGAATATATTATCACTTAAAAAAATAAGACTTTCTAAAATTTAGATTGATTATTTCTTCTAAAGAAAAGGATTATTTATTATGTAAGGATTGTAAGGTTATTCCAAATGATTGTTTGATAATTCAACATCATTTATTAGTTTTGGATTTTAAGTTAAGGAATAATAATTCTAAAATATTCTGTTACTAGATCATGGAATCTTAGGAAGGCTAATATAGATATTATCAAGAGTGAAGTTTTAAATTTAGACTCTTCTATTTGAAGATTGAAACCAACCTTATGTGGAATTTGGTTGCTAGTTGTATTTGCAATATAGCAAAGAGCTTACTTTGTGATTCTAAAGGGAAGTACCCAATAATAAAGATGCATGGTGGTTGAAACATGATGTTCAAGTTAAGATTAAAGATTAAAAAAAATGCTAAAAAGAATAATTTAAATTAAGACTGAAGGGGTTTGTAAAAACTAGTTTATCATGAATCTAAAATAATAGTTTGTGATGCTAATAGTGCAATTTTTGTGGATTTATATAATAAATTAGACATTGTCGAGGGAGAACGACATATTTATAATCTAGTCAAATTAGGAGATAAGAGAACCAAATATTTGACCTACTTTAAATATATCAAAGTTGATGATCAAAAAATTCTTAAAGGAATAAAGATATTTAACATAGATAGGTAAATTATTTTACTAAGCATTTTAATGAAGGTTGTACCAATAAAGTTAGTATAAATGAGTTTAATGATTATAAAGATAGCCTTAATTACACTTTCATTCGCCATATAAGTAAAATTGAGATTTGAAACATTTAAAGGGGATGAAGAGCGAAAACATAGTAGGATCAGATGACATCCCTATTGATGTGTGGAAATGTTGTAAAGAATTTTTTGGCTTACCAAGTTATTTAATATTATTTTAAAGACTAAAATGATGTCAGATGAGTGGAGAGAGTTTTGTTATTCCTATTTACAAGAGTAAAGGTGATGCTCGAGGTTGTGCTAATTATAGAGGAACTAACTTAATGCCACACTTTGAAATTTTGGGAGAGAGTGATTGAATAGAGAATACGAAAAGATACTCGGATTTCTCAAAATCAAATTGATTTTATGCTAGGCCAATATGTTATAGAAGACATACTTATATTAAGAGGTTTGACAGAGAATCTTAGGGAAAGAAAAGATTTTCTTTTAATTTTTATTGATTTTGAAAAGGCTTATGATAGAGTACCAAGAAAAATTCTTTGGAGAGTTTTGGAGATAAAAGGGATTAGTGTTGTAATGTTATTAGAGATATGCATCATGAGGCTATTACATGTGTTTGATCACAAGGTGGCTTGTCTAATGACTTCCTTGTTTCGATTGTATTACATCAAGCTCCAGCTCTTGGCCCATATCTTTTTGCTTTATTTGTGGATCTTTATATTGAGCACATTAAAGAAGAGATTCCTTTGTGCATACTTTTGTAGATGATATTCTATTAATTGATAAGACTAGTGATGTAGCTAGAGCAAAACTTGAGTTTTGAAGGACTAGTTTAGAATCCAAAGATTTTTTTCTTAGTAGATCTAAAACTGAATATATGAAGTTCAAGTTCAATTGTATTAAAGTCCTTAATCGTAAGGATAGAATGAGGGATGAGGAAATAAGTGTTACAAAAAACTTGATAAAGTAAGTGTTACAGAGATGAGGATACTTAGGTGGATGCATGGGTATACTTGTAATGATAAAATGAGAAATGAGTTTATCCATAGCAAGGCTTGAGTGGCTCCAATAGTGGACAAGATAGAGAACGTTGTTTTAGACAATTCAGGTATATTAAGCGTAAACAGTGTAATTCCCTTGATAGAAAAATCGAGTTTATGAATTTTTTTCATATTAAAAGAGGTAGATAAAGACCCAAAAAGACGTGGGAAGAAACTCTTAGGAAGGATCTTGTCTATTTGGAAGTTAGGAAGGGGCTTCTATTTGATCGTGCACAATGGAAACAATGGATTCATGTCACCGACCCCACCTAGTGGGATTAAGGCTTGGTGTTGTTGTTGTTAATTTATTATTTAATATGATATATTTGTATATCTATATATTTGTATATGTATATATATATTTGTACATATATGTGTATATATATAGATATCTCTATATATACATATATATATATATATATATATATATATATTTGTGTGTTAGTGTATATATATATATATGTCCTGTTTTTTGCTCAAAAGTTCTATATTCGAATTTATAATGTGTGTTTTGATATTATTTTACATCATCATATTTGATCAGTCCTTACTATTCTTATAAACGTCATTATACACTTTGAATCTATGAAATTTTCCTCCAGTAAAATTCTGAACAATTTACTTAAGGAGATTATATTTTGGCCCCATTAAGAATTATGAATTGTTAGTAATTGTTGAAGTTTTATTGTGGTCAATTTCTGTTGTTGGAGTGTTGTCAAGCTTTCTTATTATGATATTTGTAAATATTGTCTTTCAAACATGATTGAATTCAAAATGCTTCTTTGTGAATCATAGCTATCTTATTGAGATACGATAACAACAACATAAGCATCTAGCCTTAGTCTCATTAAGTAGGGGCTGGTTACATAAATTGTTTACCACCATTGTGCACGATCAAATAATAATCTCTCCTTAAGCTCAAATTATATTTTTTTATCTTCTTCTTCCTCTTTTTATATGGGCAAATTAATAGGCTCAGCTTTCCTAATTGTGACATCTAAACACTCTACGCATAATATACTCAAATTACCTATGAATGACTTTCTCTAAGCTTTTTCTCAATATAAGCCACACCAACCTTGCCACGAGTGAATTTATTTCTTATATCTTTCGTGTATTCCCACTTATTTATCTTAACATCCTCATCTCCGCTACTCTTATTTGATAGTATGCATTGGCATTGTTGGCTAGCAGTTTGCAACAATTTTAAAAAACTTTGATTTAAATTTTATTTATGATAAAAAAATTTAAAAATGCTCTTCCATATTATTATCCAATTAGCTTGAATCTTATTAATTACGTTACCCTTTTCTTTACTATTATTTTGTATGGTTGAACTAATATATTTGAACCTCTCATTTTGTAATAACATAATCTTCATATATTATACTTATTGTCTCTTATATTTTGGTTCAATATGCACAATAAATTACATTTTGGATCCACTAAGATGAAATTCTTAAGAATCAATAGTTCTCCACAACTTGAGTTTGCTTAATCCCATCTTTAGTTTTGTCAATAAGAATAGTCTTATGAAAATTACATGCACCAATTTACTTTCTCTTGAATGTGATCATTAAAAACACTCACAACTGACAAAGAGATTTGAACTAAAAGCAAAACCTTGAGACGATCCAATTGAAACAGAATTTTCTTTTGTCAAACCGTTTAACATTTTAACATGTAATAGCTCCTTTATAAATATCTATATATATTTCAATTTAAGCCACATAAATTTCTTTTTAATTTAGTACTCTTTGAGATCTTTTCTTACCTTTTCTAAATTTTTTCATCAAACTTCAACATAAATGCATGAATTTTCTAGTTGATCTACTTGTCTTTAAACCAAATTGACTTTTTGTAAAATGTTATACATCTCTCTCTTGCAAAGTTTTGAAGTATACACATTCATTTAATTTCTTTATAATTTGAATACTTTTGCATATCAATTTTTTTCTTGTGAATAGGTATCATGATACTATTTCTTTTGTTCATCTAATGTTATACTAATTTTCAAAATTGTATTAAATTATGATGAGTCAATAGACTGTTTAATCACCCGAAAATTTCTACCAAGGGCTGAGCCAAGAAAAAATTTAGGACGTGCAAAATCAAAACTACAATGAAAAATAAATCATGATTATAATGAAATTTAAAATACAAAACATGTTGTAAAAATCATAATTTATCCTTATAGGACTTCATATTTTGTAAATATTGTATATCGAGAATCATAATTTAAAAATAAAAGTTTTTGAAATATGAAATGATGGAGGATAATCATATATGTTATAATACATTATCAATGGGGGCATGATCAAATTTTAATGAAAAAAATAAATTATTATTTTAATGAAATTGAATATACAACATATGTTAACAGAAATTATTATTTATATTATTGTCAATGAGATCACTACATTAGTTTTAATTTATATTACTTTGTAATCCTTTATCCAAAAATCTCCCATGCTATTGCACAAACAATTTCTTACAATATTGATTGCAAAGAAAGCCTGTTAACAGCTACTGTGGCAATTTTGGCAAAATGAATGACTTGATTAACTAATAAATTGGTGATTAAACATGATGCAAATTGATTTTAACATATATTCATGTGAGATCACATATTCCTTTTATAAGAAAATTTCTCTTCTTAGTATTGACATATAATCATGTTCTATAATTCTTTTTATAGCAAAGGTTTATAAAATGCAAACAATCATCACAGAACACTTTATATCAATTGCATGTTCTATAGAGTACTCATTTCCAAACATAGCCCTTTCACTCTGACTGAGCTACAAAATAAAAACACATCACAAAGTCAAAATCTACATAAGAAAATATATGTTTTTTAAGATCAAATAAAGGGACTGCATTTATTAAGGCAAATGCTTTGTGATGATTCTAGTTGGGATATTTTGTTATCATATAGTATAACAAATAACAGCTCATCATGCATGTTAAATTTAGTTTATTTTATGATTTTTTTATACTTATAGCTTTATGTCTATTACTTTCTAATTTTAATTTTTTATTCTAAATCATACTTGTTTTTTAAGAGCATTTTGTTAATGAGCACACTACAAGATCCAGCAGTCATTGTTTTTTCAAACGCTGCTTGTTTTAAAAATCTAAAAGTTATTGTTTCTGCAGCTAACCAGTTGGCAATTTATGATAATCTTGCGGGCTTGCGAAGCTCAGACCAGTATTTTTTTTATATCTTGTTTTCAGTGCTGTGGCTGCAGAAATCTGTGAAGAGCTTTTTTCTGCTAATGCACCCCGAGTTGGACTTGCTTATAATGGTGTTGAGGTCTTTACAAATGCAAGCGGAAGTCACCACCAGATAAGAAAACTTAATATTCGAATTGATGCAATTAAAAGTGCAACTTGGTTTTGCGGAGGTGTTTACATGTATAGCAATCAGCAGGGCTGTGATGGTGGTCGTCTCTATTTTGGTATACCATTATTAATTTATTTACCATGCATATAGGAATCTGTAGACAAATACATATTTCTTTTAATGCTTTGCCTTAGTAGTTAGTGAGGCATTTCTAAACGCTTACCTATTTACACTGTTTATTACTTTTTTTTTAAAAACATTAGAGCTCCCTGATTTGCTTAATGTTATTTTTTTGCTCTTTGAATTGTGTAGACATTTTAAATCAACATACAAGTGCTTAAATTTTGATGGAAACGGATTCTATAGATAGCGCATATGCACATTGTTTCTTTGACGACGGATTACTGGACAGTTTTTTTTTAGTTTTTTTTAATAGCTTCTAGGTTTGTGTAATATATTTATTTAATCTTGTAATAATGTTGCTTAATATAATAGTTTTTTTCATCAACTTCATTGTTTCATAGTGTATGTTGTTCATATTGTTAACTCATATATGGTACTTCACAATCTTGTATTTGATTTGAACTCTGTTGTAAGCACCCTAAATTTTGCTAGTGATCTTTTGTTTTATTTGTTATTTTCATAACTAATCTTTTTGTGAATAATTTTGAATTAATCTATTTAAAAGAGGTATTTTGTCATAAATGCCTGTTTATTAAACCTCCAAGTCCTTTTTGATGTGTAACTAACAATTAAGAATGGCAGATGGATGCTGCTTAATTGCTATGAACGGGGAAGTTGTTGCTCAGGGATCTCAATTCTCATTGAAGGAAATTGAAGTTCTTACCGCCGTTGTTGACCTTGATGCTGTAAGTTAGTTTGTATTTATATTTCCTATTTTGACTGTTATTTGTATTCTGCAAGCATTTAATAAAAATTATCTACATGCATATATTACATGCACACTTATTAGTTCAACTGTTGTTGATCAATGATTCTTGATTTCAAATGAATGTGCCTGGTTGAACTTTATTTCCATCTTAAACCACAAACATGGCCAATTTGGCCATCTTTTTATTATTTGGTGGCCAGAAATTGTGTTCAAAGCATTTGGGCCATGCTCAATGAATCCAATGTAGGTGTGGATGCTCCTTGTGATTTTTGTCTATATCCTGAGTTACATCTTCTAGATCTTTTTATTTTTATTTTCTATATTATGTGTTAGATTAATAAGATACTATATATTGATTTAAACCAATGTTTGGTGGTAGGCTATCTCGATGAGATATGATATCCCCATTGGCAAACTATGATTATCATGTAATTTTTCAAAATGGCCTTTTGACAATATAATGCCACTCTAGTCATATTCTTTTAGATGAGAATGAAGTATTCTCTTATTTCTCAAATTCGTGTCCATCGGTTGAAGCTTGAAAGGAGGGGTGTATTACTTTTTTGATAGATAAAATTTTAAAAATATAACAAACAAATCATAAACTATGATTTTTTATTAATTTCTATGATTTTTTATGTTTTAGTTTTTGTTAAATATAATGATTATTTGTAAAACTTATTATATAGTAATTTTTTATTAAAACATATATTTTTGGGAAATTTTAAATAACATTCTAATCATTAGCTCTCATGATAATTGCTTATATATTTTGAGCATTGATTTTGTCTAATTCACCCAATCCAAAGAGTAAAATAGTGGTGCATTTATAGCCTCTTGTTAAGAAACTGCAAATTATGAGTCAAAGGGGTGCTCACATATGTCACATCATGTAAAACTTTTATGTTGAAAGCTCATTTGAATGATTGATAATTCTGTTACGTAATACTAAAAGTGTTCATGTTGGAGTTCAGTAAGTTTACATGGAGCCATCCAGAGCATTCCCTTTGTAAGAACCGGAGGATGCAGCGTTGGATAGGAGAGAGCTTTTGTAGGATAGTTGTAGGAAGAAGAGGGTTGCTCTGAATAGCTGGAGAGAAAACATAGGAGAACAACCTTCATTCAATTGTTACATATTATATTACATGGCATTACTCGTCTATTTATAGATACATGGATGACTGTTAGGTGGGAAATTTGATGAAATTCTTAGGATCGGGGTTTGATCGTTGAGAGTCACCAACGCAAACACAAATATACCAACACAAGAACTAGAAAGCAGTCACAACACAAAAAATCATACGAACACAAAGATATATGTGAAAAATTCAAGAATGAGAAAAATCATGTAGCCACACTATTACAAGAAATAGAAAGCAATCACAACGCAAACAAATATATACATGGTTTGATCCCTGAGAGTCACCGAAGTAAACACAAACCAACACAAGAAATAGAAAGCATTCACAGCATAAACACTCACAATGGTGATGAGCGTATGCTACTTGATATAGGTGGAGGCCTTGTGCAGTAGGTTGAATTGAAATATCGAGGAACTGAGAGGTGAAACCAAGAGTCTTCATTTTGAAGCGAGCTTCCTTTGTTCTTATAGTATGTTGTAGAAATTCTGGATTTGTACTGGTGAGGAGGTCGTCAACGTAGATGAGAAGGTATGCATGGATTTTGGTTTGTGATAGATGAAGAGGGATGGGTTTGCTTTACTTTTGAGTAAAGCCTTTCGATGTAAGGAAGTCAATGAGAACGGAGAACCATCGGTTATGTGATTGTTTTAAGCCATATAGGGCTTTCTTCAACTTACATACGCGGTTGGGTTTAGTGAGTCGGTGAAGTCCGGAGGCTGTTTAATGCAACTGTTTCGTTTAAGGATCCATGAAGGAATGCATTTGAAATATCGAATTGTAGTAAGGACCAATGGTGATTAGCGGCTATGGTGAGAAGAATGCGAATGGTAGACATTTTGGCGACAGAACTGAAGGTTCCATTATAATTTATCGAATTGTAGTAAGGACCAATTGCGATGAGCGACTGGTCTCATAGGTTTGATTGTAGCCTTGAGCCACTAGGCAGACTTTATGTTGAGTGGTTATTTTGTTTGGAAGGTCCATTTGCCACCAAGAGTTAGTTGGGTTGGATTTGGGGGAACTAAGTCGCAAGTGTCTTGATTTTTTAAGGGTCGTGATTTTGGCGGCCATGGGCTTTATCCAATGGTCGTATTTTGAGGCTTGAAGGTAGGTGGTAGGATCGGTTTGGGTGAGGGATTGGGTTGTGGGGGTTGATTGGACGGTGAAGAAACACGGAAGTATGTGGTGAGGCTTGATAGTACCTGTCTTGGATTGGGTGAGCATGGGATGTGTTGACGGAGGGCTAGAGTTGTGGATGTGGGCTGAGCCAGAGGTTGGAGGATTTGTAAGGAGCGGGGAATTAGGTGCGGTTGTAGGTGAGTGTGGATTGTGAGAGTTTGGTGGAAGGGTCGGTGGATGTGGTATATTGAATTGATGAGATATTGTGTGGAGGACTAGAAGAGGTTGTAGACATAAAGGTGTTTGGAGAATTAGAATTAGAAGCACGTGATGGAAGAGTGGAGGTAGGGACAAGTAGATGAGGGGTAGAGATGGTGGTATTAGGTGAGTTTGTAGAGCGTTGAGAAGGGGAGGCTTGAGGATGGAATTGATTTTCAAGGAAGTGTACATGTTGGTAGATGATTACTTTATGCATGAGAGGGTTGTAGCATCGGTTGCCATTGTGGTTGGGTGAATAGCCGATGAATTTGCATGGGATTGTTTTATGAGTGAGTTTGGAGCGTTATGTAGGTAGGAGTGGTTAGCAAATGCAGTTGAAGACATGGAGGTGTTTGTAGGCAGGTTTGTGATTATGGAGGAGCTCATAAGGTGTTTTGGTTTGGGTGGTTATGGACGGGAGACGATTGATGAGATAAGCGGAGGTTAATATGACGTCGTTTTAAAAGGTGGGTGAGATATTGGCGCTGTTAAGTAGGGTTCATGTGGTTTCTATGAAGTGTCGTTTTGTTGTGGTGTATTGTGGCAAGAGATATGATGAATTCCAATTTGTTGGAGACAAGTGGTAAGGGTATTATTGCAATATTTCAAACCGCCGTCGACACAAAGTATTTTGATTTTACGTTGGAATTGTCTTTCAATGGATCGTAATAGTTGAATGAATAGTGTTGTTTCGGATTTCTATTTTATTGGAAAGACCAAAGTAAAGCAAGAGTAATCATCGATAAAAGACATGTAATATTGATAGCCAACATTTGATAAATTTGGAGCCGAACCCCATGCATTGGAATGAATTAAATCTAGTAGTTGATAACAATGATTATCATAATTGGAAAATGGCATTTTATGATGTTTATTCATGATACATTGATAACAATGGGTGTAGTTGTTGGTGTAGGAGATGTGGGGATGCTGGTTTGTGAGAAGGTGTTGGATCAGAGCGGCTGGATAACTCAATCTTTGGTGCCAGAGAGCTGACTTGATTGAGGTGATGGATGACTCTAATAGGAGTTGTTGGGAAGAGTGTGGACGCTCAAGTGGAATTAAGTAGAGTAGTTACAACTGCAATTTTGAAGGAGGACTGCATTCAAGCGAAGATCCTTGATAGAAAAACTAACGGGATCAAATGTATTGTAGAAGTTATTGTTTGTAGTGAGTTAGTTGATAGAAATAAGGTTGAATTGAGATTGAGGAACGTGTAAAATTTGTGATAGTGAGCTTATAGGATGAAGTGGTAATAGACCGTTACCGATATTGGAGATGTGCGTAGCTTGACCGTTTCTGATGGTGACCTTGTCATGATCGTTGTAAGTGTCTGAGATGGAGAAGTTGTTGAGGCCCTTTGTTATGTGAGTAGATGCGCCGGAGTCAAGAACCCAAATGTTGGCGATGTAGCTATCTGCAATGAGTGCGGGTGTGGAGTTCATCTTGTAAATGATGTATCATGTTAGTGCTAGCAGTTGAGAGCTGAATGACCTCATTTACCGCAGATCTGGCAATCCAGGGTTGCGAAGTGAGGTTGATATTCCGGCTGAAGCTGAGCCTATCCGGCCTTCTTCCCTCCATGGTCGGCTGCGTCCTCAGCCTCTGACGTGCAGTAGAAGTGCGGGCTGCCATTGTTGTTGAAGATCCTTGCTAGCTTCTTGTTGGAGGTTGATTTCTTCGTTGCAAAGTTTCAAGTATAGATCGTCGAGGTTTAGGGGCTGAAGGTTTGTACGGATCGTTGTTTTAAAATGTTTAATGAGTAGATGATGATGTCTTCTAGATCAAGGGTGGAATTGGCGGCTGAAATTTTGTCTACTATGTCTTTGATTTCTGATAGGTATTTTAGAATCGATTTGTCTTTCATGGTAATGTTATGAGGAGTCTTCTTAAGTTGGATTACTTTCTATCTATTTGGGGATTGAAATATTTTTTCCAGGATTTTCCATGCCTTCTTACAAGTTTTGGCGTGAATGATATATGGCAGAGTGGAGGGTGAAATTGTAGAGTAAAGTGCTGATATGAGGTTCTTGTCGTTGAAGCTCCATGCGCTGTCACGGTTGTGGGGAGGAGTTTTTGCCAAGAATCAATCTAAGTGATCTTGGAGGCCGTTTGCCGTAAATAGATTGAGGAGTTGCACGTGCTAAATTGGGTAGTTATCGGTCGTAAATAAGTTTTTAACTAGATTTTTTATGTTGTTTATCTATAATGTGAGATTTGAGGTGAGGTTGGGCAGCATTGCAGGTTCTTGATGTTCTTGAACATTATTACTGGATTGTGGTCTGGAAGTTGATGAGGCCTTAATGATTTTGAGGCAAGGAGTGGAGAGGTTGGTGGTTCTTGAGGTTCTGACGGGAGATAGGAGGGCTGGCGGACTGTAAGCTGAAGGATGGAGCTCTGATAGGCCGTGACTTCTTGAGGTCGATGTACAAAGGATAAAGAATTTGAAACAGGGAAGGTGCAATTGTGAGGATTTGTTGTTGACTAGATGTGGAGAGTTCTTGAGAAGCTTAGAAGGTTCTTGAGGAGATTGAAAGCTTGGAGAAGAGGAGATTGAAGATTGGGGTTGCAGAGCAAGGAGATGATCTGATACCTTGTAAGAACCGGAGGATGCAGCGGTAGAGAGGAGACAGCTACTGTAGGACGGCTGTTGGAAGAAGAGGGTTAGGGTGGCTAGCAGGAGATAAAAACAGATGAGAACATCTTTCATTCAGTTGTTACATATCCTATTACATGGCATTACACGCATATATATAGATAAATGGATGACACCTATATATACCGTTACAAGCATATGGCTATACTCCATTACCCTTTGAAGAATTGTTGGAATTCTTGATTTGTATGCAATATAATGTTCAACCATATTGTTAATACTTTCAGAACAAACATGGGTGCTTCCTAAAAGATTTTGTTTTAAAAATATAGCACCCAGATGAGATTGACGAGAAGACATGCTCCAAAACTACCAGATGTTTTATGAATTATTGTTTCCTCTTCGCTTTCTAATTTTAGATTTTAGTTAACGGTGTTATGCATAAATGGGAAGCGAAATCATTTCATGAGATCTTTTCTATTAGATCACTAATTTTGCTCAATATAATTTGGATTGCGTGTTGAAATTTTATTTATTGTATATTCAAATATAAAGATTTTTTTATTTTTTTGTTTCTTAACTTTATTAAGAAAAATGATCCATATCTATCAAGATTTAAAAATTGAACCAGACATTGAAACATTAGAATGGCAGGTTCAAGGTTTTATTGAGATTGAATTGTATCATAAAATGACATGTATACAAGATATTAAGAGTTACCATACCTGTCCTTCAACTTTTAATTTGTGCAAGATTTTATTTATTAATGTAATTTAGATTAAAATTTTTTAACTATTAATTATATATAAATGAGCTTTTTTATTTACAGTTTTAAATATTATATGCAGACCACACATTCATAAAGAAATTATATATGTACCACAGTTTATTTTATTATGAAGATGCTTGTGGTATGCATGTAAAAGTTTCAAAAAATTTACGTTGTTGTCTATTTTAAATAATAAAAACGAAATCACGTGTACAACACACAAAACCTGTGTTTAATTTAAGACTATTTACAAGATTAATATCTAATCATAACTCTTTTTTCAATTTAAATGATTAAAAATGCTAAGTTAGGTTTTTTTTTTGTGTAATAGTAGAGATTTAGGTGCTAGTTTTATAATATTTCAGATTTAGTTTTGTAATATTTTGGATTTAAGTATTAAATATGTAAATAAAAAAGATTTATTTGGTATGTATGGAAAATTCAATATGTAAATTTATGTCTTTATAGGCAGACATATAAGTAAGGAAAACGCTATTTAATATTCGAAGTTTCAAGAGAAACTTATTTCACTCTTATTTAGTCTCAAATTTTCTTAAGATTTTATTTATTTGTGTATATATGTAACTCGACTAGGAAGAATGTGTAGAAAAATGACTCCCAAAATTCCTGCGGCCCAATGAAACTGGCTCGGTTTATGAATTCCTGGTTCAATTGACAGTTTTTCTTACTTCGGAAGTGGTACTTTGTGAGTAGTTGTATCGCTTGTACCTGAATTGGCCGGCTAACTGGTTCATGGTTTAAACGATTGAGTCGTTCAATTTGGTTTGATTTTTTGATCTTTGATATATACCATAACTTGTATTAGGCATTGATTGTCATATTACAATAAATTTGCTTGTTCTCTCTTCCTCTCACCTATAATTCTACCTTTTTTATTGATATTCTTCTCTTCTTTACTCTCTTTTGCTCTTCTTCTTTTTCTTCTTCAACTCCAATGTCTTTATTCTGTATGTGACTACATAAACTGGTATGAGTGCCACATAACTAATGCCATTATACACTACCATATTATCACATGATGTTATACTGCCAATTTTGCTCAACTTACAAATGCAGTAGCTATTTTATTGATTTCAATGCGATTCTACCTCTCAATTACTTCCATGATCAAGGAAATTTCTACTCATTATTGAATGGCATAAAATATATTTTTATTTGCCACAACAAATGATGGGATGCTTATGTTCAAAATTTTCATAAGGTGTGCTAATTTTTATGAGCCTCAATTCTTTAGATAACCCTTCCAAAAGATATTACCAAACACTATCATTCTCTACATCATCCAAAAGTCACCTTGTACGATGGCATCAATCACTTCATCCATGGTTTTACTCTCCAGTATGGCATCATTTTTAACCATTACACGACACTCAAAGTTAAATTAAGAAACACTACTGCCTGCCCCGCCTCTCATCAAATTATTTAGCAAGTCTCTCCCCACACGCATACACAGTTAATGTTGACTTCGCTTGTAAGCTAAATTACATCATTAGTGGCTCATTTATCATAAAATAATGCCCACCATAGCGTCATAAATAGAACCCTAGATAATAAGAGAATAAAATTCATCCTCTAAAAGCTAGAAACAAGTGGTATTACTAGAAAAGAAGCCGAAAAGAAGAAAAGCTGAAACATTTACCCAATGACATGCCTTCCTCCATCATAAACTGCTTGGGAAACCAATCCCATTAAACCAACACTCCCTCCTCCATACACTAGATCAATGCTCCTGCGAACCTGAAAAAAACCAAATATTTTTTATTTCGGAATAAGCAAAAATGCTAATTTTATGCGCAGGAGAGCATAACTTGTTCTAATGCTTCAAAAAAGATAAGATTCTTATGCTATACAGAGATGAAGCAAGCCAGCTCTTTGCCGAGCTCAATGGCAGCGTCAGGGTAGCTTCTCTTCTTCCCCTGGCTGCTGCCACAGAAGACACAGATCCTCTTAAACTTGGATTATTTTCCTCTCTCCATAGCTATCTCTTTATCTCTAGGGACGTCTCTCTTTCTCTTATGCTGCGAGCGAAGGCAGAACGTTCACTTAAAGGCAGAACAATCACTATGATTTTAATTTCAATGTTATTATAACTTTGTAATATTGTAAATTGCCTTGATATAATAATTCTGAACATATTGATGATGGTGCAAATATTATTATTTGAATTTCTTTCTGTTATCCTTCCATTTCCTTTCTTTGATTTTTCTTAACCTTACTTTTTTCTTTTTCTCTTTTCTTTTTCTCCAACTCCAATTATGTCTTTCATTGGCCTTTGAATACATATTTCCTTCACCTTCTCGCACCAATCTTTCTTCTGATTTATCCTTTCATTTGGTTTCACATATCCATCCTTTAAATTGCTGCTTCTGCATCTCCTATTTCTTGGCCACTGAACATAAAAAAGAGATTGAACAAATAAAGTAACTGAAGTAACCGTTCATAGTATTTATATAAGAATCCCATATAAGTACAAACAGTAAGCGTGAAAAATAATTATGTTACAAAAATGCATTTTAAATTAAAAGAGAGCTCTTAAAAAAAACAGAAGTTCGACTAGTAAATTGCACAACAAAAGTAAACGTTAAAGCTTTTCTACAATCATCTTGGCTGTACCTGGGTGTCAAAATACTAGTGTGCAAAATTTGTTCAACTAACTCTCACAAAGGCTCTAAACCCTTAACATGTAGTAACAGTAGACGTTGAGTATGCAGTTTGCATAAACAATGTGGTAATTGAAGCAATTACAAGTAATACAGGGAACAATAATAAAAAATTATTTAGATTTCATATATCAACTATCAATCTTTCAGATGCATATAATAAATTCTAAGCTAATAGACTGACCAAAACTGAATATGATAGCAGTATTACAGAAGGGTAAAGTACCCATTGATCTAAACAAACATCAGGTAGCTAATAGAATTGATGAAACTTGGTTCTAATCTTTATTTTTAAATCCCGGATTGAGTCAATAATAATCCACAGAAACATCAAAACAGATCAGAACTTATAAAAATTGCACACCTGTAATAAAAAATTAGCTTGAGTTTTATGTAACTGTTAAAAGCACTACTTTATTATGTATTTCAAACGGTGTTAAGGCTTCTGTGTTTCTATTGATTGTTCTGGACAATCAATGTCAGCCCATAAGGTTCAGATTGATTCTGAGAGAAGAAAAACACATTTCAGAATAGATTTTAGCATCTTAAATTTCAGCATAAATAGCTTCAACCTGGGGACATAAGCCTTAACTAACTGTCTGAATTATTTAACTGAAGACCCAGATAATTATTTTGGAAGTAGAAGAAATCAATCTAAATTTAATTGTTTTCTTACCATACGTTTCTAAATGTAATAAAACCTTCAATTTTTAGGGTTCCAGATATGAAAAACACAGTAGTAACATCGTATTTGATATGCTTTATAGTATTTGCATAGAACCTTTCCATGAGAGAAATTAACAAATTCATTCAAGCCTAAAATAAACTTCTATTTTGGGTTTAGCTTCAGCCATATTAGTAATATCTATATTAGCATGTATAAGTCTCAAATGGTGAGGAACTATTACGATTAATAAAATTTGAACACGAGGTGAAGGAATGAAAGATGACTCACTTTGAGTTTGTGAAACTTACAATGAGATTTAAGAAAAGCAATTAGCGATTCAGGAAGAAATAATGAATATAGGTAAAAAAGAAAGTGGTCTAAGAAAACAAATAAAAAGGCATTTATCTCTTATAAAAATACTACCATAAGCCTCTCTACAAGCTCTCAAAACTCACACAAACTTTCCTCAATAGCTAATGTCTCTCTCCATCTCAGCTGTTATCATTTTGTTCAAATGATGTGTTCTTGTAACTATCAAGTTATGAGGACAACTATCCTAAATATTGTTTATGTCAATATTCTTAACGATTATGGAGTGGTCTTTTAAATGATTCTATAGTAATCGTTCATATGATGTCTATTTTTGTTCGAATGACACTCATAACACGAGTTTAGCTACAACGAGATTAGTCCATTTGTCATTCAAAAACTTTACACTAAATCAAATTGTTTTATTTGCTAAAATGATTGTGTTACTTTAAAATTGTCCAAAATAGTCCCTTGATTTTATAAATCCTAAATTGGCCCGTCAACTCTTTACAATGATGTAGATTTAGCCCTTGGTTTAATTTTTGGTACGTTATACTTGCTAGTGTTGTAAATAAGGGAAATTTTGGGAAGATAAAAATGTTGATCAAGTAAATAAATGTTATATTTATTTTTTTCCTACTTTAAACTCTCATTTTTAAGGTTTAAGTTAAAATATAGATATAATATTTACTCACCCCAATCACTTCTTTTTTCCCAAAACACCCTTTATTCGAAATGCTAGTTTACATGATGCTATAAAAATTTAATCACAAGACTATATTTGTACGAGTTTAAAAGTTTAGGGATTAATTTGGAATTTATAGGAGAAGCCACTATTTTGGATAATTTCAAAGAGTCAGCGACCTCTTTGACAACGCAATTTAAATTAGATTATTCAAAACAAAGCATAATTAATTATCATAGATTTAATGGACAAAGTTGATATCTTACTCTATTTTCATTGAAATAATGTTATGGATGGAATCAAAATCAAACAAAAGTTGAATAATTGAATGGGGAAAGCTAAAATTAGAATCAATCTGTAAATCATAAGCAAAGTTAAACCGCATTAGGCTAATATAGCAGTACTGAACCGAGCAAATTTAATGGAAGTAGATCAAGTGAAATTGAACATGCTTGAATCAGACCACAACAGCAAACAAATAGATATGGGTAAATCTGATAGATATTGAACTCATGCTGTACCCTACTGAACATGGCCTTAGATTATGACGGTTGTGCAACCTGGAAATCTCAAAAGCTAATGTAAGCTCTGTTTCCTTATGGTATTTTTTTGATTATTATGCTCATCTTCCTTATTTGAGTATGACATTTGACAGGCAGATTAGGCACTCTTTTACCTAGGGATAATACAGGAAACATATTCACATTGTGAATATAAGACATCTGAGTGGAAAACAAAGACTTTGTGCATAAGAATCAGATTGATGTTTAACTTCAAACAGACTAATGAGCCTCATGCTAAGCTTGTTTTCAGGTTGAAAACTAAGCCAATTCAGAGGACATTTTCACAAACCCGAAATATCCAATAGAAAACTCAACATGGCGTTGTTGAGCATCAAAGAACTTCTTTTGACATGGTTGGGCTGTTTACGATTCTTAATCTTATTGCTGGTCAATCATATCTTGAAGATGAGGGCTGAAGATAATAGCTAATATTTTTTACCAAGATTTTGAATATTCTATTGAGTAGGATTAATGGTGTGAAACTCTTTAAATTTCTTTCTTCTTCTAGTTTAGTAGGAATTGACAAACACAAAATCAAGAGTTTTTATTTGAGTAAACACCAGCCCATCTTTATTCAATTATATTTAATTATATGTTAAAACCATTTTAAAAGCCATAAAGCAAAGGGGATTTGTTGGCACCTAAAAGCAGACATGACAGTCCCATCCATGCGTTTGAGATGGAAGACATCAAGCAATTATTTTTTGAGTGAAAATAAGCTTCTCATCCACCTGAATTTGATTAATGCAGTTTTGTTTTTATAATTTCTGCAATTTGTAAAAAAGAATTTCACTCTGAGGATCTTATATACAATTTAAGTTTTTCATTTGTTTGTTATTGAGCAATTTCTTGCCATTTTCTTGTTTTTTAATTTCATGATCTGATAATAAACCATCTTCTTTAATTTCTACATTATTCAGTTTATTTGCTTTAAAATTTTTCTCTTCTTTATTAATTGATGTGTTGATATTTCTTCTATGATTAAAGGCATTTCCCAATAAGCCTAATTTTTAAACAAAGCTCTTGATACCATCTCCATTACATATAGAAATTTTCCTTTTACATTCTTCATTTGATGTCTCTAGGTAAATTATTTGGAATTACTTGCCAATATAATCCTTTGACAATTTCAACTTCGCCAATTTAGTGCCACACTATTCAAATTATATGATATAGTTCCTAATATTCATTGCGTTCAACATAATCTTTCAATATTTCATATTAAGATCAATTGTTTTTAAATTTTTATTTATTGATACTAATTTGAACTCAAAATAAAGAGTTAAAGGACTAAAATTAACAAAGTAGTTCTTGGGGACCAAATTGAACCACTCAAGTTATTAGTAACTGAATTTACCATACTGAAAAAGTTGATAATTTCCCAATGATTTGTGATGATTAACTAATAAGAAATATGATCCTTATTGATTTTAATACATTTGTTTGGCTATGCTTTGTCTTCATTTTCTTCGTATTAATCAAAATGTTTGAATATCTCAAACAATTTATATATTATGCTTATTTGGCAACAGTAACATTTAACAACTTGTATTCTGTGATTTGCAATTACAGCAGCGGTATGTCAACTAAGGAGTCACTTTTGATTTTTGAACTGCTTTTTAATGTCCATATTAACCTCTGTTTTGGCAGGTCTCTAGTTACCGTGCATCTATTAGTAGTTTCAGAGAATCTGCGAGTGATGCATTGAAGGTTCCAGTGGTGAAAGTGCCACGCAAGCTTTGTCAACCATTTCAACTTTGTACTTTCCCTACTAATCCAGTGGAGGTATGTATTATTACCTACATGGGTTTAGAATATCTTTCTTATCTATACAACGTGACTTTCTAAAACCTGGACAAACTCTGCTATTATATAAAATTTTAATTTATGCTGTTTGCTTGCTTGCTTAGAAAATTAATTTCTTGTGTTTATTTAAAATTTGATCCAGCACGCTGGTGCTATTCGCTATAGCTTGAAATACCTTGCTTGAGCTCGTAGGCATTTGCATGCTTACTTTCAGCATAACTGGGTGTATCGACCTAAAGTTGTTACTAGGTTAATTATGATTAAACCTCGCTCGATTGTGGCAAAATCAGGATTCTCGACTAGTTTCAAAATAGGTCAAACTAAGGATACCATTGGATTGAGAATATTTTTAGGATCGTAATGCATAAATTTGGGAATAATTTTGATAACAAATATTCTAAATTAATTTTGAATTTGAAACTTCATAAATTTATAGAAAACAAATATAAGCTTAAATTCAAAAATTTTGGTGACGTTAGATTAAGCATAATGAGAAAAACTTATATCTAAAATTTCATCAATTTGGAGCTCTGAATTGTTTGAAATTAATTTTAGAAGTTTTAATATATAAAAATGATCTAAAATAAAATGTATATTCAAACTTAATTTTTTTATAAATGTCTACATCTCATCAAGATGTGCTACCTGATTAAGTTTCTTTTAATTTGAAAATCAAATGACAAAAAAAATTATAAAAAATTAAATATTATTATTATTCATAAAATTAACAAATTAATTAAATTAATCAATACCCTAATTGGTACCTTACTGCTACCCCCCAAACCCTACCCCCAAGCCTCCTTTTTCCTTCGTAGGGCGGCCCTCTTCTTGGCCTACACATATCGAGCCCCCATCTCCCTAGTCGTTAGCGAGCCCCGCCGTCGGCCAGATGGCTTTAGCTGGTCCCCCCTCTCTTCCCCTCTCATTCTCTATATATGGCACCTAAACCCCAACCATTTTCTCAGCCTCATCCACTCCTCTCCTCCCTCCTTATCCTCCTCCCTCCTCTAGCCACCACCTCCCCCTACTTTGACCGCTGCTCCTTTCCCCTTCCTCCATTACCGATTGTTCCTGCCCCCCCACCCATTCAAACGTGAGAAAGAGGGAGGGTGGGGCTGAAAATTTTATTTATTTATTCTACTTTTATATTAAAATAACGATAATAATACTAATAATAATATTGTAGTAACAATGATGATAATAAAGATATTATAGTTACCATATTATTAATATGGATAATAAATCATCTTTTTGTAGGATTCTTATTCATCTTATTTAAGAATTTTAATCTTTAATATGATTATTTAAGATAATAATAATAATAATATTATTATTATAATTATATTAACAATAATGATAATATGGATAATGAATTATCATATGATTCTTATTCATCTTAATTAATTATCTTAATCAATATGATAATTATTAAAGATAATAATAATAGTAATAGTAATAATAATTTTATGAATATGGATGATGAATTATCATTATTTAGGATTCTTATTTAACTTAATTATTTTCTCAATAAGATAATTATTTAAGATAAAATAATAATAATTATAATAATATAACAATTATTATAATATGGATGATAAATTTTCATTATTTAGGATTCTTGTTATTTTAATTATTTTAATCATTAAAATAATTATTTAAGATAATATTAATATTATTTTCATTATTAAATATATAGTTATATATTGATTGTAATGTTATTATGACATTAATATTAATATATATATTATACAATTTTATAGTAATATTATTATGATATTATTAACTATTATATTACTACAATAATAATATTAATACTACTTGTTATTAACATACTAATAGTAATAATAATGTTATTATTATGTTAATAATAGATTATTTTCATTATAAGTGAGAGAGAAAGAGAGAAAAGATTGTAAGAAAGAGAGAGAAAAAAGATTATTTTCATAATAAGAAAGAGAGAGAGAGAGAGATAAAGAAAAATAAAATAAAAAATATTCTTTTATTATATCATTTCTATTTTATATATTATTTACCTCATAATAATATTATGATATTATTATAATCATAATAATAATAAATAAATAAATAAGCTACACAAAACACCCATTTAATAAAGAATTATGTACATATAGTTTTAGAGTATCATAATAAACATAAACACAACAAACAAGAACTCTCACTCAAGTACAAGGATATCACCATGTGCATTTATATGCCAATTTTTATTTCTTGCTTTTAATATCACTTTTAATATCTTATTTATTATAATTGATGTTTTGCTATTTTAATAATTCATAATATGTCATTTAATCAAAAATATCATGAAAGAATGAGTTCAACACAGGTGGATAAAGGTCTGTACAAACATATGTTAGGAAGGGGCAAATCTGATATTTTGGGAAACAAGGAAGCTGTATACATAGCCTAAGAGGAGGCATGTATAGAAATAATAAAATGAAAATCCAAATTATCTTAATTAGGCAGGCATGTCTAATTCCTCATGTTCTAGTTTATTTGCCCAAGAAAATAGTATATGTTAAAAAGTATAAAAAAAGAAAAATACTTATATTGGATATATTGTGACATAAATATTTGTAACAATTTGGTTTATTATAAAGCTAGTTAACAAATGCTGTTATTTGTTTCCTTGCATTTTGATATGCTCTAATTTTGTGCTCCTTGCTTATATATAATGTTAGTAATGATATATAAGTAGATATAGTATTCTCTAACTGGGATTCAAGCCTAGAAATTTTTACTTTTTAATAAAAATGCCAGGTCATAATTATGTGGAAGAGTTTGATCAGTCCTGAGATTAACGACTGTTGCACTCTTCATTATACTTTTTGCTTATAAATATCTCTTTATTTGTTATTTTAATGGCATGTACAAATATGTAAAACCTTGTAATAAGTATGTTTTAATAAAATATTATCTTGTGTTATCAACTTAAGATTAATGGATTTCCTTGATGAATGTTCTGTGATGAATGTATTATACTACCAAATACTTGATAGGATCCTTGGAAGACAACCCTAACCTCGAATTTTCAATGAACTGAGATTAGTGGATGCCACACTCGGTGTTCTTATCTTTACTGTGTTGCATGTTTTAAATTAATAAATATGCTATCAAATCCTAGTCAAGGACGACTTTGATGGGTTTAATAATAAGCTGATTAATTGTCGTACAAAAATTGGTTAAGTCACTAAATTACTAGTTTGCTATGTCTGAGTCTTATGGATGTGATTGTGTGCAACATGAAAGTTCTCTTTGCTTTTGCTAATGTTGTTACTTATTCATTAACATAACTAATACATTGGGGTTTCATTGGAAGATTAAATATCACCATCCTGAAGAAGAAATAGCATTTGGGCCTAGTTGTTGGCTATGGGATTATCTAAGAAGAAGCGGAGCTTCTGGATTCTTACTACCTCTTTCCGGAGGAGCTGATAGTTCTGCAGTTGCAGCTATTGTAGGTTGCATGTGCCAACTTGTGATCAGGGGTAAGTTTTCCTGTTCATTTATTTAAATTTGGATATGAACATTTTAGGTTTAATGAAGACTTCCTAGGTGACCTTTCTGTTGATAATAATGTTAAAAATCTCAATGCTATGGCCTAATCTAGCAAAGTGGATCCAACAACTTTGGAATCAAGCTTTGTAGAATCTGAAGTCTGTTTGCACAGAAGGGATGGCTTTGTAAGAAAAATATTAAATCAAACTTTTGCTTGGCTCGACTAATTAGTTTTAATTTTTTCTCTTAGTGTATGCCATTGCTTTTTGTTGTGTGCTTTGATCATTTGTGAATTTGAGGATAGAAGACATATTGTTATTCTCTGCATAACCATAACTTTTTAGTTGAACATCTGTCCAACAAGTCTGATTTTATGTTCTATTAATTTCAATTTGTCAATTATGTTAGAATATACTCCTTGGATATTTGCAGATATTGAGAAAGGTGATGACCAAGTCAAAGCAGATGCATTAAGGGTTGGAAATTACAAAAATGGGGAGTTTCCACGCTGCAGTAAAGAGTTTTCAAGGAGAATCTTATATACTGTGTTTATGGGAACTGAGAATAGGTATGGCATTTAATATCTTGATATCTGTTTGTTTTTACATTAATAACTTGATATCTTTTGCTTGTGATTTACTGTGCTCAATTTTTAATGTTTGTAATATCACATCTTGCTATTTGGCAATGTTTTTGCATAACAAACCATCTGATCTACATGCTTTTGAATTTCAAATAAGCTAAGATTTTCTTTAAATGTAGATATGCTTTATATTGTTAATACCTTAAAAATATTTTGTAATTTTTGTTGTCATAATTTTATTTGAACTGATTATGCTAATATTTTGATCAAGCGTGTGCTTATGAATGTTTGCAATTTTTCTTTTGGGGTTTGTTTTGGTGAACAAAACTGGATAGTTATTCTTTATTTAATTAGTTATTCATACAATTAATAATTTATTAATGATTGATTAACTTTAACAATATAACAAATTTATCAATTGGTGTTTTTATTTATAGATTCATATTTAATGGACAATAAGCATTTGAAGTTTGAAAACCTTCTCCTTATTTTCATTTGTAATGCTGTAAACTTTTGTTATATCCAATAACTTAAGTTTTAAATATAATGTATATAACTTGCCATGGCAAAAAATACATTCGTCTATAATTTTGTACTGCTCATGTGTGGCACAATTGCACAAACTATGAGTTGCCTTAGCTATTCAAAGGATGATTGACTGTGTTCTTCCCACTTCTCTACTGTTTGCAGCTTTCTATATATTGTGCACCACTATAGTTTTCTGGCCTAGCAGTTGTTATTGTACTCATGCATTTGTCCATGGGTTCTAATTGTGTGGCTGGCATTTTATCTACATGCTTTTGAGTTTTAAAATTTTCTTTAAATGTAGATATGCTTTATATATTATATCTTAAAATCATTCTGTAGTTTCTGTTGTCATTTTTTTTTTGAACTGGTTATGCTATTAATTTGATAATGCATGTGCTTATGAATGATTACATTTTTTATTTTGGGGTTTGTTTGGGTGAACCAAGCTGGATAGTTATTCTTTATTTAATTAGTTATTCATACAATTAATAATTTATCAATGATTGATTAACTTTGTCAGGACTTACTAAGGCATCCTTATATTAAAAGCGTTTTGTAATGGTGATGCAGGATGGAAGAAAACTTGTAGTAATTTTATGCTGGCACGATCGTTGTCAATAATAATAATGATGATTCAAAGAAAAAAATAATGACGATTACATTTTAAAAAAGTTCTTATGATGGAAAGTTTCATACAAGATAAGTTTTACTAGTTGAAACTTGTATATCTGATCACGAATTCAAGGATGGAGATCACCTCTGCTAAGTAATCATCATTAAGTGTTGATTATAATTAATCCTTTAATTAATCATTTAATTGGGTAACAGGAGATTTAGAAAGTGTACATCTGTGCAAATCATTTAACCATCCCCTGTTTTAGAAAATGTATCGCTGGCCAGGCACACAATAATAATATTTTATGTCATGTCTTTTTATTTACTAATTAGGTTAATTTAGGAGTCTATTTGAAAACTTAAATTTATATGCTGAACAACTTTGATTAATAAAATTTTTTGAGTTTTCTTACTCCTTAAACCTCTTGTATGGATCTCTTATTTCCTTTTTTATAACATTATTCAATTTCTCCTTAGTATTCTTCGAACTTCTCTCTCGCAACTCCCTATATTTAATCTTCCCTTCTTTCTCTACATATTTTTTCCTCTTTAAATTTAGGAGTCTATTTGAGAACTTCAAATTTATATGCTAAACAACTTTGGTTAATAAAAAAAATTTTAGTTTTCTTACTTCCTAAACCTTTTGTATGGATCTCTTATTTTCTTTTTTATAACATTGTTCAATTTCTCCTTAGTATTCTTCGAACGTCTTTCTCGCAACTCCCAATATTTTGTCTTTCCTTTCACTACATATTTCTTTCCCTTTAAATTTAGGAGTCTATTTGAGAACTTCAAATTTATATGCTAAACAACTTTGGTTAATAAAAAAAAATTAGTTTTCTTACTCCCTAAACCTTTTGTATGGATCTCTTATTTCCTTTTTTATAACATTGTTCGATTTCTCCTTGGTATTCTTCGAACGTCTTTCTCGCAACTCCCAATATTTTGTCTTTCCTTCTTT
Source organism: Gastrodia elata (assembly GCA_016760335.1). Classification (NCBI taxonomy): domain Eukaryota; kingdom Viridiplantae; phylum Streptophyta; class Magnoliopsida; order Asparagales; family Orchidaceae; genus Gastrodia; species Gastrodia elata. The sequence goes on along the minus strand of CM028681.1, from coordinate 10,585,183 downwards.
CTCTACATATTTCTTTCCCTTTAATTTTCCCTCAGCAAATGTTGTCAATAGACAACAAAGTCTACCAACTGCAGCCCAGACTTCTCTGTTCTGCTACTAGTGACCTTCCAATCCTCACTTTGCATCATACAGCTGCTGCCCTGTGCCTTTACTGCTGCTCTGCAAATTCTAGCCACAGAATTATTAGTATAGTCACTTTCTTCCTCCACCACAGTTGCAGGTTTCTATCTGTAATCAAGACAGCTGCAACCTAGATATTCAGAACATCATGCTACCTTCTTTTGACCGTCCAGTACTGCAATGCTACATTTCAAAATATAACTACTCTTATATGTCTTTGTAACACTCTTCTACCTTCTCTTTACCATCCAGGAGAGCAAAATTACATTTTAATCATTAAATCTACTCTCTAATATGACCTGTATTCCTTTTGCTGTTGCCCAAAACATTAATAGTGTTTTGCTTTCTCTTAATTAGCCACCGTTTTCTTGTTTAACCCATTATAATCAAAACTTGTGAATATCTTTTCTTAATAGTTGGTATCAGAGTCACGCTATATGTCATTCTCTAGATACCATTTGATTCTTATATTATAATTATAACAGAGATACTCTATTATTTAAGAGTTCTCATGATCCAAAAGAATTTACAAATGATTTAAGTTTATGCAAGTATTTTTCAACTACCATCATACTAATGAAATAGGAAATCAGATAATCTTTTAAAAAATAAAATGAGCCAACACAAAGGTATTGGTACGGCTATATATATGTTGGAACAAAAATTCAAAAGCTTTATGTTTAAATGAAAAATCATATGCTTCTAATATGCTTGCACTAGACTTTCCTCACGGTATGCTAAAAGTTCTTCTCCTCCCTTAAAACAATCTGACAAAATCACCATTTTTCATCATAACTACCATCACCAACTAAAATATTTTCACATTTAAAAATAAACTCAAAGCTTTATGTTTTGCATCCACCACTCTTTAAAAACATAGATAGACTATTCGAAAGTGTTATAAGTATACTCCAAAATTGTAAGAGATATCATCAAAATAGTTCCTTAATTTTTGCAAAATATTCAAAATAGTTCTTAATTGTTGTAAATATTTTTTTATCCTTTGACTTTTGTTTGTGTTTTTTTTTTGTCCTTTCCATTAACTTCCCATCTCCCTTCCATTAAATTTGTGTTTTTTAGCCATAGTCGCTGGAATCCAACTACCAATTTTGGCTGCAAACTGTCGTTTCGGCTACTGGAATTCAGTGCCCCATTCTAGGTACAAGCAACCGCTAGTTGTCGATTTCAGCTGAACAAGCAGTTTAACATAAGGGGGATGAGGAGTTAATGTCAGGGGACAAATAAACACTTAAACAAAAGTTAATGGACCAAAAGCAAAAAAATATTTACAAGAGTTAATGACTATTTTGAATATCTTGCATGAGTTAAGGGATCGTTTTGATAATTTTTTTAAAATTGTAATGCTGAAATACAAAATTCTATACTCCAACCCAAAACATATGATATCTACATTGCCACTGAAATTTGCTTCATTAGCTCCAAGATATATGACTACTACTAACTATACATTTTTTAAAACCAAATCCTATGGTAATAACACTTGCATCATCATCTTCATCATTACCTTCTCTACCCACCATTCCACCATTACAAAAACTTAATAATAGTTCTATCACCACCACCCCTACGACTAGTTCCACCTCATCCAAAAATAATACCAATACCTTCACCATACCATCATTTCTTAAGTTTCACCAATTTGTCTTTCCTAAAAGAAAAATATTTCCACGCCATTGCATATTATTAAAATGTTAGTACCTTTACCAAGAGTATGAAGATTTTGAATGCAAGAAAATCCTAATGCATTGATCTATATAATAATTCTTAAAAAATATAATGTTTATATTTTCAAATTATTCATTAAAATATTAATGAGAAAATTATTAAAATAGTTCATTGGCTCTTGCAATTTGTTTATTTTAGTCCTTAACTCTTGTGTTAATTTTTTTGGTCCCTTAACATTTTATTTGTAATTTTTTGGTCATACACAGTTAATATGGATGGAAATTGTTAAATACAAAGGATTTTGGAAATAACAATTAATTTATTTAAATAATTATTCTGCAGTTTTTTTTACAAGTAATGATATTTAGGTGATAAATAAAATAGATAAACACCCAAGGAAATAGAAAGTATGCTGCTATTGCTGTTAGTAGCGGTCTCGCCATCACCCGTGTCTTTTCCAGCTGCGTTTCTGTCGGAACCTTCAGATCGACCATTCCGTCAACTGTTGGAAAGTTGATCATGGTTCCCAGAATAGTGTCGATGTATGACACCTTGCACGTGTGCTGGATGTTGTTTTCATGTCGCTTTAGCATTGGATCCGAGAGGATAAAGACATAGATATATCGAGCAGCCCCTCCCGGCTCTTCCCTTGGACCAAGCCCTTAGCTAGCTTCTGAAGTCCACCCTTGCCAGGACTGAAGCTGATTCTCTTGCGTCGATGATGCTTCTAACGTCTTCATTGTCGTCTGAGCCGGTAGCGTCATGTCGAGGGTACTCTCAGAGTTGAGGATGCTCTTAACATCTCCCTCTGCTTTGGTTGTGTGATGATATGCTTTAGTCGACGTTGGGTGCGTTGTCGATGTTGGAAGCATTGCCCGCGCCAAGAATGCCTCAACGTCAGAAGCTTCAGCGTCTCCGGTCACGTCTTCATCGCTGTCTGAGCTAGTAGCATCGAGTGCTTTATACAGCAAAAGAAACAACAAAAAATAATGACAATGTACAAAATAATTATTTGAATTTATTATTATTTTCAAGATTTATCTTTTGCAGGATAAAATTACCCTTTCTATATAACGGTTTCCATCTTAATTAACTCTATAGGACCAAAATATACACATATACCAGAGTTGAAAAGACTAAAATAGTTGGATATGTATAACAAGCTAGAAGATATGCTAATGCGAGTGTTAATTAATTGTTACTTAGGTCTTTGAATAAAATGCTTATTATTTTTGGTAATACTGATTAGTAGAGTGAAATTATTTGGACAATATAGATTTGGCCACTCATGAAGCTCTCTCTTTCACATTTTGTATGTATGTATGCTTATACACACTTGTATAAAATATATATATATATATATATATATATATATATATATATATTCAGCTTTTCCAAATATTTATTCCTCCTTAGTATCTGATTGTTTACTGAAATCCTTATTTCCTATTCTTGAACTGTAACTAATGTTGTGATAGATAATGAAAGTGATATTTCGTTACACAGTATATTGATTTAATATATTTTGTGATATTTTCTTTTATTCTTTTCAGCTCTGATACTACTAGAGGTAGAGCCAAGAAATTGGCTGAAGAAATAGGTTCTTGGCACCTTGATGTGAATTTAGATGGCATTGTTTGTTCATTCCTCTCTTTATTCCATTCATTAACAGGAAAACGACCACTGTATAAGGTAATAAAAACTAAAGTACTGGGCTTTTTTGGCATAGTACTATTCTAGCATCATTGCATGTAATTTTAAAATGTGCTATTGTTGTAATATTTGAGAAATTTGCAAAACTGGCCTCTGTTATTTTATGTTGACAAATTTAATCCTAGAGATTTCAACTCTCATACATCTCCTTGTCAAAGGTATTCATAGTGAGGAACGCACCTCCTTTATATGGAGAATGTGAAAACTGTTGGGATCAAGTAGCTTCTTGACTAATCATTTAGTCCCCAAATTTCCATCTCCCAATGTAGAAGAATCAATTAAAATAGGGGTACTTGTGGGATTTTGCAGGTTACTCCAGATAGTACAATTAATTGCAGCTTAGAAGTCTTTGGATGACTTATTTTTGAACTGGACTGACTATATTGCTTTCAAGGCGCAAGTGGAGGGAGTTTCTTAAGGGTCTTAATAGGAGAATGTGATGTTTTACCTTGATGTTTAAGGACATAAATATTCTCTCTTCTATAATGAATGATGTCTCTATCAAATAGTAATGATCTACCTAAGAAAGTGTGAGCTATGTCTATGGACAATACATGACATCAGCTCTTATCCTCATTGCTGCATTTCTTAATCGAGATATATCATTTAGAAGTGTCTGGTAGAGAGACCTAATTCTTTCAGCTTGCATGGAAGGGTAAAGGATGTAGTTTTACCTTATGGTTGTTTGCCTGGGATAAAGCTTCCGAAGTAATAACATTCATTACAGTGTTCACCATCAATTATTAAGCAATAATGCTTCCACTCTAAAGTCTTGTGCATCTGAAAGATATTTGTTTGTCACCAATCTTTGGATGTATGTGTATCACAGATAGGAACCTTACTACACTAATGATGGAATCATCAATGTGAATTCTCAAGTCATGAAGAACAATTGGTCCACTGAGTTGAAATTTTAGTCGACTACGAGAAGTGCTAAGAGAATTTTCAGCTATTCACTAAATAGCCTTGTATCACCTGTAGATCGCTGGTCTTTAGTAAAAAGGAATTATCTTACATTTTTCTAACTCTCATATGGCCTTTAATTGAGATTTCTAATAGTTTGGTAAGTAGTTTTCCTTCTTATGAGTGAGCTGAAAGTCTCTCCTTGGTGTAATAGGCTTTCCTGAAGTGCCAACCTAAATTGTTCATAAAGCGATAATAGGTACGCTTACTATTATTAAAAAGCGTTTATTGGAATAATAATTTGCTTACAATTTGTTGAATTCAGGTTGATGGTGGATCAAATGCTGAAAATTTAGCGTTGCAGAATATTCAAGCTCGAATCCGAATGGTGTTAGCATATATGATGGCCTCTCTGTTGCCGTGGGTTCATAATAAATCTGGATTTTATCTAGTGTTGGGCAGTTCAAACGTGGATGAAGCATTGCGTGGTTATCTGACAAAGGTATTTTTTTATTGTGTTTTGGTCAATTTGAATTTCTAAAGCTCAAAATGTTGGCATGTATATTTATTCTTACGTTGTCAACGTGTACGATTAACAAAAGTTCAAGGTTGTGCAGGATTATTACTTAAGCATTGAAAACGATAAAAAATATTATATTTTAGCTCAAATTTTCTTTATGAGATGGTCTGGAAAGATGCGAAACTTCATTTGAACAAAGCTGGAGGTTATGGTTGATATTGAAAACCTTTGTATTGCTTTCTCCATCGCTTGGATGCTTCTTGATCGTATGTTCATCTGTTTCCCTTTGCAAGTTTAAAAATTGTCTCAAATTACTAATTATAGGGTTTTTGAGGATAATATGGGGCTGTTTGGTTGCATGCCTTTGAAAATTAACTAGAAATATAACCTTTCTACTCAGATAATAGTGTTGTTCTGATTAATGTTTTTTTTTTTTATTTTGTGCTGCTTTTTTTAATGTGGAAATGCTATTGAATATTTTGTATTTAGTTTTGTATTATTCTGAGATGTTGAATATGTGAGATGAGGTTACCTTTGAAACAATTTAAAATCTACATAAAAAAAATTTAAAATTTAAAATAGTTTAACAATAAATAATTTAAAATTATAAAATGCCTTGATCTAATTTGTTAGAATTACAATAAAAAAACAACTTTGATTTTCTTAAATATGTTGCCAACTTTAAAAAGCTAGAAGGTTGAGGCGAAGATCATCTTGGAAGGATGGGAATTTGACAGGGAGGAGAGTTTGGTGACTTTTCTTTCCTTTTGGAGAAATCTATTTAGAAAGAGATCACAGTGCTATTGAGATGTCACCTAATATTGAGTGTTAACTCAATTACACTAGCAATCACAATTGCTTAAATCACCTGTTTTTGAGTGCTCTATTATGAGTGTGCTAAACTATGGAGTTCATTCTAAAAAACTTCAGTATTATCTCCAAAGATGTGCTACTTAGTATTTTTAAAAAAATTTATGTATATGCTTTTGAATCTTTTTTATCTCGCTTGATTTGGAATCGATTTTTTCTGGCATCCTATTCTCTTAGAAGCATGGTAGGATCCGTATTTTGTCCCAACTGCATCTTGTCCTAGCCGTCATTTCCAAGCTATCACTTAGGCGATCACTCTGCCCATTTTAGATTTCTGGTTGTCAGCAATCGTCATTTTTTGTCATTGAAAGATAATACAGTGATCTTCAAGATGTCTGCAAACCCCTTATTATAATAGGAGTGGTTAGAAACAAGCATTTAATTCTGCTGCAGAATTGGTTTTTTTTTTTGCTAAAATCTATTGCGTTCACATTATTATATGTTTGTCTTTTAAGTATGACTGCAGTTCGGCCGATTTAAATCCAATTGGGGGTGTTAGCAAGAAGGATCTTAGGTCTTTCTTGAAGTGGGCAGCTGTTCATCTCAATTATCCTTCTTTGGCAGAAATTGAAGCAGCACCTCCTACTGCTGAGTTAGAACCAATACGTTCCAATTATTCTCAGGTATCACCACTACTTTATATATGCCGTCAATCCTTATTCATTAGCTGTTTTTAGAAATTCAACCTTTAGTTTCAATTTTTTTCCTTTTTATTTTCCCTTTTTCAGTTTTTTTCTTCTTTAATTGCAGTTGGATGAAGTAGACATGGGCATGACATACGAGGAATTGTCTGTATATGGAAGGCTGCGAAAGATATTTCATTGCGGCCCCGTGTCAATGTTTCAGGTCATTTATTTTATTTTATTTTTATTTTTCTGCATTTTTCTAAATTAATCTTGTATGATTTTTAGTAGGCTAAATAGTTCAAATTAGTTGCTCAACTACTGTAGTTTGGCTGATTTAATCCCATACAACTATGCCCAAGTAACTTTTCAAAATATTTAATATGTTCATTATTTAACTATTTATGTTGAAACTGCTTCCATTCTTAATATTTCACGTTTAGGACTAATTTGGGCTCAAAAGAAGAAAAATTACTATACTTTCCCCAAATTTCTCACTAATGGGCTTGAACTAGAAAGAACTTTAAAAAGATTCAGAGAGTGGAGAGAAACAAGATATGGACCCATTTTTAAATTACATGATATAAAACCCCTTGTTACACTTGGGAGGTGTTTGGTTGCTAAGATTTAAGGATTTTGTACTCTAAAATCTAAGATTTTGTAAATTAATAAATCCATACATTCCAAAAACTGTTTCACGCTATTGTTAATTTCTAATAAGTCTTGAATATTGTTTGATTGCATTGTTTCAAGGATCTAAATAGTATGATTAATATCATTAAATATTACATATTTACGTCTATCAAGTGTTATTCCTCTTATCGTCTCCTATTTATCTTTAGAGAACACGGCCACACTTCTAGTCTTCCTCAGCTGAGACATCTCACTCTCCTTTCTTCCTTGACTCATTTGTTTCTCAAACTCTACTATCTGCTCTCCCACGTCTTCTCTCTCTCCCCATCTTTGACATTGTTTTTTCTAATCTTTAAATCTCTAAATCCTTCAAATAGGGGGATTCTTTTCTTCATGTTTGCTGGATTTTTGAGGCCTCAACTGAGGATTGAATGTACTTCCAGCCCCTCAGTTGCACTAAATAGCGTTTGAATTTACTTCCAGCCCTCCCAAAGCTCAATCACTGAGCGATAACATGCATATATATGGAGGTTTAAATTGATTTTATAGCTTCGTCTTTGTTAATTTGAAAAAAAGAAAAAGCTAAATGTTTTGCAGAATCTCTGCCAAAAATGGTATGGAAAGTTATCTCCAGCAGAAGTGGCTGATAAAGTGAAGCATTTCTTCAAGTATTACTCCATCAATCGACACAAGATGACTGTGCTGACGCCATCATACCATGCAGAAGTATCTCCTTCGTTTAACCCCCTTTTTGTTTAAGAAAAATAATTTATAAAATAAGAACTCTGTTAAATGAAATAATCTTCTTATTGCAGAGCTACTCCCCTGAAGATAACAGATTTGATCTCCGCCAATTCCTTTATAATTCGAGATGGCCTTACCAGTTTCGAAAGATCGATGAAATCTTGCGTGATCTGGAAGCAGCGGACCACCCCGGCAATCCACGTGTCGGAGCATGATCTGTGGATCAACAACCTCTGTTTCTGGGTTTAGGAAAAAACCTTCAATTGCTTTACTATAATTTTAACTGCTTATGACAATTATTTTGAACATTATAATATAATTAACTACATTAATGATTTATGGTCGTCATTGTTTCTTTTAATATCGCAAAACTTTAATATTTATCATTTTCAAGTGTAGATATGTAATACACAAGTTTTGCTTGTTGCGCTTGCAATAAATCATATTGTATCGGTGCATTTATTTCAGATTTACCTAAATTTACTAATGTATTTAATAAAAATGATAGGATGTGGTTTAGTTGTGTAAATAATATAGTTTAGATGATATATATGTTGGGATCTTCTCTATGAATTAAACTAAAAGTATTTTTAAACAAACAATCACAGCACAAACAAGCAAGAACAAAAATTATAGTGCAAGCCAAGGACTTGTGTTTGGTGTAAACATCTATATCTATGGGGAAAAGAAATTTTACTATATTGGAAGAGTAATACAAATAGGATTTTCTAACTCTTCACCTAATCATTTAATGATGGAGTTTAAAGTCTTCTTTCATCACCATAAGTTTGAAATCCCTAACCATATTTAAGATCTAGGATAGGGTTATGAAAGTTGCTAAAACCTTCGAAAGCTTTAAATCATAGACTACTGTTTTTGTTTTATTTAAAAGATAGAGGGGTACCTTTGGCCGGGAGGAAGAATAAGCCTTTAGATTTGATTGGATTTGCTTTAGGTGGTAGGTCTTATAATTTATTTTAATACTTAATTATTTTAATAATTATGATTATATTATTTAAACGAGCTCTAAAAAATCTCAAAATTTTATCCTTATATAATTTGGGAGTGAAGAATGTACTCGCAAAGTCGGATTTTGGTGTTAAGATCAATTTAATTATCCTAATTTTTGGTATTAAAATATTTGAGAAAATATAACGATTTCCAAAAATTTTCAAAATATTATCCCTAACTAATTTGGGGTGATGAGCTCAATGATGATGTTAGATTTTTAATAAGATGTCAAAATAATTAGCACATTTTTTTAATTAAATAAAATAATAAAAGAATCAAAAAATGATGAAAATATTTGAAAATTTTCAAATAAATTACCAAATGTTTTCTATAAATACTCTTACCAATCCTATAAATTTATTTGTCAATTTATTGTGAATTTAAAAAAATTTAAGAAAACTAAATTTGAAAATTTTGGTATTTTTCATTCTTGGACGCAGAAAATTGTGAAGTCCCATCTCCTGAGAAGTGGGAGGAAGATGGAACTTCTATTTGTGGAAGAGATTGATGGCGTACGCTAAATATAAGGGCACAAGTTTCTTGCTTCTGTTGCGTATTACTCTTGATCAGAGCTTTCATTAAACTAACCATAGGATTCATTTCATCGGGTCGGCCCGAAGACGAGACCTTGTTCTTAATTGGAGTAGGAGCACTAGGAGATCCGTGGTTCATGACTATGAATACAAGTATGAATTCAGCGAATATAGTAAAATTTCATTATCATTTTATTAATTACTTTCTCAAAAGAGAAGTTATATAGATCAAAATATGGATAAACGGTTATGAAAAAAAAGGCATGATATGAACTATAAGATCTCTAATTACAATATTATACCCAAAAGGTAGCACAAAAATCATCATATGTGACTACTCGATGCCCCCTAGCTAACCTTTTATAAACCCAAAACCACCAACGACTCACTGGTCCCATTAGTAGAACGTCTAGGATCTGAAGATGATACTCATCCGAACAGGTTGCCTCTCGGAAGGCGGTGGTTGCACGGTCCAACCACTCTCTAGCAAGGACTGGGAGACTAGTAGCTCTGAAGAATGAATGGATAAGGATCTTGTCTAGCACCTCCACTCCACAAGGTGACACTCCTTCGACGACTCTATCATATATCCTGCCGCCCTAAAAGTCATCTGCCCAGTAATCTTCAAACCTTCTAAGGTAGAATGAGAATGCTGACTAGGTGTACTCCATACCTAAAAGTAACTCAGTTTTATAAGTACTTTACTTACATCTGCTGTTTCCTTTCAGTTCGTTCAAATCCTAGAATGTCCAGTTTATGTTTAATAATTCACTATTTAACAGTATTATTATGTTCGTTCAATTCTTAAGATATCCTCATTCTAGGTATATTCAATTTTCATTTCTGAGGTAAGCTGGATGAACCTTAGATGCTGCTTTTCTTACACTTAGTAACTTGTGATCCTTATCAGATACAGAGAATAGATCATAATATAGATAGGAGCAAACTCCTTATCTGACACTTTATAATATTTATCTGATACCAACTGTAAAGCCCCGCCCCGTCGCCGAGCGCAAAAAGAGTGTAAACTACTGAAGACTGTTGACTCAATCATGAGAAGGGTTGAGAGCTAATACTTAAGATAAGAGCAGTACTTATCATAAGTATTAGGCTAATATATATATTGGATTATGAAAGAAAGATGAAGAATCCAACACATATACTAATATCAGCACTTCCAGTATGTCGATCACTTCACAATACTAAGTATAAGTAATATATAAGCAGAGTGCGGAAGCTAAGCATATATCCAAAAAGCATTTATCACAGAAGCTGAAATAAATATTCATCCAAAGATTATTATAAACGATTTATTGAAATAGTACTAAAATAAAGCATAAGTACTAAACTGAAATAAAAACGGAAAGAAACAGTAAAGCTGAAGGAAAGTCCACTAAAACTCCACGAACTCCTCCTGAATCTCCTGAGAGTCATCTTGGCCTGGCTCAACAAACTGCTCCGGATCTAGCAAATTGCTGAATCCCAAAGTACAACGTGTTAGACTTATACAATAAGTCTAACACATCAAAACTAATCTAAGCAGTTCTAAATATTTACTTAAGGTTTAAAATAATGTAAAATAGAGCTGCAGAAAAACTGTAAAAGTGACTGAATAACTGAAAATTAAACAGTGCAAAACTGAAAGTAAAAAAAATAGTAAAGTCGACTATATACTGGATACTGAAAATGAATAAGAACAGTATATGATATGAAACTGAGTAAATAACATGTAAAATTATACTGTATGTGTAACGACCCCAATATTTGGATAGAAGATTAATCCAAAGATTGGGATGTTATCTTAGCACCCAACACTTGATTAGAAGAAAATAAATCAAGTGTAGGTGCTAAGTGGCCAAATCACTTTTTGAGTAGTTGTTAAGTTAAAATAAAGTTTGTAAGTGAATGTAAAGGAAGATACATATGAATGCAATACTGCAAGTAATTTCAATATAGGTAATTATAATAATCCACTCATTCATCTCAAGCAATTACAAAATAATAAATACAACACAGATTAATTAAGAACAAGTAAAAGTAACTTAAGTAAACTGAAGCAGTTTATAAGTTAATTGTTACAAACTTTTTTAAAAATAAAAGAAAAAGTCAGTAAGTAAATTACTCTCTCTCACTTATAACTAAATACAAGTAAACTATTTATAATTAAACAAAAACAAAATTCTTTATAAGCCCTTCAAATACTTGGACCTGCATCACCTGAATAAATGAGCTCTTGATCTATCATATTTTGGTATTTAAATATGATAGGGTAAAGCCAAAGAAAAAAATAGTATAATTAGACTAAACTGTCTAAACACATTTTAAGATTGGCTAAGTATTTTAATTATTAAGATATCATAAATATAATTTACAATTCAAAATAAGCAACGGAGCTATAAAAGCTGAAAAGTATGAAAAAATGAATTAAGCCTATTTTAAAGAAAATAGTATGAAATAAGTTGAGTAAAAATACTCACTTTTATATAAGTTCTAGCCTGTATTAAAAATTGGTAAGGAAAGCATCCTAGAGATTAGAAACTATTATGTGCATTTAAGTAAATGAAATGAAAGCAATATATGTTTAATAAATTTTATGCTAAGTAAGCAAATGAAATACAGTGAAGCATTAAATGAAATTAAGTAACATATACCGTATTCAAATTGAATTGAGGTAAGCAATACCCAATACTGAAGATAAAGAGTGTAATGCATAGGAAATAAATAAGTATCTTAGATTCTTGATCTAAGACAAACATAGCCTAGGACAATGAAAAATATGCATAACTTAACAGTTATAAAAAGATCTTACAATCAATAAGATTATAAAATAACTCTTATATCTTTAGTTAAAGTTATATTTAGAAATTACCTCATTCTGCAGGAATACACAACAGAATGAGATGATGAGTTAAGCACGTCTGCCTAACTAGATACAGTGAGAAGGTCGAACATTCACATTTACCCTCTCTAAAATGTGAAGTCCTATTATAAGCGTTTTCTTTATTACTCAAATTTACCATGAAGCATTCCCCTTTAAAGTTTTATGAAAATCTTTATTTATGCATAATGATCTTGAATGAATATTCAAGGAAAGAGGCTCAAAGTTAGGCAAGCATTCAATAAATTTTAATAATTTTAAAGTATGTGATATCCTTTTATTATCTACTTAATGATTAGAACTAATTTAGTTCCATATTGACTTATAAATATTGATTTTTAAGTCAATTTTAATAAAAGTAGAATGAAGATAAGCTTAGAAAATAGTATTTTTTATGTAATTGAAGATAAGAAAAGAGATAGATTATACCCTACTTGAAATAATTCAATTTATGATTATAAGGAATTGGAAATCTAAAAGCTTCTCTAAAACTTAAAAAGAAGCTATTTCTCTAAATCAAATTGTTTAAGAGCTAATGTTCTAAAATGAATAATTGAAATGGATACTTACAATTGAAGTGAATACTTTCAAATGAAGTGAATACTTACAATCCTAGATATGAAACTCTATATATTTTATAAGTATTTAACATGTGAAAATATCTAATATTTCCTTAAAAATTTCCAAGTCTTAAAATTCTTAAAATTTTTGACAGAATCTCATTTGTATTTGTTCAATTAAATAACTACAAAATCAATATATAAGTCAATTCATTGACCAGTTCTAGTTCTAAATAGAGTTCAATCCATTTCATAGGATTGCTCATTTCCAATTCTAAAGTAGAGTTCAATCTATCTTATAGGATTGCTCATTTCCAATTCTAAAAGTTTTGACAATTATAAAGAACAACAATTTATAAGTCAATCCATTGACTATTTCCAGTTCTACAAATTGTAAGTGAGAAAATCAAATGTAGCAATTTGCTAACCTATAGTTCTTACATCCAAATCAAACACTTATGAAATTAATTAGCAATTTATAAGGGCAGCTTCATTTGACTTATTGCGCATAAGGCAATAGCATTTAGTTCAGCATTTCATTTGGTATTAAATTACAACTCAACCTGCAAAGAATAACAGCATTGAAGTTAACATTTATATATAAAAGAAATAAGAATCATTTAAATTGAAATCTATCACAATATTGGTTTCTTATAATGTATTTAATGAAAGAAGTTAATTTAATACAAATAATGTAAAGGGCAATATTAAATTTGACATGATTCAACGATTATTTCATTTATATAGTTGATCACATGTGATTTTAATAAGAGAAGTGACGGCCTTTGATCATTTGATTTCACTTTGGAATTAAAAGCAACATTTGATCAATTTGATTTCACTTTAAATAGGAGGCAGTATATGATTTCATTTACAAGATATGGTAATACTTAATCATATTTAATATCACTAAAATTGAAAGGCAGCAATTAATCTTATACATAACATAATTGGTAACATTTGGATCTCCTAAAACACATAACAGCATATGAATTTCATAACTTATATTGCAACATTAAACACATTGAGATAATTGGCAGCATTTAATTATTTGACTTCATATACAAAGATGGCAGCATATAATCTTACATGTAATAAATGACGGCATTTGATCTTATATCAAAAAGACAGCATTTATTTTCATATATTGAAAGGAATGACATGACAATCTTTTAGACCACATCCTTCAAATAAAATTATTATAAGACAACTAAATGCAAAATATAATTTATAACTAGTTTGATATGAAACGTATTACATATAATTTGAGAAGTATCAACCTAGCACTTATGCCAAACATAGTCCTCAACTATTTAGCAAACACTTAAGATTATTTAACTACAGCCATTAATCAAAGTACGTCCAATTCAACACATAAAATGTCTAACATTTCATAGATGTCTTTAACTAAACTAAAATCTGCAATCTTAAATCAAATAATCTCAGCAAAACCAAATTTCAACAAGTAAATGTAGAAGCATGCAATACATAGAACTACATGTTTAAATGAATTTGGCCATTGATTTTCTCCTTACATCTTCAGTTTAACTAAAGTATTTGATCACATAGATTTAGCCAACAGCATTTGATCACATAGATTTCGCCAACAACATTTGATCTTACTTTAAAATGAAGGGCAGCATATAAATCTTATATATTACATGGCAGTAGTTGGATCTCGCAAACTAAATGGCAACATGTGATTTTAATAAAAGAAATGATAGTATTCACTCACATAAAAAAAATGCTGCATTTAATCTACTTTAAATGAATAACAACATTTGATCATTTTATTTAACTAATAGCACTTAATTCATATAAATCATTTGTTAACATTTGATTCACCTTGAAATAAGAGCAGCATTTGTTCTCTTAACATAAGAAGATAGCAGCATGTGATGCTAGTAAGAGAAATGACAGCATTTATTCTCATAAATGTTAATCTTACTTTCATCTAATGGTTACATATGAATTCATCTAAAAGAGATAGCAGTATTGGATTTATCTTAAATGAATAACAGCATTTGTTCACATGGATATGATTAATAGTATTTGATCACTCTTGAACTTATAATACTAATGATGACAACTTTTGATTACATGGATATGACTAATAGCATTTGATCATTTAATTTGAATCTTAAATTATCAAATTAGTCACATGAAGTGATTAATATTAATTTGAAATTAATTAATTAATCCTAAATATTGACCCATCAAAATATTTGTAAAAACTGAAATTAAAATGCATAATATTGATCTACACATTTTTGTAATCAAAATGATATATAATATTTGTATTTTGATTATGTATTAAGTAAATTATGAATTGATGAATTTCACAAAATTTAATTTAAGCATTTAGTCTGTATGAAATAATGACTAGTAAATTAAATATTTAGTCATACATTCTTAATATCATTTTACTGTTTATTAAATTTAACCATTCTAATGATATAAATTATGAATAAATATTTTAGTGGTACATTAACTCAGTTTATTTTCTTAAAGATTAAGAAATCAAAGGAAATTTAATTGATATTCCTTTCTTTTATTCCTCCTTTTTATTTTGTCAGTCTTATCCACTTAAATAATATTCATATAATGGTAATATCAGTACCAAATGGACTGCAAGTTTTGGCCATTAATTATCTCCTCTGCTTGAATGAAGACAGGATAACAGAGAGGGGATATTCTGCATTTCGAAAGTGCTTTTAAGAAGATGAAGTCGAATATGAAAATCTAATTTACACATTGCAGGTTTCTTAAATTGACATAACAAAAAAAAATTAAAAATAAAGAAAGAGATTCGAATGCTCAGTTGAAAAAGAAAAAAAAATTTGGAAGCAATGGTTATATCTTCTTTCGCGCCGATCTCAATACAGGATTTATATTTATAGCGATTCCTTTGAATTTGAATAAGAAACTTACAGATTTAATTTGACTTCGTAAGTGTTGATATTTCAGAACACATATTATTTCACATGTCAAATAAGGCATCTAGATAAGAAAAATTTTTGCTGAATGTAAGGAAGCGTTTAATGAAGAGTTCGAAATCGATGGAGGTACCTGAAACCTACGAGTTTCTCTTTTATGTAGTTTAGGATCATCTTAGCTCCTTGAGATTCGGCTAGAAGAGGCGCTCGGCGAGTGGAGGGGTCGGTGAGAGGAGACTCGGCTTGGAAGGCTCTCGGCTAGAGGAGACTCAGCGAGAGAAGGCACGGCCAGAGGAGACTCGGCGACCTTGGCTTCGCCGGATGGAGGTCACGGCGACTTGCCATTGGATCTCACGAGAGGTGGAAGCCACGCGTCGCCGGCTCTCCTATCGATCGCTCGAAGGATAAGGATGGAGAGAAGCCGAGCGTGCGTAGAGGATTAGGGCAACCGATAAGATGGAGTGGTCTATGTATATTTGTGTATATATATATATCTATATATATATATATATATATATATATATATATATATATATATATATATATATATATATTGATTTATTTGATTAATTATTTAGAAGTTTTATTTAATTAAAATTATATGATAATATATTTCCAAACTAATTTTTGAAAAATTACTTTTTAACTAAATTGAGGGTAATGGACTCAAAAATAAAATCAAAATTTTAATTGGAAGTTATCTTAATTATTTGATTTATCAAATTAATGAAAATATAATAAAATAATCAAGAAATTTTGACTATCTCCAAAACTCATCAAAATTTTACCCCAAACTAATTTGGGTGTGAGGAATGCAATGACGAAGTCCGTTTTCTATTTTGAAGTCTAAATAAATTAGGTATTTTCAGAATTATCAGAAAATCAGGAAACGTTAGAAATTGTCAAACGGTCTTCAATTTGAATGAAATTTGAGGTAGAGACTTTAACTCTATTATAAGAGTAATGAAAGAGATTTGGAGTCAATTAAATCACTAATTGACGAGTAACAACATCTGGGCTGTTACAGTATGCCACTAAAGTCATGCTTGTATATGCCACAATACTATATACCGCTGATATGCAATCGAAATATCACTGAACTGCTATGAGTCGTACGGTCCAATGTCTACATACATCATATTGGGAAATACAGTTTACTGTGATGACGTTGCATCCTTAATTTCCCCTATTGATGTATGCAATATTCTGTAACCCATAAATCATCATTGATACTCATACCACATATTTATACTCATGCTCATGTCTCTACACTACATGGCTTAAAAATCCAAAAGTCTGGAAAATGTTTTAAAATCAGATTATGAATCAAATGTCCCCATTGTGCAGAATTATACTAAAAGGATTCTGACTCCTATGTTTAACTCCAAGGATGTGATTCTTTCACTTAGGATTTTACTTGAAATTATCAGTTGGAAAGATTGTATACACACGGTTATATGTCTACAAGAGTGGTAAATTTAATACTTAGTTTACTTATAACTGCACTTATCAAGGCACACCAAGATAGGAGGCAAAACTTGATTATAGTTATTCTTCTCCCAAACTAAGGATTTAGTTCACACTCTTATGTTTGAAGGATTTACTCTTGTGAGACTGTATTCATCTAATCCCTTTGTATAGCACCTGGTCATAAGTCCACATTGGAGTGACTCATCCAAACCTGAATATTACTGAAATGATTCAGCACCATGGGTATGCATGATCATAACCAACTAATAATCTGAGCTCAGTTAGTTCTATTTAATGGCCAAGGATTTACCAAAGCTATGTATTCTGACTCTATTTGTGTGAATCCTACACAAGGCTCCAAGAATGTGACCAAAATATCACTCAATATAGGTTACTACCACATGGGAGAAATCTCATACTAATAATATAAGTGAATTCTACCATAAGATATAAGATCAACTTCTAAGATTAATGAGGATCATCTAAGTTTATGCTTCAATATGTCACAATAGGCTCTTCTTACCTCAATGTATTAACATTTCTTAGGTTTTTTAGATATTACAAAGCACTCCTATAGAAAAATTATCAATATCTCACACTTCTAACATTAGCTAAAACCATAAGTTCATTTATTAAGCCTGAATTAATTTGTTCATATTAGATGGTTAGACCTATCTAATCACATCTTATTCTACAATCATGGGATAAAATCAAGAACGTTGTTAGGATCAGATCATTTCATAAATCAATACAGCTTTATTATCATTTTCATGCTAAGTGTCTTATATAAGAGAAAATCAAGTATTTTAAGTTTAGATCTAGATGTTTCAATTACATAAGTTCTTTATTAACCTTAGCACTTCTAATTCAATAATTTAAGATTAATACTAAATTAGATGCATTATTAGAATGATGTTAGTTGAATTATCTTTCAATCAATTAAATTGATTAAGTGATTAATGTTCAAGTCTTAATCAAATAGGTTAGGGTTTAACCCCTATAATTTCCCAATTAAGGCTAATTGTTTATATATAGATAAATTACAAATCACTATATTATTGGTGTGTTATTGGTGACACTCTCAAATTTATACCAAGTTTTAATAACTTGATCAAGATCTTAAGATTCTTAAGATTAATTAAGGAATTATGCTCTTTTAATCAATTTAACTAGATTAGACGTTTAAGATACATATGAGCAATTCTTTACATTCATATTAGTGTTATGAAAACATAATAATATAAATTTGCAAAAAATAGAAGATAATTAGTGATAATCAAACCTTAAATCAATATAAATTGATTAGCACCTAATTATAAATTCAACTATTAAAATTTTATAAAACTTAGTAATTGTATTCTAATTATTTATATGAATAATCAGAAACTGAGTTTACTAAATTTAGATTATCAGAAACTATAATTTTCACTAATCATGTATTTACAAGATTATGACATAACTAAGAATACATTAATTAGAAAATTATTCCACTTATCACATGCATTCTACATGGTGTAAGAAACATAATGGCACCTAGATCATGCAATTTGACTAAGTATACATGCTAATTAACTCTAATTAAGTTATGTAATAATTATGCTAAATCAGAAAATTCAACCATTAAAAATGCAAAATTATTTTATATTCTTATTCCTCGTGATTTTTTGATCAATTTGATATATAAAATCATAGGGTATTGATCAGTGGATCAAAAGTTATTCAATTAATTTATTCTGTATTTTTCTAATTTAATTTCCCTATGATTTGATTATTATATTATTTTTCTTAAGAAAAATAAATCCAATAAATCAGATTTATTTAAAATGGGTTCAACCAAAAATCCAAATCATGCTAGTCAACTGGGGCCCAAGGAACCTGGCAATGTCGCACAACATAGGTCATGGGCTGACCCGACCCGCATAGTGTTATCGTCCCCGATCCTTCACCCTGACCCTTAGCCTGATTAGGGGAACCATAATCCGCAAATTCTCACACATCCAGGCCACGACACAACCAACAGACGGGCTTGGATAAGATGACAGAGAGAAATGCAAGTCCCAGCTAGCTTCCTGAGAGATGCTAAGGGTTCCTGAACACCTGGAGACACCTTCTATCAGCGGTATGCATGCCTGGGATGCCTGGGGAGCTCAGACAGACTAGGGATGGCAAAGAGGGGATTGACTCCAATTGATCAACAAAGGATCATAGGGAGCAATGCTGAGGCTATTTATAGCCTTAGCAGAGAAATGAGAAGCTTCCAAAGACAATGACTCGGGTTGCAGTAGAACTCCAATTTCCCAAATGGGAGATAACCAGACCACGGGGCCCGATAGGGCTGTATGCCATTGAGGGAAGATCATCAACGGCATGCTAAGGTGGATCCGAAAATGGGGGACAGGGTCTGCTGTTGGGAATCCTTCAGATTTCCTCTATCGAGCGCAGGTGAAGCGAAGATGAAGATCCACAGTCGTGGGAGGGTCCGAAGCCATCTGATCTATCGATCAGAAAGGCACTACGACCCTGATTCTCTGGATCCTAACAGCTAGATCTGATCAGACCAGCGCCGTAGGATCCACAGGTAGTGATCAAACGGCGGATTCGCAATTCCGCGAATACGAATCCTAATAGTTGAATTACTAGATGTGGAAACCCGCCGCTGAGTCAGCATAGCTAATCCAGCGTTATGTGCTCATCTTCCAGAATCATATCGAGGTTTAGTATATCAATATATTTATAGGCGTATAAAATACACACTATCGCATTCATTATAATATTCAGAAGTACCAGAATAATAAAGGAAATATATGCATTACATAGATAATAATTGTTTTAGAAAATCTATTACACACTAAAAAAAAATTTAAAACTTTAAGAAAATCAGCGTCTTAGCTACTCCATCATATATCATCTCCTCCTCAAAAGCTTGATTTAGAGATTATTCTTGAACTTCCATACATACATACATATATATATATATATGCGAACCAAAAAAATGAAAATAAAAGAAAAAAAAATTTAATTAGACAAAAAGATCTAAGAAAAGTTTGTAGCACATTAAAATTTATATTTAAACGGTATGATTCTGCATGAGAAGCATATACAAATAAAATGTGATATTTAAGTATGACATGCTTATGATTATGAATGCAATATACATATTTAAGATATGTGCTCATTCTGAAAGAAAATACAGCAATATATATAATATTTATTATGTTGGACAAAGTTACAGAATAATCGATGGGTTAGATACGTCTATGTAATTATTTGAGATGTGAGTTCCTGATTAACTACATATTCTCCCTCATAGGTTATGTGTAGTCTACTTACTTCTTCAGATATCAGCCTATCATAACCTAACATATTGTCTGAACAGACCTTAGATCAACTAGAATGAACCTATAATATAGATTTATGATTATTTATTTTAAGTTCTGAGCACAAAATCTCATATAAATATATCAAAGTGAGTCAAAGTTTAATAGTAATGCAAATGCTGCAAATAAAATAATTAAATGAATAAAAAGAATAATATTCTTCATTTAATTTTAATAAAAATATCAATATTAGTATTATCTCAATTATTTATCTTTATATATTCAAAATAATAATTTTTATTATTATAAGTAATAAATATATATATATATATATAAATGATAAAAGTTAAAGTTGCAGAAATTAATATATATATATATATATATAGAAAAAAAGAAAATGATAGAAATGAAAGTTGCGGAAATTAGGAATTATATACATATATAGAAAAAAAGAAAACATCAGAAATGAAAGTTGCAGAAATTAGGAAATATATATATATATATATATATATATATATATATATATATATAGAAAAAAGGAAAATGACCGAATGAAAGTTGAAAAATTAGGAAATATATACATATATAGAAAAAAAAATAAAATGATAGAAATAAAATTTGCATAAATTAGAAAATATATACATATATAGAAAAAAAGGAAAATGATAAAAATGAAAGTTATAAAAATTAGAAAAAAAACAAAATATATATATATATATATATATATATATATATATAATGATAGAATGAAAGTTGCAGAAATTATGAAATATATACATATATAGAAAAAAAAATGGAAGTAATGAAAGTTGCAGAAATTAGAAAATATATACACATAGAAAAAAAATGACAGTAATAAAAATTTCATAAATTAGAAAATATATATATATATATATATAAAGAAAATAACAGAAATAAAAGTTGCAGAAAATAGGAAATATATACATATATATAAAAAGAAAATGACAGAAATTGAAATTTAATAATAATTGTAATAATATTAACATTAATAATAATAATAATAACGTTATTATTATTATTAAAAGAAAAAGAAAAAAATGAAAGAACATAAAATATTTTATTTCTTTCTCATTTCTTACCCTATATTAGCGTTGATGGGGCTTTACTAGAGATCAGTGGGGAAAACTAGTACTTGATGAGGAAGAAGAGGGAGAGATGGGAGGAGAAGAGAGGTGGGGGAAGATAGGGAGTGGGGGACGAGAGGAGGAATGGGGGAGGGGATGTGGAAATGGAAGGGGGTGGGCGGTGTATTTATAAACTTTTTTTTAAATTAATTAATTATTTATTTTCTCTCTCATCCATTATTTGGATGAGATGGATGAGAGAATATTTGTCATAATTATTAAAGTATTTAATTTGATCTTCACTTCCTCCTTCTTATCCATTCTTTCTCTCTCCTCTTTCTCTATTAACTTTCTCTCTCTTTCATTTCTTTTTTTAGAAAATAACAAAACTTAACATGTAGGTGTATCTTGATAAGAAAAATACACTCGCGCAAATTTTTTTTAATTTGGAGCAATATTTTTTTTTATTAATTTCTGAAGATATAAACTTTAAAAATTAATTCTGATCAATCAAGAGCTCTAAATTTAACTAAACTTTTTCTGCAGCCTTTTTATAATATTCTTAATCTAATGATACTAAAATTATTAAATTTAATCCAAATAATTGTTAAGTCCTCTAACATACATCCTAATATCATGAAAGTAATGGGAATGTAAAATGACATAAAATAGAAGGTAATTAAAGCTAACTAAGTTCTAAATCAAACTAAAGGGGTTAGCACTTGATTACAATTCTAAAAGACAAGTTTCATACAATTTGGTTATTAAGACCTACTTAGCTAATACAAGCATTCAAGGATCCTATTCTTTAATATTTGGCATAAAATTTTATAAGAAATTTTAAGTGCAAGTTATAAAGGATATCTTTCAAATTTAATTTTCACATAAAATTTTATACAATGCTCAATTTTAGAGTTGTAAATTTCTAAACTTTTATATAATGCTCAATTTCTAAATTAAATTTGATATAATTCAATCCCACTATGGTCTTAGGGACCTTAAAATACGAAAACAATGAATTTTGGGCCATTTCAGCCAATTCTGGGCACTTTCAAAAAATTCGGGGCATGCTACAGCAGAAAACAATGTTGTGGCGCGCTACAACGCTTTTGATGCTGCGGCGCGCTACGGCGAGACCAATCTGAGAGCTGGATGCCACGGTGCGCTACAACGCTGTGGTGCGCTGTGATAGATTAACTTGAGGAAACACTGTTCAATTAATTTATTTTTTGGTTTCATATAGTTTTCCATAAATGACGCTGCAGCCTGCTGTGACGAACTGCTGCGGTTCAACTTTTGTGTTACTATTCAATTAATTTTTTTCTCTTGATTTCCTATAGTTTTTCCCGAAATGACGCTGCAACCTGCTGTGTCGCACTGCACCGAAATGTTTTTGAGCTTTGGATGCTACGACGCGCTGTAGCGCCAGACGGTGATTTCGTCTGTGCAAAAATCATGAAGGGTCACATTTCGAGCTCAAATACTCTTAAATCAGAGCATTCCATAAGCGATGCCATATATCAATGAAAAGGTCTTTCCGATATCTTTCCATTAATACCAAAATGAGCATAAATAGATTATCCTAACTATACAAATGATAGAGTTAAAGGTTTGGGTATACAAAATAGCGAAAAATAGAGCATGATATTTTCAAGTAATATAATGCCTTAATGAACCTCAATGGCTTCCACATATAATCATGGATCTTCTAAAGAAATAAAACAACATAATAACAACATAAAGGAGATAAAGAAAATGAGAAAATGGCTACCTTAGCCTTAAAAGAGGAAGAAAAAACCTCTGTTTTCTTCAAGAACTTGGAGAGAAGCTGAACTTTTTCTTCTTCAGCAAGCACACAATGAAGGAGGGAAATAGGAGATCTTAGTTGAGCAAAAGTGGTAGGAGGAGGGGTTGAGGCTCCATCTTATAGAAAAATAGAGGCATGGCTATGAGATGGGATGAGGAGGTGCCCTCACATCAAGGCGTGGAGGAGAAGGGCTCTGCCTCCCCCTTGTGTGCGAATAGAGGCACCGAAATAGGTGAGGGAGGAGTGGGAATAATAGAGATGCAATTAAATGAATACTTAATTATTCATTTCAAATTTTTAATTTATATAAAAAAAACATATTTGGTAAACGCGCTCCGAAAAATCCTAAAAATTCACCCTAAGCTAATTTGGGGGTGAGAAATTCAACGGTGAAGTTGAATTTCGATTTTGATGATTATTTAATTATGCTAATTTTTATGTAACTGTATAAACTGAAGTAAAGTAAAGTAAAACTGTACAAGAAACTTAATACTGAAAGTAAAAAAAATAGTAATAAATTTGAAACTGAGTAATAGCATGTAAAACTATGCTGTATGCCACTGAAATTATGCATCTGAATATGCCATAATATTGCATGCTACTGATATGCAATTGAAATATCACTGAACTGCTATGAGTTGTACTGTCCAATATATACATACTTCTAGTTGGGAACTACGATGCTGATGCATCCTGAAATTTCCCCAGTCAATATATGCAACATTTTGTAACCCATAAATTATCACTGATACTCATAATCATTACTAATACTGAAACATCATGCTTATGCTCATACTCATGCTTCTAAGTTACATGAGGTAAATCCATAAATCCAAAAAATGCTTTAAAATCTGATAATGAATTCAATGTCTCCATTGTGCAGAATCCTATCAAAATGAAGGATTATGACTCCTATATTCTTGTTCGATAATTGGTTAAAGTTGAGAGTTTACTTAAAAATTATTAGTTGGGAATGTGTATACAAATATTTAGCATATTTCCAAGAAAGGTGAATTTAACCTCTAACTTGTTTTAAATTGTACTTATTGAAACGCACTTCGATAGGAGGCAGAACCCGATCGCAGTTTATATCTCAATCTAAGCCGTTAAATAACCAATTACAAGCATACTTAGTGTTTTATGCAAAGTGACTTGAGATACTTAGTTTACTTAAACTGTACTTATCGAAGCGCACTAAGATAGAAGGCAGAACCCGATCGCAGTTTATATCTCAAACTAAGGATCTTGTTCACTAATTGTAATACTCTTAGTCTTGGAAGATTTACTCTAACAGGACTATATTCGTCTAATCCCTCAGATAGCACCTGGTCATAAGTCTACATTGGAGTGAATCAATCAATCCTAAATACTACTGAAATAATCCAGCACTATGAATATACCCTACTATATCCCACCAATAATCTAGGTTCAGAAGATTCTATTTAATCAACAAAGATTCATCAAAGCTATTAATCTTTACTCTAAATGGGTGAGTCCTATACAAAGCTCTAAGGGTGTGATCAAAGAGATCACTCAATAATGATTTCTACCATAATAGATAAGTTTCATTCTAAGTACTTTAGTGGCTCCTACCACGAGGTATCACTGTCAATTTCTATGGTTATGAAGGATCATCTAAGTTTCTACCTCAATAAGTTACAAAGTTCTTCCTACCTCAATGTATCAATATTTAAGGTTTTTAAGCCTTTCAAGAATGATCCTAGAGCAAGACTCTTGTGATATCACTCTTTTATCTCTTAAGTTAACATTCAAGGTTTACTTAATAGACTTGGATTAAAATGATCAGATCAGATGAATAAAATTCATCTGATCATACTCTATTCTATAATCATGAGATGAAATCAAAGATATTATTATTAGAGTTAGATCAGTTCATAAATCATTATAATTTTATTATCCATCTTATGTTAATAGTCTTATATAAGAGAAAATCAAAGATCTAAAGTTTAGATTCAGATGATTTAATCATACAGATTTATTATTAACCTTAGCATTTTTAATTCCATGATTTAAGATTAATGTCAAATCATATGCATTATTGGAATATGTTAATTGAATTTATCTTTCAATCAAAGTTACTTGATTAAGGTGATTAAGGTTTAGATCTTAATCAAGACAAATTAGGATTTAATCCCTAGCCTTACTAAAATTAAGACCAATGGTTAATTTAAAGGTCAATGATAAATTAATATATTATTGGTGTAAAATTTTAGATTTAGATTAAGTATCATCTACTTAATCAAGCTCTCAAGGTTCTTATGTTCACATATAGTTTAATGTCAATTTAAGAACATTTAGGTATCCAAATAATTGTTAAGTCCTCTAACATACATCCTAATATTATGAAAGCAATGGGAATGTAAAATAACATAAAATAGAAGGTAATTAAGGCTAACTAAGTTCTAAATCAAACTAAAGGGGTTAGCACTTGATTACAATTCTAAAAGACTTAAGTTTCATATAATTTGGTTATTAAGGCCTACTTAGCCAATACAAGCATTCAAGGATCCTATTCTTTAATATTTGGCACAAAATTTTATAAGAGATTTTAAGTGCAAGTTATAAAAGATATCTTTCAAATTTAATTTTCACATAAAATTTTATGCAATGCTCAATTTTAGAGCTGTAAATTTCTAAACTTTTATGTAATGCTCAATTTCTAAATTAAATTTGATATAATTCAATCCCACTAGGGTCCTAGGGACCTTAAAATGCGAAAACAGTGAATTTTAGGCCATTTCAGCCAATTCTGGGCACTTTCAAAAAATTCGGGGCACGCTACAGCAGAAAACAATGTTGTGGCGCGCTGCAATGCTTTTGATGCTGCAGCGCACTACGGCGAGACCAATATGAGAGCTGGATGCCACGGCGCGCTACAGCACTTTCAGGTGCTGTGGATCACTGTGATAGATTAACTTGAGGAAACACTGTTCAATTAATTTATTTTCTAGTTTCACATAGTTTTCCATAAATGACGCTGCAGCACGCTGTGGCGAACTACTGCGGTTCAACTTTTGTGTTACTATTCAATTAATTTTTCTCTTGATTTCCTATAGTTTTTCCCGAAATGATGCTGCAACCAGCTGTGTCGCACTGCACCGAAATGTTTTTGAGCTTTGGACGCTACGACGCGCTGTAGCGCCAGACGGTGATTTCGTCTGTGCAAAAACCATGAAGGGTCACATTTCGAGCTCAAATACTCTTAATTCAGAGCATTCCATGAGCGATGTTATATATCAATGAAAAGGTCTTTCCGATACCTTTCCATCGATAACAAAATGAGCATAAATAGATTATCCTAACTATACGAATAATAGAGTTAAAGGTTCGGGTATACAAAATAGCGAAAAATAGAGCATGATATTTTCAAGTAATATGATGCCTTAATGAACCTCAATGGCTTCCACATATAATCATGGATCTTCTAAAGAAATAAAACAACATAATAACAACATAAAGGAGATAAGGAAAATGAGAAAATGGCTACCTTAGCCTTAAAAGAGGAAGAAAAAACCTCTGTTTTCTTCAAGAACTTGGAGAGAAGCTGAACTTCTTCTTCTTCAGCAAGCACACAATGAAGGAGGGAAAGAGGAGATCTTAGTTGAGCAAAAATGGTAGGAGGAGGGGTTGAGGCTCCATCTTATAGAAAAATAGAGGCATGGCTATGAGATGGGATGAGGAGGTGCCCTCACATCAAGGCGTGGAGGAGAAGGGCTCTACCTCCCCCTTGTGTGCGAATAGAGGCGCCGAAATAGGTGAGGGTGGAGTGGGAATAATAGAGATGCAATTAAATGAATACTTAATTATTCATTTCAAATTTTTAATTTATAAAAAAAAAATTCATATTTGATTAATGCGCTCCGAAAAATCCCAAAAATTCACCCTAAGCTAATTTGGGGGTGAGAAATTCAACGGTGAAGTTGGATTTCGATTCCGATAATTGTTTAATTATGCTAATTTTTATGTAACTGTATAAAACTGAAGTAAAGTAAAGTAAAACTGTACAAGAAACTTAATACTGAAAGTAAACAAAAATAGTAATATATTTGAAACTGAGTGATAGCATGTAAAACTATGCTGTATGCCACTAAAATTATGCATCTGAATATGCCACAATATTGCATGCTATTAATATGCAATCGAAATATCACTGAACTTCTATGAGTTGTACTGTCCAATATATACATACTTCCAGTTGGGAACTACGATGCCGATGCATCCTGAAATTTCCCCAGTCAATATATGCAATATTTTGTAACCCATAAATCATCACTGATACTCATAATCATTACTGATACTGAAACATCATGCTTATGCTCATACTCATGCTTCTAAGTTACATGAGGTAAATCCATAAATCCAAAAAATGCTTTAAAATTTGATAATGAATTCAAGGTCTCCATTGTGCAGAATCCTATCAAAATGAAGGATTATGACTCCTATATTCTTGTTCGATAATTGGTTAAAGTTGAGAGTTTACTTAAATATCATTAGTTGGGAATGTGTATACACATATTTAGCATATTTCCAAGAAAGGTGGATTTAACCTCTAACTTGTTTTAAATTGTACTTATTGAAATGCACTTCGATAGGAGGCAGAACCCGATCGCAGTTTATATCTCAAGCTAAGATGTTAAATAACCAATTACAAGCATACTTAGTGTTTTATGCAAAGTGACTTGAGATACTTAGTTTGCTTAAATTGTACTTATCGAAGCGCACTACGATAGAAGGCAAAACCAAATCGCAGTTTATATCTCAAACTAAGGATATTGTTCACTAATTGTAATACTCTTAATCTTGGAAGATTTACTCTAACGGGACTGTATTTGTCTAATCCCTTAAATAGCACCTGGTCATTAGTCTACATTGGAGTGAATCAACCAATACTGAATACTACTGAAATAATCCAGCACTATGGATATACCCTACTATATCCCACCAATAATCTAGGTTCAGAAGATTCCATTTAATCAACAAAGATTCATCAAAGCTATTAATCTTTACTCTAAATGGGTGAGTCCTACACAAAGCTCCAAGGGTGTGATCAAAGAGATCACTCAATAATGATTTCTACCATAATAGATAAGTTCAATTCTAAGTACTTTAGTGGCTCCTACCACGAGGTATCACTGTCAACTTCTATGGTTATGAAGGATCATCTAAGTTTTTACCTCAATAAGTTTCAAAGTTCTTCCTACCTCAATGTATCAATATTTAAGGTTTTTAAGCCTTTCAAGAATGATCCTAGAGCAAGACTCTTGTGATCTCGCTCTTTTATCTCTTAAGTTAACATTCAAGGTTTACTTAATAGACTTGGATTAAAATGATCAGATCAGATGAATAAAATTCATCTGATCATACTCTATTCTATAATCATGAGATGAAATCAAAGATATTATTATTAGAGTTAGATTAGTTCATAAATCATTATAATTTTATTATCCATCTTATGTTAATAGTCTTATATAAGAGAAAATTAAAGATCTAAAGTTTAGATTCAGATAATTTAATCATACAGATTTATTATTAACCTTAGCATTTTTAATTCCATGATTTAAGATTAATGTCAAATCATATGCATTATTGGAATATGTCAATTGAATATATCTTTCAATCAAAGTTACTTGATTAAGGTGATTAAGGTTTAGATCTTAATCAAGACAAATTAGGATTTAATCCCTAGCCTTACTAAAATTAAGACCAATGGTTAATTTAAAGGTCAATGATAATTCAATATATTATTGGTATATTATTGGTGTCAAATTTTAGATTTAGATTAAGTATCATCTACTTAATCAAGCTCTCAAGATTCTTATGTTCACATATAGTTTAATGTCAATTTAATAACATTTAGGTATCCAAATAATTGTTAAGTCCTCTAACATACATCCTAATATCATGAAAGTAATGGGAATGTAAAATGACATAAAATAGAAGGTAATTAAGGCTAACTAAGTTCTAAATCAAACTAAAAGAGTTAGCACTTGATTACAATTCTAAAAGACTTAAGTTTCATACAATTTAGTTATTAAGACCTACTTAGCCAATACAAGCATTCAAGGATCCTATTCTTTAATATTTGGCACAAAATTTTATAAGAGATTTTAAGTGCAAGTTTTAAAGGATATCTTTCAAATTTAATTTTCACATAAAATTTTATGCAATGCTCAATTTTAGAGTTTTAAATTTCTAAACTTTTATGTAATGCTCAATTTCTAAATTAAATTTGATATAATTCAATCCCACTAGGGTCCTAGGGACCTTAAAATACGAAAACAATGAATTTTAGGCCATTTAAGCCAATTCTGGGCACTTTCAAAAAATTCGGGGCACGCTACAGCAGAAAACAATGTTGTGGCGCGCTGCAACGCTTTTGATGCTGCGGCGCGCTACGGCGAGACCAATCTGAGAGCTGGATGCCACGACGCGCAACAGCGCTTTCAGGCGCTGTGGCGCGCTGTGATAGATTAACTTGAGGAAACACTGTTCAATTAATTTATTTTCTGGTTTCATATAGTTTTCCATAAATGACGCTGCAGCCCGCTGTGGCGAACTGTTGCAGTTCAACTTTTGTGTTACTATTCAATTAATTTTTCTCTTAATTTCTTATAGTTTTTCCCGAAATGACGCTGCAACCCGCTGTGTCGCACTGCACCGAAATGTTTTTGAGCTTTGGACGCTACGGCGCGCAACAATGCTTTCCGATACCTTTCCATTGATACCAAAATGAGCATAAATAGATTATCCTAATAATACGAATGATAGAGTTAAAGGTTCGGGTATACAAAATAACGAAAAATAGAGCATGATATTTTCAAGTAATATGATGCCTTAATGAACCTCAATGGCTTCCACATATAATCATGGATCTTCTAAAGAAACAAAACAACATAATAACAACATAAAGGAGATAAGGAAAATGAGAAAATAGGTACCTTAGCCTTAAAAGAGGAAGAAAAAACCTCTGTTTTCTTCAAGAACTTGGAGAGGAGCTGAACTTCTTCTTCTTCAGCAAGCACACAATGAAGGAGGGAAAGAGGAGATATTAGTTGAGCAAAAATGGTAGGAGGAGGGGTTGAGGCTCCATTTTATAGAAAAATAGAGGCATGGCTATGAGATGGGATGAGGAGGTGCCCTCACATCAAGGCGTGGAGGAGAAGGGCTCTGCCTCCCCCTTGTGTGCGAATAGAGGCGCCGAAATAGGTGAGGGAGGAGTGGGAATAATAGAGATGCAATTAAATGAACACTTAATTATTCATTTCAAATTTTTAATTTATAAAAAAAAATTCATATTTGGTAAACGCGCTCCGAAAAATCCCAAAAATTCACCCTAAGCTAATTTGGGGGTGAGAAATTCAACGGCGAAGTTGGATTTCGATTCCGATGATTATTTAATTATGCTAATTTTCAGGATAATTAGCTATATTAAAATATTGTGAAAATCCGACGACTTCCAAACGTGTTCAAAATATCACCCATAACTAATTTGAGGGTGACGATAGCAACGGAGAAGTCGGATTTCGATTTTGCGATCAATTTGAATACCTCAATTTTCTTATTAATTCAATATTAAATTATTCCAAAATAATTGATGGAGCTCCGAATTGCTCCAAATCTTTATGAATTTGTTTGTAACGACTAGATGAACTTAATTAAGATACGATTAAGCTAAAATTCAGTTGGGTAACAACCTTGGGTTGTTACAAAATAGCTAGATACTGTGGAGCTCTGCTATCGCGCGACCCGGTCTCCACAGCGGATCGCCAATGATTCATGTTAAATTTGTTTGAGGATATATTTGCAAATATGAATTGTGGAAAGCCCTAGAATGCAATTAGACCATTTTAATTTAAATTGAAGTATGGTCTAAATGACCTTCAAATTTTACCAAACTTTCACCTCTAGCTAATTTGGGGGTGAGGAATTTAAAAATGTAATCATATTTTAATTCTGATATCAAAATATTTTAGGTTTAACTTAGGGCATCTAGACTAATCAAAAGGCTAAATTGACTTTGAGAGATCCAATTGACCTCAAAATTTTAGGGTTAGCCTAAACTGACATTCTAAATGCAATGGGATTAAAACTAATACCTTATTAAACATCGTATCAACCTAGGGTTATGATAAATCTAGCTAAACTATAAGATCATTCCTTTAATCTTACCAATTTAGGCTAGTATATATGTAGAATAATTAAGCTTAGGGCTAGTTTAGTAATGTCTCATTAGTGTTACATCAAAGATTGAGACAACCCTAACTATTAGATGGATGATTTAAATACAAGACAATTAAGATGTAACAATCCGAAGTTGTTACTTAGCCTAACTTAGTTTAATCGCAGCCTAATTATCATTA
The DNA here is from genome assembly GCA_016760335.1 of Gastrodia elata. Classification (NCBI taxonomy): domain Eukaryota; kingdom Viridiplantae; phylum Streptophyta; class Magnoliopsida; order Asparagales; family Orchidaceae; genus Gastrodia; species Gastrodia elata. The sequence continues at coordinate 10,553,393 of CM028681.1, read as the reverse complement.
TATTAAGTTTATTTAGTCATTAGAAATAATCCTTTAAATTTTGGAGTGATTCGGAGCTCAATCGAATTATTGGAATATTTTAATATATTTAATTATTTATATAATTGAGATAATTAAATTGACTTCGAAATCAAAATTTGACTTCGCCATTATGATCGTCACTCCAAAATTAACTAGGGGAGATATTTTTGGAAGTATTTGTAAGTCATCGAATTTTCACAAATATGTTAATGTATTTAAATGCACCGAAAAAATAGAATAATTAAATAATTGTCAAAATCAAAATCTGACTTTGCCGTTGAATTCCTCACCCCCAAATTAGCTAGAGGTAAATTTTTGGGATTTTTTGAAGCGCATTTATCAAATCTGAATTTTTAATAAATTAAAATTTCGAAATGAATAATTATTTATTCATTTAAAATCCATTTCAATTTCAATTTTTTTCTATTCTTCCTGCGCTGGGACCTGCCTCCCACTCTCCTCTCTCTACCCTATTCATACGCAAGCAAGGCTGAGACCATCCCCCCTCACCGCATAGCTCCCATAACCCATCCTCTTCTCCTTCTCCTTTAAATATAGCTCAGCCCCCTCCCTCCATCCATTGCTGTCAAAGCAAAGCTTCATTCTTCCCCTTCACTTTCTGAATTTGCTATTATATAAGCCCTCAAGTCTCAAGCTTCTATAGAAAATTTAAGATCTTCTTTATTTTCTAAAGGTTAAGATACCCATTTGTTATACTCTTCCTTGTGTTATTCTCTTCATTTGATGTAGCAAAGTGTTGTGAATTATATTTCCATTAGATATGGATTCTATGCGTGATTGTTGAGCCTCGATCAGACTCAAATGAGTACGATTGAAGCTCATTTCTCAATTAAAAATGCTATAAAAAATTGTATGATTTATGCATACATGTAGCTAAAAATTTATTTTCTGATCATTAGAATAATCCATTCATGCCGCTTTTAGTATCAATGTAAAAGTCTCGAAAATACCTTTTTATCGGTATATGGCACCACACGTGAGGTGCCCAAAATTGGGAGTATTTGAGTGTGAAAGGAAACCCATCACAATTTTTCGCATATGTGAAATCAACATCGGGCGCTACAGCGTACCGTAGCGCCTGAGTTTCGAGTTGAAATCTACCGTGAAGCATCGTAGCGTGCCACAGCGCACCACAATGACATATAAATTTGATGAAATTAAATTAAATGCGCCACAGCGCGCTACTGCGCACCATAGCACCTGGTTCTCGGCCAGGGAGTGCTACGCGCGCCGTAGCATCCTGCTCTCGAGAAATTTGGCGCCGCAGTGCCTGAAATCACTGCTGCACACCACAGCGCCAAAATCCATCGAAGCGCACCACTGCACCACAATGCTCGCGCTTCAAAAATTTTGGCACCCCAGCGCGTAGTAACGCCTGGCTCTCGGCCAGGAGGCGCTACAGAAATATTTAAAAGTGCCCATAACTGTCTAGAATTGCCCATATTTGTGATTTTTTGTATTTTAATGACTCTAGGACCCTAATGGGGCCAAAATATATCCTATATAAACCTAAATTTAGAAAAATTAAGCATTATATGAATATGTAGGTGAATTTCAATGAGGAATCCACCATTTTACCATGAATAGCATGTTCTAAATCTCTCAAGAATTTGCTTGGATGTTTCGTGCCAAATAGAAATGCTAGAATATTTGATTGCTTATGCGACCAAGTAGAACTTAATAACCAAATTTCATGAAACTTAAATTCTTTAGATTTGTAATCAAGCACTAATATTCTTTAGCCTTAATTACCTTCTATTTTATGTCACTTTATATTCCTATACTTTCATAATATTAGGATGTATATTAGAGAATTTTAATATTGATTTGGATACCTTGATTTACTCAATTTTATATTAAACTATATTTGAACATAAGAATCTTAAGAACTTAATTAATTAATTGATATTTTATCTAAATTAAAAATTTGCTATCAATAATACGTCAATAATATATTGATTTGTCATTAACCTATAAATCAACTATTGGTCTTAATTTGGTAAGGCTAGGGTTAAACCCTAACCTGTCTAATTAAGATCTAAATCCTTAATCATTTAATCAATCAATTTGATTGAAAGACAATTCAACTTGCATAATTCTAATAATACATCTGATTTAACAGTAATCTTAAAAATATTGAATTAAAAGTACTAAGATCAGTAAAAAACTTATGTGATTTATTATCTGGACATGTACCTTAAGATCCTTGATTTTCTTTTATATAAGACTATTAGCATGAGATAAACCATAAAATATACTAATTTATAATATGATCAACTCCTAATAATATTCTTGATTGTATCACATAATTTGTAGCATAGGTGTTGATCAGATGGGTTTACCCATATTATCTGGTCTATTCAAACTTAAAAAGAATAAGAATTAGTAAAAATATAAGACTTAACAATCATTTCTTGTTAGAAGTGTAAGGTCTTTATGATCTGTCTTAGGTTATTAATGCAATACTTGTTAAGCCTTATCAATTGATATGACATTGAGGTAGGAAAAACTTATTGTTGAAACTTGAGGTAAAAACTTAGATGATCCTTCTTAGCCTTAGAATATTGATCTTAGGCCCTTATGGTAGGATCACCCGAAGTACTTTGAATGAAATTCCTCCCATGTGATAGTAACTTATATTGAGTGACCCTTTTGGTCACCCTCTTGGAACCTTGTGTAGGATTCACCTAATTAAAGTTATGATTCATAGCTTTGGTAAATCCTTGGTTACTAAATAGAATTGTTAGAACCCAAATTATTAGTTAGATATGATTATGCATATCCATGGTATTGAGTTACTTCAGTAATATTCAATATTAGTTGAGTCACTCCAACATGGACTTATGATCAGGTGTTATCCTAAGGGATTAGATGAATACAGTCCCGTTAGAATAAATTTTTTCAAGTCTAAGAGTATTATATTTAGTGAACTAGATCCTTAGTTTGAGATATAAACTGTTGCTAGGCTCTTCCTCCTATCGTAGTGCGCTTTGATAAACGCAGTTTAAAAAAAACTAAGTATCTCAAGTCACCCTATGTAGAATACTAAGTATGCATGTAGTTAGGGTATTTAACAGCTTAGCTTGATATATAAATTATGACCAGGTTTTGTTTTCTATCAAAGTGCAGTTCAATAAGTACAGTTTTAAATAAACTAAGTGTTAAATTTTCCTTTCTTAGAAACATACAACCATGCGTATACAACATTTCCAATTGATGATTTTAAATAAAATCCTAAGTAAAACTAATTATTTAAAACTAGAATTAGGAGTCAAAATTCATTTAGATGAATTCTACACAATGGAGACATTTGATTTATTATCTAATTTTAAAGTAGTTTTCTGAATTTTTGGATTTTAAGTAATGTAGTATAAAGATATGAGCATGAGCATAAACCTGATGTATGAGTATCAGTGATAATTTATGAGTTACGGAATATTGCATACATCAACAGAGGAACTTAGGATATTCAGATATCACAGTAAACTGTATTTTCCAATAAGATATATGTAAATATTGAACCATATGACTCATAGCAGTTCAGTGATAGATTAGTTTCATATTAATGGCATATAATGTTGTGGCATATTCAGATGCATAATCTTAGTAGCATACATCATAGTTTTACATGCTATTTACTCAGTTTCAATTATATACTATTTTTATTTATTTCCAATTTCAGTATACAATGAGCTTTACCTTACTTTAATTTTATATAGTTACAGTTATTCAATTACTCTTATAGTCTTTTTGCAGCTTTATTTACCTTACTGTTATATATAAATAATTAGAACTATTTAAATTAGTTTTGATATGTTATACTTACTATCTAACACATGGTATTCTTGGGATCCAATAATTTGCTAGATCCTAAGCAGCTTATTGAGTCAGGTCAGGATGTTCAGGAAGTTCTGGAGGTTCTGGAGGAGTTCGTGGAGTCTTAGTGAATTTCTCATTTAGCTTTACTATTTTTGACTAGTTATTTTAGTTGAGTACTTAGACTTTATTTCAGTATTATTTCAGTAAACTGTTTGTAATAATTTTTGGATGTATTTACTTTTCTGTTCTGAGATAAATATTTCATTCAATTTCTATGATGAATCTTTCTAGATGTATGCTTAGCTTCCGCACTTTATTTTTATATTACTTATATTTAGTATTGTGGTGTGACCAGCATACTGTTAATGCTGATATTTTATACATATATTAGATTCTTCATGTAATATTTTAAATCCAATATATATATTTTCCTAATACTTAGGATAAGGATAATACTCAAGAAGTATTATCTATCGACCCTCCTTTGGGGTTGAGTCAATAGCCCTTCAGATGAGTTTCTTTTCAGCTATTCAGGAAAACGAGAAATTCCTTCCCGAGTGGCGCACCGCTCCGCCGCCGATTGTTTACTCCTTTTTGCGCGCGACGACGCAGCGGGGCACTACATAAGAGGTTTGTGAGATAGCATAATTAAAGAATAGTGATAATTTAGATGTTAGAATATTATAGTCATGGAAACTCTACAACCTAAATAGTGAGACTTAAGAATATGTGATAATTCTGATATATGTAGTATTAACAATAGAATAGAATGTTTATTTATAATTCTACAACTATATCGATAAATTATTTTGTCACCTAAATAATACTTAATTAAACTATTATTTTCTAAACCACATTACCAACTAATATATTTTAATTAACTTAGAGATCTTTAATGTCTAAGTTAATTTGAAGCTTAATTAGTCTCAATTATTAAGGTAAATAATTAAAGTAGAAAATAATGGATATCACATAATTTATAATAATTAAAATTCTTTGAATGTTGCAATGCATTGAGATTAAATCCTTGAAATCATACATTAATTATTTGTGCATAAAATAAATATTAAACATTTAAATATACTTATGAGGGGTGCCATGTGGTGGATTATACTATATAGTTGTTATTAAGCTCGGGTAGGTTGTTGGAGTATCATAAGACCATATAATTTTTATGAGGGGGAACGTGTGTGTTTACAAGAGACCCCTCTAACATTATTGTTAAGCAGACGTGCTAGACATGTTCTATGCCCATAAAATAAAATACAACATTAATAAACATATATTGCATATCTCACAATCTTATTAATTGTGAGTGTTTATCATAGTCTTATGGACTATACCTCTTAGAGTATTCAATATATGAGGCTAAAATTACTTCTTATCGTACTACATTAGTTCACCATTTCAACTTTACTTACAATTTATGTAGTATAGCCTTACATACTTGTCACATAGATATTTATATACATTGTCTTTTACTATTACTTAGTATTTGCCTTACTTGGACATATACATGCTTCATATATTTTATTAGATGCTTATGTATCACAGACTTGCTTTATTAGCCTATTTGATGCAAGTTTGAGCATACTATTATGGGTTATATACACACCTTATAGCTTTTAATGCTATCTCTATTTTTCCATTCATTTTCTTGCATTTTTGCTCTGCTTAATTAAAATTGTAAATAGCTTGTAATATCCGTTAAAGTGAAATAACAATGTTTGCTTTAAAATTGTGCTTAGACTTTTTAAAGTATAATCACTTATTTTTCTTTTATTGATTATGCTCTATCATATTATAAACCAAATATGGTAGATTGGGAGCTTGGATCAAATTTAGTGCTTAAGGGAGAACTTGAGCAATAACAGCTTTCTTTTATTAAATGTGAGGATGAGTGATCCATTTACTTAATTTGTAATAATAACTTATATGTGATGTTTATCTTCTATATTTTTGTGATTACTTTAAACTTCTGTGATTATCTTAAACTTTCTTTTATATAATATATATATATATATATATATATATATATATATGATCTCGATGATGAATATTTACTCGATGATGACTTTCTTTCCACCCAAACAGAACTACAAGTAAAGATAAAACTCAATAGTGAGTTAAAATATACTAATATAGTAATATAGTTATAACAGCCCAAACTCTTAACACCAAGATATTGTACGCTTTGGCCTGAAAAGCCTCACAGTTTTGCTCTCAGAAGATAACTTCCCAACAGGTCACCCATCCTAGGAGTGCTCCCACCTGAGCACGCTTAACTTTGAAGTTCTTATCGAGAACTCCACCGTTATCTGAAAAGGCGCCTCGATGTTCAAGAGTTTCACTTATTACTACTTAAGTGGGTCTTCACAATCTCCCCAACTTAAGTAACTGACGTCCTCGTCAGTATCCACACACAGATCCAAGAACCATCCATTGGGTAGATAGGACTAGAGGTGACCCCTATACGCAAGAGGTACCAACAACCATGTAGCACCTTAACCATCATGGGTTCAAGAGGCTGCTCACATGAAGTTGTACTTTGCCCTGTATAACACTTAGCTCCTATCTGATACCCTATGGTTTGCTCTGATACCATTTGTAACAGCCCAAACTCTTAACACCAAAGTATTGTCCACTTTGACCTGAAAAGCCTCACGGTTTTGCCCTCAGAAGATAACTTCCTAGTAGGTCACCCATCCTGGGAATGCTCTCACCTGAGCACGCTTAACTTTAGAGTTCTTATCAGGAACTCCACCGTTATCTAAAAAGGCGCCTTGATGTTTAAGATTTTCACTTATTACTACTTAAGTGGGTCTTCACAATCTCCCCAACTTAAGTAACTGACGTCCTCGTCAGTATCCACGCACAGATCTAAGAACCATCCATTGGGTAGATAGGACTAGAGGTGACCCCTACAGGCGCAAACACCCTATGGTTTGCTCTGATACCATTTGTAACTGCCCAAACTCTTAAAGATCAAGGTATTGTCCGTTTTGGCCTGAAAGTCCTCACGGTTTTGCCCTCAGAAGATAACTTCCCAGCAGGTCACCCATCCTGAGAGTGCTCCCACCTGAGCACGCTTAACTTTGGAGTTCTTATCAGGAACTCCACCGTTATCTGAAAAGGTGCCTCGATATTTAAGAGTTTCACTTATTACTACTTAAGTGGGTCTTCACAATCTCCCCAACTTAAGTAACTGACATCCTCATCAGTATCCACACACATATCCAAGAACCATCCATTGGGTAGATAGGACTAGAGGTGACCCCTACAGGCGCAAGAGGTACCCACAACCATGTAGCACCTTAACCATCATGGGTTCAAGAGGCTGCTCACATGAAGTGGTACTTTGCCCTGTATGGCACTGAGCTCCTATCTGATACCCTATGGTTTGCTCTGATTCTATTTGTAACAGCCCAAACTCTTAACACCAAGGTATTGTCCGCTTTGGCCTGAAAGGCCTCACAGTTTTGCTCTCAGAAGATAACTTCCCAGCAGGTCATCCATCCTGGGAGTCCTCCCACCTGAGCACGCTTAACTTTGGAGTTCTTATCAGGAACTCCACCGTTATCTAAAAAGGCGCCTTGATGTTTAAGAGTTTCACTTATTACTACTTAAGTGGGTCTTCACAATCTCCCCAACTTAAGTAACTGACGTCCTCGTCAGTATCCACACACAGATCCAAGAATCATCCATTGGGTAGATAGGACTAGAGGTGACCCCTATAGGCTCAAGAGGTACCCACAACCATGTAGCACCTCAACCATCATGGGTTCAAGAGGTTGCTCATATGAAGTGGTACTTTGCCCTGTATGGCACTTAGCTTCTATCTGACACCCTATGGTTTGCTCTGATACCATTTGTAATAGCCCAAACTCTTAACACCAAGGTATTGTCCGCTTTGGCCTGAAAGGCCTCACGGTTTTGCCCTCAAAAGATAACTTCCCAGCAGGTCACCTATCCTGGGAGTGCTTCCACCTGAGCACGCTTAACTTTGGAGTTCTTATCAGGAACTCCACCGTTATCTAAAAAGGCGCCTTGATGTTTAAGAGTTTCACTTATTACTACTTAAGTGGGTATTCACAATCTCCCCAACTTAAGTAACTGACGTCCTCGTCAGTATCCACACATAGATCCAAGAATCATCCATTGGGTAGATAGGACTAGAGGTGACCCCTATAGGCTCAAGAGGTACTCACAACCATGTAGCACCTTAACCATCATGGGTTCAAGAGGTTGCTCATATGAAGTGGTACTTTGCCCTGTATGACACTTAGCTTCTATCTGACACCCTATGGTTTGCTCTGATACTATTTGTAATAGCCCAAACTCTTAACACCAAGGTATTGTCCGCTTTGGCCTGAAAGACCTCATGGTTTTGCCCTCAAAAGATAACTTCCCAGCAGGTCACCCATCCTGGGAGTGCTTCCACCTGAGCACGCTTAACTTTGGAGTTCTTATCAGGAACTCCACCGTTATCTAAAAAGGCGCTTTGATATTTAAGAGTTTCACTTATTACTACTTAAGTGGGTATTCATAATCTCCCCAACTTAAGTAACTGACGTCCTCGTCAGTATCCACACATAGATCCAAGAATCATCCATTGGATAGATAGGACTAGAGGTGACCCCTATAGGCTCAAGAGGTACCCACAACCATGTAGCACCTTAACCATCATGGGTTCAAGATGTTGCTCATATGAAGTGGTACTTTGCCCTGTATGACACTTAGCTTCTATCTGACACCCTATGGTTTGCTCTGATACTATTTGTAATAGCCCAAACTCTTAACACCAAGGTATTGTCCGCTTTGGCCTGAAAGACCTCACGGTTTTGCCCTCAGAAGATAACTTCCCAGCAGGTCACCCATCCTGGGAGTGCTCCCACCTGAGCACGCTTAACTTTGGAGTTCTTATCAGGAATTCCACCGTTATCTGAAAATGCGCATTGATGTTTAAGAGTTTCACTTATTACTACTTAAGTGGGTCTTCACAATCTCCCCAACTTAAGTAACTGACGTCCTCGTCAGTATCCACACATAGATCCAAGAATCATCCATTGGATAGATAGGACTAGAGGTGACCCCTATAGGCTCAAGAGGTACCCACAACCATGTAGCACCTTAACCATCATGGGTTCAAGATGTTGCTCATATGAAGTGGTACTTTACCCTGTATGACACTTAGCTTCTATCTGACACCCTATGGTTTGCTCTGATACTATTTGTAATAGCCCAAACTCTTAACACCAAGGTATTGTCCGCTTTGGCCTGAAAGACCTCACAGTTTTGCCCTCAGAAGATAACTTCCCAGCAGGTCACCCATCCTGGGAGTGCTCCCACCTGAGCACGCTTAACTTTGGAGTTCTTATCAGGAACTCCACCGTTATCTGAAAATGCGCATTGATGTTTAAGAGTTTCACTTATTACTACTTAAGTGGGTCTTCACAATCTCCCCAACTTAAGTAACTGACATCCTCGTCAGTATCCACACACAGATCCAAGAATCATCCATTGGGTAGATAGGACTAGAGGTGACCCCTACAGGCGCAAGAGGTACCCACAACCATGTAGCACCTTAACCATCATGGGTTCAAGAGGTTGCTCATATGAAATGGTACTTTGCCCTGTATGGCACTTAGCTCCTATCTGACACCCTATGGTTTGCTCTGATACCATTTGTAACAGCTTAAACTCTTAACACCAAGGTATTGTCCGCTTTGGCCTGAAAGGCCTCACGGTTTTGCCCTCAGAAGATAACTTCCCAGCAGGTCACCCATCCTGGGAGTGCTCCCACCTGAGCACGCTTAACTTTGAAGTTCTTATCAGGAACTCCACCGTTATCTGAAAAGGCGCCTCGATGTTTAAGAATTTCACTTATTACTACTTAAGTGGGTTTTCACAATAGTATTATTTACCAATAGACTAAACATTTTCATGAATTAAAAGTAAGATAATATGTATATAGCAGATAGACATGCAAGGGAGAGTTCTTAGATTCTTCTATTATCACATTATTTACTTTTGAAATTGTGTACATGAATCTATGTAGATTTGAAAGTGTGTTTATTACTTATTAATTATCAATTTAATTGTGTATTTATAATTCTCCAAAGGTGCAATCATACATGCAATTTCTTAAAATCAAGTATGTGGAATTTAATTCATGAATTCTCTCTTAATTTTTTTCTCCAACCTTAGACCTCACATGAGGTTTAGAGTATGCATTTTATGCATTACTTAAGGGATTATTTGAAATTCTTAAAATTTTAATTGTGGTGATCTACGAGAGGTTCAAATAGCTCTTGGATGCTCACAGATGATCTCAAGAACACAAGGAATAACTTTGGAGGTGAAAGGTCATCGAAGAGCATCGAAGAGCATCGAGGAGGTTGAGAGAATGAAGAGAGGGAAATTCTTAGGGAATTGATGATTTCTAGGAATCCAAATGTGCAGACAATTGATCCACTCATCTCATGGATTTAAACAAAGGAAAGTTTTTGCTGAATTGGGGTTGCACGATATTTGGTTTGCACCATTCAGGCAATTGCGGGTCTAACAAACGATGTAGGAAGCAGGAGGTGGCCACACAGAACGATATAGGCATGCACTCATTATGGGGATACATTGAACGCTTAGTCATTCATGTTTTGTTAACGCCTCAACTCGACATTCTTTGTATTAAGAAAGGATCTGCAAGCCATGGTCAACTTAGAGTATATGTTGGTTACACTATCCATGCACAACTTAGGATGTCAATAATTGGGCACATTATAAAATAATATTATTATAATATTTTTAATAGAATAAAAAAAAATATTGCAAACGTGCGTCCTCCGAGGCATTAACGCAAAGCCGAATCAGTTCGAATGGATCCCGCATTCCCACGGTGGAATCGACCGTTGGATTCTAATAAAAAAGATCTGATGACGAGCGAAAAATCCCGGTATGTCTTCCTTCTGCCTGTACACACGATAGCATGCGGATGAGAGGACTCCTTGCGATGTGATGGATCACCCTTGATGTCTCCTGAGGCGCGAGAGGTCCCTCTGAGGCCATCGACCTCTGATCGCACACAGTAACCGTCAGATAATGCACCGGTTTCTGCCGCCGGATCCGTTGGTTCCGTTGAGAGCTCCTTGTTTTGGCTACTCTCACAGTCGGCGATCTTTTGAGATGTCGTTAACCACCCCTCTTCCACCTAGTACGCTACTATGGATCGCTCTCAGCCTTGGAAGCCTCGTTGGAATCCCACACTAGCTGCCTTCACTTGCCCTCCATTTTTTTTTTCTAAACAAACTGAGCCCTCTTCTCGTTCCCTTCCTCCCCCAGTTTTCTCCGACCACCTCCGGCTGTGCCCGAGCCGCCGTCATCGCTTCAAGCCGCAGACGAAAACCCTGCCGTCGGTGCATACGTGAGAGAGAGAGAGAAGATTATTATCATATAAAAAAATTTGAACATATTTTGATGATAATTACTTCTCAGTATAATCAATGAGGTTAAAAAAGGAAGATTATTATCATACAACCCAGATTATATATATATATATATATATATATATATATATAGAGATAGATAGATAGATAGATAAATAACAAGATAATTATTGAATCAAGAGTATAAAAAATAAACAGATAGATAAATAACAGCAACCACAAATCTCTTAGCAGACCGTTGGCCCAAACAAACCAATTATTGTTGGGCCGGGACGTCGTCACAACCCTCTTGCCATCTCATATCCATAACGCTCAGCAGACGGATCAATCTCCCCATTCACCCCAACGTATTAATAAAGCTAGGGCACCCCATTGAGCCTTCCTCCTCACCTCTTCAGCATGGCAACAACCACGCTTTCCCGCCCCACCGCCCTCGCAGCCTTCGCCCTCCTCTTCGCTCTTGCGGCTGCCGCCTCGAATCCGAGCAACTACGACATCACCAAAGAGCAAGGATGGGACAAGTTCGTCAAGGCGGCTTCTCAAGGAACCGGCGGCACTCCGTCCAACATGGGAGAATTCGTAAATAGAGTCAATGGCAATATCAACGACGGCGAAGCCGAAGACTTGGATCCCGATCTCTCCAAGGATCTGCAATCCTTCGACCACCAAAAGGGATCGAGTTCTGCACAGCAGCAGCCGGCGTCCCAAAACCCCGAGCCGCCGGCCTTCGAGGATAGCGCGATCATGGATGGCGGCGCGTCCATCGCCGAAATGATTGCATCACAAAATGGCGGCTCGCTAGCTCCGGAAAATGCGCCCATTAACAAGGCTTTCTCAATCAAGGCAGCCGCTGTGGTCATCACTGGCGGATTCATGCCTGCATTTGCGGCTTGTTTTGTTCTCTGATATGTTATTCTATGATCTAATGATGCAAATTGTATTATTAGTAGAAAATAAAAGGTAATTGCAGCTCTTCTTTATTATTTTTTAAATACTAAATCTTTTATAATTATAAAAAATTCATCTTATATTTTTTTAAAGATTAGGAAATCTCATATTTTTTCAAGTGTTTTTAAGAATAAAAACATAGAATAGTAATATTTAATATGTATATATATAATAATTTAAGAGAAATGATATTTGTACATGATTTCAATACAAACATTAAAAATAATATTTATATTATTTTAATATAAATAAAAATAATAATAAAATATATTCAAATTTTATTGGTTTGAATTTTTTTAGGTGCCACATTAATAAATCCAAATAATATTTCTCATAATTTAATATGAGTAAAATAGCCTTTAACAGGTCTCGAAGCCCAAGTCCGGCTCAAGTTCAGCTCACTATGGGCTCGGATCGGGCTGGGCTGCCCAGCCCGACAATTTAAGAAACGGGATCATTTTACTTTATACACCAAAAAAATATATACAAATTCAAATAAGGTCTTTAAAAATCATGTAAATAAACATCTAAAATGTTTTATAATACCTGTTTCTCACTAATTATCAATAATAAACAGTTTAATGATTAGAATTTAAATTTTTTAGTAGTTTACCTCTGCTTATTTATTATTTCGGCCGGGCCGGGCCGGGTTCTTTCAAAGCGGACCCAGATACGGTCGAATAATTCATTGGGCCGGGCGGAGTGGACCGTCCTGATAATGTTATTGGTCCTGGTCTCGCTTCCCGCTCAGCTTCTGACGTATATATATATTTTTATTTATATAAAAGCATCAAACCCACAATGTGCCCCAAGCAACAAAAAATATATATATATAGGAAAAAGATGAAGCTTAAGTTGACAGAAATTAAAAAACTGAATCATACTATGTGTGGAAGCATCACAATATAGCACGATAGTAACTTATAAAATGCATTAATATAAATTTCTTCCTCATTAAATCAAATAGAAATCAAATATAATAAAGAACATGCACTAAATGAGAAAGAATTGAAAGAACATGAATTTTTAAATTAGAAAAATATAATATGCTCAATGTTCCAATAAATTAAATTTTTAATTATAAATTTTGTTGGGAATATATTACTTAAAGACAAAAATATATATCCATCCAGCATAGAGGATGGAATGAAAAACTCAGTGCGTAGAGGAAGAGCGGCTAATGACGTCTCTACAGTAGTGGGCCTTACATTTTTTAAAAATAAGAAAATACAAAAATTGAGACTCTACATAATTGCAATAATACTAAAAATGCTTAGAGTGTACTCTCCCAGCTTTCATTTCATCTATATAGGTTTGCTTATTTCTTTGGTATAAAAAAAAAATTCAAGATATATTTGATAGTATTCTACATGCAAAAAAAGGATTAACTATCTCAATAAAAATATTTTATACATAATATATATTAAAATATCAAAAAACAGTTTAATAGTTGATTAAAAAAGCAAGCATATGGTTCAAGAAATGATGGGGGCTATGAAGTGATCCCTACAATTCTATGGGATAGAGAGATCTAAAGGTTTGCACTACCCTTGGAAAAATAACTAAAAGTTGAGGGTTGCTCAGTTGACTTTTGTACTAAAACTTATCAAAGATAAAAAATCCCATGATCATATTACAGAATTATTCAGTCATTGATACATTATGCATTTGTATGAATACAAAGAATAATGGAACACAAAAAAATCAAAATATATGAATTGCAAATCGTATAATATTACCGAATGTCAACAAAATCTTTACTCATTAAAGATTGCAAGTGTGATGATACATAAAAATTATTAAAAGTATTTCAAAAATTCTTAAAATAAAGAATATCTTCCTTCTATAGTTTCTAATCAATAATTTAAGTTAACTCATTCATTGACTGTGTAGAGTTCATTATAATGACTATATATGTCTTATTTAACATGAAGTAAAGAACACATTTGTACAAGTATAGTTTTCCATGAGACTACATATTCGAATATTCAAATCATATCTAACGTCTCTTCTCCTACCTCTGTTCCACAACAAATTATAATTCTTCATACTTTTAGTTCAAATCTATCAAATAAATTATCACCTAATACTATATCTACTATTCCTCCCATTCAATTAACAGCTTCATATAAGAGACCTCCCATCATCATTACCTTTAGCCGTTCTACCAAATCTTGGTGCTGCTCACTGAACAGAAAAGAACAATGCCATCAAAGCCATTTTACCTTGGAAGTAATAAGCCAATAATCCCTTTTGGTTAACCAGGCTCTGCTCCGCACGAAAAGATCGACCTCGCAGATCTGGCGCAAGGTGCAGATCACCAATCTGATCGCAAGGTCAGCGGTGTCATCCGTGAGAAAATCGGGGGTGTTGGTTACTCGAATCTCATTCTCCCTGCGTTTGTCGAGGTCGATCTTGTACACTCCGACGCTCATGGATGCAACAATTTCCAGTGCCGGCAACCCTTCGATCATGTCGGCATCGACCCCGGACAGGGCGCTTCCCACAAACGCCCGTATCGCGATAGAGGAGTTGATCAATTTGTGGCTTCGATGCATCATCAGGAACAGAGCGCATGAAGAGGTACAGAGACTCAAATGCTAGAGAAAAATAAGAATATGACTTTTTTTTCTTATAACTTAAAAAATGACTTTTCTCTCTCCTCACAAAATTTAAGAATTTGTAAATAAAAAACATCGAATTTACTCATTATTTTCTCTCACCTATATACATATTATATACTATAGAAATAATTTAATGTTAAATTAATTAAATAATATACTCATAAATATATAGTCAAACTATTGTTTAGCTGAGGACCCAAACCTCTTTAATTAGAGAAAGATGAGTTAATCGCAAATAACAACCTTCAATCAGTATAAAAATGGCTATATTTTGTTGGGAATTTTTATAATAAAAAAAATTTAAAATTAAAATTATAAAAAAGATAACTTGTAATTACGAGGGTTTTTTATTTAAGAATTAAAAAAATGTAATAAGCGGGGCTTAATATTTTGTTTAAGCAGAAATAATATTTAATTAAATAATTAGTTTTTAAATGATAATTTGTAGACTTTCCAAAAATTTGTATTATAAAAATGATTAGTCTTAACTAAACTGTTATAGGATTGGACCGTTGAATACTAATAATAATGAGAAGATTATTAGAATTTCTTTAAAAGATTTATATGCAAAATAGGATAAAATTGTATTTGTCGGTTATGAGAAATTCTCCTTTGAAATATAGCTCACAAAAAATCTATGTTAGAGTGTTCTTAAGTTATCGACTATCAAAATATTTAAATAAAATAAAAGTAAAACATTTATTCAATCGAAAATTAGATTCATTTAAATAAATATTCCAACAAAATATTATTTTAATTATTAGAAGTATTTTCAATTAAAACATAAAAGGAAATAAAATTTCATGGGTGATTTTGTAATTTTAAATATGCAAATATGAAAATAATATAATTTTTTTGATAATATTACACAAATCTCATTTTAAGAGAACTTGGATAAAATGCCCTAACTCTTTTATTTAAGTAATTAAGTTATATTTTAATTATGATTTTAATTAATAAATCTCGATAATTATCAGTTTAACACTATATCTATAATCATTAACTGTATAGGGGTATCGAATGAGAAATCCAACGGAATGCTATAGCAGCATTCAAGGGAAAATGAGAATGAGAAGAAGATGATAGCGATAATGATGATGATGATAATTTCTTATTAAAGAGAAACAACAAATGATCGATCGAAGTTTGCTGGTATTCGTTTGAACGAACTAATTGTGGCCGGAGAAGACGATGCTCAGAGAGTGATCGATCGAACGAATGAATTGTTTGATCAATGAATAGAGGCCGGAGAAGATGTTGCTCGGCTGCTCCGCATATTCCGCGTAATCCCGAGTTATGCCCGATTTCTTTTATACGAACGCAAAATCAAGTTACGCCTGATTCCTTTAATTTGTACTTAACTCGATTATGTCGTTTCCTTTTCGCAAAATCTAATTACATTGCAAGAATTTTTCTCCCGTTTTACTTCAAATGCAGAATCTCACCTTACCAAAAAGAATTATACTTTACACTATGTTTACCTCAATCCAAATAACCTATTAACACAATATACAAAATACATATTATTAAACAGAGAATGTTGTCAACAAATAATATAATAAATTATTAAATTTCTTATATATCATTTATTAATTTGAAAATTAGTAATATAAATAAATTATCTTGAATATTCTTGTTTAATAATTATTATTAATTGGCTATTTATTAACTAGTTGATAAAAATTTATTATTTTACATAAACAACTAATAAAATAAATTATTAGTTATCATTAACATTTCATGCTCATTACTATTTATTTATTAATTCCTTTAGTAATTTAATAATAAAAATATTAATTATAATAATAATTTTTATAATTAAATAAAAAATTATATAAGTGTAAAATAAAAAATTACTAGCAATTAGAATATTTTATTTTAGTTAAAAATTAATTTAAAAATCAGTATTATTTTAATATAAATATAGTACAAAATTTAAAATTAATAATATAGTTTTTAGTTGAGTAATAAAATTTTTAAATTTACATTATTTTGCATAATTAATTCAATTTGTAGTTGATTTTATAATTATTTACTTTTATAGTTCACTTGATTAAATTGTCCATGCGTTTGCAAGCTTGACGCCGTTGCAGCGTATGCTTATGAGGTATGTATGGATTTAACACTATAATGATTTAAGGTGCAAGAAAAAAATTATTTTGGAGAATGCTCCTAAGATCTCAACCACTTTAGAGGCACTTAAATTGTAGTCTAAGTCTGTCACAACAAATTATAGGTAGAATTTCTAGGTTAATACTGAACATGCTTGAACGAAGGCTAGAGACTCAACAACCATGATGATGGGATCATTAATATAAAAAAGAGTTTTATTATATAGTTATTAAATATTTTTCAAAAAATATAGATGATTAAGATTTAGAGAGTTAAGTGAAATTAAAAAATATTATTAAATTTATTTTTATTTATAAAACTTATAAAAATATATTAAAATTTTAATCATTCATATTTTAAAAAAATATTTAAGAGCTATATCTGTAGAAAAAACCAAGTCAAAAATCCTCCGAAATCAAAACTTATTCACCAAGGCTGCCTGCGCTATTCAACATTCAAAAAAAATATTTAGAAATTATTTTTATGAGATCAAGAATTATCTCCGCCGCGTGGCTTAAAAAGGAAGCCGTGACACACGAAAGGAGCTTGAGAGTAAGAAGAGCGAGCGGAGGATCTGTCTGGAGCAGGATATGGCCGAAGATGGGGCTGATGAAGGGCTAAAGCTCGACGGAACTCCCACATGGATCGTCTCCGTCGTTTGCACCGTCATTATCTGCATCTCCCTTTTCTTCGAGCGATTCCTCCATCGCCTTGGCAAGGTGCACTTATTTTCTTCCCCTTATTCTCGATTTTGCAGTGATTGAATCTCTATTCAACCTGATTTTGCAGCGATTTATGCGGAAGAACCAAAAGCCCCTTTTCCAAGCTCTCGAGAAGATGAAAGAAGGCAAGTAATATCGATACGCTTCTTCTTCTTCTTTGTTCAGCACGATTTTGGGTGAGATGGATGCTTTTGGGTTTTCTGCAGAGCTCATGTTGATGGGGTTCATTTCGCTGCTATTAGTGGTTTTCCAAGGAGCGATTCAGGATATTTGTATTCCCGAGAGCTACACCCGTCACATGCTTCCCTGTAAGATTAAAGATCTAGAAACCAGTGAAACCGAACACTACCTCTCCGGATTCTTCGTCGGAGTTCTCGGAGGCCGCCGGAGACTTCTCGCCGGCGGCGATTCCGGTTTCGAAAACTGCGCTAAAAAGGCAAGCAAGAACAACACTGCTCTCTGATTATGATTGCTTTTATAATTTAAATGCTTAGTGGTCAAGTTTGTATAAAATTAAGATGTCATTGATACGCGTGAAATTCTCCTGGGGGCAGGGTTGTTCACGTTCCATAGAAACAGGATTTAACCCGTTAAAACCTTTAAATCTCCCAAAACATGGATTTCAGTCAACGCATGGTTTGCACGATTTAATTCCACCGAACTGCGTTAAATCTGCGATTTATTTAATCCGCCGAATGAATGGATTAAGGGGATTTCTCTTTGAGAAGAATACCGGCGCTGCTAAACATCTAAACGTTAGGATTTAGGGTTTTAGGTCCAGGTTTGGAGTAGCCGACCAATATCAATATCCCACCGCCACCCAACAATGCCGGCCGTTAACAAGTTGAATTTTATTTTATTTTGATAATTTGATGTTAGTTGGATAAATTTATTAGTTTATTGATTATTGTTAAATATTTGAGTAGTATATGAGTATTTTTTTTTTCTAATTTTCAGCAAAAGCTGAATTCCCAAACTGATTCCCAAAATTTATCAGAATTTAATGAATAACATAATAACAATTTTTAAGATTTAAGAGCTCCATATCATTTTTCTTTTATATATATTTAAATTTGTCCGCTCTGCCGTCCAAGGCCGTTCGTGCTGCAGATGTTTCGCAGAACACATTAATGGTTTGTTTTCGTTTACGGGTGCGAAGAGGATCAAGGGGGGCGACTCTTGGAAGCTGACTAAAGTACAATGCAATGCATGCTTACATTGTTTTCACTGAACTGTAATCAGGGATGTAGTTAGTGATCTTCTCTATCTCACAATTATTAAAATATTTAAAATTAATATTTAATTCATAATAATTAAGATTTACTAGTTAAAATTATGATTAAAAATTAATAATTATCTAAAAAAAAAGAAATGAGATTTATTGAGCTAATGAATCATTTTCTGTATAATTATTAGAGAAAAAAAGTCTCTTGCTGATTATCGAGGGTTGCTACAGTGGACGCCCAAAAGTCAAAAACACTTCCTCTGAAAAAAAACATTAGAGAAAATTCAGGACGGCTGTTACGATCAAATCTAGGGCCTGGAGCACTGTTGCCCATTTTAGGCACGGGTTATGCTTTTTTTTGCTACTCGATTACAATGTAGGTTTTTGCTACCCGAAAATACTCTTTTTTTCATGGCCCTATGCAAGGATGACAGGTATAAATGGAGAAATGATCCAATTTTTTGTATTTCATGAAAATGCCCTTTTTTTCCTTTGGGAGATATTATTTCTCGTTATGCATTTATTTATTTTATTTTAGTTTGCCGTTTTCATGCAAGCTTAGAAAGTAGGTGAGCCGGCGCAGTAGTTTGTAACTTGTTTTTAACTCCTTTTTGAATTATGTCCTTTGCATAATTTGCTAAGTCTCATTTTTTATGTGGTTGCTTCTATTGAAAATACTTTTTGTTTGGGTACTTGTTGCACAATTGTTCCAAACTTAAATTGATTTCTTATACCAACAAAATGGCGGAATCTAAAAAAACTTTGTTTTTCATTATAAGTTTTAAAGGGATAATTGCTGGCGTAATACACAAATTTAATTATTTATATATCGTGTATCTAAATATTGATATTTATCAAAACTGACATCTAATCCCGCTCTTTCATCTATTTGCAATGATTGAGAAGTGCTAAATTGGGTGATAATCTTGGTGCAATAATTGTGATTTTAGTGGCAGTTTAGTAATATTTAAGATTAAAATATTAAATATAAAAATGAGAAAAATTTCTGGTCTATGTACGAAAATCCCTTTTTTCCTAATTCAGGTACTAGAATGAGATTCAAGAATTTTTTTTTTTCATAACTAATCCTTTTGTTCAATTACTATCAATTATTTAGTAATAAGAAAGCGTAGGCTAGCAATACTAGAAAAGCTTAAAAATTGTGTTTTTTGGCCAAGGTTATTATTAATTTGACTTGGAAGATCGACTTGAAAGTTAGATCAATATTTGGCAATTTCTTACTCTTGAACTAATGCAACTAATTTTTTTTTTCGAAAGGAGCAGACTACCATGGATTTTAGTGACCAATATGTATCCAAATGGCAGTAAATACGTTGATGAATTGCCTATTGAAGTACACATTCTGCATAAATAATAATTTTATGATTACCTATATGATTAGAAGTGTGCTGTAAATTTGGTCTAACACATTGATATTTGTGTTTTATTTGAGAAGGCAGTGCCCCTTGTCAATAATCGACTAGCTTACTAGATCACGGGAGTCACAAGTTCTCTGCATGGGCTTTGGCAGTAGTGCTTCCGGAACAAAATTTTATTTAATGGTGCTTTGCAATTTTATTTAGAACAATAAATGCGTATGTATCGTGCTTTGTAGTTTGTTTATTGATGATCTAGGGTTTTGGCTACTGCCATCCTTTCTGCGTTAACAAATACATATTTGGATCATCATTTTGGCAGCGTTTTTATTTATTTTTAAATGAGCATACATGTGCACTCTTTGAAGAGTTTTAGTGTCAAAGAAAAGAATAATAGAAGAGATGATTTAATTGCTTCATTTATCAAGTTATGCATCCTTTTCGTTGACTCCTTTTTGCAGGGAAAAGTACCACTGCTATCAATCGAAGCAATTCATCAACTTCACATTTTTATCTTTGTTTTAACCACAACTCATGTGCTTCTTAATGTTCTAATTATGCTATTGGGAAGTGCAAAGGTAACTAAAATTTATATAAGCTTTTATTATATGGCACGATCTTTAATTTGATGATGATATTATCATTTAACACAGATAAGCCAATGGAAACACTGGGAAAATTCCATTCATAAAGACCTTGATAATGGTATTTAGTATTTTCCCTGCTTACATTACTGCAATTTAATATGTATCTATTTTTGATCAAGGATATTACATGCTACATCTTTTTCATTGGAAGAAAAAATCATTCTTTTTCATTCATCATACTTATCTAGCAATTATATTCATGCAGCTTCTGCTTCCCCGTCAATCACTCATGTTCAGCAAACTGATTTTGTTAAGGGCCGCTTTCTGGGGCTTGGCAAAGATTCTATGATACTAAGTTGGCTGGTAAGTTATAACTGTATTCTGTCCGTTTAACTAATTGCATCACTAATTTTTTATTTTATCTTTTTATTGTTCTGTTTTATTCAACATTGTACCTACTTAATGGAGCTTCATTTTTTTCCAATAAAAATATTTGACTTTGAGCACAAAGTTTCCTAAATTGATTAATTTCTTAAAACAAAATTCTTTAATTGGAAAGAAATAATGAAGAACAGTTTGTGAAGTGCCCTTCAAATTCTTCATTGTATATTGTTTTGAGATGAAATTGTTGATGTTTATGTTCTTATGATTTATTCATTATTATCTCTTATAAAATCTGAGGAATAAGATTGGCTTGTATTTTATCCCTTTGTCTTGTTTCTTGCTTCAGCATTCCTTCTTTAAGCAAATTTTTGGATCAGTAACAAAATCAGACTACAGCACTATGAGGCTTGGCTTCATCATGGTAACTTCTTTCTTAATTGCCAATTTTTTTTGTTTTATCAGGTTGATTTCTTGTTTAGTTTGGGTTGAAAATAGTTCTAACCCTTTTTAGATTTTTATCAAGTTTGTCAAAAAGTTAAAGGTAAATTTTTTGAATATATATATATATATTATTCTGTATAGGCTCATTGCAAGGGTAACCGCAAGTTTGATTTTCACAAATACATGATTCGAGCTCTTGAAGCCGATTTTAAAAAGGTGGTTGGTATAAGGTAATCTTATCATGAGTTCTTACTTGAAAAAGTTTTTTCAGTATTCCATACCAAACTATGATTCACTAATTTTTTCTAGGAGGACACCCTGCCATTTGTTCAAACTAGAAATTTGTGCATCTACGATTGCTATAAATTCTGTATTTTTACTTTGTCAAATTGAACCACTGAAACAAAAAAAATGTTCTGCTTCAATTATCATGTATTTGTGTGATAGTTTCTACAACATTGATATGATCATTACTAGATGCATTCCCTAACTTTATGGTTTACAATATGATCGGTATTTTGCAAACTTTTATGAGTGCATTATGTTAAAAGTCTATCTATCTATGCATATAACGCACTAGATGTTTTATTTTCATTTTTTTTGAGGATTTTCTTGATCTATTTCATGTTCATTTGAATTCATGTTCTTTGTGTGTCCATTCTTCATATGCATACAATTTAGCTGGTTATCATTAATGATGGTGAAAAGTGTATATCCAGAAACCTTTGCATATTAAAGACAAGAAAATTATTATTTTATTTATATATGAGCAATTTGCTAATGGTTTATTTTCCTTGCAGTTGGTATCTTTGGATTGTTCTGGTTATTCTCTTGCTGCTCGCTGTTGAAGGTATGACCTTTGAACATTTTATATAGAGGCATTTTGCAACTTTTTTGCATATGTTCTATTTTGATTAAATCTCTTGCACTTCCAATGGATTTTGTTTTTTGAGAGGGCCTATATATACTATTTTATTCCCATCCACTTTTTTTTTTCATACTAATTAATAAATTAAAAGCGATGTTAAATCCTACAATATTCTTTTACCCAGCTGCTTTCTTTGGGATTGTAATTGTCACAACAAGAAGAATATTTAGGGTCTGAGTTTCCCTTTCAAGGCAAGGCGAAACTTCTCTTAATCATTAACCTCTGATCCTTATTTCTACTTGATTTCTTTAGCTTCTTTATGGTTAAAAAACTAACTTTATCAAACGGCCTTAAAAACCCCTGTTGCATCTATGTAAAATAAAATCTCAACCATTGATTGTATTTCATCTACCAGTCAATTTGGCTAACATGTAGTTTTAAATTTTCCATAATAAGATTCACAGCTCTGTTGAGATCGTCCTTACCGAAGAACACAGTCACAAACCCATCAAATTCACCCAAACACAACACAAAATATAAATATTTATGTGGTTCAGTGATATTTCCTACGGGAAAGAGAGAAGATTTCATTGCATGAAAGAAAGAAAAAGATGATATAAGCTTCTAGGGTTCTCAACCATTGCTAAAAACTGCTTAATAAAAAAATAATAGCATCCAAAATAAACAAGATTGTAGTTACTATTCTCTATAACCCTAAAAAAACTTAGAAGCTTATATTAGGGGCTAAAGAAACAATACAATGTCCCTTTAATGTATTACTTGGTATTTCACATAGAATTTTCGCATATGCTCGACACTTGCGCCTTTTGGGTATACGATGCCACAAATGCTCCTAGATAGCATTGAACGTGCCCAAGTGCCCTTCTCTCGATCAATAGAAAAATAGTGAGTCAGGTGCTTAGGGGTGTGCCGACCAAAAAATCAGCATTTGTCTTGGAGTCTGTTTTGGGCCCATTTTGCATTTGTTTTGCATCTAGCTGGCTCGTAATCCTTCTGAAGATATTTTTAATCTCCTTAAGTTTCTATCATCAAAAATAGGAGCAAAAATTCATCTTATTAAATACATTTTTTTCACAATTTTCTATCTCAGTTCTCATTTGCGACAAATGAGGGATGATATATATATCGAAGTTGACCAAGCATCCGAAGTGGCACAACAAAAGCTACACATTATATTATATAGCTTTGAAACCAGGAATCTGTTACATGTGTATCTCCTCTACTATTTTTTGTACAGAGTATTATCTTCACATTGATCTGTTCCAATATCCAGCACAATGATACTACAAGCACCAAGCACACATGAATTTAAGTATATTTTACTATTGGGATCTATTTCTTTACATTGTGCTAGGCCTTTCATCACCAGTGCGACTTTTCATGCACTAGTGCCGCTTTTTGGGTGTACGGCGCGCCAGGCGGTTGGGCACAAGCGAATTCAAACGAAGGGTACTCTAGTCTGATAGGAATATTGTAAAAAGATGACAAGGAACAACTAGTGCAATTGCTGTTCTGGACAGCAATACTAGATTATACTTTGTTGAGATAGAAACTAGGAGTATTGTAATGTTGTTATTTGTTGTTGGGATGCTGCTTTAAAGGGGCTGCAGCTGTTTTGGCTAGGTGGCGGTTGTTAGGTTAGAGAGAGAGAGAGAGAGAGAGAGAGAGTTATTTGTGCTGGAAGACGGGAGAAAGGTTAGGTTCTTTTTTGGAAAGGAGGAAGAATAAAATAGGGAAAACAGAAAAAAGTCTGGAGAGAAGTGTGTGGGAAAGGGTTGCAGCTCAGAGAAGAGAGAGAAGAGGAGTGCTAAAGGACAATTTAAATTTTTATTTAGTTTAAAAAATATATTTTAATTTGCAAATATTTGCTTAATTTAAGCTTAATATAGTCTCTTATGCACTCTTTATATCTTATCTGAAGTCTCAATTACATATATATCAATCAATTATGTTTAAGTTGGAAATGAATGATATATAAATAAGTCTAAATGATATATATATATATATATAATGCTGGATTTAAAGATTTACTATATCCTTAAATCCCTACTTTGAAGCAGCCCCTAAAATAAATTTTTATTAAGTAAAATTGTAGTTGAGACAAAAAGTGTTCTATGTTGAGCTAATTTTTGTATATTCTAGTCGTTTTATAAAACATTTTTTATCACCTATTGGCTTGCTATCACTTAGTGGGAATGCCCAAGCTAAATCTGTAGAGTGGGGTTCAGTGAAGGGGCTGCTGGATGGTAGGAGGGGTGTAAAAATTTTTGTGGTGTATATCAGCAATCTCACAAGCTTACAAATGCTAAAACTGCGCACTATTCTAATGTAGTAATTAATAACCCCATGCCCTCAAACGTATAAATGCCCTGCATAATCCAACCTAGATGATTTGTAAACTTGTTATATTCATATTTCTTATCTTATTAAAAATACTGATTTAAGTAGATTTTAACTTTTATTCTTTTTATCTTCTTTTTTCAGTCTCCAATCTTCACTTCTAAACATACTATTGCACATGCATTTTCTCCATGTATTCATTTGTGCAGGGTGGCATGCCTATTTCTGGATTGCGTTCATTCCTCTGATTGTAAGTAAATACTGATTTTGTATTACACTTATAATCACATTTTGGTGGTATTATTGAGAATTTCAAATATCAGTATGCTTAAGTGTTGTAATTGATATTATACAGGACAAATTGAGTCTAAGCTCAGTTAACAAATGATACAATTGGAATGTTTGTTATACACTAGGACATTCCTTTTTTGATGTTACTGTTGGAATACACCGAATCTCCTTTATGAAAAATTACCACCAAAATATTAGGTTCATAGCAAAACTCTTATTCCCAATGCTTTAGCCATGGTGGCACACACATGATTTCGAGTCAACATGTAAATATGCATGGTTTGAGTAACATATTGTACGTAATTTTTATTATAAATTTCTCATTGTTCTAATGTTTATGTGCTTGCTGAGATAATATTCTGCCGGTGTTTGCATATTTTTGCAGCTTCTCTTTGCTGTTGGAACAAAGCTGGAGCATGTCATCACTCAGTTGGCTCAAGAAGTTGCAGAAAAACACTCAGCCGTTGAAGGAGATTTGGTCGTCCAACCTTCTGATCATCACTTCTGGTTCCATAGACCTCGGATCATCCTGTTTTTGATTCACCTCATCCTCTTTCAAAATGCCTTTGATATTGCCTATTTCTTCTGGATTCTTGTAAGCACCAGTTGCATAAATCCCTCTATATATGTGTTTGTTATTATATTCATCGCCAACTTCTATTGATATGCTGTTTAATGAAAAAACTTGTTTGCAGACAACTTATGGATACCACTCATGTATGATGGATAACAACAGTTACATTATCCCCAGAGTCTCAATTAGGTAACTAAAAGGGAAGACTTTTCTTTCATTGCATTAGCGGGTGTAAATGAGCCAAGCTTAACCTGTCCTTGTGTCGGCTTTTTTTATTTGAGATCGTTAGAGTTCGGTTTGAGCTAGATGTTCGAGTTCGGTTCATTTAAATTTGAGTCAATATTAAGCCTGAAGTTTAACTTTAATATCATATAAAATTTTAATTAAATAACATTCATATTTATAAGAAAGAGATTTCCATGAGCGTAGCAACCAAAATTTTAAATAAGTATCCATTCCTTGAAGCATAATGTTTACAAAATAATCATCTTCTCCACATTTTTCAAGTATGACTCCTCATATCTTCTTATAATTAGAAGGATTATAAGATCTATAAAATGGTAATGTTTTATTTGCAATTATTAAAGATTGGATGATAGATATATATTATTTAAAGATTTATGTGCTTTGTATGTAAAAACTCAGGTATACTAATAATTTTACCTATTTAAATTAATAAATAATTTCTTTTTTTATAAAGCTATGATTGAGTTATCGAGCCGAACATTATCGATCATGACACTGTTTATGTTCAGCTTGAAAAGAAATCGAGCTTCAAATGTGTTTGCTAGCTTATTGATTGAACATGAATTGTTCGAGAACAATGAGCTTTTCGGTAGCCATCGTTTAGGGCTGACAATTTGACTCAAAATTCAAAACTCGAACTCGAAATATATTGACTTGACTTGAAATTTTCGAGTTGGCTTCGAGTCGAACAGCTCAACTCGAATTCTATTTGGCTCGAGTCAAAATGACTCGAAGTCGACTCAAAATTTTGAGTTCAAATATGGGCTGACTCGAAGTCAGCCCATCATTGCATGCACACCCAATGACATACACATCACTAGACAACAAATAAACCTCATTCTAACTCTTTTTGTGGCACATAAATAGCTGCACCCTGCTGATCATGTGCAGCTACAGCACCTTGCCTCTCTACGCAATTGTTACCCAGGTGAGACTCCTAACCCGAAATTCAGTTGAGTGCATAACTAAATCAAATTGCTCTGACCTGACTTAACGTTGGTTTAAAGATGGGGAGTTCATTCAAGCCTGCTATATTCGAGGAACACGTGCATGAGGGCCTTGTGGGCTGGGCACAAAAGGCGAAGATGAAGGGAAGAAAGGCGCCCCGCGGTGAGAGCGTCAGCGCCGCTAGGCCAAAAGAAGAGGACGTTCAGCTTCAAAATGTTTTTAGGCCGGAGTATCCTCTCATGCGAGAGAGCCGGATTGAGATTGCTGAAGTTGATTCAGCATTTTCTAGGCATGCCAAAAGTTGAGAAGAATGTTCTAAGTAGCAGTTCTACTGCTATGAATGCTGAAGAGTAAGCATCAGCCACTACTCACACAAGGCATGTTTTGTTTAAAATCATTGTTTTCATGCTAGGTTTGTTTTAGTGCTGATCGCATTATTGATGCAGAAATGTAGATAAATGAGTAGCTAAATAAAACACTTTTTTTTTTTCTTCGCATTTTATCAGGTGACAATGAGTGCAATGTTGCTCTTCTAGTTGGGACTGAAGAGTATTTATCTGTCCATAAAATTTGTGCTGTAATTAGAAAGTTCTGTGAACTCTCATTTATCTTTATTTTGTAATCTGATATCATTACTAAAAAAGAGAAACTGGAATGAGTGCATCTTACTAAAGATGAATTAAAGCAAAAAAAAAAAAGAGAATTTATCTATTATGATCTTGTACAATAATTGATGTTATAACATGTAGTAAAGTCTTTGGACTTACTTTGATGGAGGTAATTAGAAATTTAACTGTCTTACAGTTCACTTTAGCCTCACACTAGTCACCAACTTAATATTTCAATAGGATGAGCCCATTCTCGACTAGTCACCAACTTAATAGATCATGCTTTTAGTTCATCGTTCATCATGAGAACTCTTACGCCAATGGCCAACCTTATTGCACAACTCACAAAGTTATTCTATGCTAAGATTATTTTGTACTTATTAGATCAAATAACACTTATGTTGCATTTATTGTGGTTATGTGTGACTGCAAAAAGATGAAATCCTTGTTCTGCAACTCTTCTTTTTTCTAGTTCAAATAATAGCTCATCCTCTCATTCTCATGGGTGTAAGTATCATCCTCCTGTTTTTATGTATCGTGCATGTAATTTATGTATGTGGATCTGCCTCCCCACACCCATGCAAGAGATCAACGATGAGAATTTCCATAGATAGGCTGAATATCGAATATTGGAGCAATGACATGGGAGCCCTTACCCCTCCCCTGATTAATAATAATTATAATCATTAATCCTATTTTAAATACAATTGTAAATATTTTTATTGATAATAAATGTGACATAGGATATTACTAATACATAAAGTTTACTATAAAAATATAATACAATCTATTTAAACAATAAAACTTTGTTATTATGTCCTGTTTGGGTTAGATAGGGTTGAGCTTGAATGAGGCTCGTATCCAGCTTGCCAAACCTAAACTTGATGGGCCAAACTTTTTCTGGGCCCTGCCAGAACTTGTTTTATTGGGTTGGGCCCTACAGGTGGCATACATTTGCCTTTTCTGGATGATACTGGATACTAAGATCATAATCACTGATGAGTTCTAACCATCTCATCTGATGACAATTTAATTTTCTTTGAGTGAAGATATACTTTAAGCTTTGATGATCAGTGAAGATCGAACATTGAACTACATATACATAGTGACGCCAAATCTTTAAGGCAAAGATCACAGCGGCAAGTTCAAGATTATGAACTGGATAATTTTTCTCGTGGGGTCTTAACTGTCAAGAGCCGTAAGCGATTACCTTATCCTCTTGCATTAACAAACAACTTAGTCCAATTCCAGAGGCATCGGCGTATACCTGGTAGTTCAAGCCTTCCCTTGGCAGAACAAGTACTAGAGCGGTAGAGAGTGCGTCCTTCAAAGTTTGAAACGCTTCCTTGCATTCCAGGCTCCAAATGAACGAAACAGCTTTTTGGGTTAATTTAGTCAAAGGCGAAGCGATCTGGGAAAAGTCCTTAACAAACTTCCTGTAATATCCGGCCAATCCCAAGAAACTTATAATATTTGTGACTGTCTTAGGTTGAATCCAGTCCTGAATAGCGCTTACTTTATTTTGATCTACACGAATACCCTGGGCATCGACTACATGTCCCAAGAATGCAATGGACTTGAGCCAAAATTCACATTTGGAGAATTTGGCATACAGTTGATGTTCACGCAGAGCTTATAATACTAACCTCATATGTTCTTCATGATCTTTTAAGGTTTGAGAATAAATGAGGATATCGTCGATAAACACGATTACAAATTTGTCTAAATATGGCTTCAGAACTCGCTGCATCAAATCTATAAAGATTGACGGCGCATTGATGAGTCCGAAAGACATCATTAAGAATTCAAAATGACCATAGCGAGTACGAAAAGCAGTCTTTCCTACATCATCTTCTTTTACTCGCAATTGATGATATCCCGACCTTAAATCAATCTTAGAGAATATGATAGTTGCATATAACTGGTCGAATAAATCATCAATTTTAGGCAATGAGTATTTATTCTTTAAGGTGACTTTATTTAGTTCACGATAATTTATATACATTCGCATAGATCCATCATTCTTCATTACAAATAGAACGGGTGCTCCCCAAGGAGACATACTTGGCCTAACAAAACCTTTATTCAAGAGCTCTTGCAACTGTTCGTTGAGTTCTTGAAGTTCCTTAGGCGCCATTCTGTATGGTGCTTTAGATATAGGCTGGGTACCCGGAGTTAATTCAATAGAGAACTCGACTTCTCTGGAAGGAGGTACACCAGATAGATCTTCTGGGAATATGTCAGCGAATTCCTTAACTACTTTACAATTAGAGAGAGGGATATTTTCTTTTGCTTCACCCATCATAGTGACCAGAAAAGCATCACAACCATTACTGATAAATTGTTTAGCTTTAATAGCATTAATCAATGATAATCGTGTACTAGTTTTTCCTATAAAGGTTTTAGACTTGCCCTGGGAATGGAGAGTGATCTTCTTTTTCAGACAGTTTATCATGGCATTATTGTCACTGAGCCAATTCATCCCAAGGATGATATCAAAGCTTGCTAATGGCAGGATGATTTATTCTGAGTTAAACTCCCGACCATTTAATAGAATTTTGATGTTACAAAACTTATGAGCACTTAGTTGGGCTCCAGATGGAAGTCCAACACTCAAAGATTTTCTTAAGTTATACGAGTGTGGTTTAAGTACGTTGGCAAAATATTCAGAAATAAACAAATTACTAGCACCAGTGTTAAATAACACATTGCAAGACTGGTCATTAAAATAAATCGTGCTTAATTTAATCACACGAATCGCATTAACAAATTACAATAATTAGGGTACAGAAATACAGATAACAAAGGAGAAGTTCAGAAATGTGTATCTAAAACCACATTATTGTCTTCTGCGACTTTCAGAGGCGTTAAAGCATAAACTCGCGCAGGACTGGCAGGACGGTTGTTTACCTGCCTCCTGGGATTATTCTGGGATTTGGGAGCTGAGGGCTGATCTGGAGCAACTTCAGGTGCAGGTGCTGGCATTATTGTTAAATTTGGTTCTCTCCTGTTCAGCGGAGTTGCTCTAAACACTTGGTTCTTTTGAGATGGCTTCATCAGAACTCCATCCACTGTTTCCGTATGTGTACAGTGATAGAACATGTGGCATGATTGCCACAATTGTAGCACTTATGGTCGAAGTGGTAACACTTGCCATATGGGTGAGGCCTATTACAGCCTTGAATTGGTTCAGCAAGGGGTGCAATTTCAAGTTGATAGACCTTTACAGAGTTAGGTCTGTGCCTCTTAAAGGTTTCATGCTGGTTAGGAGTCGATTGCGCCTTTCGCTTGAGATCTTTTTATGAGTGATGATGCTCAATCACATTAGCTGTCTCTACTAGTTCAAAGAAGCTAGTCAAGCGAAGG
Source organism: Gastrodia elata (assembly GCA_016760335.1). NCBI lineage: Eukaryota > Viridiplantae > Streptophyta > Magnoliopsida > Asparagales > Orchidaceae > Gastrodia > Gastrodia elata. The sequence continues at coordinate 10,522,409 of CM028681.1, read as the reverse complement.
GGAACAATCTGATCTTTCAGTGAATCTCGGAGTTCACTGAGAAAAAGATGGCACTTAGCTGATTCGGAGTGGGTAATTTCTGGAGCAAAACGAATCAACCTACGAAATTTCTTTTCGTTGTCAGCGACAGAGCGACTTCCTTGAGTCAACCTTAGAATCGTGTCTGCTATGATATTCTGTACAGACGGGGGAATGAATTCATCTTTGAATGCTTCAACGAATTCATCCGAAGGGATGTCTTTCAATTCATAGTCGATGAACTTCGTATTCCGGGCCTCCTCCCACCAGTATTCTGCTTCAGCATGAAATAGGTGTGTAGTGAGACAGACAGCTTCTGAGTTTGGGATCTTCAGACTAAAAAAATCCTTCTCTATTGCTTTCAGCCAGTCGGCTATATCCATTGGTGATAAGTTTCCACCGAAGGTGGAAGGCCTTAGCCTTAAGAAGTTATGGAGAAGACTATCCATATAGTGATGGGAAGGAAAAGTATGTTGCGGAACATGAACAGTAGGAGCAGTAGCAACAACTGGTACTGGTCGATCATGCATCATCTTTTGCATTACCAGCGCTTGTTGGACCTGATTCTCCAACAAGGTTGCCACCATTGCTCGCAAATGAGCTATTTCATCAGAAGAACCGCTCGAAGCGACAACATTCTTGATTGGAGTAGCGGCGGGAGGTGATCCAGAATTCATTCTAAGCAATACAAATCTAGATTTCAGAATTATTCTAAAGAAAATAGTAATTTAAAATTTCTAATAGATGCCAAAAATTTTCATTACTTTTGAAATGAAAGATTACATAAGATCTAGAAAATGCTAAAAATCATAGCACTACTAAAATCAAGAAATGACAATTACTCTAACTAGCACTCAGATTTTCTTAATGTACTCATTCCTAAATGCAATGCAAAAATCTTCAAACGTAACTTTGTGACGCTTTCTCTTGCATTTTCGTTCGAGCTTCTTGATGGTATCGTACCACCAGATTCCCGCATAGTCTAGCATCAGATCTGTCACTATATCAAGTCAGAGGGACTCTGGACACTCTATGTGTCTCAGGACTGACTCTACTTGGTTCAACCACTCCTGTGCGTAGACGGGAAAGTCAATCCCTCGGTACGCCGTTTGAGGTAGAAGTTTGTCCAAGACTAGGGTTCCTTTTGTTGAAACTCCTTTGATTTGCCATTTGCTCTCTTGTCTCCATTTGAAACTATAACTCCAAGCTAATTCGAAGGCATGCAGATAATATTCCAAATCAGACTCTTCATGATCCATTTGATCATAATAGTAGAATGTATTGGTTTTTGTTAGCTATAGATGACTAGATATTTAGGATATGAGTATTTTTATTCTACATTTTTCCGAGAGTTACTGATAGTACTATGTTATGGATGTTATGTCTTGATGTTTGTACTTTAGAAGAACGGTCCATTAGGTAGAAAGGAATCACAGATCCCATTCTGACACCTTATGGTATTCTCTGATACCAACTGTGGGGCTCCGTACTTCCCCGCGGCGATGCTAATACTGATATTAGCATAATCGCGAGGAGTACAGTGCTCCAGCTATGGCAAATCCTCAACTTAAGTGATGTAGGACCCAACCTGTCTTAAGCCAAGGACCTGCCACTTAGAACTGTGAACATACATCATTACAATCAAAGTAGCGGAAGCAAGAAACAGTATAATATAACATCCACATCACAAAATAGTGTAAGAGAGTAAAAGAACAGTAACTCAGATCAACTGTAGAAAAGTAAATACATTAAGAATTTAATTATTCAAACTAAATTAAATGAAATAATAGATCTTTCAAACTCACTGTAAGAAAAATGAAAATTTATCTAAGCAGCAGTAGGAAAATAATCCTCCTGCACCGGCTCCTCTCCTGCAGCACTGCTAATGAACAACTCCGAATCTAATATTTGTCGGTATCACAAATGCTAGAGCCTAATGATTATTTTATCTTATGCACATATAATAACAAAATAAAATTTTTTGATTGATGTTAGATACGATTATATATATAATAATATAAATGTAATATTTTTCTTGATAATGTTATACATATTTAACATAGCTTCCTTAAGTATCACTAGAATATCATAAACTTCAAAAAAAAATCACAAAAATTACATCTTAACTCAAACTTTTCCCTCATTTCAGTTGCCACCAAGTCTCTGAGGGCGTCCATCATCACTTGGTGCTCAAGCCCGAGCTCATCCTCACTCAACTGCTATGTATAATGAGAAAATTATTAGTGCTTAATCCAGCATCCAGTCACCGCATCAAAGCTCCCTTGGTCACCAGAAGGAGTCGTCCTCTGTGAACATTAGAGCAGCCCCTCTTCAACATAGAGTTGCTAAACCAAAAGAAAAAATAAGCATATTTGAGCTTATGTTGTTTGGATAAAACTGGATCCTTTTCAAACTAAATGCAGGCCAAGCATATCTTGCTGGGTCTAATTGTTCTGTTCTTCTTTATTTCTTAGATTCGATGCTTTATTACTTGTCCCTTTAATCTGTTATGTAATATAATTTTAATATACTTTGCTCAAATTCTATATGCGATTACGTTGGCTTTCTGCAATTTCTTCCATTTGGCAGCAGTATTTATGTCGGCTATGGCAGCACTTCGTCTTACGGCAGTATTTATTTAAGCGCTTATTTTTCTCCAAATCAATTCAAATATTTTTGATATTGATCATACTATTATAATAATTTAACACTCGGTACCATCATAATATATCTCATATCATTGAAAATATCCATCATAATATTTAAGTATTTTACCATACTTACACAATTATATATACATTAAGATGAAGATATGTAACAATCATGTATAAATATATGATTGACAACACTTGATAATGGCACTGTGACGATAACCAAACCTACCGTACTGTTGGGCTATGGAGCATGCATGATTGGGCAATTTGAGAGTTGAGGGAGGTGCTGCATATTATAGACATTTGCCGGTAATGCTCATTCCGTAGCAATCAGCTTCGATATCGGATCCTTTGGCGCCCGAGCTAGCTCGAATTGTCAGTGACTCAGCTCGACTCACAACAGTGCTCTACAGTACTAATGTGCGAGTAGGGTTCTGGGAACCCAGTCACCCATTTGGCAAGCGTTTCTTCCTTCCGTCTAGACTTGCTTAAGGTGTAGGCTCTAAGAATTTAGCCAATAGTTATTATATGTGCATAGATTTCTGCCAAACAGGAGGTAATTACATTTCAGTCAGCGTAAGAATATTCATGCACCTTGCCAAGCTTCTAATGCGGATATTGCCTGATCACTGCTACTTGCTGTATCAACCTCTCCATAGAAGAATAGGCAGGCAAATTAGCATGGACTGCAAATGTAGATGAGAACAAAGCATTATTGAAGCTCTTCATTATTACCATGACACTTCTTTACCGATTTAAAAGCTCCTTGTTCTCATTGAGCTCCTTCTTCAAGATCGAAAGAAGGATTATGAAGGAGAGGTCTTCGTTTGAGGTCAGAGACGTCGTCATCATCGGCAGGAAGATGAGGTCTTTGTCGAATGTTAGCTTATCGTCTTCGTTTGAGGGCAGAGGAGTCTTCTTCGGCAGGAAGGTGAGATCTTTGTCGAATGGCAGTTTATCGTCTTCGTTTGAGGGCAGAGGAGACTTCGTCTTAACGATCTTTCAGCACGAGAAGAAAGGGTGGAGGAGAGGGCATGTGCCTTGGTTCGTCACGGGAAGAGGAGAAGCGGCGGGCTCCGAGGAAAGAAACGTGATTAGATTTTGCATTACTATAATAGGAAAACTTGAGTTGAAAAATTCAAAAAAAAATATATTTGCAAGTAAGATTAGATTAAGTAATCTAATTTTAATAATGAGTGTTACTGTAGTACCTAATATTGAATTAGGGAAACTAAACCCATTACTAAGTACTATGGGAAGTTAATGATCTCTCAGGGGGAAAAGTCAGATGCTAACTAATGAAAATAAACATTCATACTATTCCAGCCATTCATATAATAGAAGAATAAATGCACACAGATTTATAAAGTAACATACCTCGGTTAATAATATTTATACAAGCTCTTAATAAATGACGTATGTCTTTTAAACCAAATGCAGTAAAAGACTGGAGCTAGGAAGGTGCACGAACTGCTATAACTAGACACGATCCATCTCGAGTCAAAGGTCCAGAACAAGCTCCTGAGCCTATCGTATTTAGTTTATAATACGGTATGTCACAACCAATAAGGAAAAAAAGTGATTAGACTTTAAAAAGTCTAAGTACAATTTAAGGGTAAGCTAAATACATTATTAAACGGATATCACATTAACCATTTATAATTTATTTAAGCAGAGCAAAAATGCAAAAGATTGAACAAAAAGGAAAAACACAGTATCAAAGATTGTATAGAATACAAGTAAGTTTGTTCAGTAACTTAAGATGTTCAATCCTGCATCAAATATGTTAATAAAATATAAAAATAATTAAATAAGTAAGGGGAGCATGAATATATCCAAATAAGCAAATGCAAAGTAATAGTAGAAGACAATGTATAAAAATATGAAAATAGTAAGTAAAGCTATACTATAAGTATACAAAGCTGTAAAGTAAAGTGCTGTAACAAAGTAAGCAAGTAAGCAATCTCAGTCTCAAGGACAGAATGTAAGAAAATACAATCATAAGAGATTGTAAATTGCAAATGTTATTTAATTATCCTGTATTTTTATTCAGTGGGCGCAGAACAAACGAGGAGTTGAGTACGTTCGCTAAAATTATTTGAAATTGTGGTCAACTACAAACACACACATTCCCCCTCAAAGGAATTATGTGGTCTCCGGATACACCAATAGCCTGCCTAGGCTTAATGATAGCTGTACTGAAGTCCACTATATAAAGACCCATCTGAAGCATATTTTAAATGTTTAATTTTACTTTATGCACAATATTCACTAAAATGAATTCAAGGTTTTAATCTCAATGCATTGTAGCATTTCAATGTGATATTCATTATTTTCTATTTTTAATTATCTATTCTAATGATTGGAATTAATTAAACTCCCAATTAACTTAGGTATCAAAGATCTCTAAGTCAATTGAAATATAATAATATAATACTATAATGTTGGAAAATAATATTTTCAATAAACTTTTACATGATGATAAAATAATTTATAAATATATTTATTGGTTGGGGGTTATTAACTCCTTATAACAATCCCTTCATCATCTAAGTTTAACTAATGATTCTACTATAAAATAAGATCATATTTCTTATGGTTTCATATATTCTAAAATTTCACAATGTTATCATTTCAATAAGATAATTCTTTAAGGAAAATAATCTTACTAGGATAAGATTATCTACCATTCATTATTATCTTACTAATTTGAGTATTTAGGATTCTATTTCATCATGAAATTAGGCTGCCAAAGGTCTAATATCCCATTATTATATTCTAAAATTTAGAAGTGCTTTAGGTAATTAAGTCTACTTTTGATACATCACCAAGAATATTTTCTCACAATTTCTATTTCGAAATTCTAATAACACCATAAGATAAGACTTAACACTTAATATTACTCCTAAATTTTCTTTCACTTTTCACTTAAATTTTCTTAAGCATTAAAGCTCAATAGTCTAAACTAGCCACCTTAATATAGCATTCAAAGGATAAATTACTTTTTGGGTGACCTAAAGTGTAAGTATAATCAAATTTGATCTCAAATAAGATTAATGTTATTCTTTAATTCTTATAGTGAATGATCTTTTCTCTATTCACATAAGTGTGGCTTTTTACAAGGTTGAAGTCTAAATGACATAATCAATAATAACTCTCCACGGGTTTGATCTTAGAGGCTAAGGCTTATCATCAATAACCTAATGGTTCTAATCTTCCTATTTATCATAGGATTTTATATAAGTTTAGGATTTTTTTAATTATCCTATTATCCAATATAATATAATATCTAATGTTTTATAGATCAATCGCCTTGAAATTGCATTTTCCTGCCACTAGCAAATCTTTGATATAATTATATCGAGATTTGAGAGGTTAAACTCCTAATATGGGGTTAATCTCTTGACTTGGGATTTCCACATATTATGCTAATCTATATGACGGATTAGCAAGATGATTACCTTACATTCCATTAATAAATAAGGATGTTTACATTCCATTAATAAATAAAAATGTCTTAAATCTTCTAGCATTTCCCTGTACTCCTCATAAGTATAAGGCTTATGCTATATAATTTCAAAAAATCAAATGGCTGATCCAATTAATGAAGCAAACCAAAAGGAAGTGGGTAATATGCAATCTATTCTAAGTTGCAATAAATGCTACTTGAGAAATATCTCAAGTAACTTTAAGAATATAAGAAACTTGAGAAGACCTTAAACTGATAGAGTTATGTCTCTACTAAGATATATACTAATCCTTTCATCATACAAATAGCACAAGGAGTGATAATTGAATTTGAAGGTATGGACTCTTTGATTGATATATTAGTGATACTAAATTTAGGATCAAAATCAAATTTCTATTCAATCAAAGTAAAGGAATCAAGGAGATGGATTAAAAGTATATAAATGAAGTTTGGATAACAGCTTTAAGAAAGGAATTTAATTCAAGTCTGCCGTCAACAATGAATGAATAAGTCGTTCTAGAATTATTTAGAGATTATCCTCACTGATGTACATACTTTACTTTTCTGTGTTTGCTGATGTGATTGGAAATGTATTTATTCATCTATACATTTGTTTTTCTTTTCTTCATTCTCTGATATCAACTGTAACGCCCAATTATTAAATTTGATTTATTAATCTAACAATGGGTTTTACGGTAGTACTTAATATTGAATTAGAAAATTCTAATCCAACATTAAGTACTACTTTATATGTGTGGATTTATGGGTGGAAGGAGATTCAATTATTCTAATTTAAGCATTCATTATTTATAATATAAAATTTCAAATAATATGAAAGAATAATTTACAAATATCATTAGAATATTTAATTTACAAGTTTTTGAGAATAAAATCTCTCATCCTCAATAAAATAGAAAGTAAACAAGCTCCTTAATCCGGCTAGTGCTCAGGTTCACTCTTAAGTGTAGCACCTTTCAAGCAAAAGTCAAAGAATTAATGATAATATCTAATTAGCTTCTACATTACCCCACAAGTGTCTCGTTCGGATATAATGCTTAACGCATAATAATTGAGATTCACTAATTAAAACAATGAGTATAAATCCATTAAATCTAAAAAATCACCTTAAAAAAAAAAAATTGAGTAGCCAAACATTTTCCTTAATATTCTATAATTTGGTTTTAGCACATAATAGAACTCGCAAAGCTACATAGATGTGACAAATTAACTTAGCAAATGAGCCTAACATGCATTTTATAATCGGCGGGTTACATAAATATTTTTCTCTAAGTCTTACATAAAGTATTAGTTTTTTCGCATTAGAACAAAGAGAAAACTTTGCTTTGTCTTATATATGCATCGATTCTGTGAGAAGCTTTGCGTTATTAGATAGCTACCTTATGTAGTGTTCTTTCCTTACCTTCCTTTCTTCCGATGACTACTGCCGGAGGAAACAATGAGAAGCCTGTTTTCTTAAATAGCAATAAGGCAAAAGTAATCTCTCTCTCTCTCTCTCTGTATAATCAGAGTTATGATGAAGGATTGATGTTCTTGAACAGGTGGTGACAGTGCTGCTTGGGACATACGTAGTCATATTTGTAGGAAACGCAGCTCTGTTCATTGAGAAAAGAGGATATATAACAGCACTTGGGACAGCCATTACATGGGGCTCAGCTGTGGCCGTAAATATATACACCTTTGGACATATCTCAGGCGCACACATCAATCCGGTTCTCACTCTGTCCCTCGCCGCATGCCGCCAATTCTCATGGAATCTTGTAAGTTTTCCCAAGAATTTCATACACCGCCCTACGCAATATAATGTAGATGATCTGATTATTATACGGGGAAGCATATAATGCATATTTTGCATCATCATCCTCCATTATAGTTTGAATACTTCAAAAAAAAAAACAAAGACATTGCAAAATCAAATTCAACAAATAAGTAATCTAACTATGAGATTAGGCAATTTTCAAATATAGGTAGCAATAGGATTCACTTCAAATCGAGTTCGAGTCGAGTCAGACAAATTTTAATTAGAAATCTTAGAGGTAGTCCAATTTGAACTCGTTTGACTTCGAGTTCGAGCCATTTCAAGTCAAGTCAAATATGGTTCGAGTCAAATCAAAATATTTCAAATTCAAATTTTAATTTTCGAGTCAAATTGCGAGCCCTAACACCAGCTTAGACTTGAGAAAGTAAGTAGTAGCATATTTAAGAAAGGCAGAAAGCATGATTAGTAATAAACCGCATAGCAAGAAGCACTAATTCCATAATCAACCAGAGTACTAAACAGGTAAGAAACCTGCATTAGATTGAAAAATAAGGAACCAAACCCCAATTTAGAGCCATTGAGTTTCAAAAAATGACCTATCCACCAATTTTGTAAGCAAATTTATTGGTAGAACCAAAGAGAACAAAAGCAAACAAGTAAATAGAGGCCACACTAACTAAAAACCCAATGAGACCTGTCTTCCAATTATGAGCAAAATTATATTAAAGTGCAATTGTCTGCTAATTCGAATCAGATCGAATTGGATCGGAGATGACGACGAATCACCTCCGAGACGGTAATTCAAATCGAGTCAGCGACTCTCATTGGATAGAAAAGAGGCTTTGCCTCATTAGGCGAATACAATCGAATTGGTGGCTCCGTTGCATCATAAGGCGGTCAGATAGAGCTCGTAACGACGACGAATCAAATCGGATCGAATAAGCCGGCAACAAATCAGCGAAGACGACGTCGAATCGAATCAGATAAAAAAAGAAAACTTTGCATCTGCTGCCTCCTCTTAAAGGCAAATCGCATCTAATCGGCGTCTCCGTTGAGAACGAATATGGGAACGTCGAAGCTGCATCCGTTGCCTCGTGAATGAGGCTGCGAATGCATCCATTACGGACGAAACAAATCGGAACGATGCTCCGAACGCCACTGCGAGCGAAGCTGCGAAGAGGCCCGACTCAAAGGCGAGGTTTGATTCGAAGGCGAAAGTACGGCTAGGCTCAATTCCTCTGGTCCTATCTCTATAGGTTGATTAGATATAATGCATAAACTTAGATCCCAGAAACTACTCCCAATGCATATCGACAACCTGCATATTGGCACCGAAAACAATAGGCAACCCAGCAAAAAGGGCAGAAACATCATCAGATTCAAATAGCATTTTACTGCTTCCTTATACAGAACATAATAAATATTGCAAAACTAAAACCAGCCATACCATCAAAGCATCAAAGCATTGACTAAGATAAAATCCAGCCAAACCAAAAAGTTGACATCCGAAGAAACACTATTGCATCTAAAGCAATCATAGATAGATTCTATAATTCTAAGCTCTGAATCCCACAGCAACTTAAAAACCACAATTGGCAAAATAAACAAGAACAGATCCGACTCCAGAAGCAAGTAACAATTGTGATAAAAACATTCAGGCTAAAAGTACATATTAAACATGAAAATTCTTCAAAATTTAAGGTGGCAGCGACGACTGATGAGTTAATCTAGTTGTCTCCAGGAGTTATCTATGTATGGCCTACACGTTATGTATATTTTAGGTGGTTAGGATTCAGAATCAGCAGTTATTAAAATTAGTTTTATTTTTAGAAAATGTGGGGGTGCAATTATGATTTTTTGCTTATATAATGAGAAAACAGAGAAACAGTAATACATCGCCAAAATCCTCTATTTTTTGTTAGTTTTTCAATTTTGTTACTGGCTTTAAAGAAAACCAACATTTGGTATCAGAGAGAGGTTGTCAAAGCAATGGCCGGTGACAAAGGAGATCCATCTAAGACGCTTGTAGTCGTCAAACCGACGGCAAGAGGAGCCTCAATCCCGATCCAATATCCAACGTTAAGCAAAACGAACTACGACGTATGGGCTATCAAGATGAAGATAATCTTGCGTTCGCTAGGAGTATGGTCAGTGATCGAAGGTGGAGACACAGACGCTGACAAAGATCAAGGCGCCATGGTGGCCATTTCTCAAGCCGTGCCAGATGATGTGATGATGGCAATCGCGGAGAAGCATACGGCAAAGGAGGCTTGGGACACACTCAGGGAGATGCGAGTTGGTGAAGATCGCGTCAAGAAGGCACGCGTACAGGTGCTGAAACGGCAACTGAACAAGTTACACATTGAGGATTCAGAAAAAATAAACGAGTTTTTCATGAAGCTTACCACTCTGGTGGGTGAGATCCGCTCGCTGGGCACGAAGCTCGACGACAGCGAAGTTGTTGGAAAACTGGTCAATGCAGTTCCAGATAGATTTCTCCAAATTATCGGAACGATCGAGCAGTTTGGCGATATTGAGAACATGTCGGTTTCAGAGGCGATCGGCCGTCTCAGAACCTTCGAGGAAGGACTTAAAGGGCGATTGCACTCAAATGGCAGTGGAGAACAGTTACTCATTACCCAGGCCGAGTGGGAGGCAAGAATCTCAAAGGCAAAGAGAGATGAAGGTTTCAGCAACAACAAAAGAGGAGGACGTCACGGGAGAGGACGTGGTCGTGGGCGTGGATATGGTGGAGGTCGAGGAAATGGTGAACGCACTAACGAAGATCGAAAGCCAAGCAACTTTGACAAATCCAAGGTTAAGTGTTTCAATGGTAATGAATATGGACACTTCGCAAAAGATTGTCCCAAGCCAAACCGAAGAGAGAGAGCCAATCTTGTTACAACACAAACCGATGATGAACCGGCACTGTTAATGGTAGAAACTTGTGTTCTCAGCCACGCAATACAGAACGAGCATGTGTTACTGCACGAAGACAAGGTGGTGCCAAAGATTAAAAGCACCCGAGAGAAGACTTGGTATTTAGATACCGGCGCAAGTAACCACATGACCGGTTGTATCGAAAAATTTGCTGAAATTGACACGACCATTAAAGGGTTAGTCAAATTTGGGGATGGCTCGGCTGTAAAAATCCAAGGAAGAGGTTCGGTTTTGTTTGAAGGCTTCACAGGTGAACATCAAATACTTACTAATGTCTACTACATCCCAACGTTGAAGAGCAACATAATAAGCCTTGGCCAGTTAGATGAGAACGGATGCAAGGTTGTAGTTGAAGGAGGTGTTATGACTATTTTGGACAGATCACAAAGGCTACTTGCAAAAGTGAATAGGTCAAGCAACCGGTTATATGTGTTTAACATAGCACCAGCTCTACTCGAATGCTTTCTGGTAAGGAGCAAAGAAGAAGCATGGTGATGGCATGCAAGATACGGGCATGTGAATTTTCATGCCTTGAAGTCTCTAAGTCAGAACAGATGGTGCACGGCTTGCCCATAATCGACCATGAGGACCGCATCTGTGATGGTTGTTTGATTGGAAAGCAACATCGAAATCCTTTTCCGGCAGTGGCAAACTTCCGAGCAGAATCACCTCTTGACCTGTGGCATGGAGATTTATGCGGCCCAATTACCCCTGCTACTCACGGAGGGAAGCGCTATTTCTTGTTGTTGGTTGACGATTGTAGAAGATTTATGTGGAAGGTGCTGATCCGAAACAAAGACGAAGCATTTGAAGCATTTAAGAAGGTCAAAGCTGCAGCCGAAATGGAGAAAAACAGTAAGCTGAAAGTTTTGCGCACCGATCGTGGCGGCGAATTCACCTCAAATGAGTTCAAGACTTACTGTGAGCTGTTGGGAATTAAGCGTCATCTCACGGCGCCTTATTCTCCTCGGCAGAATGGAGTTGTTGAACGAAGAAATCAGACGATGGTCGGCATGGCAAGGAGTTTGTTGAAAAGCATGGGAGTCCCGGGTGAATTTTGGGGATAAGCGGTATCAACTGCCGTATATCTCTTGAATAGAGCACCAACAAAGAGCGTCGTCGGCAAAACTCCCTATGAAGCATACTATGACCGCAAGCCAAGTGTCGATCATTTTCGTATTTTCAGATGCCTTGCACATGTAAGAGTAGTTACACTGCACCTTCCGAAGTTGGCTGATCGTAGCAAGCAAATGGTGTTCATTGGTTATGATATGAATACGAAAGGCTATCGAATGTTCGACCCAGTGACAAGACGAGTTGTGGTGACACGAGATGCAGTGTTCGAGGAGGAGAAGAAGTGGGAGTGGAGCAAATCTCCAATAACAGGTACAGGATCAGCAGGGAACACTCTTACAATGCACTACTTTACCATAGCAGGCGCATCTGATATGACAAATCAGGAAGATAAAGTGGCGTCAGCAATTCTGGTATGGATTTCCCACAGTCGACACAGGAACAAACTGGTAACCGATACCATCATGCTTCACCAGTGATGAACATGAGATCCAGAACATCTGTTTCAGACCCCGATTCATTGACACCACACACTCCAGATGCAACTTTTGATGCTTTTGATGGTTCGGCCTCAACAGAAGTAGTGCAGCCCACAACATCTGATGAGAGTTCATTAGAAGGACCACGGGGTAAGCGTGACATCAAAAACCTTTACGATGAAACCTTCCCAATAGAACTAGAGTATTCGGGACTGTGTTTGCTAGGAGAGGAGGAGCCATCAACTCTCGAAGAAGCTAAGCCAGACTCGATGTGGAGAAAAGCAATGGACGAGGAAATTTCTTCCATTCGAAGGAATGAAACTTGGAAGCTCGTCCCATTACCGGACAGCCACAAACCTATAGGTCTAAAGTGGGTTTACAAACTAAAGAATGACACTCAAGGCAGAATCGTGAAGCACAAGGCGAGACTAGTGGCAAAGGGGTACGTTCAGCAACAAGGCATAGATTTTAATGAAGTTTTTGCCCCTGTTGCTCGGCTAGAGACGGTACGTTTGCTGATCTCTATTGCGGCACATGAAGGATGGGAGGTGCATCATATGGATGTAAAGTCAGCCTTCCTCAACGGTGATTTGGAAGAAGAAGTGTATGTTATTCAACCGCCGGGTTTTGAAATAAAAGGAGAAGAGCACAAGGTATTGAAACTGCACAAGGCATTGTATGGTTTGCGACAAGCACCTAGAGCTTGGAACTCAAAACTGGACAAGTCATTGAGGACACTTGGTTTTGAGAGGTGTTATTTAGAGCATGTCGTGTACATAAGAAATCAAGGTAAATGGAATTTAATTGTTGGAGTCTACGTGGATGATTTAATCATCACTGGAGAGTGTATTCAAGACATAGACAAGTTCAAATCATAGATGAAAAAATTGTTTAGTATGAGTGACCTTGGGTTATTAAGTTACTATCTGGGAATTGAAGTCTGTCAGAATTCTCAAAGGATTACACTCAACCAGTCGGCATATGCAAGAAAGGTTTTAGATAAATGCGGCATAAAAGATTGCAACCCTTCGCAAATCCCGATGGAACCTTGTCTGAAACTGAGCAAGGAAAGTGCAAGTCCACCTGTAGACACAACTCTGTACCGAAGTATTGTTGGCAGTTTAAGATACCTACTGCACACGCGCCCAGATTTGGCGTTCTCTGTCGGCATGGTAAGTAGATACATGGAGAAGCCCACAACGGAGCACATGGCTGTGGTGAAGCACATACTGCGGTACGTGAAAGGAACTTTATATCTCGGTTGCGTCTATGAAAGGAAGGAAGAAAACTTGAAGCTGATCGGTTACTCTGATAGTGATTTAGCTGGTGATACAAATGACAGGAAAAGCACCTCAGGTTTAATATTTTTCCTTGGGTCAAATCCTATTAGTTGGTGTTCACAAAAACAAAAGTAGTTGCATTATCTTCCTGTGAAGCAGAGTATATCGCTGCCTGTGCAGCAGCATGTCAAGGAGTATGGCTGGGACGATTGTTGGCAGAATTGTTAAAAACCGAGGTTAAGAAAGTGTTTCTGAATATTGATAATCAGTCCGCAATTGCATTAAGCAAGAATTCAGTTCACCATGAGAGGAGCAAACACATCGATACCCGATTCCACTACATTAGAGATTGTGTTGAATCAGGAATAATTGAAATTCAACATATTTGCACAGAAGATCAGTGTGCTGATATTCTGACAAAGTCACTTGCAAGATTGAAGTTCTTGGAGATGAGAAAGAAAATTGGTGTGCGGATCGTCAGTGGAGGACAACAAGCTTAAGGAGGAGATTGATGAGTTAATCTAGTTGTCTCCAGGAGTTATCTATGTATGGCCTACACGTTATGTATATTTTTAGGCGGTTAGGATTCAGAATAAGCAGTTATTAAAATTAGTTTTATTTTTAGAAAACGTGGGGGTGCATTTATGATTTTTTGCTTATATAATGAAAAAACAGAGAAACAGTAATATATCGCCAAAATCCTCTGTTTTTTGTTCGTTTTTCAATTTTGTTATTGGCTTTAAAGAAAACCAAAAGTGACTTCAAGCTTCGTATATGTTCTTGTATCTGATAACTTGAAACTTAATACTCAAAAAATTCATCAAATAATATTTTGATATCATTTCAATACATTTTAAAAATAATATCTGTATTATTTTAATATAAATAAATAAAATAATATTTAAATTTTTTTGCACCTGCATGAAACTATAGGTTCCATTTTATATTATGGGCGAGATGGCGGGGTCCACTTTAGCTTGCTTGACATTGAAGTGGCTGTTTGATAACGAAGATGCAGAGATTTTGTCAACGCTTCCTGTTGACCCAAACCCAGCGAGTGACTTTAAAGTGGCAGCCTTTGAATTCATCTTCACATTTGTATATGCGATGGCTTCTTTTGGTGCTCGCTCGGATCCCAGAGCGGTACGTCCTACGGTTTCCTCTCCTTCTTACATATATAGATGCTGTGCTTATTTGATTGTGCATCGGAAAAGGACATCGGTTCTACAATGATGATTGCAAAATAAAGGTGTTTGGCACCGTGGATTTCCTTGGAGGAGTATATATAATAAGCATGTTTGCAGCAAAATTCTTTCACTGACAGGAAGCTCTCTGCAAATTTGTCGTTAATGGAGATTCGAGGCACGAAATCGGAGACTGTTCTGTATATTAATCCATTACAAATATACAAAAAAGTAAACTATTTATTGCGTAGTCACATTGTAATCAAATATAAGCTCTGTATCTGTTGAATGTTGATTGCATTAATACGATTTTGTTTTTATTATAAGAGATTAAAGAACCACTACTGATGTTTCTATATTTGCTCTATAGATCAAAGAGCTAGGAGGCGTGATTGTTGGGGCATCAATCTTCCTCGGTGCTATTGTAGCTGGGTACTGGTTCTAATGTCGAGCTATAAGTCTTTTATGCACATTTGCATATATATATATATATATTCTAAGTAACAATGAAAATACAGAAAAATTACAGGGGCTTCACTGAACCCTGCAAGAACCATTGGAGGCGCCATTGTTAATAGCAATTTTAGCAAGGTTTGGATCTACGTCATTTCAGAAATGATGGCCGGATTGGCTGCCTCAATATTCTATTTCTTTTACTTGATGCCACAAAAAGGAAAGCATAACGATATTAATACTGCATCTTTTCAACCCGAACAAGAGATTGGTGTTGCCACTACTCAAGGGAACTCTTTCTTCATTGGGCGCTCATCCTCCAGAATAGCTCACAATGAAGGTATATCTGTCGGCCTATTTGCTATGTTAAATAAATATCTAAATTAGTGTAAGGAAAGTTCATCATCGAGGTGGTTGAATACTTCGTCGAACTCAGAGGAGAACCCGAGCAAGGCTGAATAATGAGGACAAACAGGCACAAACAATCACTACACATATGTAGGTCGTATGAAGAGCACACATATTAAGGGTGAATTTTTTGCAGAAAATCTCAAGTAATGAAAAAATTACAGAGTCATACTACGAAGCTTTTACTATCATATGAAATAAGAATACACGCGAACACACTCATCACATGCATGACTACCTCTTATCCTAACCCATGTTAATTTTGAGAATTTCCTCCTCTTGACATAAATATTATCACATTCACATTTTAAGAATGCTACATAATGTGTTTTGATAGCGTATTAGCTTTATGTTTGTATCAAAGAATTTCTTATGAATGTAAACTTTAACTATTCATGCAATGTTTTATATTTTGTGCATGAATCAATTTTATATTTTTTGCAGAAAATATAGAGATCATGTGAAGAGCATACATAATAAGGGATAGAATGACATAACTCATTGATGCACGAATTATTTGTGCCAAATGTTGGGTTTAAACTTTGACTACCATCATAAGATGTGAATTAGAAGAGTTAAATTCGAATTCCAACCATCAAATTTGAATTAGGAATGCTGAGTATGATATTTTGTATTATCTTTCTTTTCAGCATATGCAAAAATTTAACTCTAATCATTTTAGGATTTATGCATGCTTATGTTCATGCACTAGTTTTGAGTATATTCTCTTATTGTAGCACATATGCCAAATATTGAGTTGGGTTGATATTGCATTCTATAATTTTGTTAATATTATGAGATTTTAAGAGACATATTGTCAACTTAAAGAGTTTCATAATATATATATATATATATATATATAATAAATACTATATTAATTAGAAAATTAGAATACAAAAAGTGGCTTCCTATTGGATCAAAACAATGTTCTTGAAAAATAATAAATTCTACAAAAAAATAACTCATTGAAACAAGAAAATAAATAAATAAAAATCTACATAAACTCACAAGCACAAGTGGTGTGACAACTCAGAGATGTTAATCAATATTTATCAATCTAATCAGTTTGAAAATATCGCCATTAATCTCCAAAAATAATTTTGAACAACATCTACAATTTGGATTTGGAGCTCATTTAAATTTTTTGAATATTTTAATATAGTTAATTAATCAGGAAATTAAGATAAATAAATTGACCTCCAATTAAAAATCTTACGATGGAGGTGGATCATGTAACAACCAAAATTTTAGAAAGTCAAGATAAAATCAGGTCCCCGAGCAAGTTCAAAACTAGACCTAACCAAATATACAGTTGAAAAGAGTATATTTTTTTATTGAAATGCCCAAGTAAAGGCATTCTGATAGATGATTTTTTCTGTATTAATTTTTGAATTTCTTAAATATACAAAATTAGAAAAATATAGCTCTGAATCAAGAAATGTGTGTTCAAGGACTTTGTCTCATCAAAACATGACATTCGGGTCAAGTTTTGTCAAAATTGAAAATCAAACGGCAAAAAATACGATTAATTTAAATCAATTTTTTATTCAAAACTATTTAAAAAAAAAAAAGAAAATGAAAAGATTTCCTTCCTTCTCTTCCTAGCATATCTGCTCTAGGGCAGCCATGGAAGGACCGACCCCTCCCTTCCCTCCTTGTGGGCAGCCACGCTGCCCCCTACCCGCCTTGCTCGGTCCGGTCGGCACCCCTTCTGCACTCCCTCCCCCTCCCCTATAAAATCCTCCCTCAAACCTTCTTATTTTCTACCACAACTCTCCTCATCCTCCCAAACCTCTCCAACCTCTCTAAAACACCTCCCCTTTCCACCACGACGAAGCCCTAGCCTCTTTCCCTCTCCCATCCTCTCCTCCTCCACGGCTAACCATTGCCTCCCGCTTCGCCGCCTCAACCTCCCAACACTTTGCTGGCGCCTTGCTCGACTCTACTAAGCCTCTCCACGACGCCTTGTCGAGCCGTCGTCACCTCTCGACAAACCCCCATTTTTTTCTCTTTTTTCTTCCCCAGCAAACCACCACCCCTCGCCCCTCTGCTGGATCTAGCTGAAACTCTGTTGGAACGTTGCCCGACACTTTTAAGGACTATTCCCTAATTTCTCATCAAGTCACAGCCTCCTCACATTGAATTCCATTTGAACGGGAAAGAGCCGTAAAAATACAAAAAAGAGTGACTGGAGAAAATTATTGAGACAATAATCAAAATAAAATTTTAACTCAGAGAAAATACTAATTAAATTTAATTTGACTCATAACTATACTAATTAACTAACAACTAATTTTTATATTAATTTTTTTTGCTTCTAACCAATAACTTTCATTTATGCAATTTAATACATGCATTTATTTTTATGTAATTTTGATTCTTGATTTTTTAGTTATACATAAATACATATATATACATATATATATATATATACAGTCACATATGTGAGTTTATAATATATAAATTATGAATAATAGTAATAATAATAATAACTAAAGATGTTATTATTATCATAATTGTTACAAATTTTCATAATAATAATAATTACTTAAATAAGATATTATAATATATCTCACTAATTTCATAATATTTTCTCTCTATTATTATCATGTTATTATTATCATAATTGTTACTAATAATAAGTATACTATCTTATTATTACTATTATTATCATAAATACTAAAATATTATTATTATAATATTATATCTCTTTTTACCAAAATAATAATGATATTAAGTGTCTTCTTATTATCATTATTATCTTCATATAATAATAATAATTATTATTATACTATTATTATTATTCTATTAATATTATCATAATATTTTCTTTCTAAAATAAACTCCTGTGCATAAAATTATCACTCAAAATAATAATTTTATTTTTTCTCATTTAATATACTCTCTCACATAGAGTAATAAAAATAATACTTTTTACATGTAGATTATTCTATAAATAATATTGATAATAATAATAAAAAATTATTATTATTATTATTATTATCATTATTATCATTTGTATTTTTACCCTTCCATATGGACTTCCATTTCTTTATCTTATAAATATAAATAATAGTAATAAAAATAATATCGATTATTATTATTATTATTGTTATTGTTATTGTTATTACTATCATCACAATTATGATCACCACTACTATCATTATCGTTACTAGCTCCATCACCATCAAAATCATCATCCTATTTTCACTAATATTGAAATAGTGAGAGAGAACTAGAAATATGATAAAAAAATATCTTTATTTTCCTGAATGTACTAAATAAACTAAATAATGTTTATGTTGTTCAAATACTAACTTAGGATACATCATCAATATCTTGAGTTCACCTATTATGTCCAAGGAAAAAAGCTCAATATACAAGGTGTGCAGAGCAACAATAGTAAAAGTAAAAAAGAGACTCAAGTACACTCATGTGATATCCATTATTATCTAATTTAATTTGTTCTAATTATTCTGAGAAATACAAATTTATGATCTCCAAAATCTAGCTATCGAGTATAATCTCAGATTCACGACATTAATGTTAATATTATAACTTAACAAGTTCTAATCCAAAATCAGATGACGACTATAAATAATTAAAATAAATAATTCAATGACTTTATTATTATATTTTACTCACTCAATCCAAATCTTGATTATGTCTGTCAAGGTTAAGGATTCTTGACTTAAACTCCAAAATGGGGGTTTAAATCTTGAATACAAGGTGCTACTCTATCAAGGATCTAAGGTTCACATCCAACCTTAGTCTAAAAATAAAGGATCTTTGAAGTTGAAAGATTGAGAAACTAGAATCTTGGTGACATGTTTTCTATTATCATAAGACAAAATAATCAATCAATAATATATGAATATATGATCTATATTCAGTCTATAGAATAACCATATTATTCCATAGATTGAATCAATCCTACACCCTCAAGAAGGCTTCAAAGGAATTAAGACAGTCAATTAAATAAAGACTCCCAAAATGAGATGATATAAGTAAATCGGATGATCAAGGGATCTAAGATCTAGGGGTTGATCACGTAAGACCTAAACTGAAATTTAGACTTATTTATTTAGACTAAATACATTAGACTTAAAAGTTACATAAATGATGCTAATATATTAATTAAAAGCACAATATTGGAATTCATGGCCGACTGGATTAGAAATTTGAGAATTTAGCATTCAAATTAATTCAAATCAGTTTTATTGGACTTAATATTGATTAGTGAGATGAATAATACACTTCAGCTCAGGCCCAAGCATCAGTGTCCTGGATGATATATCTGTGAGAGTGTCCTAGATGCTTCAGTTTTGGATTCGGTGGCTAGTTTAGCCAACTTTTGTTATGACATGACTAATCTAGTCACATGTTCATATAAAAATGTTTTTATTTCAGTTACACTTATTTTTAGTTCAATTTTAGTAATTTTCAATTCTGTATTCTTAATATTTTTAGTATTTACATCATTTTTAGTATTTTTATATTCTTAACAGTTTTTGTTTATATGTAAGCATGTTAGGATGCTAGCTTTCAGTTTAGTTTCATTTATATTACATTTTATTCAAAGAATTAGCATAAGTAAACTTGATCATATTTGCTTAGGATCTTTCTTGTACTTAGTAGTTTATATATAAAATGCTTAATCTTTTCTGTAGCTTAAGGTTGACGTATACCTTTTACCTCACATCTAGTCTAGTTTAAGTTATATATATATATATATATATATATATATATATATATGATTTATAACTTTAATCCTTTTATTTGATACTTTGTAGCTCCTATTTATTTAGTATGATTTATGATATCTTAAATTTAATTAAAATTGTATCCGTACTTAGACTTATTAAAGTCTAGCCATATATATATATATATATATATATATTTTTTTTTTTTTTTTTTTTATTGTGCCCTTTCATATATGTATATATGGCAGATCGGGAGTATATGTCAGATCCAGCACGTGAGGATTAAGCTTATGATAGAAGGTTAAAGTAAGGTGCGGCTTGTTGAAGGAAATTAATGCTTTAATTTTTTTTGCCCGCATTTAATAAAAATGTAATAAATGAGTTTCTTATTTATTCTGCATTTATTGTCTTGTATGTGAATGGATAAATGTGGAATTTATCTGGATACCTTTCTTTATTTACTACACTACTATGCTATATATGTTTATGATAGGATCGTGCTCATCTTATGATTAGTACCATGGATATCTTGTTTAATATCTGTGATATTAATGGTGACCACCACTTAATCTTAGTTAATTGAGAGGCGCTCCTCACATGGGAATCGTCGCTACGTTGACTAGAGCTTGTCGAACCCTCTTTTTCATGATGAAAGGTACATCAATTTTCTCCCCACTATGCAATTTATTTCAATATTATTCATTTTGTTTGATAATTACTAGAGTTTGGCTAATGATTGACGTAATCAATCTGTGGTGCCATATCCCATCGCTTGCACAAATGAAGTATGAATTAGCGACGGGACAGGTCATCACTCTGAATGATAACTCAGGATTAGTGTTAACAAAATAAGTGTCTATTAAGAGGCCACTTGCTTTGTCCATAATAGTCCTACTAAATGTCTAAGTAACCAACTACTTATATATATATATATATATATATATATATATATATATATATATATATATATATATATATATTCTTAAAGTCATCTCGACGGAGATTTTATTTCATCAAAAACAACAATACAAGACCGGGACTGAGAGGATACAAAAAACCTAGAACCTACAAACCAGAATCCAGTCCCAAAAAATGGAGACCCAGGGAATATCCTAAAAGGTCTCCCGACACAAAAAGAAAAATTGCACGAATTAAGTTTTACAACAAACCTACGATACCAAACCGTAAACACTCCCAACTTCAACAGACAAAAGGTCCAGCGAGCCGCCGTGGAAGCCACTACCCCAACAGCGAACCGCCTCCACCAACGAGTACCTGCAATCGAAATGAAGCCAACCAAACAAAGGAGCAACCTAGAGAGCACCGTGAACAGGTACTGGCCAAAATCACTCATCCAAAAAACAACAAGAAACCGGGTCAACCAATCCACCAAAAACCATAAATCGACTTGCCAGGTAGCCAAAACAAAACAAATATAATACTGCAAATTCCGGCCCATACATCATCAAGCCAAATAAAAATTAAAATGCCACCTTCCAAATTGCAAAGACAGAAGGTTATAAAGCCAAACACAATCTCTGAAGCCATACCCGAAATGACACAGTGGAGCCAAAGAGGCAGCACCAACTGCACAAACACAAATAAAAGAGTAAACTGATCCAACATTAAAATAAGACAAGCCCAGTACAGCATACTAGGCCGGACGAGAGCAGAAAACTGAAGGAGCCAATTACACGAAAACCAGCTGGTAACCAAGGACCAATCATACCAAAACCTGCTAGTTACCAAGGACCAATCACAAATGTTCAAGATAGCTTTTGATTGCCAAACCCACAAGGGAAACCACCTCCGAATTGGTTGCAACCCAAAAATCAGAGACAGAATTATGCAATGAAAAGTTAAATGGATCCAGCAAACCACAATAATCAGATTATAAAGCCTCAATAAAAGAGTGTGTCGCAGCTTCAACACGTAAGTAAAAACCATAAGATGCATCTTATAAAGTCTCCTTAACAGATTAAGCCGCAAGAGCCTAAGCCATAATAAAATATCTATAGCTTTTTGACAATTTTTAAAGGACCAAATCAAAGCAAAATTAGTTAAGAACATGTTGGCATAATCAATATTGATATTTTTCCAGCTGAAAGCAGAATCTTTAAAAGCATTGATTGAATTAGTAACATCTTTTTTAATTGCTTTGACAATTTTTTCCACAGAAAAAGGAGTCCTGTTGTGCTTAGCATTGTTTCTAGCAATCCAGATTTGCCAGATAGTATGACAGTCTATAAGTTGGCCAATATGAATTTTTTTTTTGATAGGTCAGCGAGTGAATATATCATTAATATCAGCAGGAAAATGCCTATCATTGGTCTTAATATTTAAAGAGGACCAAACTGTTTTAACTGTCAGGTTGTTGAGGAAGATGTGGTTAATATTTTCATTGCTATTTTGACAACAATGACATCTAGAAGCAATATTATAGCAATTATTCCATATCCAGTAAGGAAAAACAGGAAGGTTGTGCATTCTAAAAACCTGCCAAAGAGAGGAAAGATTAAGTTTACCATTGTAGCAGAAGTTGGAATTAGCCATTTTCAGATGCTCAAGAGTAGGAGTCCTTTTAATGATGTTTTCAAATAATTCAGGATTCAACAAAGACTGCAGCAACTCAACATTCCAATCCTTAGCATTGTTGAGGCAATCAGCTATAGTTAGCTTTTGATTTTTAATATTATGGACAGAGTTGGCCAAATTTTCAGTGTTATTCCAGCAATCATACCAAAAAAATTTTGAGTTATCGAGGGCATCCCAAGTTATATTTTCTTCAATAAGATCTCTATAATCAAGCATTCTAGACCAATTGGGAGAGTCAGTAATTTATGGGGTGGTTTGAGAAGGATGGGTACGAGCACAGTACTTGGCTTGAAGAATTTCAGACCAAATCGAATTGGAAGTACGGAATTTCCACCAAAGTTTAAGAGGAAAGGCTTTATGTAAAGAGTTTAAACAACGAATTCCTAAGCCTCCTTCAGTGGTAGGGAAAGAGATATTATCCCAAGAGCACCAAATCATTCTACTACAATTAGGGTGCACCCAAAGAAATTTGTTAAAAATAATTTTAAGCTTACTTTGGATGAATTTGGTAGGGGAGGTGACTTCTAGCCAATATAGAGGAATGATGTTTAGGACAAATTTAATAAGAGTTAAGCGACCACCTTGAGAGAGATAGTTTAATTCCCAACCTTGGAGTTTGTTGAAGATAGAATCGATGAGGTTGAGATAGTTTTTGTTTTTGTTATGACCTGTGGCAATGGGGATGCCCGAATACTTGAAAGGGAGCTTACCTTGATTTATTTGCAAAGTATCTGACAGCCTTTTGATCAATCTGGTAGAGGCTTTAGGGCTAACAAAAAAAAGAGATTCTTGGGTGTTAACTTTCAGCCCGGATATGTTTTCAAGATAGTTAATAAGATTTTGAAAATTTTCCACTGTCTTACTATTGGAATTACAGAAAATGATGATATCATCTGCATAGGCAAGGTGGGTGACCAAAAATTTTCCACGAATCAAGAATTGCATTGTAGGGTCACTTTTGAAAACCTCATTAATACAAAGGGACCAATAATTGAAGGCTAAGATGAAAAGTAAAGGAGATATGGGATCACCTTGACGAAGACCTCTTTTAGATTTGAAAAACTCGCTAGCCTTGCCATTAATGAGAATAGAAGTAATTATATTGAATGAGGTTCTTGATTTTGGTGATGAAATTCTCATTGAGGCCATAGAACTTTAGCATTTTTATTAGGAATTGCCAATCAATTTTATCAAAAGCTTATTCAAGGTCATATTTTAATATGAGATTGTGGAATTTATTCTTGTTTTTTAAACTATGGAAAAGTTCTTGGGTGGCCAAGATATTATTCTGGATTTGCCTACCTGGAACAAAACCCGATTGATTAGGAGCTATAAGAGAGTTTAGAAGTTTTTTAAGCCTGTTTGGAAGAATTTTGGAGATGATTTTGTTTATTTTGGTGCAAAAGCTTATGGGACAGAATTGAGACCACCAAGAAGTTTTATCAATTTTAGGAATTAAGGATAGCATGGTATGGGTGAAAATTTTTGGAATACAGGTTTGACAGAAAAATTTCTTAATGCCATTACAAACATCCTTTTTGATAACATCCCAAAATTTACAAAAGAATTCACACGGGAAACCATCCGAGCCTGGACATGCATTTTTTTTTATATTGGACACCACTTCCCAAATTTCTTCATCCATGGGCAATGCATTTAGGACAGCATTATCTTCTTCTGATAAACAAGAAGAGGGTAAATTTGTCTCAAGGGGAAAAAGATTGGGGGTGGGAGCTTGGCAAGCTTCACTGAAAAAGGAAACAGCGGAATTTTGAATATCTTGAGCCTCCTTAATAGGGGGTTTGTTAGGAGGGATAATTTGAGATATATGATTTAATCTTCTTCTTTTATTAACCCAATTGTGATAGAAGGAGGTATTTATTTCCCCTTTGAGGGTCCAGTTGATGCTACATTTTTGTTTCCAAAAAGTTTCTATGTCGTTGTGGAGTTGAATAAGAGAGGCTTTAGCTTTAAAGACCACAATCCTGTTGGAATCTGATGGGTCAAGATCAAAGATGTTCTCTAAATTATTCACCTTATTTTCTAGATGAGTAGCATTTTGGAAAATGTTACCCACCACATTTTTATTCCAAATGCAAATTTCTTTTCTAAGCCTCTTAAATTTTTCGACAAGACGGATAAGACCAAAAGAACCACATTGTTCATTCCAACTAGATTGAACAAGATGAGAGAAATCCGGTCTATCAAGCCAAAAATGTTGAAACCTAAAGGATTTAGGAGTGTTATTGATTTGATTCCAAGAAGAAAGCGTAATTGGCTTATGTTCTGAAACGGTTGAGTTTAGAGAGGAGGCTTCAGTATTAGTAAAGAAGTGCACCAAATACTATTGACGAGAAATCTATCGAGCCTGGCAAATTTTCTACTAGAGTTCCAAGTGAAGGGAGAGCCAGAATACTTGAAATCTTCAAGACCACAATCAAGAATGGCGGAGTTGAAATCAAAGGAATATTTGGAATGATCTCTCGAGTAACCTTTGTATTCGGAGTTTTTAAGGATAGCATTAAAGTCTTCTCCCACGGCCTAAGGAAGGGAAGAAGAGTTACAATCTCTTAAAAAATTCCAAAGATCTATACGATCCATTCTAAGATTATTGGCATGCACAAAAGTAATTTGGCAATTGTGATCTTTATTGTAGAAACGCATATGAATCGCTTGATGACATTGGGCAATCACCTCAGCCTCCCAAAGATTGTTCCACATAACCCAAATTCTATTTGAATTAGAACAACAAATATTTTCCAACTTACAAAAGTGACCCACAGCCCTAATACCTCACTTTTTAATTTGGGTTCAAAAATAGCCGCAATCGCAATTTTTTTTTCAAACACTAAATGTTCAAGTTTCTTTTTTGAAGAGGCATTACCAATGCCTCTGATGTTCCAACAAAGAATATTCATTGAGAAACAGAAGATGATCCACTTTGGATCAACTGCATTTTTTTAAATTGTGAGTCTAAGTTTTCAACCTTATAATTAGAACTTTGATCAGAAACAATAACTTCAGAATCAGTAAGTAAAGCAAGTGATTTGTACCTATTAGAGGTAGGCATTGTATTAGAGCTAAATTGAACTTTCTTGTTTTTCAAAGGTGTTTTGGGCTTGGCAAAAGTATTTATATTGTCACATTTCTTTCTATCATTCACAGCAATATGTTCTAGTAAAACATCAGAAGCTAGAATAACATCAGAAGGATTTAGCATACCTTTACCAGTACCAGCAGATGCCGAGAGACTAAAATCTGACTGCAAATCAGAGTTAGCATCATTTGAAGTAAAAACATTATTAAGATCAACATCAGGTTTGTCAACTAAAGATTTTTCAGCAGGAACAGGTTGCAGCATGTCCTCTGCATAAGCACTAAAAACTTCTAACCCAGCATCAGTGTTCAAACAAAATTCAGTGTGCTGATTAACAACAGCACCTGATCCACCAGCATTCATAATTGGGGACTTAATATTAAAAGCAGATAAATTTACAACTTGAGTAATATTCTTGTTCATGTCAACAATGTATAAAAAAGGTGTAAAAACAACCTCGTTACTCACCTCTGCAGGCAAAAAGGGAACAACTAAATCTGGAAGAACAACCACACGACTATCTGGAGTTTCAACATTGAGAGAAGTAGAATTTAAAACATTAGTATTGACCTGCTCATGAAAAGTATCAGTAATGTTATCATTTAAGGCAGAAATCAAATAATGTTCCGTTGAGACCATAGCGGTATCCACATTAGTATTATCAAGAGCACAATTGAGACCAACTTCCAGTTCAGTGCCATCAAATTTTTCCAAACCAATATCACCAGTAGCAATTTCATTAGTAACAGCAATTTCATGTTCAGCAATTTCGTTAGTAGCAGCAATTTCATTAGTAGCAGCAATTTCATTAGTAACAGCAATTTCATGTTCAGCAAGAGAATCAGAGACAGTAACGTTTAAAACAGAAACATAAATATGATCGGGTAGAGAGAGGTTTTCTCGATGATTTGAAATTAAACTAGTATTCCTAGCAGCAATAGCCAAAGCCGAACCACCACCATTTTCAGTACCCAAAGGAGATGAACTAAGTGGGTCATCGAGGGGCAAGGGTAAGCTGCAAAGCTGATTATTGTTTTCAGTAATAATTGGCCCGTTAATATGAGATAACATTCGTGAAATTGGAGGGGGGGTGTTTTGGTTCCTGTGCAAGCAAGAACCCGTGTTATGACCTAAAGTGAAGCACTAGTTGCAATAAGAAGGCATGTTCTCATAACAAATTTCCTGAGAGTATCCTTTCTCTGTGGAACCTAACCAAATCTTTGTGGGAGGGGGAGAAGATATATTTGTTTCTATAAGAATGCGTGGTGCTGCAATATTTCTGTTCAAAGCCGTATTACGATCAAGTTGCAGAGGCGAACCAATTGCATGACCTATATTAAAAAGCGTGTCTTTAGCCGTGTATTGTAAACGCAGACCTGGATAATTTACCCAAATCGGAACAATTGGGACATCATAGGTCACGTTGGAGAACGGATCCCATTTGCACAGTTTCATCATGTTACCTTTTAAATCATATGATCCTTTAGAAAAAACACGAGCGTAGTCTAAGTCAGATTGAAAGGTAAAAAAAGCACGAGCATCAAAGATCGGATATTAACCGGAGCAAGCAATTTAAGGCTTTCAATAAATCCAAGAATCAACCCAAAGTTAGGTTTAATCCGCGCAAACTTTCCTACAAGGGTTAGGGAGTGAGGGGTAGAAAGTTGTATAACCTCCTCGTCGGTGAAAAGGAGGGTCGAAATGCCATTATGAGAGCTAACAGGTTTAGTGATCGAAGTAGAACATTGAGCAACTATATTACGAAAAGAGCGCACAGAAGGATCCATTTCCACATAGAGCGAGAAACAAAAAACATAAAAGAGCAAATCATCTGCCGAGAACTACAAGCAAGAAAACCGGGATCTAACCTAGGGATGCTGGGGAAATCAGTTAAGATCTCCAGCCGAGCAGACCTAGGAGATGGCGGAAAAAAGCTAGTAGAACCAGGACAAAGGGCAAAGCAAAATAACAGGAAAAAATATCACCCGAAGCCAACAAACGACGGCCAGCAGCCGAGCGCCGGGAGAAATCCAGAAGCTTATCAGAATCGCCGAACGAACGCCCTAAAACGAGAGTGAGAAAAAAGGATGATATATTGTGCCTCAAATTATGCTACAATGATAATTATAATTTGGGGTACAAGTAAATAGGTGCAATATCTAAACATAAGCTGAAAGAAATAGAATACATCAATTAATCACATTCAAGTAAAAGAAATAGTGTGAATAATACATCCCAGATATATTGAAATAAAAATATAAATGCAAAATTTAATTATTACATACAAGTTTAATGAAAATAAGAAAGAAAGCTAAAATGACTC
Source organism: Gastrodia elata (assembly GCA_016760335.1). Taxonomy (NCBI): domain Eukaryota; kingdom Viridiplantae; phylum Streptophyta; class Magnoliopsida; order Asparagales; family Orchidaceae; genus Gastrodia; species Gastrodia elata. Next base: position 10,493,955 of record CM028681.1, on the reverse strand, counting down.
TCCCAAAAATATAACAGCTAATCCTAAGCATCTGTAGAAGGTTCATCCTCATGCTCTTGCTCCTCACGTGAGACTAGATCCTTGAAAAGCTCTAAATCTGGCATATCTATTTTTATATACTAGAGCCTCAACCAAGATAAAAAAAAATCTTGTATTAAATAAATTTGTCTAAGTACAATTTAGACTAATGAGTTATTATAGTAATTTTAGATATCATGAATCATCATAAACAGTTAAGATCAACAAAGCAGTCAGGAGCTAAGATGATAGCAACCAATTTTTATAAATTGGATATCCCTATTGGCAACCAAACCTTTGAAGCAAAACTCATAATTATGCCAATAACAAACTTTGACATAATTCTGGGAATGAATTGGTTGAGTCAGCATAATGCAATCATTGATTGTAATAAGAAGAAGGTCACGACAAGGGATGGAAGGAAATCTGAAATCTTCATTGGAAGGTTAAGCATTGCTGCATCAATGATTAATGCAATAGGCGCCAAAAGGTTACTAAGTAGAGATTGCATTACCTACTTGGTGACCATGATATGAGAAAATAAGGAGGAGAACTCAGATTGAAGAAACTAATGTTGTAAGAGAATTTAGGGACGCTTTTCCTAATGAATTGTCAGGATTACCTCTTGCAAGAGAAGTAGAGTTTTAAATCGAACTAATTCCTAAAACTCAACCTCAATCAAAGGCACCCTACAAAATGACACCTAAAGAATTGCGAGAGCTAAGGGAATAACTGCAAGAATTATTAGATAATAAAAATCTAAATTTATTAAACATTTCCACTTTTAAGTTTCATTCAAATCTTTGGACATAAAGCCTTAATCGTTGATTGATTACTTGTCTTAATCGTTGATTGATTACATAACTAGTATAGTTTCATGTTATTGAAAATTATCATTGAATATACATTATCAATGCTTCCACTTATAGTAAAATTTTGATAAAAATAAGCTTAATAATGTGGTGATTTCTATATGTAAATGTGAGATTTGTGTGACACGTTTTTGTTCTTTGATTATGATTAAACCTCTCTATTAATTTTTAATAAATGTCTAAATTTTAATTAATATCTAAATATTTATCATACTCTTAATTTATTTATTGGGACATGTAACAATATCATTTTATAATTATGATGATTCAAATTAATGCGTCTAAATAATTTTTGTATATCTCTAAGAAAAAATAAAATATATTTAAATGCACATTTTCAGGCGGTGCTTGCTTTCTGAAGCAACGGCCAAATCTCATTTTTTTCTTAAATCAATGCATTAAATTATGAAACGTAAAAATTAGTTGAATTAATCCATCATAATTTTGTCCTGTTATTATTCTTATTTTGAATTTTTAGCACATGCCAAAGAGTAGTTATCTAAAATGGAAAAATAATCAGTTTATAATAAATAAATTGAGGAGAAAATTTAGAAGAAAAGAACCCTAACTTTTATACTGCAATCCGATTTTGTATTAATATATATATGAGATGAATAAATGAATACGGTGAAGGAAAGATTTTTGCCAATTTCTTCATAAAATGCCAATGATATAAATATTTTAGATGTTGATGTTGATGGGCGGGAAGGAGTTAAATTGATATTAGTTGAAGTTTACTAATCAAAATCATGATTATAAATCCATTACAAATATTTAATCAATTAAGAAAAAGAACTAAGGCACCGAGTCTTAAAAATATTTTTTAAAAATAATCATATACTCACATATGGCTCTCCCCCCCGCTTCGCTGCCCCTTTCCACTCACGGGAGGCCACCCGGAGCCGGAGGGTAGGCATCGATACTGATCTCTGTCATGCAGTGAACCGGTTTTTAGATTTGATAAGCTGCGAGAAAAATATTTTATATCTTTTAAGATTTATTTCGGTTTTTGTATTTCTCATTTTATTTCCTTATTTATTTTTGGTGTTTTGAGCTTTACATACTTAACTGTTACACTCGATGAATTAAAATCGGACCGATCATCGAGCTGTTAAGGCAAGAGGTTTAAGTTTCGAAGATCGAATTATGGTTGAAGCTAAGCTTTCGGTATCGCTTACTACTTCTCAACTTAAAGTCAAGTCACCATATAATATATTAGGAGAGCAACTTGAACTTATTAATAATTAATTGTGGCGACCGAGGACAGAAGTTCGAGAGTCTCAAAAGAATGATTCACATACTGAAAATATTTATTTATGAAAATAAAGAAAATAAAAAAAATGAATATCCACATTTACATCCAGAGCCATACGCATATGAAGTTTACAACAGTTTTTATATTTACAATAATGATTAAATATTCACATTTTCTCGCTTCTTTATTTCTTCTCTTTATTTGGCAGATCTTCAAAGCTTTTAATTTTCAAAACCTGAAAAATTCAGTTACCAGTCAGGTAGGAGTACACAAATCATTCTTATAAGAGTATTCTAGCATCCTATAATAGGCATAAATCAAATATGTAAATGATTGAATATTTGCATATGAAAAAAAAATAAATTTTTAAATTTAAATATTGCCCTGCAAGCTAGCTGTGAAATTCTATAAATAAGAAAGCATTAAACAAATAAATTTTATCAAAAAGTATTTGTAACAATAAGTTGAGTCCGTAGACTCCTGAGCCCAAATGGGTAAACCCATAGGCATAACCTGTAGGAAGCTTATCTCATTACCCGTCAGTAGCTTACTCAAAATAGGAACTGATGTTGTGTCTTTCATCTGGATTTGCTAACTTCCTAAAAAGGGCTAAATCCTTCCATATAACTCCCAGGGGCTGCCAGTAGGCCTAATCTGTACAGATTCTCAGTGTTGCTTTCTATCCTCTAAAGACAAACACCATAATAATATATACCACATTTTCATCTTTTTGTTACATGCTAATTTGATAACATTCTTTTGCAGATTAGAAGCGGTAAGCAGTTTAATAATACTCAAATGAAAATGGCTCAAAATAAGAATACTGAAATAAAACTTATAAGTAAATTTACGTACCTGACTGTTTTGACAAAATATCAATCAATTCAATTTCTTTGATCAGCCAAAAAAATAATTTAATTCATTAATTTAATATTTTTATGCTTTTAATATAATTTGCAATGAATATTTGAATTATTTTATTAAGTTACTTAATTATTAAGCCTTATAAGGTCAAATTGGGAATTTGACCTTATAAGGGCATATTAGTAATTACCCTTAATGAAATCTAAAATTTTTATTAGTTTATTGTATATTATGTCTTAAAGTTCTTATAAAATCTAAAATTATCAAATTCTGATATATACTGGCAAAGTTATAGCCAATACAATTTCTAGGGTTAATAATATGGTTTGATTGTGATTAGTGAGTGATTAGTGAAATTAGTCATAAAATAACTAAACTAATTACATAGTTAGGTTTTAATTTACTTTATGAGTTCTCTGAAATTAAAATTACTTAATTTAGATCATTAGTTTTGTTAATATTCACTAATTAAGATTTATAGTAATTATGGTTGATTAGAAGATCTAATTGTTGGATCCTAAATATTTTTACAGTTTACTGTAAATTAGGTTTTTCTGATCTAAATTAAAATTTGGATCACCTAATTTGGAGCTATATTGACTTATGGCTATTTGAAGTTTCTAGGGTTAAAGAGCTTAATTAGGATTAGGTCCTAATTATGATTAGTCTCAATTTAATCCAAACAGCAAAATTAATACTACTAAAATAATCTTTAAGGTTTTTTGAGTATTTTGAGACCTATATTTGGTATGTTTGGACTTGTGTGTGCAAAGATGCGAAGGTTTGATGTTTTGTGATATTTTTGTAATTATTTAAGTATCCTAAAATATCACTAAGTAAAACATTGGTCTTACAATAAAATAAATGGCATTATTAAATTCCTTATATATTTTTGATTAATTTGATATATTTGATTGCATGATTTGGATGTGTAATTTAGGATTTATGGAGGTTTAAAGTTTTGATTTTTATTTAATTTTAATTAATTAGATAATCATATCAATATTACTATTAATATTATTAATTCTGTTATTAACATAGATTTTATTATTATTTAATTTTATGTACTTTTTTATGTATGAATTTATATATAAGTATATATAAAATTTTTGTCTTTATATTTAACTTAATTTTCTGCAGGTGGGTCCCACTTCATTAGACGGACGCAACTGTTGCCCACGCGTCCAGATCTTATGCGCGAGTACCTAGCCAGCGGGTCCCACAGGCTGAAGCCAACATGTAACAACCCAAGGTTGTTACCTTGCTTAATTTTGCCTAATTGTATTATGATTATCATTCCATTAAGTTTGTCTAGTTAGTAGAACCAAACTCTGAAGATTTGGAACAATTCAAAGGCCAATCGATTAATTCAGAATATTTTAATATTTAATTAATTAGAAAATTGAGGTATTTATTTTGACCTCAAAATTGAAATTTGACTTCGCCGTTGCAATCGTCACCCCAAATTAGCTAGGGGTGATGTTTTGGACGTATTTGGAAGTCATCGGATTTTCGCGAATATTTTAATGTAATTAAATGCGTTGAAAAATAAGAAAATTAAATAATCGTTGGAATCAAATTCCGACTTCGCCGTTGAATTCCTCACCCCCGAATTAGCTAATGGTGAATTTTTGGGATTCTTCCGAGCGCGTTTTAAAAGTCCGAATTTTTAAAATAAATAAGAAATCTTTGAGTCCCCTATCTGTAATTTTTCAATTCTTTTAATCTCCATTTGCGGCTGGCCATCAACTCAGCCGGCGCCCATGCCTCTTTGGCAAAATTTTAATGGCATCACCTCCTCCTTCCTCCTCCCTCTCCCTATACCTCATGATGACCTATCCCCTAGGCTTATCATGAGGTCTCCTCTTTAAAGGAGGAGCTCAACCTCTGTGGCGCCCCGCACCCTTAATCCACCAAGGATTAGGTTAAGGGTGGAGTGTCACTCTGGCTAATCCCTCACTTACCATTGGTTTAGGATAAACTCCACAATCCACCTGATTAGGGAAGGATTAACCCAGAATCAATCTAATAGTCACTATATAAGTAAACGTACAGAGTGTGAAAGCAATAAATGACATCCAAGCATCATAATATAACATAAGTGCAAAATATAACTCAGAATATAAGCATATAAGTCCAAATGCACAGTCAAGGGTACCTGTGTTATTACAATAATTAAAGTTCAAATATAACGTAAATGCATAGGCACTCATCCTCACAATAACTCTAAGGACTAGATTTGCTCTGGTTCGAGCTGCTGCTCCTCCTCTAGAAATAGCTCCTCCTCAGGTACTGGATCTTTTATCTGCTTTATGCCTGCCATTATCGGTTTCACAATATAGGGCCCTAGCCAAAAAGAGAAAATCTGGTTAGATAATTGTCTATGTACATTTTAGGCTGATACATTTATATATTTTTAATATCACCACTTTACACAATTTTCCTAAGCAACAATATATCAGGGAGTGACTAGCAATACAATAAGAGAGAAGAACAGTTATGAATAACATTTATAACTTAATAAAGGAGGCTAAGACATGCCTCAAAAGCGAGGTAAACAAAACAGGGCATATAATATAAGTAACTAAACATATGCTGGAAGAAAATTCTACACCCTAATACATGCTGGTGATCAAATGAAATATGCAAATTTCAATAATAAATCTCAGCAATGATATAGATAAATAGCAATAAAATCTAACATCCTACTATATATAGGCTGTACAAGTAAATAGCTGACTGAATAAACAATGTCAAAATATAGCCAGATACTACAACTGTAAATCAAACTCTGTATATTGATCACCATTTTCCTACATATCAAGTGTAACTTAGAAATTTGTCCTTACAAGTTACAAAATATCAGGACTAGCTAGGTCCTAATATACCAAATCAAAATCGATTATAGAAGTTAAATAATAAATCATTATGACCTAATTGATAATTTTAGACGTTCTAACTAAAACTAATAAATTATAGATTATTGATTAAACACCACCAGATTGGGCTTAATCACATAATCCAAAAAGGATAAGACCTAAGATCTAAGTTTCATTCTAAAAGTGATATAATAATTTAGGTCAATCCTATTAAATAATCAAACTTAATAGGATGAATCTCCCATCTTAGATCTAAGGTTAAAAGATAAAATAATCAAAAATAAGTTGAAAAATTCTAGAAACTACTAAAACCAAAGATTCATTCATTGAAAAACCCCATTTTTTAATGAATGAAATCAACCCTATGATCTAGTCCTAGTCTCAGGAAGGGTCCTTAATGTGTAGTGTTAAAGACTTTAGAAAATTCTGAAATCTAACATAACCGTTGATTTTACTTACTTAAATGTCACTAATATAGTTATAATATTAATTTTAGTGTTTTAAAAGACTAATTAAAGACTAAGGATGTTTATTCTAAATTTTTGGCAAAATGACCATTTTGCCCCTACTTAAGGGTCCGAAAAGTCAACTTTTGATTTAAGTGCCAAAACTGGAATTTCTCTTTTTCACATGATTTCTTACTATCTAACTTGAGGATAGACAGTAAGTTTGTCCAATTTGGATGAGAAACGGGTCCTACAGGTTCAAACTAATGTTTTTGACTTAAGGGCATTTAAGTGATTTTCAATCTACTGAAAACTAAGTTTTTATACAGTTTAGTGTAGGTTACTATTCAAGGATTCCATAGAGTCTGAGAACACTGCATTCTGTGATAAATTGACTAAGTTATGGACGTTTTAAGTTTGAAAGGCAATTTGGTAATTTCGAGTCGGTCAACGGGTGACAAAAACCGAACTTTTCCGTTTGAAGTCCAATTTCAGCAAACTCAGTTTCTATATCTTTCCTATAATGTATTGAGTATGTTGGTAAGGAGTAGACCCAATTTGGACTTCAAATGGTCAAGTTATGTCCTAACTAAGGTTTGAGATATTTTGGTCATTTTCTTATTTTTAGGGTTCAAAACCTAAATGTTGTTTCAGTTTATTGGTGACATCAAAATTCTAAACTAGCTAGCATCTTGAATTTTTGAATTTGGAGTTGAATTGACCAAATTATGGTCGTTTGAATTTTAGGGATAATTTGGTCATTTTTCACTAAAGTCAACTCTAAATTCTAGGGTTGACTTTTCATCCTATTGTTCAAATGGGAAAACTAATACTACTGCGGTAATGGGGCTGTTCCCCTGAGTAATTTAAGACCCATATCGGCTATGTTCTGATAACTGGGTAAAATGTTATGGGGTCCTAAAGAGGTCCTAAAATGCTATTTCATTATGCGTACCCCGAAACGAAATTCTGTATAACGCCATTTGGTTCTAATTATTTTTCTGAGTATTTTAAGACATATATTGGCTATATTTAGATCATCCAATAAAAAGTTGTTAAGCTCTTAAGATTTACTATTCAAAAATACAATTTATATTATTTTACTGTTCATTTATTCAATTTGAATTGATTTACTATTCATTCTTAAAGTTGGGAATATATTTTTCTGTAATTAATTAATTAATTTATCTGTAATTATTCATGTTAATTACTAATTAATTTATTATTTTAAATAATTTGATTATATCTTAAAGTTTTATATATATATATATATATATATATATATATATATATATATATATATGTATATGTATATCTGTATCCTAAGTTATGATATATATATATATATATAATTATTTATGAATTTATTAATCCTAACCTATATTAATTAATATTAATTATTAATTAATCTGTGAATTGTTAATTATCATATATTAATAACATACTAAAGTTTCTGTATTTTTAATTTGATAATTATTAATCTTATTATCAATTTAATTTATGAAGATTTACTTAATTATTATTAGTCTATTCGACATTTATCATTAACAGACCCTAATCCTTAATTAATACTAATTATAATTTATCTAATTAACTAATTAACAAACTCTTAATATTATCCTAATTCTAATAATTTAACTAATACTAATCTGATCTATACTTACTACTAATTATGATTATACATTATATCTGTTATATATATATATTATATTTATTATTATTATTATATATATTTTTTATTTCTTTTGCAGGTTTTCCTGCGCGCGGGGCCCACTACGGCCACGTGGCAGGCTGCCACTGGCTGTGGCAGAGGAGGTGGGTCCCACTGCTGGCACCGAAGAGACGCGCTAACGCGGCCTTCCAGACGCGGCCACGCATCGCGCGCTCATACGTTGGCGACGCGTAGCGGGCCCCATGCCAGCCACTCGACCCGAACGGTCGCGGGTCGACGCGCAGACCCGGGTTACGGGCTCGCGGGCCGGGCTCGACACGACACGAACCCACAGGGTCGTCTTCTTCGAGACGGACCCAGAGTCGCTCGACTAGGGCAGCCGAATGCTCGGCACACGAGCGACGGCGAGGCTTGAGCCACCCGTCGTTGAGAAGGTCTCGATGAGACCGATCGACCGACGTACGGGGCGAAGCCAGGAGGGGGCTAGATCTCCGGCTATGGCGAACCCTAGCTCCCGAAGCTCGGGTCTACGGGCCCTAACGGTAAGTACTGCTCACCTAACCCTAAATCTGGCTAATCGGGACCTCTGATCGTCGATCAGAACCGATCGATCGTCCATCTAGCCTACGAAATAAGCATGCAGTACGAAGATGCAATAATCCATCGGGAGGATTCAAGGATTGAGGGGTACCTGATCGAGCGGCAGAGAGCTCCTAGGGTTTGCAGAGGTACCTCCAGACGGCTTCCGACGGGGCGAGGGTGGGTGCCGCAAGCGAGGGTTCCTAGGATGGTTTAAGGAGGGGCTGGCGGAACTTCCGAGGCGGCCACCGCGAGCTGCGGGTGGACCGCGGCCGCAGCCAGGCAGCGCGCGCCGCGTGCCCTACGCACAGAGGCGGACGGGAAGGCGGGCTGGCAGCCGTCGGATCGCGTGATCAGACGGCTAAGGATAGCCGTCTGATCTAACGGGGAGGAGCGACGGCGCTGACAGGGATAACGACGCACGGATTTTAAGAAATTAATTAATTTAATAAAATATCTTATTTAATTAATCTCTAATATTCATAAATAATAATTAATCTCTGAAAGTCACCAAATACTCACCCTTAGCTAAATGAGGGGTGAGGAACGCAACGGCGAGATTGGAATTTTGATCCGACGAGTATTTTGATTCCTCGTTTTGCGGGGTATTTAAATAATATTAAAATATTCACCGAAATTTCGATGACTTCTGATTGACATGAAAACTTCACCCATAGCTAATTTGGGGTCAATGAGCGTGATGGCGAAGTCCGTTTTCCAATCAGAGGTCAATTTAAATAGGTCAAATTTTAGGGTTTCTGAATTTTCCAGAAATCAGTATTTGATCCATTTGACTCCTGTTTTGGACTATGTCTTAGAGGTTGACTCCTATTGACCTAATTAGCACTTAGGATCAGTTTTAAGACTTAAGATTAGTCATAATTGACTAAGGTAGCAACCTTGGTTGTTACAGCCTCCCTCTTTTGGTTTGCTGAAAAACCTCATCACTTCCCTTCTCTATTGATGATCTAGCATTGAAGAAGAAGGGGTCCACCTCTCTACCTCCAAAATTTTTGAAGAAGACAAGGTTCTCTCCCTCCCCTCTCAAGGACTAAAGGTACCCCCATTGCTCCTCTCCTTGTCTTTCTTATGATGTTATAATGTTAGAATGAGGCCTTGGAAGTCCATATGAATGTATGAAAGTCATTAAGGCTCTTAAGAACTCATAAGAATATGCTATGTTTTTCATCTATTCTGCATACCTTTGTATTCGTTATCATTTATAGTATAGCTAGGATGCTCCGTTCGTGCTAATTTTGGTGTCGATGGAAAGGTATCAAAAATACCTTTCCATTGATATATGGCACCCATCATGGAATTCTCTGGATTGAGAGTAATTAAGCTCGAAAAATGGCCCTCACAGGTTTTTCACCTGGCGAAATCACCGTCTGCCGCTCCAGCGCGCTGCAGCGGACAAGAAAACTTAGGGAAAACATACAAAAATGCACGTTGAACTAATTGAATAGTAATTTGTCAAATGGACCGCTATAGCGCGCGATCGCGCGCTGCAACGGTCTGCAGCGGCATTTCACGAAACTTAGGAAAACGACCAATAAAACTAATTGAACAGTGATTTTACAAATCGAACCGCTACAGCGCATCATAGCGCGCTGCAGCGGATTACAGCGGTCTGCATCGATAATTTCACAAAAATTATAAAATAATTTAATGAAAGTAATTGAACAGTGGTTTTTGCAAAATGAATTGCTACAGCGCGCCATAGCGCGCTGCAGCGGGTCACAGCGGATTGCAGCGGCCTGTAGCAAGCCGCAGCGCAATGGCGCTACCGCGCGCTACCACGCGAAAAGCGCTACAGCTCCCAGATTTGCAAAATTTCCAGAATTTACCAAAAACTGCCCAGATTTGTAAAACTGCCCAGTTTTGGCTGAAATGGCCAAAATTTCACTGTTTTGATATTTTAAGACCCCTATGACTCTAGTGGGGCTAAGTTATATTTTAGAACCCGCTGTGGGCATTATGAGTTTTTAGTAATGTCATTTGGATTAACAAATGTGCCGTCCATCTTTATGGACCTAATGCAGCGAGTATTAAAAACAAACTTAGATAAATTCCTCATCGTCTTCATTGATGATATCCTGATGTATTCAAAGAATAGTGCTGATCATGAGAAACACTTAAGAATAGTTCTGCAAGAACTCCGAAACCACGAGCTTTATGCAAAATATTCCAAGTGCGAGTTTTGGCTTAACTCAGTCGTTTTTCTGGGCCACGTCATAGATGCGCAAGGAATTAAAGTATATATCAAGAAGATCGCCTATGGATTCCCAAATCCATGCATCAAGAGATTTTAGTGGAAGACCACAATTCTAGCTACCAAGTACATCCTGGTAGTACTAAGATGTATCAAGATCTAAAGAAGTCATTCTAGTGGCCTGGAATGAAGAAAAGTGTGGTTGAATTTATATCGAAGTGTCATACCTGCAATCTAGTCAAGGCTGAACATCAGAAACCTGGAGGACTTCTCCATCCTATAGCAATTCCTTTAGCTAAAATTGAATATTGCATAAAATTCTATGTTAAAATTAAATTTGAAACTTTGTCATTCTTAATGTGCTCAACAATCTACTATGTACTTTAAAGGTATATCATGTCAAATGCTAAGTAATAAAATCCTTAAAAGTATGTATCAAATAGGTAAACCTTAATAACCTAAATGGCATGAAACTTAGATCTTTTGGACTTGTGACTAGGTGCTAATCCCTTTGTTTGTTTTAGGATTTGATTAGCATTAGTCACCCTTTTATTTTATGTCATCTTTCCATTTATATGCCTTTATGATTTTTAGGATGTATGTTAGAGAACCTTAACAATTATTTGGACTCTTAATTGTGTTTACTTGAACATAAAAATCTTGATAACTTGATTAAGTAGCTAATACTTAATCCAAACCTAAGCTTGACATCAATAATACACTAATAATATATTGATTTATCATTGACCTTTAAATTAAACATTGGTCTTAATGATAGAAAGGTTAGGGGTTAAACCCTAGCTTGTCTTGATTAAGATCTAAACCTTAATCACTTAATTAATTAACTTGATTGTAAGATAATTTAATTGACATTATTCCAATAATGCATATGATTCGATATTGATCCTAAATCATCAAATTAGAAGTGCTAAGGATAATATTGAATATGTGTGATTGAACTATCTGAATCATAACTTTAGATCTTTGATTTTCTCTTATATAAGACAATTAGCATAAGATAAAAATAAAATTATAATGATTTATGTAATGATCTAACTCTAATAAGATCTTTGATTTTATCCCATGATTGTAGAATAGGTAAGGATCAAATGAATTTTAATCATCTGATCTGATCACTTAACTTAAGTATAACAAGTAAACCTTAAGAAGTAAAAAAGTGAGATCTTAAGGGTCTTGCTATAGGATTCGTCATTGAAATGATTAAAGACCTTAACTAATAAAACATTGAGGTAGGAAGGACTTTTGTAACTTATTGAGGTAGAAACCTAGTTGATCCTTCAAAACTTTAGAAGTTGAACTTGATACCTTGCAGTAGGAATTACCTAAAGTACTTAGAATGTGACTCATTCATTGTGGTAGCAACCTATGTTGAGTGATCCTTTGATCACATCCTTGGAGCCTTGTGTAGGTTACACCTACTTAGAGTAAGGATTAATAGATTTGATAAATCCTTATTGATTAATAGAACCTTCTGAACTCAGATTATTGGTTGGGTATAGTAGGGTATACCCATATTATTGGATTAATTCAGTAATATTCAGGATTGGTTGATTCACTCCAATATGGACTTATGACCAGGTGCTATCTTGCGGGATTAGCCGAATACAGTCCCCTTAAAGTAAATCTTTCAAGATTAAGAGTGTTGTAATTAGTGAACAGGATCCTTAGTTTGAGATATAAACTGCGATCGGGTTCTGTCTCCTATCGTAGTGCGCTTCGATAAGTGCAGTTTAAGCAAACTAAGTATCTGAAGTCACTTTGTGTAGACCACTAAGTATGCTTGTAATTAGGGCATTAACGGCTTAGCTTGAGATGTAAAATGTGACCGGGTTCTGCTTCCTATCGTAGTGCGCTTCGATAAGTACAGTTTAAACAAGCTAAGGGTTAAATTTACCTTTCTTGTAAATATGCTAAATATGTGTACACAATCTCCCCAGCTAATGATTTTTAAGTAAACTCTCAACCTTAACTAATTATCGAGATTATAATCTATGAGTCGGAATCCTTTTAGCAGGATTCTGCACAATGTAGATTTGGATTCGTTGTCAGACTTTAAAGTATTTTTTGGATTTATCTCATGTAGTTTAGAAGCATGAGCATAAGCATAAGCATGATGTGTGAATATCAGAATGATGTATGAGAATTAGAATGTTGTATAAGTATCAGTGATGATCTATGAGTTGCGAAATATTGCATACATTGACAGGGAAATTTCTGGATGCATCAGTGTCATCAATAAACAGTATTCCCAACAAGGTGTATGTAGACATTGGGCCATACTGCTTATAACAGTTCAGTGATATTTTGGTAGCATATCAGTAGCATACCATGTTGAGGCATATTCAGATGCATAGTTTCAATGACATACAACATAGTTTACAGATGATTACTCGGTTTTGGATTCAGTACTATTTTTGGTTTACTTTTAGTATTCAGTTATAGTTCAATTTTACTTTGTTTTTGTAATGGCCCCAATAATTGGATAGAAGATTAATCCAGATATTGGGGTGTTACCTTAGCACCCAACACTTGATTAGAAGAAAATAAATCAAGTGTTAATGCTAAGTGGCCAAGTCACTTATGAGCATTTATTAAGTTAAATGAATGAAAATGAAGATACATATAAATGCAATCTTGCAAATATTTATGATGCTAGAAATTAGATTAATCCACTCATTCATCTCAAGCAGTTTTTAAACATAGAAGATACAACACAGATTAATAAATGTAGACAAAAGTAACTTAGACAGTTTATTACAAACTTTAAAAGTAAGAGAAAAATGCAGTAAGTAAATCACTCTCTCTCACACTTATATAAGTAAATTATTTAAAATTAAGCGAAAACAGATTTCTTAATAAGTTCTTCAAGTACTTGGACCTGTATCACCTGAATAAAAGGCTCTTGATCTATCATATTTTGGTATTTAAATATAATAGGGTAAAGCTAAGAAAAAGAAAAAGTGTAGTTATACTAAACAGTCTAAGCACATTTTAAAATTAGCTATATTTTTAGATTAACAAGATATCATAATTATAATTTACAATTTAAAGTAAGCAGCGGTGCTATAAAAGCTGTAAAGTATGGGAAAGTGAAGTAAGCATAACTGTAAGGAAAATAGTATGAAATAAGTTAAGTAAAAATACTCACTTTTAATAAAGTTCTAACTTATTACTAGAAATTGGTAAGGGAAAGCATTTTAAAGGCTAAAAACTATTATGTGCATTAAATGAAAGCAATATATGATCAATTGGAATATATGCTAAGTAAGCAATTGATATACAGTGAAGCATTACTTGAAGTTAAGCAACATATACTGTATTCAAATTAAACTGAAATAAGCAATACATAATACTGAAGATAGATAATGTAAAGCTAAAGTAAATGTGGAAATATCTTAGATTCTCAATCTAAGATAATCATAATCTAGAACTATGATATGAAAGTATAACTAAATAGTTATGAAAAGATCTTACAATTTATAAAAGAATCTCTTATATTTTTAGTTAAAGTTACATTTAGAAATACCTCATTCTGTAGGAGTACACAACAGAATTGGGCGAGGAGTTAAGCATGTCTACTTAACCAGATATAGTGGGGAAGTTGAACATTCACATTTACCCTCTATAAAATGTGAAGTCCTAATATAAGCGCTTTCTTTTGTACTCAATTTGCCATAAGGCATTCCCCTTTAAAATTTTAAGAAAAATCTTTATTTATGCACAATGCTCTTGAATGAATGTTCAAGGAAAGAGGCTCAAAGCTAGGCAAGCACTCAATAGATTACAAAAATTATAAATATATGTGATATCTTCTTATTTATCTAAACTTTTAATAATCTACTCATAATTGGAGTTAATTAAACTCCAAATTGACTTATAGATATTTAATCTCAAGTCAATTCTAAAATGAATGTAAGTTTATTTTCATGAAACTTGAAATTAGGAGAAAGATAAATTAAACTCAATTTGAAATAAAAGAAAAACTTATCTAAAGCTTAAAAAGAAAAGAAACTATCATTTTCAATTAGATTGATTGAGAATTAAGGTTTAAAAATGAACCATTGAAATGGATATTTTGAATTGAATACTAAAATTTTTTGAAAATTTTCTAAGTATTAAATTTCGTAGAAATTTCGCCAGAGTCTCCTTTGTTTTTGTTTAAATAAACAATTTTCACAATCCAAAAATATAAGTCAATCTATTGACCATTTCCAGTTCTAAAATAGAGTTCAATCCTTTTTATAGGATTGCTCATTTCCAATTCTAAAATAGAGTTCAATCTTTTTTATAGGATTGCTCATTTCCAATTCTAAAATAAAGTTCAATCCTTTTTATAGGATTGCTCATTTCCAGTTCTACAGTAGAGTTTAATTATATAATACTAAACTAAGCAGTTTATACATCCTATATAAAATATCTAATAAAAAGGAAGTGCAAAAATAAAATTAGCATTTATAGGAGCGGCTTTGTGTGGCTTTTTACACATAGCATTTAATTTAGCATTCCTGTATTATTCTTACAACTTAACCTGCAAAGAATAATATCATTAAAGTTAGCATTTAAATATAAAAAAAACCAGATTTATTTAATTTTAAAGGTAGTAAATGATTTTATGGAAGCATTTAATCAAATGTAAGTTCAAAGGCAGCATTTGTATATTTACAAAATAAATGACAATATTTGAAATACATAATAGCTTATGATATTCCTTAACTCAAGTAGTAGAATTTTTGGAGTTCCTAAATTACATGATAACACTTGTATCCTACTAAGTAAACTATATAGCAACATTTGTTTTCATTTGAGATCTAACAGCATTTATTTTTATTAAAAGAAAATTGTAGCATGCGAGACTAATAAGAGAAAACTGTAATATATAATCTCATATACAATTTATGGCAGCATTCATATTCAATCTTGAAATAAATGGCAGAATTTTATCCCATTCAATTTGGGAAGGAAGGCAACATATGATGGCGGCATCTTTATATTATTACTTCTAAAATAAAGGCAACATGCACTCATTTTTTATCTTACACATGATGGATGGCAGCAATCAATCCCTTATAAATAATTAACAACATATAATTCACATTTATGTTCATATTGCTTTGTTCTCTCAATCTTAAAAAAAAAATTATAACTTATGATTCTACCAACGACCTTTAGCTTTGATTTTTATTTAATCAATTAACAGCATTTAGATCTGAATGTAGATGGCAGCAAAGATAATTCACAACAAATGTAAACTAAAAGGCAGCAATATTCTAAAATATAGAACTATACATTCTCAGCATTCAACAGTAATAGCTAGGACTAAGGTTTATCATTTATATCCAGCATTTAAGGGATACCAGTTTAAATTCTACAATCATAAAATACAGTTGTAATGATTCGGCATTTCTAAATATTTCCATTTGTATTCAGCATTTAATCATATTGACTTAATTGGCAGCATTTGAGTTAAATAAAAATTTAATGGCAACATTAGTTTCACTGAAATAAATGGCAGCACAGGTTCCCTTGGTGGCAGCATATGATTATGTAAAGAATGAGAGCATTGTTACTCATAATCCATTGGCAACTTTCGTATTTCAAACATAGTTGGCAGCATTTATAATTTACAAAATAAACAACAGTATTTGGACTTCTTGAATATATGCCAGCATTATTTACTTTGAGATATTTGACAGCATTTAGCTATTTGACTCCATATGCTAATTGACAGCATATATCTCTTTTAAACCATTGATGCCAACATATGAATTCATCTAAAAGAAAAATGACAGCATACGATTTTACTAATGATAGATAGTAGCATCTAATCACTTAAACTAACTACAACATTTGATTACCTTTGGAAGGAATTGCTATTTTTTTTGGTTCTTGTATAATATGAAGGTATTTAATCCTATATTACAATCAATGACAACCTTTGATATTATTTGATCAAAACAAATAATAGCTTTTGGATGAACAGCATTTGACTATTTAAATTCGACTACATGTGATTCCTTTCACAAGATATAACAGCATTTATTCTGTTAACATAAAAGAAATGGTGGCATTTTGTCCCATTACTTTAGGAATAAAGGCAACACGTGATCATATTTGATTTAGCTAGCAGCATTTGATTACTCCAAATTAAGTGACAACATTTACTTTTAAATGAATGGTAGCGCTTAATATAATCTATTGATCTTATATTAGAATGAAAGGCAGCATTTAATCATTCTGTACTCATATATAAAAATGGCAACATTTGAATTATGATAGCATATGATTCATGTTGAATTTAAATAGCAGCACATGTTCTCTATTGAAACACTTGATGTCACATTGATTCTTCTCATCTATACAATTGACTTCATATGATCATATTTAAATAAGAACAAGAGATTGCAGCATATGATAAAATAATGACAACATCTATCCTCATATTTATCTCACATTCATTAGATGGCAAGATATGATTCCTATGTATATGGCAGCAATTATTCTCATATTATAATTAATGGTAACATCGAATTACTCAAGTTCTTAATAATCTCCTCTCTGGAAATACATGGCAATATTAAATTCATTGAAGTGAATAGCAGCATTTAATTACAACTGAACAAAATGGAAGCATATGATACTAAAGACAGCATTTCAGTATCTCATTCACTAAAGTAATATATATATATATATATATATATATATATATATATATATATAGGACTACCTTACAATGCAATGGATTTTATATTATCATTCGATAGCAACTTGAAGTATGCCATTTAAGATGAGATGAATATTAGAAAGTAGTGCTTCAAAAATCAACTCTAAAGTTAATTTAAGGAAATTTAACAGCAAGTATATATCTTTAAAAACTCATAATACCAATCACTACATATCCAGTAAAAGGAAAAGAATGTACACATGGAATAACCACTCATCTTAATCAATCAGTTTCAATTCAACTTGCTCGTTTAACATTAAGAAAGAATACTTGAATAAATAATTTGTAAAATGATAAAAATAAAGACATGTAATTGACAATACTTCTTATTGGTTAAGAAAACTTTCACATCTGATTTCTAATGTATTATAAACTAAAACATGGCAATTTTACTCAATTAAAGTGATAAGCATATCAATAATGATCTCATTCGCAAATGGGATCAATTGGAAGCTGTAACTTAAATCTGGGATTTTACTAAAATGGCAAGAAGAAGTCCTTACAAAGTAAAAATGACAATTAGAAGAGAGTAAGGATTTAAACCTATACTAAGGTATAGTTTATAGACCTTGTAAACTTCATGAGCTTTTCATTCCCAATTAGATATATTGAAGAACCAAAAATTTGTTATCATTTCATTTAACTCAAGCATAATAATACCTCAAGAAAATACAGTTGGTTATTACTGGAACTTAAGAAAAATCTGGCCATCGAATACTTAATTGTTGAAGAAAGAATTTCTAAAAAAAATGGAAGTACTTTCCTTCCTTCATGTCTCATTTTAGGATTTATATGTTTAGATCAAATCAAAACACATAATCTAGTATTCAACATTATGATAAATTGATATGGAAAATATTATGCAAAGGAAAATGTATGCATAGGGTACGAATCGAAACAAGAGTACCTTGCGTGCAACCTTAGGTTTGAGAAGATCGCCCTTTGCACGCTTACTGCTTCCGATTTTTCTTCCTGAATACTAAGCATCGAGGGTCTAAATACAGATTGAATAAGTATGGTTTTGTCACTTACCTAGATTGGAATTTTTGGCTGTGTGCTTCGCAACTCGCGGGTGGATGAGGTCGTATTGATGACCAAGGTATCTAGGTATACATGCGGTGGAAGCCACGTGCCGCCGATCCTTGCCTCAATCGAGTGGCATATCTCCCGTGAGCCGAGCGTCGTTTAAGGGATAAGGATCGGGACAAGGAGATCGCGTGTGAAGGGGATAAGGTCGGCCGAAGGATTAGGTTCGATTTGTCTTTATAAATATATAGATATATCTATATATATTAATATATTTGATTAATTTATAAGTTTCTATTTATCTAAAATTAAATGATGATATATTTCCAAACTAATTTTTGAAAAATTCCTTTTTAGCTAAATTGAAAGTCACAGACTGCAAAATGAATTTGAAATTTTAATTAGAAGTCATCTTAATAAAATAATCAAGAATTTTGACTTTCTCCAAAACTCACCAATATTTCACCCCAAGCTAATTTGGGTGTGAGAAACACAATAGCGAAGTTCATTTTCGATTCTAAAGTCTAAATAAATTAGGTATCTTCAGAATTATCAAAAAATCAGGAAATGTTGGAAATTGCCAAACTGTCTCCAAATCGCACAAAATTTTAAGTGGAGACTTTTAACTATATTATAAGAATAATGAAATAGATTTAAAGTCAATTAGATCACTAATTGACAGATAACAACATATGGGTTGATATAGTTTTACTTCAGTTTTGTATAGTTTTATACAGTTTTATATTTTCAGATATGTTACAGTTTTCCTACAGTTTTATACATATTATGTAAATATTAAGTAAATAATTAGAACTGTTTAGAATAGTTTTGATATGTTAGACTTATTGTCGAGGTACTTTTGGGATTCGGCAATTTGCTAGATTCAGGGCAGTATATTGAGACAGGTCAGGAGGACACCCAGGAGTTTCAAGAGGAGCCCGTGGAGTACTAGTGGACTCTCCTCTAGATTTATTTTCTACTTAGTATTTTCAGTTCAGTTCTATGTTTATTTCAGTAAACTGTTTATAATAATTCTAGATGTATTTTCTTTTCTTTTCTGAGATGAATGTTTTCTATAGCTTCTGTGATAAATGATTCTGGATGTTTGCTTTAAGCTTTCGCACTCTGTATTATACTACTTATACTTAGTATTGTGATGTGATCAGTATAACTAAAAATGCTGATATATTATACATATATTGGATCCCTATTGTATTCTAAATCTAATGTATATATTTGAATAATACTTAGAATAAGGATACTACTCTTATCTTAAGTATTAGCTCTCAACCCCATTTGAGGTTGAGTCAGTAGCTGTAACAACCCAAGTTGTTACCATAGTTGATTAGGACTAATCTTAGTCTAAAGACTAATTATAAGTGCTAATTAGGTCAATTGGAGTCAATCTCTAAGTCCTAGTTCAAATCAGGAGTCAAACGGATCGAATCCTCATTTCTGGAAAATTTCAGAAACCCTAAAATTTGACCTATTTAAATTGACCTCAGATCAGAAAACGAACATCCCATTGCGTTCGTTGACCCCAAATTAGCTAGGGGTGACGTTTTCGTGTCGATCGGAAGTCGTCGAAATTTCGACGAATATTTTAATAATATTTAAATGCTCCGCAAATCAAGAAATTTAAAATACACGTCAGATCGAAAATTTGACCTCGCCGTTGCATTCCTCACCCCTTAATTAGCTATGGGTGAATATTGGAAAAATTTTGGGGGGCAATTAATTAGTCGAAATTGAATTATAAAATTTGTGAATTTAATAATACACTAAATGAATTAATTATATTAATTTAATTAAAATCCTTAACGGGTCGGATCTCCGCTGCCTTCGGATCCGACCCGTTAGCGAACAGCGGATCTGAATCCCTCGGATCCGATCCGAGGGAACCGTTCGATCTGGGCCGATCTGACGGCCTGGGAGTCGTCTTCCTCATCAAATCCTCCGCGCCAATCAGAGCGCCCCGTCGCACGCACCACCGCTGCCGCGCTCCTCCCACCTCGACGGCTCCGCCAAGACCCCATTAACCCCCATTGCATGCTAGGGTCGCGTCCGACAGATCGGGGAGCCTCTGGATCGTTCAGGAAGCCGAGCCCAGCGACCCCCCTTCGTCCCAACCGTCGACAAAGGTACCACCTGATCTCCCTACTCGTGCTTCCACTCTTCAAAATGCAATTTCGTAATGTTATTCCGGGCCGTAGATTAGGATCTAATCGGCTGGATCAGGTTTGATCGAACCTTATCGAGCGAATTAGCCACCTCGTCCACAGTCACGCACAGTGACTCCCCTCGTACCTCCCTCGACCGGTAGCCGTTTGTCTAGGGTTAGGCGTAGTAGCCGCAGCGGTTCGCCCCCGCCGACGTTTCGCATGTCATTGGGTAGATAAGACTGAGTCCTACCCGGGGGTATGCGGGCCAAGCCCTCTAGCCGCCGGGATCGCCACCGGAGGCCTGCCCTAAGTCCCGGTATCGGGATAGGCAGGGAAGGCGAAGCACCGTAAGGCCGGGTCGGGCCGGGTCGACCCGGGCCCGACCCGTGAGTCGCGGGCCGCCTGCGCAGCACGCATAGCGCGTGGGTCCCGGCTTCATCAACACGGGCTGCGTGCGGGCCCCACTAGCAGACCTGTGGCCAGCAGGATGCGCATGTCCTGGCGGGCCCCGCCTCCTCTGCCACCGCCAATCGTGGCGCGCCACGTGGCTATGGTGGACCCCGCCACCATCAATACCCGCAGAAGAATATATACATATTTATTTATTTATATATAATAAATATATATATATATATGTGTAATAATATACTCACATTAGTATATAATGTTATAATTAGAGTAGATAAATTAACACTAGATTAATCCTAATTTAATTATAATAGAATTATAAGGTCAATATAAATATATGCGTAAGCCTAATTAGTTGATTAAATTAGGTTAGTTTATTTAGCTACAAATCTTCTCCACAAAAGAAATAAACGAATATATATATATATATATATATATAAACATTAGGTTCTGAATATATATATACATATACGTAATGGATTAATTAATAATGTTAGCCAATAGGATTAGTTAACTAAGTAGTGTTAATTAATATAATTAAATAGGCTAACGAATTAATATTAAATTTAATTAACAGCTTTATTAATAATTAATTTATATAAGTTATAAATTATATATGTAATCTAAAACTTTAAGGTATAATTATATATATATATATATATATATACAAAACGTAAAATTTCAGTAATAATTAATTAATATTAGATTAGTGAATTAGTTAGTATTAAATTGTGATTAGGGTTCAGTTAATCTGTAGGAGTTAATTAGGCAGTTAATATGAATTATTTAATTAATTTCTAACAGTAAGATTAATTAACTATAAACAGAAAGATAATATTAATAAAACATAAATAATTAATTTTGGAGCAGTTAATTTATTATAACAGTTTTATAATTAAACAAATCACTAATAAATAGCAATAACAATATCATATAATAATAATTAATTAATATCAATTAATCTAACTTAGGAATTAACAGTAAAATGATTCAATTTGAATAAACAGTAAAATAATTCAAATTGTATAAAAAATTTATTTCGGGGTACATATAACGAGGTAGCATTTTAGGACATATTTAGGACCCAATAACTTTTTACCTGATTATCGAAACATAGTCAATATGGGTCTTAAAATGCTCAGGAGAGCGGCCCCATCAGCATAGTAGTATTAGTTTTCCCATTTGGGCATCAAGATAAAAAGTCAACCCTAGAACTTAGAGTTGACTTTAGTGAAAAATGACCATAATGCCCTTGGAATTCAAATGATCATAACTTGTTCAAATCAACTCCAAATTCAAAAATTCAAGAAGCTATCTAACCTAGAATTCCAATGTCATCAACATGCTAAAATAATATTTAGGATTTGAACCCTAGAAATTTAGGTAAATGACCAAATTACCCCTAGCCTTATTTTAGTCATAACTTGACCGTTTCTCGCCCAATTTAGGCGTACTTACTGTCTATATTCAAGTTAGATAATAAAGAATTAATTGGAACTAAGAGAATTCAATTCTGACCCTTAAGTCAAAAGTAGACTTTTTGACCCTTAAAGCAGGGGCAAAATGATCATGTTGCCCTAAGATTGGATTAAGTGCCCCTACCCTTTAGATAATATTCCAGAACCCGAAAACTAATGTTATAATCTTCTTAGTACCAATCAAGTGATTAAAATCAACCCTTAAGTTAGATTTTAATAATTTCTGTTAAGTCTTAAGCACTACACTTTAAGGATATTTCCTGAGACTAGGACTAGATCTTAGGTTAGAGTTCATTCATTGGGTAAATTGGGTTACTCAATGGGTGAAACCTTAGTTTTATTAGTTTCTAGACTTTTTTCTATTTTACAACTCATTCTGATTATTTTGTCTTTTAACTTTAGATTTTGGATATGAGCTTCATCCTATTAAGTTTGATTACTTAATAGGATTTGCCTTACTAGTAGATCACTTATAGAATAAAATTTAAAACCTAGGTCTTAACCACTTTGGATTATGTGATTAAACCTAAAACTCGTAGTGTTTAATCCATAATCTATAGGGGTAGAAGATCTCGATCAGATCTTAATTAGAACATCTAAATTCATAAAACTAGGACATATGATTTATTGACTTAACTCGTAGTCGTATATCTGATTGAACTAGATTAGAACCTGATCAGTTCTAATCCTTTTTAGCTTATAAGGATGAATTTCTGAGTTACACTCGATAGTAGGAAAATGGTGATCCTGAACTTGTGTAACTTGGAATAGTTAGAAGGTTAAGTAGAAAACAAATGATATCACCATATTTAGTAGAGTCTCTTACTTCTATTTGATATTTTGTTGCTTACGCATTCCTTGATTTTTGTGCTATATTTCTTTGAGCATATCATATAAGACATTTGATGCATGAATAAAATGTTAGAAAAATATGGAGACTCCTTAGATTCCTTATGAAAATATTAAAGTAATTAATGAGAAGATAATGATTTGATATGTTTGAGCTGCCTCTCAGTGTTTTTTTGCTCATACCGATCGTTGCCCTAGCCGTATCGTGCTAGGAACCGCCCTAGCCATACTGGTGCTAGGATCTTTCGGGTATGACTATTGGTGACCTAACCGTATCATGCTAGGAACCGCCCTAGCCGTACTGTGTTAAGGCCTTCTATGTTGACTGTTGTTGCCTTAGTCGTATTGTGCTAGGAACCGCTGTAATAACCCAGGTTGTTACCTTAGTCAATTAGGACTAATCATAAGTCTTAAAACTAATCTTAAGTGCTAATTAGGTCAATTGGAGTCAATCTCTAAGACCTAGTCCAAATCAGGAGTCAACGGATCGAATCATGATTTCTAAAAATTCAGCAACCCTAAAAGTTGACCTATTTAAATTGACCTCCGATCGGAAAACGAACTTCTCCATTGCGCTCGTTGACCCCAAATTAGCTAGGGGTGAAGTTTTCATGTCAATCGGAAGTTGTCGAAAATTCGACGAATATTTTAATAATATTAAATACCCCGAAAATCGAGGTATCAAAATATTCGTCGGATCAAAAATCTGATCTCGCCGTTGCGTTCCTCACCCCTCAATTAGCTAGGAGTGAGTGTTTGAGAATTTTTGGGGAATTTTCAGGATTTAATTTTTTTAAATAAAATTAACTAGGGATTTATGAATTTAAAATAAATTTTTAATTTTATTTTTCTTTTCTTTATTATTTTCCGCGCGCCGTTAGTTGCTCACGCCGCCAGCATGAATAGTCGCGCGCCGTTTTGTTTTCCATCCGATCTGACGGTCCATCTGGACCGTCCGATCCGCGATCGGACGGTCCTGGCGTCACCGTCCCCGCTAGCCAGCCCTAGGCGTGCGCATGGCGTGCCCTCCTTCGCCCGCGCGACCGGCCAGCCATCGAGGTCTTCGCCGGGCCTCGATTAAACCCTGGCTGGCTCAGGGCCTCGAGACCTTCGTGTGAACCCCCCCCCCCCCCCCCCCCGGCGCGATTTGGAGCTCCGAGCATCTCGAACCGAACGCTAGCCCGTCTCGCCGTGGATATTAAGGTACCCATCCTTTCGATTTCAATCCTTAGCAATCTAGTTTCCGTAATGCATTGCAATTTACCTTCGGATCGATCCTAAATCGCGCCGATTGTGCGATCCCAAAACCCTAATTCGCCGATCAGGCTAAGAGAGACGAAGCGTCTCTCGAAGCAGACCCGTCCCGGATTCAATCGACCGGCCCGAGCCGTAACGGGCCGGTCCAACCCCGAGCAGAGGCACGCCGAACCGAGACCCGCGAAATTCCCGGGCGGGCCGAAGGCGGGTCGCACTTTTTCCCGCGTGGGGCCCGCCGTGCTGTTGCTGACGCCTGCCGCGCCAGTCGGTAGGACCCGCAGGCAGCCCTGCGCCCAATCAGAGCCCAACGTGCGTCTGTGGTGGGTCCGCCACCTTTAATTTGTGGCAGATGTAATGATTTGTATGTTTAAAATTTAAATATATGCATATATATATATATATATATATATATATATATATATTTATATGTAGATATATGTACATATACGCATATATTTGTATATATAGTTATAAGGAGACTCCTATATATACCCATATACGTGACTAAAACCTTAATACTTGCTTAAAATAACGGGCTCATTAGCAACATAGATATATATATATATATATGTATGTCGTAAACAGAAAAAGGGGCAAACTTATAATATATTATAGAGACTTTAGCTTTATTTTGCAGAAACTTTAGGGAGCCGGTGCAAATAAGCATATGATACCAAAATAAAAATATATATAAGCAAATGTATGCGGTTGCATATATAAGAAAATACGTATACATAGCTATAATTAAATGGGTACGAATGCGAATGCTTAGATGGAATTAATATTCTGATAAACTGGGTGGTTAAATTAAATAATATCATTAATATATATATATATATATATATATATATATAATTTGAATCAGTTAGTCAGGATTTATATTAATTAGATTAGTTTTAAGTATTATGATCTGTTAAGAACTTGATTAGAAGATGTTATTTAATATCAAATAGATTAATATTAATTGAGAGAAAATTAATTTGATTAAATCTATTAATATTAAAGTAAAATCCTGCAGAAATCAGAATAGATTATATATATATATATATATATATATATATAAATATATATATAATAATAATAATAATAATAAATAAATAAATATATATATATATATATATATATATATATATAGTTATAGTTATATAATATAAACAGTTAGTTACTAAATTAGATTATTAGTTTAAAAAAAATTAATTAGAATGGGCTAAGTGATTAAGATTAGTGCTTAAATATATTAAAATAATAATAATTAAATAAAGTATTAGATAAATTCTTTAACTGATTAATTATTAATTATTAGGTTCTGTAAATAATTAATATTATATTATAATGATTAATTAATTAGAAATTAATTTAGATTAATTTAATTTATATTGATCAATTAAACAGTAGATATTTAATTTATAAACAGTAAATTAATTAATTAATTATTACATACAAATTAATAAATATATTTAAAAAAAATAGATTAGTCATTAATTAATAAATAATTAATATTGATTAATCACAAATTAATTATTAGATAATTACAGAAAATACATGACTTTAGATATGAACAGTAATTGGAATAAATGAATAGTAAAATAATACAAATTATATTTTTGAATAGTAAAACAGCGGATTGAATAGTAAAGCAGCGGATTAAATAGCAGTGAGCGGATTGAATAGTAAAACAGCGGATTGAATAGTAAAACTTAAAAGTTTAATAACTTTTTGTAGGATGATTAAAACATAGCAAATATAGGTCTTAAAATACACAGAAAAATAAATAGAATCAAATGACGTGATGCAGAATTTAGTTTCGGGGTACGCATAACGAGGTAACATTTTATGACCTCTTTAGGACCCCATAACTTTTGACCCAATTGTCAGAACATAATCAATATGGGTCTTAAAATACTCAGGAGGACAGTCCCGTCATCACAGTAGTATTAGTTTTTCCATTCGGACAACAGAATAAAAAGTCAACCCTAGAATTTAGAGTTGACTTTAGTGAAAAATTACCAAATTACCCTTAGAATTCAAATGACCATAATTTAGTCAATTCAACTCTAAATTCAAAAATTCAAGATGCTAACTAGTTTAGAATTTTGATGTCACCAATAAACTAAAATAACAATTAAGTTCTGAACCTTAGAAATTTAGAAAATGACCAAAACACCCCCAACCTTAGTTAGGTCATAACTTGACCATTTGAGGTCCAAATTGGGTCTACTCCCTACCAACATACTCAGTACATTATAAGGAAGCTATAGAAACTGAGTTTGCTAAAATTGGACTTCAAATAGAAATGTTCAATTTTTGTCACCCATTGACCGACTCGAAATTACCAAATTGCCCTTCAAACTTAAAACGTTCATAACTTAGTCAATTGACCTCAGAATATGGTGTTCTTGGAGTCTATGGAATCCATGAATAGTAACCTACAATAAACTGCATATAAACTTAGTTTTCAGTAGAGTGAAAATCACTTAAATGTTTTTAAGTCAAAAATATTAGTTTGAACCTGTAGGACCCGTTTCTCGTCCGAATTGACCAAACTTACTGTCTATCCTCAAGTTAGATGGTAAGAAATCATGTGGAAAAGAGAAATTCAAATTTGAGCAGTTAGATCAAAAGTTGACTTTTGGACCCTTGAGTAGGGGCAAAATAGTCATTTTGCCAAAAATTTAGAATAAATATCCTTAGCCTTTAATTAGTCTTTTAAAATACTAAAACCAACATTATAAACATATTAGTGACATTTAAGTAAGTAAATCAATAGTTAAGTCAAATTTTAGAATTTTTCTAAGTTTTTAACACTACACCTTAAGGACCCCTTCCTAAGACTAGGACTAGATCATGGGGTTGATTTCATTCATTAAAAAATGGGGTTTTTTAATGAATGAATCCTTGGTTTTATTAGTTTTTAGAATTTGCAACTTATTTTTGATTATTTTGTCTTTTGACCTTAGATCTAAAATAGGAGATTCATCATATTAAGTTTGATTACTTAATAGGATTGGCCTTGACCATTATATCACTATTATAATGAAATTTAGATCTTAGGTCTTATCCTTTTTGGATTATGTGGTTAAGCCAAACCTCATGGTGTTAAATCCATAATCTATAGTTTATTAGTTTTAGTTAGAACGTCTAAAATTATCAATTAGGTCGTAATGATTTATTATTTAACTTTTATAATCGACTTTGATTTAGTATATTAGGACCTAGCTAGTCTTGATATTTTTTTAACCTGTAAGGATGAATTTCTAAGTTACACTTGAAATGTGGGAAAATGGTGATCCTGTACTTATGTAATTTAGAATAGTTAGAACGAATAATAAAAAACAGATGATATCACCATATTAGTAGAGTCCCTTACTTATTTTGATACTTCGTGCTACGCATTTCTTGTGTATTTGAGCTTACTTCCTTGGACGTTTCATATAAGAGAATTTTGTGCATGAAAAAGAAACCTTAGAATAATAGGATAACAGTTGCCTTGGGGTCCAGTTTATGATGATTATGGTGCACATTTGCCCCGATGGATAGGGGTAAGGTGAGATCAGGATGCCTAACAATCTCATTGAGGAGAGTGTGTTAGGTTTGGGACCCGTATAGTCTTGCAGACGTGCTTGACTCCTCAGTTGTTTCTAATAGTTGTCCATAGAAGCAAAAGTAAAATAACTAAAATATGTTGCATAAGTATTGTCTGTCTCTTCAGTCATGCAGTATGTTCAGTATGTTTGTAGATTGAGATGTATATATATATATATATATATATATATATATATATATATGTGGGCCAGTTTGGCCAAGTTTTCTGATATGGCAGTCAGTATACAGAGTTTGGATTTGCAGTTGTAGTATTTGGCTATATTTTGGTATTGTTTATTTAGTCAGCTATTTCCTTGTAAAGCGTATATACATTAGGATGTTAGATTTAATTGCTATTTATATGTATCACTACTGAGATTATTATCGTAATTTATATATTTCATTTGATCACCAGCATGTATTAGGATGTAGTATTTTCTTTCAGCACATGTTTAGCTACGTATATTATATGCCTTACCTTATTTTACTTCACTTTTGAGGCATGTCTTAGCCTCCTTTGTTTAAGTTATAAATGTTATTTATAGCTTTTCCTCTTTCTTATTGTATTGCTAGTCGCTCCCTGATATATTGTTGCTTAGGAAAATTGTGTAAAGTGGTGATATTTTAAAACATATAACAATATATTAGCCTAAAATATACTTAGACAATTTGTCTAACCAAATTTTCTTTTTATGACTGGGGCCCTACATTGTGAAACTGACAATGGCAGGCAGAGAACAGATAGAAGATTCAGTACCTGAGGAAGAGCTATTTATAGAGGAGGAGCAGTAGCTCGGATCAGAGCATATCTAGTCCTTAGACTTATTGTGAAGATGAGTGCCATTACATTTCCTTTTATTTGAATTGTAAATGTTGTAATAAAATAGGTACTCTTGACTGTGCATTTGGACTTATATACTTATAATCAGAGTTATATTTTGCACTTATATTACATTGTGATGCCTAGATGTTATTTATTGCTTCCGCACTCTGTACATTATAGTGATTATTAGATTGATGCTGTGTTAATCCTTCCCTAATCAGGTAGATTGTGGAGTCTATCCTAATCCAATGGTAAGTGAGGGGTTAGCCAGAGTGACACTCCACCCTTAACCTAATCCTTGTTGGATTAAGGGTGCGGGGCGTTACGACCGCCCTAGCCGTACTAGTGCTAAGATCTTCAGCCCTTTTGGCGAGCTAAGTAGCTTTTTCTGTATGGCAGATTGTACACGTATGGTTTTATATGCAGTTGTTGTTGTTTACTTTTCAGTATTCTTATTCAGTCAGCTATTTCCTTGTAATGCTTTTATATATATTTAGGATATTAGAAC
The DNA here is from genome assembly GCA_016760335.1 of Gastrodia elata. Lineage (NCBI taxonomy): Eukaryota > Viridiplantae > Streptophyta > Magnoliopsida > Asparagales > Orchidaceae > Gastrodia > Gastrodia elata. The sequence continues at coordinate 10,464,323 of CM028681.1, read as the reverse complement.
TTTGCTGCTATTTATATGTACCACTGCTGAGTTATTTATTTTAATTGGCATATTTTCTGTTGATCACCAGCATGTTTAGGAGGTAAAACTTTTCTTACAGCACTTGATTAGTTATGTATATTCATATGCCATTCCGTATTTAGTTTGTATGCGAGGCATGTCTCAACCTCTTACCTTTTCTTTGCTTAAGTTATAAATGATGGTTTATAGCTTTCCCTTTTATTTGGTACTGCTTGCTCCTCCTTCATACACTTTGTTGCTTAGAAGTCGTAAAATGGTGATATTACATAACCTTTATGATAATTAGCTTAAAATATACTTAGACAATTGTCTAACCAGATTTTTCTTTTCTTTGGCTGGGGCCCTACATTGTGAAACCGATAATAGCAGATCCTCTTCAGTTAGATGAGCAGGAGTTAGGAGTGAAGCCATACCCAGAGGAGGAGCCCGTAGAAGAAGCTGCTATTTAGCATTTATTTTATATGTGAGGATGAGAGTATTCGCACATTCTATTCTACTTAAACTTTTTAAATGATGTAAATATACATGTACATTGAGTGCATATTTGGATTGTATGCTTATATATTCTGAGTTCTACTTTCGCTATTTATATTGTGATGCTTGGATGGCTTACATTTCCTTAAATCGCTTCCGCACTCTGTATGTTTACTTAGATAGTGACTGAATGCTTGACTCTGGGTTAATCCTTCCCTAATCAGATGGATTGTGGAGTCTATCCTAATCTAATGGTAAGTGAGGGGTTAGCCAGAGTGACACCCCACCCTTAACCTAATCCTTTGGAAGATTAAGGGTGAGGGGCGCCACAGCAGCCCTTCAGGAGGGCTTAGTTTTCAGCTATTCGGGGAGACGGGTTATTCCTCCCTGAGTGGCGCACCGTTCCATCATCGAACTTAATTATGACTACTTCTTTTTGTGCACGGTGACGGGGTGGGGCACTACACAAATGAACTGATCCCGACCCGGTCCGGTTCACGCACGCGATGCTCTGTCTTCTTCATCTTTTGTGAATCAGCGAGAGGCAGAACTCGAGAGGAGAAAACTCGATTGATGCAATCAATGGAGTTGAAATTAGGTTGATCGAGCCGTTCAATTTGTTAATTGTTAGACGGATTAAGCATAGCAATAATAAATTTTGGATTCTAAGCTAAATCGAGTGAGATGGGATGGTACCTGATCAACGGTTGTGGTCTGCTAGGGCACGATTAAGGTTAAACGTATGACTGTCTTCCAAACTTCAAAATTTTGAGCTACTTCGAGCTTATGCCCTCACCGTGGTTCTTAAAGTCAGGACTTATCACCGTTGTAGTCGATGCTTGGCGCGCGGAAGAAGGTTTCGAGCGACACGCGTCTCCTTCTTTGACACGCGAAGACCTCCGAAGGTGACAAAGTCGCAACCGTCTGATCTGTCCGATCAGACGGATCGAGCGATTCGTCAGTCTTGACGGTAAATGCGGAGAAAATGGGACAGTGTCAGTTGATCTAACGGAAGCCGTTAAATGCTTAATAATTATATTATTATTTAAATATTTTAAATGTATTTTATTAATTAAGATTAGATAACTAAATAATCTTCATAAATTTCCAATAATTCACCTCTAGCTAATTGAAGGGTGAGGAATACAACAGCGCACTCGGATTTTTGATGCGACGAATTTTAATTATTTGATTTTTCAAGTATTTAAAATAATATTAAAATATTTACCGAAAATCTAATGACTTTCAAATGCCTCCAAAACTTCACTCCTAATTAATTTGGGGGTGGTGAGTACAATGGTGAAGTCAGATTTTTAATCTGAGATCAAAATTTATTTAAATATTAATAAACAATTTGAAAATTAAAGATATTTATTAGATTTACAATCACTTACTAGCAGAATAAGTGAGGATATGCTTTCTTCATACTCGTCTCTTCTTCCCATGTAGCTTCTTCTTTGCAACAGTTCTTCCATCGAACTTTTATCATGGGAATAGATTTATTTTTTAATTTTCTTTCATCTCGATCTAGAATTTCTTCTGGTTCTATCACATAGCTGAGGTTTGGTTGCAAATTTATATCTTCTACTTCCACTCTCATTGAAGGTTCTGATAAGTATTTTCTTAATGAAGAGATATGAAATACGTTGTGCATCAAACTCAGATGTGGTAGAAAGATTTGATATGCCACTTAGCCTATTCTCTTCAAGATTTCAAAAGGTCCAATAAACCTTGGACTTAATTTTCTAAAAACTCCAAATCTTGAAACTCCTCTGAATGGATTAACCTTTAAACATATAAAGTCTCCAACAGAAAATTCCACATGATGATGATGAGCATCAAAATACTACTTCTGCCTGTCTTGAGCTGCTTTCATTCGATGCTGAATTAACTTAATCTTTTTTGTTGCCTGAAGAATCAAATCTGATTTTAATATTCTATTTTCTCCAACATTATTCCAAGATAAAGGAGTAAAACACTTTCTTTCATTTGTGCTTCATAAGGAGCCATTCCAATGCTTGCTTGAAAACTATTGTTATAAGAGAATTCAATTAATGGAAGGTGATCATCCCAACTTCCTCCAAAATCTAACACACAAAGACGAAGAAGATCTTCTAGAGTTTGATTTTCTCTTTCAGTTTGTCCATCAGTTTGCAGATGAAAAGATGTACTTATACAGAGCTGGGAAATAAGATCTTGATGAGCTGGTTTCCAGAACTTTGAAGTGAATCTGCTATCTATATCAGAAATAGTGGTTTTTGGAATACCATGTAATCTTACTATTTCCTTTAGATAAATCTTTGCCAATTTGTCTACAGAATCTGTCTACTTGATGGGTAAAAAGTGTGCTGATTTTATAAGCCTATCCACAATTACCCAAATAGAATCATTATTAGATTTTGAACGAGGAAATGCAGTTATGAAATCCATAGAAATATCTTCCCATTTCTATTGAGGAATAGCTAGATGTTGAAGTAATCCTCCTGGTTTTTGATATTTTGCTTTTACCAGGTTATAAGCTTCACACTTTAATATAAACTCAGCTATACTTTTCTTCATTCCTGGCCACTAAAAGTGTGATTTTAAGTCTTAGTACATCTTATTATTTCCAGGATTAATATAGTATTTGGAATGGTGAGCTTCTTTCAATACTTTAGATCTTAGCTCAGCTTTATTAGGTACCTAAATTTTAGATCCACACCAAATGTTCTTATTTAAATCCAATTTCAGTTCTAGATGCTTTTCAAATTGAATAGATGCAGATAAGGAGTTATATTCTTCATCAAGATATTGAGCTTCTTTAATTTCATCCATTAATGAGCATTCAACTGTCATTTGAAATAGATTAACATTTGATGATAATACGACTTATAATTGGAGATTTTCTATTTCCTTGAGTAAGATAGGGTTATAGGTCAAAATGTGAAAATATGAAATTACCTTTCAACTTAGTGCATCTGCTACTACATTTGCCTTTCCAGGATGATATTGAATTGATAAATCATAATCTTTGATTAGCTCTAACCATCTTCGCTGCCTTAAATTTATCTCTTTCTGAGTAAAGATATATTTCAAACTTTGGTGATCAATGAAGACTTCACATCTTACTCCATATAAGTAGTGTCTCCAGATCTTAAGTACAAATACTATCGCAGCCAATTCTAGATTATGAACTAGATAATTTTTCTCATGAATTTTAAGTTGTCTAGATGCAAAGGCTATAACCTTTCCTTCTTGCATAAGAACACAGCCTTATCCAATTCCAAAAGCATCACAATAAATTTGATATTCTTTTCCTTCAACTGGCAAAACTAATATAGGAGCTGATGTTAGGCACTCTTTTAATTTTTGAAAAGATGTTTATCAAGATGAATCCCATACGTAAGGTACATCTTTTTGAGTAAGACGAGTAAGAGGACTGCAATCTGGGAAAAGTTCTTAACAAACTTACGATAATAATCAGCTAATCCCAAGAAATTGCATATCTCAGTTACTGAAGTAGGTTGGGGTCAATCCTGAATTGCACTTATTTTGCTTGAATCAACTGATATTCCATCTTTACTAATTACATGGCCTAAGAAGGCTACTAATTGAAGATAAAATTCACATTTTGAGAATTTGGCATACAATTGATGTTGCCTTAACAAGTTCAAGGTAATTCTAAGATGCTCTTCATGCTCCTTAGTATTCTTAGAATAAATCAATATATCATCAATGAAGACGATGATAAATGAATCTAAGTAGAGTTTCATTATTCACTGCATCAATTCCATAAAATAGAATGGGGCGTTGGTTAACCCAAAAGGCATTACCAAAAATTCATAATGCCCATAACGCGTTCTAAAAGCAGATTTGGGAATATCCTCGTCTTTGATACGGAGTTGGTGATAACCAGATCTTAAATCAATCTTAGAGAATACTGGAGCACTAACTAATTGATCAAATAAATCATCAATTCTTGGTAACGGGTATTTATTTTTAATGGTAACCTTATTCAATTCTCGATAATCAATACATAGGCGCATACTCCCATCTTTCTTCTTAACAAACAAGATTGGGGCTCCCCATGGGGAATTACTGGGTCTAATAAATCCTTTTTTAATGAATTCCTGGAGTTGATTTTTAAGTTCTTCTAACTCTTTGGGTGCCATTCTGTATGGTGCTTTGGATAAAGGATTCATTCCTTGACTTAAATCAATGCTGAATTCTACTTCTCTTTGGGGTGGTAATCCTGGAAGTTCTTCTGAGAAAACATCTACATACTCTTTTACTATATGAGTTTCTTCTAGAGTTGCAGATTTAGCGTCAGAACTTGAGAGTAAGGTCAAAAATATAGGATATTTCTTTCTAATAAACTTCTCAATTTTATTAACTGGAATAAGACTAATAACTACACTTCTTTGACCAACAAATGTCACCTTCTTGCTTCCACTGAATACATAAACTCTCTTCTTTGCACAATCAATTAATACTTTATTCTGACTCATCGAGTCCATCCCAAGGATTATATCAAAAGTAGTTATAGGGATGACAGTGAGTTTAGCTTCCCAAGAGATTCAACTTATATCTAAGTTACAATTACAAAAGATACTTATTTTTAAGAACTCTCTTGATGGTAGATTGACTTTGAGTTTTGAAGAAAGTTGTTCTACTGGTGATAAATGTTTTTGAACCAACTTTGATGCAGTAAAAGAATGCGTAGCTCCATAATCAAAAAGAACTGAACAAGGGTGTTGGAATAATAAAATGGTACCTATAACCACGTCAGGCTCATCTCTTGCCTCTTCTTGAGATAGATTGAAAATTATAGCTTGAGCTGGATTATTCCTTGTATTACTGGAAGATGCTATATTATTTCCTTGATTTACTAGTGGTCTGCCCTGATTTTTCATAATTGCTTTACCTTGATTTGGGATTCGATGTCTGTTTACTGTATAAGTAGACGATATAACTTTATTATATGATTGGTCCTCCTACATTGTTGGCATTGACCTATACTGGTAAAACATTTATTTGTATTGTGTATTCTTCCACAAAATCTGCAAGTATTTGGTGTTCTTGAAACTGTTCCACTGGGGTTGCTTTGAATATTATATATCTTTCCTTGAGGTCTTGAAAATTACTGTCTTTGATGAAAAATTAGGAGAAAAAGTTAGCCTCTTTGCTCTTCTTGAAGAATAATGTTCTTCTTGGGCTTCCATGAGCTTTTACTTCTCTATTAGCTGGGCAAAATTTGAGATCTGAAGACGTGTCAAAATATGCTGAAAGTTATTCCTTAATCCATTAAGGAATAAGTGACACTTGACTTCTTCCATTGTAACCATCTCTAGAGCAAAGCTAGCTAAACATGTAAATTCTTCCTCGTATTCTATCACATTATGGCTAGCTTGCTTTAAGTTTAAGAGTTCTTTTCTCATTATCTGCCTGACAGACTGGGGTACATACTTACCCAAGAATACTCTTACAAACTCTTCCCAATGGATCTCTTCTTCTGTCCTGTTCTGAAATGTAGTAGTTTTGACTGTCTTCCACCATTTCTCTGCAGCTTCAGTCAGAAGATAAGTAGCTAGTGATACCTTCTGATCTTCAGAGCTCTTATCACATTTAAACTCTTTTTCTATTCTTTGGATCCATTCCTCAGCTTGGTAAGGAGTTGCTTTTCCATTGAATCTTGGAGGCTAAAGTTTAAGAAAAACATGCATATCTTCATTTACTACTTTCTTCTGAATTGAAATAAAATTTGGGTTATAGATTTATTGATTGTTCATGAGTTGACTCATCATATTCATGAACTGGAGCATCTGATTTGCTCTAATATGATCAAAAGGGTAGACTGCTTCAATGTTAGGTGAAACAGTCTCATTGTGGCTTGGGGTATTTTGAGGAATATTTTCCTCCTGGGATTAGTTGTTATTATTTTGATAATGGCTCTCCATAATCTGGGGAAATAATAAACTATACTTAGTAGGCTCTCCAACTTAAAATCTAACTACTAATAATTTAGTAATTATATTCCTATTGTTGGCTCTAATGAATCATTCTTTAAATTGTCTTAAACTTCGCTCTGATACCAATTCTGTGATGATCGGGGACCAAAGTTCGAGAGTCTCAAAAGAATGATTCACATATTAGAAATATTCATTTATGAAAATAAAGAAAACAAAATATATGAATATCCATATTTACATCCAAAGCCATACACATATGAAATTTACAATAGTTTTTATATTTATAATAAAGATTAAATATTCATATTTTCTCGCTTCTTTATTTCTTCTCTTTATTTGGCAGATCTTCAAAGCTTTTAATTTTCAAAACCTGAAAAATTCAGTTACCAGTCAGGTAGGAGTACGCAAATTAGTTTTATAAGAGTATTCTAGCATCCTATAATAGGCATAAATCAAATGTGGAAATGATTGAATATTTGCATATGAAAGAAAAGCAAATTTTCAAATTTAAATATTTCCTTGCAAGCTAGCTGTGAAATTCCATAAATGTGAAAGCATGAAATAAATAAATTTTATCAAAAAGCATTTGTAACAATAAGTCGAGTCCATATACTCCTGAGCCCAAATGGGTAAACCTAAAGGCATAACCTGTAGGAAGCTTATCTCACTACCTGTTGATAGCTTACTCAAAATAGGAACTGATGGTGTGTCTTTCCTCTAGATTTGCCCACTTCCTAAAAAGGGCTAAATCCCTCCATATAACTCTCAGAGACTGCCAGTAGGCCCAATCTGTACAGATTCTCAGTGTTGCTTTCCATCCTCCAAAGATAAACACCACTATAATATATACCACATTTCATCTTTTTGTTACATACTAATTTGATAATATTATTTTGCAAATTAGAAGCAGTAAGCAGTTTAATAATACTCAAATGAAAATGGCTTAAAATAAGAATACTAAAATAAAACTTATAAGTAGATTTACGTACCTCACTATTTTGACAAAATATCAATCAATTCAATTTCTTTGATCTGTCAAAAAAATAAATTAATTCATTAATTTAATATTTTTATGATTTTAATATAATTTGTAATGAATATTTGAATTATTTTATTAAGTTATTTAATTATTATGCCTTATAAGGTCAAATTGGGCATTTGACCTTATAATGGCATATTAGTATTTTACCCTTAATAAAATCTAAAATTTTTGTTAGTTTATTATAGAATATGTCCTAAGGTTTTCATAAAATCTAAAATTATCAAATTCTGATCTGCATTGGTTAAGTTATAGCTAATACAATTTCTAGGGTTAATAATTAGGGTTTGATTGTGATTAGTGAGTGATTAGTGAAATTAGTCATAAAATTACTAAATTAATTACACAACTAGGTTCTAATTTACTTATGAGTTCTCTGAAATTAAAATTACTTAATTTTAATTATTAGTTTTGTTAATATTCACTAATGAAAATTTAGAGTAATTAGGGTTTATTAGGAGATCTAACTGTTGGATCCTAAATATTTTTATAGTTTATTATAAATTAGGTTTTTTTTATCTAAATTAATATTTGGCCCACCTAATTTGGAGCTATATTGACTTACTTATGGCTATTTGAAGTTTCTATGTTTAAAGAGCTTAATTAGGGTTACGTCCTAATTATGATTAGTCTCAATTTAATCCAAATAGCAAAATTAACACTACTAAAATATTCCTTAGGATTTTCTGAGTATTTTGAGACCTATATTTGGTATGTTTGGACTTGTGTGTGCAAAGATACGAGGGTTTGATATTTTGTGATATTTTTATAATTATTTAAGTATCCTAAAATATCACTAAGTGAAATAGTGGTCTTATAATAAAATAAATGGTATTATTAAATTCCTTATATTTTTCTGATTAATTTGGTATATTTGATTGCATAATTTGAATGTGTAATTTAGGATTTATGGAGGTTTAAAGTTTTGATTTTTATTTTATTTTAATTAATTAGATAATCATATCAATATTACTATTAATATTATTAATTCTGTTATTAACATAGATTCTGTTATTTATTAATTTTATGTACTTTTCTGTGTATGAATTTATATATGTGTATATATATGTATATATATATATATATATATATATATATATATAATTTTTGTCTTTATATTTAACTTAATTTTCTACAGGTGGGTCCCACTTCATTAGACGGACGTGACCGTTGCCCACGCGTCCAGATCTTATGCACAAGTAGCTGGCCAGCGGGTCCCACTGGTTGAAGCCAACCGGACCGAGCCCGACCCGGTCCGGTTCGCGCACGCGACGCTCTGTCTTCTTCATCTTCTGCGAATCGGCGAGAGGTGGAACTCGAGAGGAGAAAACTCGATTGATGCAATCAATGGAATTGGAATTAGGTTGATCGAGCCGTTCAATTTGTTAATTGTTAGATGGATTAAGCATAGCAACAATAAATTTTGGATTTTAAGCTAAATCGAGTGAGATAGAATGGTACCTGATCAACGGCTGCGGTCTACTATGGCACGATTAGGGTTAGAGCGTATGATTGTCTTCCAAACTTCAAAATTTTGAGCCACTTTCGAGCTTATGCCCTCACTATGGTTCTTAAAGTTGGGACTTATCACCGTTGCAGTCGATGCTTGGAGCGCTGAAGAAGGTTTTGAGCGACACGCGTCTCCTTCTTCGACATGCGGAGACCACAGAAGGTGACAAAGTCGCAACCGTCTGATCCGTCCGATCGGACGGATCGAGCGATTCGTCAGTCTTGACGATAAATGCGGAGAAATGGGACGGCGTCAATTAATCTAACAGAAGCCGTTAAATGCTTAATAATTATATTATTATTTAAATATTTTAAATGTATTTTATTAATTAAGATTAGATAACTAAATGATCTTCATAAATTTCCAATAATTCACCCCTAGCTAATTGAAGGGTGAGGAAGCAACGCACACTCGAATTTTTGATACGACGAGTATTTAATTATTTGATTTTTCAGGTATTTAAAATAATATTAAAATATTTACCGAAAATCCAATGACTTCCAAATATCTCCAAAACTTCACTCCTAACTAATTTGGGAGTTGTGAGTGCAATAGTAAAGTCATATTTTCAATATGAGATCAAAATTTATTTAAATATTAATAAATAATTTAAAAATTATTTCTAGTATTTTACATTAATCTAGCTATGTATTAAAGATTAATCCAACCTTAGTTTTAATTTTTGTAAACATAGGTTCAATTGTCACAACTAAAGGTTAACACCTTTATGAATAAGTCTAGAAGCAACCATATTTTCCCATGTCACTTGTATAAGACTTAAGAATAATGTTAGCAAATGTTACATCCGCAATATTAGTGTCCATTTGACTCTTTTTAATGGCATATTTAAGCAAATTTATATATGTATATATTATTCTAATTTCTGCAACTTTCTTTTCCATTTTTTTTTGTATATATGTACATATTTCATAATTTCTGTAATTTTAATTTTTATCATTTTCTCTTAATCTATATATGTAAATATTTCATAACTTCTACAACCATTATTTCAGTCATTTTCCTTTTTTCTAGATATATATATATTTTTTCCTAATTTTTGCAACTTTCATTTTAATCATTTTTTTTCTATATATAAATACTACAACTCTTCTCCGCATCTTGCAGCTCAGCGAACCATTGGATCCAGGAACTTCCTGATATCCCCCCACTTTCGATCGATTAGCCCTATTTCACTTCTCTAGCTTATTCCATTCCTTTGATTGCCGATTGACGTGTTAGATTACATCCTATCAATTTTGTTTATTCAAATTTAGAAATGTCAAACAGTAGCATACAGTTTCGCACGTCCCGACTCCGTGACCTAGGCGCTATGGTTGGCAACCTCCAGCATTTCAGGTTGCCTCAGTCATCATTTCGACCACTGTTGGGAAGCTCTAGTCAAGCCCCGTCCATCGATGTGCGGGCTGAGTTCCATCGTCGTCGGGAGGGCCGCCATATTTTAAGCCCTAGCCCTGCGGGTTTGCGCTGAAGAGGATAAGAAGGTCCGAGTCAACCCAGGCCCGACCCACGTCCAATCTGCCACATCTCATTTGCCGTAGAAGCTGTGGGTCCCTCTTGCGCCGTGTTCTGAGTCACGGGCCCCAATTGCGGTCGTGGTCTCCTGCCATATCAAGGCATGGGACCCACCTGCTCATTTTTAGTCCCGGCGCATGTGCTAGGGAGCTGTCAGTGCTGCGCCATTCTGAAGTAGTGGGTCCCACGCTCCGTATGACTTGGATGATTAGATTCATAATAATTAATCTAATTAAATTAAGGTTAATTAAATTAGATAAATTGCAGGACTTTGATCACTCATATCTATTAATCTACTGACTCAAATATATCAAATATATATTTCATTTTAATCAGAAAAATACAATGAATATTATGATGGTGTTTAATTTCTATTTGGATGAGTAATTAGTATAGTGACATTTTGGGACAACTTAATTAACCTTAAACTCTAGAAAACTTTAAATGGCCATAACCTTGTAACCATAAATCCAAACATAATTATATTGCATCTCATTTTAATCAGGAGAATATCAAGAATATTTGGATGGTATTAATTTTGATGCTCGACTTGTAGTTTGACTAATGACTTTTAGGATTGCTGGAGAAGTTATATATTTAAAATATTCCAAATTCTTATATTATCCATTACATGATGTCATGATAATTTATACCACATCTTAGATTATATTATTCCACTTTAATTTGTTATTAACTTCAAGAAATATTACATCTAAACTTAAGGAAAAAAATAAGTTTACGCATGAATGGAGAAGTTATTATATAAAAGTTATACATTTTAAGGACCTCCTTAATATGCATTGTTAACTCTTTAGAATGGTTATTAGCTTCAAGGAATAATTAGATACTCTTAAATTCAAATATTTATAATCTAAGGGAATGATAGTGTTCAATCTTGATTAAGTAATATACATATATAAAAAAGATCCTTTACAAAATAAGACTGAAGACAATATTTAACGTCAACCCGCCCTTCATGATTCCAAATGTTTCAACATAGTCACATAGTTCTAATAACATCTTCATAAGCTTTCCAATGAGTTAGTTTGCTTAGCTAATATGAGGTTAAAGCAAAGGATTGGATTAATGCACAATAATTTTATCATCAAAGCATAGATAGTAAACATCTATATTTATTAAACATTTTCACTTCAAGGTTTAATTTAGTTCTTTTGAGATACAGACTTAGCAATAAGATACTTAAGGCATCTTAATCATTAATTTATTACATAATTAATATAGTATCATGTTATTGAAAATTATTATTATAATGACCCAAGTCATTAATAGGATAATTAGAACTAAACTTGACTCAAAAATTAGGATCCTAAAAGACTTTAAAATTAGGGCAAACTAAAAATATCATTGGATAATATGTTTTTGTGAACATAATTCCTAAGTTTGGGAGCAATCTAGATAACGAATACTCATGAATTAATTTTGAATTATTTAAATTCAGTAAATTAGAAAAATTAAACACAAGTTCAAATTCAACAATTATAGTGCTATTTGGATTAAGAATATTATAAAAAAGCTACAAAAAAAGTTTTATTAAATTTAGAACTCCGAATTAACCATAATTAATTTTTGAAATTTTTATCTTCAAAAATTAATAAAAAAATAAAATACTGCTCCAAATCAAAAAAAAAATTACACTAGTGTGTTTATCTCAAAAAAATACACCTCCGTGTTAATTTTCATTATTTTTTGGAAAAAAAAATGGAAGAGTGAGAAAGAAAAGACAAGAAGGAAGAAAAAGTCAAATTGAATACTTAAATCAATTATGAAGAAGATGATAAATCTATAATCATCTAAAAAAAGATGAGAGAGAAAATAATAAAAAAAATTATTTAATTAAAAAAGTTTATAAATACGCCCTCCCCCACTCACCCTCAACCATTCCTCCCCCACTCCTCTACCCTCTCCACTCCTCCCTCTCTTTTCCTTGGCCACCATCGATTTCTCCCGCGAACTTCCAATAAAGCCTCATCAACACTAAGATAAAGTAAAGTAAGAAATGAGAAAGATATGAAAAAATTTCTATCTTTTCATTTCTTCTTCTTCTTTTAATTATAATAATAATAATAATAATAATAATAATAATATTATTATTATTATTATTATTATTATTATTATTATTATTATTATTATTATTATATTATCATTTATGCAAATTTTCTTTTTTTTCTATATATGTATATATTTTCCTAATATTTGTAACTTTCGATTTTATCATTTTCTTTTGTTTAATATGTATATATTTTCCAAATATTTGTAACTTTTAGTTCTCTCATTTTATTTTTTTTATATATGTATATATTTTCTAATTTCTGCAACTTTTATTTGTGCCATTTTATTTCTATATATGTAATATTTTCTAATTTCTGTAACTTTCATTTCAGTCATTTTCTATATATATATATATATATATATATATATATATATATATATATTTCTTAATTTTTGCAATTTTTATTTCAATCATTTTCTTTTTTTTTTAGATGTGTATATTTTTTAATTTTTGTAACTTTTATTTCTATCATTTTCTTTTTTTCTCTATATATATATTTCTTAACTTCTACAATTTTTATTTCAATTATTTTCTTATATATATATATATATATATATGTATATATGTGTGTGTATGTGTAATAAGCCTAGATTGTTACTTAGCCTAAATCTTAGCTTAATTGCATCATAATTATCATTCCATTAGGTTCATTTAGTCATTAGAACCAATCCCCGATAATTAGAAAATTGAGATATTTAATTTTACATCGAAATCAAAATCCGACTTTGTCATTGCACTCGTCACCCCCAATTTAGATATGGGTGATGTTTTGGAAGTGTTTAGAAGTCGTCAAATTTTTGTGAATATTTTAATGTATTTAAATACCTCGAAAAAAAAAATAATTAAATCGTCAAAATCAAAATCCGACCTCGCCGCTGAGTTCTTCAGTCCTAAATTAGTTATTAGTGAATTTTTAAGAATTTTCAAAGCATGCTTCTCAAATTTGATTTTTAATGCATAAATTAAATTAATAAAATATTATTTAATTCCATTTTTCTTTTCCTGCACTTGGGACCCACTCTCCTCTCATGTTCGGCGCCTTCTCCTTTCTTCCCATCCTGGCGCACATAAAGGGCTCAGCCCCCATCTCCTTCCCCATGTTGTGGATGGGAAAGGGCTTGCCCCCTCTCCCAGCCCATGTCTTCTCCTCCTCCTTAAAGGTAGCTCCCTCGACTCCCTTCTTCATTTTTTTTGGCTATGTAACAACCCATGTTGTTATTTTGGTCAATTAGGACTAATCCAAGTCCTAATTATGGTTCTAGTATCTTAATCAAGTAATTTATAACCTACTTCTAAGATCTGGATCAAACCAGAATCAAATAGATCAAAACCTGATTTCTGGAAAATCCCAAAACCCTAGAAATTGACTTTTTTATTAAGATCTCAGATTAAAAATCTGACTTCGCCATTGCATTCACCACCCACAAATTAACTATGGGTGAAATTTTGGATGCATTTGGAAGTCATTAAATTTTCGGTGAATATTTTAATATTATTTAAATACCTAAAAATTCAAATAATTAAATACTCATCGGATCAAAAATCCGAGTGCGCCGTTGCGTTCAGAACCCCTGAATTAGCTTGGGATGATTTAATGAGGATTTTTGGAACGCATTAAATCTATTAGTTTTAATTAATGAGAATATATTTTAAAGAAATTAAAAATACTCGGGAATTATATAATAATATTAAACCTAAACGGTGTCGTCAGCAGATTAACCCGCGCCATTTGATAACCCTCACGCCGTCGCCTCCATCGTCAAAACAGAAGGATATAATCTGAGATCAGACGGCCAAGCGCGCGTCTTCCCCGATCAGCCTTCCGCGTGTCGCAACTGAGACACGCGGCTCGCAGACCTTCTGCCGCGCGTTTTTCACCGCTCTCATCGAGCGATTTAGCTCTTCCTCATGACTTCTCTTGCTCAGTTAGATGAGAACTAGTAATTTAGCAACTCAAGCTCCATTCGAACCATCCCCAATCCAGAACGTCAAGGTCTGTCCATAAGGTACCTCACTTCTTTCCTTGCTTAATTTACTTTGTTATTTATCTAATTTCACTTCATTTAAGTGATTGATAGTATCAATTATCATCTGTGAGTTCAATTATTGTTTGATTCAGCCACATCATGCCGTGCTAGATAACCCGAGCCGAGTCCTTCAAAATTAGGGTTAGTCGTATTGAAATCTTTAAACATCAATTAGCATATTCAGATCATAGAGCTCGCCATTAGGGACCTCTCAACGCATTGATCACCCTCTAAAAACATATGACCGAAGAATCCTCTGATGCCCTAATCGCGTCATCTCACCTGTAAGGAAGCCGAGGAAGAGGCGAGAAAGGAAGACGCTGCTCGCGTGGCACCTGCGTTGGAGAAGTGGGCCCCACCTCTTGGTGACGTGTCATTCGCAGTGGAAGTATGGTGGACCCCTCCCCAGCCGCGTTTTAGATTTTAATTAAGGTTTTAATTTATTAAAACAGATTAATATTAAATCATTTAAATACAAATCTTAAAATGTTTAATTTAAAATTCAAGATTCTTTAAATGCTCACATCTTGCAAAATAAAATTTCAATTAATACAATTAAATATATTAAATTCATCAGAAAAATATAAAGAATTTATTGACACTATCAAAATTCCATTTGGAGCTGTATTTAATATTGAGACATTTAGGATACTTAATTAAGTCCTAAATATCCCCAAAATAATTCATTAGGTCATAACTTTGTAACCAATAAACTAAACATACCCAATACGGGTCTTAAAATACTCACAAAAACCTAAGGAACAATTTAATAAGGTTAATCTTGCTGTTTGGGTTAGCTTTTGACTAATGACTTTTAGGACTTAACCCTAATTAACATAATTTGACCTAGAACTTCAAATGACCATAAGTTGGTCATCTTAGCTCCAAATTAGGTGATTCAAAAACCAATATAGATCAGCAAAACCTAGTCTACAAAGATATACAAAAATATTTAGGATCCAACGGTTAGATTTATTAATCACCCCTAATTACTTAAAACTTGATTAGTAAATATTAGTAAATTTAATAATCCAAATTGGACAAACTAAGTTTCAGAGAACTTCTATAACCTATTAAAACCTAATTCTAGGATTGGATTAGTGATTGGATAATCAATTTCACTAATCACTCACTAATCACCCTAAACCTTAATTAAGCCATAACTTAGCCAAATGGAGTCCAAATTGAATCTACCACTAGTCATTAGAATCAGTGAGTCAATTGTGACATACAACCACTAAAATTATTTAATTTGGACACCAAATGACAAAGTTAGGATTTTTGACCCTTAATTAAGAATCCTTGATTACCCCTTTAAATCCTAAACCTTATTTTGGCTATAACTTAGCCAATACAAATCAGAATTCAATAATTTTAAGTTCTATAGAAACCTTAGAGTATAACTTTTAATAAACTGATAGAGAAATTATATGTCATTAGCATAAAATTACCAAAATACCCTTATAGGTCAAATTCCTTAATTTGACCCTATAAGGTTTAATACTTAATCAAATTTAGAGAACTCACTGCCTAAACTCATATTAGACAGTAAGTAATCATTTCACATCATTAAAATCTAGAATTAAGTGCTAATTCATAAAGGTAAGATTTAGACCCTTAAGGAGGGGCAAAATGGTCTTTTTGCCCAAAATTAGGGTTTAATGAAATTAAGACCTAATTTCATCTCTAAATCATATCAAATAGTAATTAAAGTGATTTAAATGATAACTTAAATAATTTTAAGCCTTAAATTAGATATTAGAAGGAAAATCCTAAATTTAGCCTTAAGAGAAAATCTTAAGTAAAGATAAATTCTTCTCCATTTCCTTAATCATTCTTAGATCATCCTTTAGGTCTTATAACCTTAGTTAGGATGTGTGTCTGAGTGACACTCTTAGCATCTAAGAGCCTTTCCTAAGATTAAGATTAGATCTTAGGTTAGAATTCATCTAATGGGTAAAGTGGGTTACTCATTAAGGTGAAACCTTGATTTTACTAGTTTATTAGATTTTCATAGTTTATTAATTGATTATTTAATCTTTTAATATTAGAATTAGAATTAGAAATCTATCCTATTGAATTTGACTTAATTCAATAAGATTTGCCTTAACCTTTAATCAGTAAGATGGGATTACGCCTTAGCCCATTAGGATAACCTTGTGATTAAGAATGAAACCTCATTCTTTGAAGTTTGATTCTTAATTCTTAAAATCTTGATTTGGCTAATCAAGATTAGCTTGGGATTTATAAAATAACAAATTAGGATGATTGATTTAACTACTTTAACCTTATAGGCGACTTGGATTTATAATTAGGATGTGGCCAGTCCTAATTATGTTTAACTTATAAGTTCGTGATTCTAAGTTACAGACAGTATAGAAATTGAGGATTCTGAATCTTATGTAACTTAGAGTAGATAGAACGATTAAATTAGAAAACAGGTGATGTCACAAAGTTGTGTAGTGCTAATTATTGATTTGAAATTGCTATGCTTTTCCTTTGAGCCTTTTATACCTTGAGACATACTTAAATACTTGTTACTTACTTTATATTATACTTTGAGTTTTATTCACATTTCATTTGCATAAATTTTAAAAGAAACTTTAATAAATAATATTTTACTTGTGATTTATGTTATACTTAACCTGCCACTCAGTAAGACTTACTTTAGGACTACTTTTGCCTAGGGAATTTCCCCTATGGTACTTTACTTTGGCATTGGGATGTTTCTCCTATTTGTCCTTTAGATACTTTGTGGATTTACTTTAGGATCTGGGATGTTTCTCCTAGATTACCAGATGGACTTTACTTTTTGGCAGACTAAGTAAGAGTATCTCACAAGTACAGTAACTTAATAAACATTAGTTACGTTTACATTTCAGACATTGTTCAGTTACTTTACATACTTTCCTTACATTTCAGACTTATTGTACTTTATTTTACCGTTTCAGTACACTTTTCTTTCTTTCATATTTTTCATTTTTTGCAGTTCTTTTTCATTTTAGAACTTTTTGTATGTGAGCCATTTTATCTACTTGAGTGCATGTTATGATGCTAGTCTTATACTTTCAGTACAGTACTTTTAGTTATATTATACTGGCATGTTAGTTTGATCATATTCTTTAAGACTTTTCTTTATACTTAGTAGCTTTACTTTGTACTTTACTTACCTTATTTTGCAGCCTGAGTTGAGCTATATTTCTACCTCATGACTTGTTCTTGCCTTTCTTTGTGCTTTACCGCTATATTTTGCTTAACTTAATTTGTGATGTCATTAAAATATATTAAAATTTATTACCTTAAAATGTACTTAGACATTTTATCTAACAAGATTTTTATTTTCTTGGCTGGGGCCCTACCATTATGAAACTGATAATGGTAGATTCTAAGATTTTTGAGGAGATTGAGCCTGCAGAGGAGTAGATCCAGGAGGAGGTCCAGACTACTGAGGGACCTTAGTTTTGCTAGCTTGCTTTACTTTAGATTGTGAGGATGAGAGACTCTTTCTTTTCAGCCTTTAAACTTTAAATGTTTGTAATAATACAGAACTTTGTACTTTACTTTCCTGCATTGTATATATTCTGAGCTGGATGTCTTTATTTTATGTATTGATGTTACTTCAGTTGTTACTTTTCTTCCGCACTCTGATACTCATTAAGTGATTGTTAATCTTTATCTTATTCAGAAAAGCACCTCTTTTTCTTAAGATTAGATTGGAGTCCTAAATTCCAACCTAATGTTAAGTATAAGATGTGCTTAGTGACGGCCTCTCCTTAAGCCTTGTGATTAGAAGGGGCGGCCGCCACAGTTGGTATCAGAGAACTCCATAAGGTGTTAGATTGGAATATGTATTCCTATTTACATAATGGATAGTTCTTCTGCCATACAATCACTAAATGAATACTACAATAACATCCATATTACCATCTACTCATAATGAAAGGCATGGAATGGAAAAGTACTTTCATAATTAGTAGAAGTTAAGGACCAAATTAGAAAATGATAAATAGCTTAATAACTTAGAAAGATGATTATAAGATCTCTAGGATTAGAGAAAACTAAATAGTTAATCTTGACTTTTATATTAAGAAATTTAAACTAATGTTAGGAATTCTAATATCAGTAGATCAAAAATATAGAAATTCAAAATCTTATGAAAGACAAACTCTTTACAAAAGTTGATCTTATTATTTAATCTAAAAAGTGACTTTGAGCATATAAAATCTATCTTAGATAAACTTGGGTATCCCGACTACATCTTTGACACATTTGCAACTAAAATTATCATTCACAAATATTTGTAACTTCATATTTATTCATTTCCCCCAAATCTCATTACTAGTTTATGGATAAATTCTACACAACTGTAAGGATCCAAATTAGAACACAGACTCTTCTTCTAATAATTAAATCTCTTATGGATTTGATTGAAGTTTGATTTAAAATACCAGGCTTAACAATCTCAGAAGAACTTAGAGAAACTCAAACTACATAAATAATTATGATTCTGTAAATAGTCTTAAACTGTAATTAGTAAGTAACCTATAAAAATATAACCATATGATTCAGACATAAGTGTTATGATTTGAGAATTATTTCACTCTTTAGACTAAGGTGAAGCCAGTCCTTATAGTTTAAACTTTGATTCCTAACCACTTACAAGCTTTGATGTTTGATTAATCTGGCTTAACTTAAATATTTATAGTATAAATAATTCTACCCTATCATAGTAGGATAAATCCCTAGCTTTAGTTACACTGAATATTCTGTTAGTAAGATTGGTCTAGTGTTCAAAGTGTGTTATCATTAATTTAATAAATACTTAATTCTTTAATATAATTAATTTCATACCTTTGTAACTTTTAGAAATAATCCTATTCTAAGAAGTAACTTACCCAGTTAGGTGAATAACTTCTCATTCATTGGGTTGGATTAACTCAAATCCTTAATTTTATGGATAAATAAGTTGCAGTTATGACTTGAATTATTTGCCTATATTATTCTTAAACTCCAAGTATCTCATTTTCTTAGCATGAGCATTTCTCATTTTCTTTGAAATAAAATTATAACTATAGAACCTTGTGTAGTTAAAATATAAAACTTTTAGTAATAACTAGTGATTGTATCTTATCCAAAAATGATAAGCAAACGCTTGTTTGTTTTATTTTGTTAACTCTTATAATTCCAATATATCAAGTCATCTTATATGACTAAATGCAATAGTTTTCTCTTTCTCGTAAGGTTAAGTATCCAAGTTGAATAATCACCCTCTTTAATTAAAAAATCATCACTAACCAAGGATGATTACTTGGTTAACAATATAAGTTTAAAGTAAATTAATGTTATGATTAGTTCACCCTATATTTCTTAAAGGAAAGATTATATAATGGTTATATTATTCTAACCTGTATGTGCACACTCATAAATTAGCTATAATGAACCTTGTTTCATTCTTAAGTTCTAACTTTATGAGGATATTTTATTTAGTTTTAAACATAATACTCGTTCTAAGTCAAAGAACATATGTTCTTTTAAGAATTAGACCTTCCTTTAAATTGCAAAACTCTTTGAATTCTAATTTTTGGATTTAAAATTTATAGTTAATCTTTTGAAAACCTCTTCTTAGTTAAGTTACTTATAGTAACTTAATGAATTGATTGTGCAATTTTCTTGTCTATTTGAATTGGATAGAAATTCTATCTCCTTACTATAATCAAGTGATGAATGTCACTTAAATAAACAATCTAATTGTAGAAAATCCAATCCCTTTTTAATAAGAAGATTTTACTTCTCAATTAGTTTGAGTTCAATCTTTAAATATGTGCCTAAGTCATAATATGCCTTGAGCATTTATTGATTCTTCCCTTGAAATGAATTCTCATTCAAGATAAATTAAATATAACCATTAGATTCCTAAGCCGCATACTGTGACTTGAATCTTAATAACCAGATCTAGAAACTCTAACATAAGTCATAGAATGTGATCTATGATCGTAGCCTTAGTTCTTATTGAATCTCCTAACACCTATCGGTATGGATAAGTGATTTCCTTGCCATTATCAAGATAAAGATTATGAATTGTGTTAATATTAATTTCTCTAAATCTTGGGTGTTAAGACATCATGTGTGACTAAAACAACCTAAGTCCTCCCTTAAAACATTAAAGATTATGTATTCTAATTGGATATCAACCTTTTTGCTTAGTCGAAACCTTTGGAGATGACTAACTCTTTATTAGTACAAACCTAGTATGGACTAATTCATATAGTTAGTCCATCCGCATCCTGTCATTAGTTAAAAATTATAAGCCAAACTATTTGAATTCATTATTAAATTTAAATTTTAATGATGGATTTTTGTCCAAACCCTAAAATTCTAATAGAATAAGTGATCAAAGAATGATAGTTCTTTAATGTCAAATCCTTGAATTCCAATTCATTAAATTAGAATCTATATTATCCTTTAATCTCCATTAAGTATTATAGTGGCTTAAAACTAATTTATCTAAATTTTCATAAGTGAAAAATATCACTTAAGTATAAAACCTTTAAAATCTTTGATCCTTATAACATCCTATACTCAATATGTAATATCACATGTTAAGTAATAGTCTTATTTTATAGTGATAAGTTGTAAATTATGAATTTAGAATTAACCTTTGAATCCTTGAAGCTGTATTCAGATTGGATAAAAATTAGCTTCTCTTTCTTTTATTGTTATCCAGAGTAATGATTATCACTTAGTTTGGTTAGCTGTATTAAATTTAGAAATTGGATTAAATTTCCTAGCCTTTTTAGGTAGAATTTTGAAGGTATAGCTTTGAATCATAAGTTAATGAGGGATTCTAAATTTTGAATCCTTAATCCTTCAACTAACCTTAAATCCTAATTCTTTTGGATAGTTTGAATCTTATTTTTACTCTTAGAATTCTTGATAAACAAAAGAAGTGATCATCACTTAGATCTTCAACTCTTAAGACAATGCCTATCTGTTGAGGATTTCATTTCTGAATCCATATCTGTATTAGTGGTGAAGTACCATATTTTCAATTCAATGATTGCAGGACTTATGTGCCTGAAACCTCCATCTTCTCTAATAAGAATTTAACCAAACATAAGACTTGTCAAAATTCTGGATAAAGATCAAAATTATCTAATTGATGATTCTTCCATTTCAATTGGATTAATATATACTCATTTAAACTTTATAAATTATATTTAATTATCTTCATTACATTTCAAAATTCTCATTTCATTATTAATTCAATTTTTCCACTTGAGTGATGTCGAGGACGACATTGTTCTTAAGTGGGGGAGTCTGTAACAACCCATGTTGTTACTTTGGTCAATTATGACTAATCCAAGTCCTAATTATGATTCTAGTATCTTAATCAAGTCATTTAGAACCTACTTCTAAGATCTGGATCAAACCAGGATCAAATAGATCAAAACCTGATTTCTGGAAAATCCTAAAACCCTAGAAATTGATTTTTTTATCTAGATCTCAGATTAAAAATCCGACTTCGCCATTGCATTCACCACCCCCAAATTAGCTAGGGGTGAAATTTTGGATGCATTTGGAAGTCATTAAATTTTCGGCGAATATTTTAATAAAAATACCTGAAAATTCGAATACTCGTCAGATCAAAAATCACCTCTTTTTCTTAAGATTGGATTTTAATCTGACTTCGCCACAGGCTATCAGCTGAAGCTCCCTCAACTCTCCAATCTCCTCATTTGCTAAGTAGCTAAAGAAGAAGTAGAAGCTTAATAGAGAGCAATGCAACAATGGAATGAGGCGCTACAAACTGCTTAATCTAAAATGTGATATCCTTAAACTTAAAATAGTTATAAACCTTAAATTGTGCTTATATTTTATAAGTCTAATAACTTGTTTTTATTTTATTGGTTGTACCTTATCATGTTAAAAACTAAACACAGTATATCGAGAGCCTAGAGTGGAGTTAGCTGGAGAGATAGGAGAGGAGCTGAAGATCCAAAAGTATATTTGAAGACCTTGGAAGTTATCTGGTTTTATTTTCTTTTTGGTGAGGATGAGAGAGTTTATTTTTCATATTATTATTTAAAATGTTGTAAATTTAAAATAAATGGACTGTTTATTTATTATTAAATATGACATGAATGTTTTTTATTTCTAAATAAATATAATTGAATTAATTGCCTATTTCTCTTATAAATGTATCTGTTTTTCCAATCATATGGATCATTTGTCTTAGTAGTGCTTAATAGTGGATTATGGAACACTAATTCAATATTAAATACTCAGTGGCACTCAGTGTTGGCTCAGGACATCTAAACTAGCACTAGGTCATCACAGGATGGGTGACCTACTGAGAAATTATCTTACTGAGTGCAAAATTGAGAGACCTTTCAGGCCAAAGTGGACAATACCTTAATGCTTAAGAGTTTGGGCCATCACACATTATACTTACCATTAGAATAAGTCAACAAGAAATATAAAACTATTTCTGAAGGGGAATGAAAAGACTTCGACAAAACAGCACTAGGTTTGATACGCCTTTCTTTATCCTCAGCATTTGCATTTAATATTGAGAATAAGAAGATTACAGTCAATCTCATGGATGCCCTTACTCTAATGTATGGGAAGGCCTTGGCCTTGAATAAGGTATTCCTATTGAAGAAGCTATTTAACATGAAGATGGCAGATAGTTGCTTAGTGACAGAACATTTAAATGAGTTCAACACTATAAAATGCCAATTAAGCTTGGTGGAAATCAACTTTGATGACGAAGTTAGAGCTTTATTACTAATGTATTCTTTACTAGATAGTTGGGACGAACTGGTGACTATAGTTAGTAATTCTTTTAGAAATGCCAAGCCATAATTTGATGACATTGTCTGGTTTCTTTTGAAAATGAAGAAGGGAATGCTCCAACGATGAAGCGACTACTTCAGCATTAAATGCAGAATTCAAAGGAATAAGTACGGACCGGAAGTGCAATAGAAGCAAGACTGGCGCCTGGCGCGCCCCAGGTGCCAAGCAAACAAAGCGTCTTGGGTTCAAGCGCGCGATAGACAAAAATTATAGTGCCCCAAGGCACGCGGTAGATAGAAAATATGGCGCCCGAGAGCACCTAGGCGCCCGAGAGCAACTATGCAGGTGCTCACAGAAAAATTTTCAGCTTGGGTGTGACGTGTCAAGAACTGTCTATGATATTTTGAGGGCTTGTATGAGACTCCATATAAAAGCCAACATTATGGGTTAAGGTTTAGTATGTGTTGTTTTTCTGTGAAAGCTCTTGGAGGCTTAGAGGTTTGGAGGCTTGAAACCCTAATGTGAGAAAAAGGAAAAATCTAGAAGATAAGAAGAAAATAAAATTTAGGATGGTAAATCTCTTCTTTCTTAATGAGATTAATAAGTTTTCTGTAACTCTATTATTTTGCAAAAATGTGAATTTCAAATAAGAAAAAAAATATGACCCATTAAACTCATGATATATAATAATAAAGTCTAAATCTTAATCAATACATTATAATATCAATTACTGATTCACTAATTCAAAATGATATTGTTTCCTAATCTAACATAATTGCTATTAATTTTCTTAATTAATAAATTATGAATTATACACATTATACTATTAACAATTGTACTGTCTCATTAGAATTGCCCAATTTATTTTTTATTGAACAATCTTAACGATTATATATTTTGTAAGCAAATAAAATAAAATGGAAAATATTTCATGATACGTCGATAATATCACGAGAATTTTCACAAATATATTATATTTTCTCATAGAATAAAAAAAGGCTTATTAATTAAGATTAATAATATCATAAAACAAAAAAGGCTTTATTAATTGATTTTAATAATATCAATTATTCTAATAATATACTGCTTTATTCTTTTATTTTATTCGTCAGACGTACTCTTAAAGAGTTAAAATTTAGGACGAACTTATAAATAATAAATTAAATTAATTATATAAAAAATATATGATAAAAACTATAATTACATAAAAATATAAAAAAAAATGTATTAACTGTATAGAAGTGTACAAACGTAGGAATAATCAAAATATAATAAAAGAATAGTTGTGTGGACTGCGAGTTATGGGTTGAATTTTAGAGAGGAATGTTATTTAGATTTGTTGATATTGTATTTAATAAAATTCATCCAATAGAATTTGAACATATATTTATTTATATTAAAATAATATAAATATTATTTTTAAAATTTATATTAAATATACCAAAAAAAAATTTTATTGGATACAATTTTTGGATGATAACTCAACGAATCTAAACATTTCCCAATTTTGAAACCTGGGATAGCAGTATAAGAAGGCGAGCAACTGATGCGTTCTGCTGTGAATTTAGACGGATAGGAGGAGGGAGCGATGAACGCCTAAATAGCTGCGGTGAAAAAGAAGCAGAGCATTATGATTAAGGAGTCGATTCTGAATGATAGCAAAAAGGTAAAGGCTGTTCTGAAGTGATGGCTGCTTCGATTCAGATTAAGGATCCTCCTCCTCTTCTCTGAGTTTATTGCTACTATATAGGTGGTGACAGTGCTCATTGGGACATGCTCAGTTTTACTGATAGGAAACATGTCTCTGTTCCTCGGAAAGCGCGGGGATATAACGGCGCTGGGGACGGCCTTCGCGTGGAGCTCAGCTGTGACTGTAAATATTTACACTTTTGGGCATATTTCAGGATCCCACATAAATCCGGCCATGACCCTCGCCTTAGCCGCCTCCCGCAAATTCCCCTGGAATTTGGTGAGCCTTTTACCTATATAATCATTTATTTGTACGTATTATTTGAATTTTTTTTATCTAAAATAAAGTGATTTCACAATAATCTACCGGTAATATTACACTTTTTTCTTAGTAATATCTACTCGTACAGGACCTAAAACACCTAATGATACTAACACGATAAAATTGAATCGGATCGAATCGAATTTGAGACGACGGAGATTTGAATCGCCGAGAGGAATCGAATCGAATAGGAAAACAAACTTTGCATCCGTTGCCTCGCAGAGCGGGCCGAATCGAATCGAACCAAATCAAATTGGATCGAATAGGCTTGTCGAATCGAGTTCGGTGCAACTTCGGACCTGCAGATACGATGCGAATAGGGAATGAGGAGTTCCGCAAGTTTTCGCCAGAGAAGACAAAATCTGAAGTGGCGAGTTCCGAGTATCTTTGCGTGTCTCAGCGTGTCTTCTATTTATAACTTAGTAAGAAAATTTCTACGAAATCTCACCCATGCTTTAGATTACTTTACGCTCAAATTCATGGATTTCAATGAACATGTCTTCTCCGGCGAAGACTAAATCGGAACTGAGGAGAGCAGCGAACGAAGCTGAGAACATAGCTTGTCGTTGAAGGCGAAGATCTGCGAATAGAGGCGAACAAGGCTCCGCATAATCTAAAAAATCGACTGGATCAGGGATATGAAATAAAACTCCGTAAATAATATTGAATATGAGAATATTTTATATTATGAGAATATTGAATATGACAAAGCTCCCCATAATCTACAATAATTTAGATTGCTTTACACTCTAAATGTGCATTTCAAATTAGAAAAATATCTCTCAAAAAAAAAAAAAAAAATGAATGATTAGAATTATAAAAATAAATTTAATAAATTTTTTTTATTTCATTTAACTCATTAAATTCTAATTATCAATACTCTTCAAATTATATCTAAATAAATAATATTGAAATTCAACATATATTATTTTTATTTCATAATAATAAAAAATGGAATTTATGAATATGAGAATGTTTTATATTTATTTTAAAATTTCTAATAGTTATATGCAAATAATTCAAGAATTATTATAAATAATTTATATTTGTTATGAAAGCTGATGTACTAAAATTATTTTATTAATTTAAAAAATATTAACTCCACCATAATAAATGATAACGCAATAAAAAAATATATTATTATACTTACACACTAGTATACATTAAAATATATAGATTATGTGTCAATCCAATGTGTAAGTAGATTATTGGTTGAATGCACTTTTTGATGCGTACAAAAATTACAAAAAAAATTTTCTAATTGTTCCTGAATAATCATAGCATTTTCTATAAAATATGTAATTTACAAATTAACAGAAATAAAAAATATAAATATATAACGAACATCAAATAATATTGAATTCATGTGTATGAAATAAATAAATATTTTTGACAGGTTCCATTTTATGTGGCAGCAGAGATGGCGGGCTCAATTTTGGCGTGCTTAGCAATGAAGTGGCTGTTCAATAATGAAGACGCAGAGATTATGCTAACGCTTCCTGTTGGGCCGAACCCAGTCGGTGATTTTAAAGTCGCGGTGTTGGAATTCATCTTCGCTTTCTTATACGCCATTGCTTCTTTTGGTTCTCGAACTGATCCCAGAGCGGTAAGCTTTTCTCCTCTCTTCTCAAAATTATATTATTTATAGAGGAATGCTGATTAGACTAGTTGATATGGTATTTAAAAAAATTCATCTAATAAAATTTTTTAGGTTCATTCAATATAAACTTTAAAAATAATATTTGTACTATTTTAATGTAAATAAATATATGAAATATGTTCAAATTCTATTTGATAGACTTTTTTGAGTGCCACCTCAGCGTGTCCAAATAGCATTCCTCTTATTTATATTTAAATATTTTCATTTTCAAAAACTTAAATAAAAGAAAAATGCTACAATACCGTATGATTCGTGCCGTAACAGATTTAGCAGGAGAAATTTGTTTCTTAGAGGAAAACGTATATTTCCATCACTGTAGCAAAAAATCTCTCACTTAGCATTAGATTATGAATAAATATTCTTAATCCATTGATAAGGGAACGATATGCCCTAAATATAGCAAATGAGATATTCATTAAATGAATATACCAGAATATCGGAGTGCGGAATAAGAAATATCAAATATTAACATACATACATCCATTATAAGAGAGAATTATCCAACTCTCATAATAAATATGTAGGAAAAGAAAATAGAATCAGAACATATATTATTACAAAAGCAATCCGCTACGCGATTAATCTTAGTTTTTCAAAATCCAATTTGTGATTGGGTCTTATGAAAGAAGGCCGCGTAGCGGAAGAAAGACAAGTTTTTATCAGTTGATTTGTGAGATTTCTTTTAGGCAGTGGAAGCGTGCAGATTAATCTTTTGAAATTAGATAATCAAGAGGGATATTAAGAGTTTAATGAAATGAAAGATAAACACTCGGCCTCACAAGCAGAAAAAAAAAAATTTAATGATCTGCACCGGCACGCTCCTCCTCCTGATCGAGCTCTTCAGAAGGTCAAACAACCTCAAATAGCTCGGAATCTGTCATTATCGGTTTCACAATAACATGACCCTAGCCAAAAGAAAAGAAAATATTATTAGACAAAATGTCTAAGTATATTTTATGCTAAGAAATTTATGTATTAAATGATATCACAAATATCTTAAGCATTTTAGGAGCATTAAAGCAACAAAAAAAAGTGATAAAAGTCATAATCACTTAATTATAACTTAAATAAAATGTAAGGTAAGCACATACCTTAACTCAAAGCTGCAGAAAATGGTTAGACAATATATATATATAAAATTAATTAATAAGTACAAAAAATATTCTAAGTAAATATGAACAATTTTATATATGATGATTTATAATACAAAATGAGTGTAAATGAACAGAAATAAAAGGCTAGCATTCTAACATGCTTTCATAAGAAATCAATATCTACTGAACAGATAAATATTTAAACTTGCTGAAAAATTATTGCAAATATATAAGTGTTGTATAAAATACTGAAAAGAATTAACTGAGTATATAATAAAAATATACTATCTCATGATGACATATGTCTACTTAAACTTGTTATAACAAAAAATTATGGCTAATTTAGCCACTAAGATAATCTTCTGAAGCATCTAGGATCAAACGCCATAGATCAACAGGTTCATAAAAATATCACTTTCCAGGATCAAATACCTAAAAAAATATCAACACATATATATATATATATATATATATATATATATATATATATATATATATATATATATATATATATATGAGGAGCCCCACACCCCCCTCCCGCGGCCATGCTAATACTGAGATTGACATGATTACGGAGAGTACGGTCTCTAACTATGGCAAACTTTCTAACTATAGTCGAGTCAGGAATAAACCCAATTCACCTTAATTAGAAGACTTATCACCTTAAACTGAAAGTCATGCATCAAAATGTTAAAGTAACAGAAGCAAAAAAAGAATACAATATCCACATCACAGCACAATAAAAAAAATAAAATAATAATTTAGTTCAATATAACAGTGCAAAAAGTAATACATCCAGAATATGAATTTATTATAGACTAAATTTAAAAGAAAATAAATGCAACTAAAATGAATCTAACTGAGCTAAGTAGCATGAAGGTCCTCCTCTTAGCCAAGCTCCTCTCCAGAAAAAACATCAACAAACAACTCTGAATCTGATATTATCGGCATCACAATGTCAGAGCCCCAGCCGAGAAAAGAAAAAAAAATTACGGTTAGACAAATTATCTAAGTATATTTTAGGCTAATTTAAATGAAACTGAACATTTTAAGATATCACATCTTATACTAAGTATGCAGGTAAGTAAGGTGCAACAAGCCACAAGAACCAGATAACTATAAATTAATATTTATAACTAATCAAAGTAAAATTTGTAAATTAGCATATCTCAACCAAAAGCTATAACAAGATTAGGTAGTAAATATATAAATAATTAAAAATTACTAAAAGTAAACTCATCCTAACATGCTTAAGACTATATGAATACATGCTGATTTACATAAATAAATTTGAACTGAAGCATAAGAAAATAGAAATAAAACTAGCATCATAAATATGCAAGTACCGATAATACACTGAATTGAAATGAATTGCAAAAGCGTACAGAAAAATAGTAAATATGCAAGAAAAACATATGGCTAAATAAGCTACTGAACTGGAACTGAACTAAAAAGTAGAAGTATGCCTAAATTAGTACTGCTATAATAGAAAAATAGGCCTAAATAAGACCAATGTAAATAAAGTTTAACATGTATCCCCCTAGGCATCCTCAGAGTTAGATCTAAGTTAAACTAATAGAATCAGACATGCATCCCCCTAGCCAAGCACAGAGCTAGGTCCAAGTCTATTTCATATCCAAAGAACTAAACTGAAGAGGCAAACTAAGTTAGAGCACACTCTAGTGTACTGAGAACTGGATGAACTAAATAAAGTTAAATCATGTTTGTGCAATTTCAGATTTAGCATAGGATACTCATCGAATATGCTATATTTAACTAATATAGCTAAGGAAAAAAGCTCAAACACAAGATGTGTGAAGCTACAATAGTCAAAGTAAGCAAAAGACTTAACTAGACATATGTGATATTTGTTGTTGTCTAATTTAATTCATCATATCTATTTTAAGCTAGTACAGACTTAGGATCTATAATATTCAACTGTCATGTAAAATCACAGATTTATGACCTTAAAGTTAATATTAGAATCTAATAGTTCTTATTCATAATCAGAAATGATGACTATAAAGGTTAAGTAATTAAATCAAAGCCTTAATTAATATGTTTTAATAACTCAAACTCAATCTTGATTATGTCAATCAAGATTTAAGAATTCTGGGTTTAAACTCCAAATTTGGGTTTAAACCTGAATTCTAGGTACTAATCTTCTAGGGATCTAAGGGTTCACACCAACACTTATTCTAAAGGTAGATGATCTTAGAAGCTGAAAGATTAGAGAAACTATGATTTTATAGAAATGCTAAATCTAATTGTCATAATATAAAATTATTAAACAAAAACTTAAGAATCTAAGATTTAAACTCAATTTATAGAATTAAATATTAAAATAATTCAAAATATTTGATTTATCTTCGAATCGCACAAACTCTTCGGTGATTGGGTCTAGTGACTTGATGGACTTAATTAAGATACGATTAAGCTAAAATTTAGCTAAGTAATAAGCTTGGGTTGTTACAAAACCCTACCCTAGCACCATCGATGATGATGCCCTAATTTGGAACTTACAGTCTAGTGTTGAGAACTGTAGTCCCGTCTTTTGTCGGGCTTCGATCGGGCTCGGTCGAGTCCGATTGTGGCCCGACAATCATTCACGTGGACTGAAATGAATATACGAATTGGAATTGCATGGAATTGTAAAAAAAACAAAGGAAGGGATGAGCTTTCGTCGTTTGATTAATGTTCCAATGGTCATATTATTTGAATAATTAATATTTAATATTTAATAAATAATACTAATATAATAAATCCAAATATCATCCCATTGATTTTTAAAAAATTCTAAAATTTCACCCGTAATTAATTTGGGTGTGAAGACCTCAAAAATGAAGTTGAATTTTTATTTTGAGGTATAAATAATTATTTTAATTTTTTAATTAATTAAATTGATCTAAATCCTAATTTTCCTCAAACGACTTCCAATATTCACCAAAACTTTAGGAATTGATCTTAAAATTATTTTAGGACTAATTGTGAGGTCCTTAACCTCATATAGTGATTAAAAATTCAAGTAATGACCACAAATTATTACAAAAAATTAGAAGGAGAGGCATTCTCAAAAATTAAAATATTATCTACATATAAGTGGGAATATTTGAAGGGATGAAACGATAAAGGCTTGCAGTTAGAAAATCACTTGACGAGAAACTATTTAGGGTTATAGAAAATAGGATGAGAGAGAGCATACAACCTTGTTTTATGTTATTTGAAGATTCAAAGTATTCAGCCATATTGCTATTGATAATGAAAGAATAACACAGCCTTTGTACCTTCCAATATACTCTGTTCAATGCCTCACAGTCATTAAATATTTAAAATTAGTAATTAATTCATAATAAATAAAATTCACTATTCAAATCATAATTAAAAATCCATTAATAATTAATAATATTATAGGAAAAAGTGTTGAAATATTTATTGAGGAATTGAATCATTTTCTATACAAGTTTTAATCCACGCGCCAAATTTGATAGAAAAATGAATAATGATATAATTCCTATGAAAAATGTTATACTTATACAAGAGTATATATCAAAAAGTATCTAGAACTAATAATTTTTTTTTTGGATATAGGCCCCACAAAAAAATGTATTCAACTAATACTTTATTTACACATTAGATTAACACATGACCTATATATTTTAGTACATACTAATGTGTAAGTATGACAATACTCAATTCCCATTAACAAAATCACTAGTAGCAAATTAATATTAAATTCTTAAATTGGTTTGTAATAATAAAAAAATGAAGATTAAATTCTTAAATATTTTTAATAAAATTGCGAATTAAAATAATAAAAAACAAAGAAATTGTCTTAATAAGTAAATAAAGTTGCTTAAAATTAATCATTGTTATTTTACAAACTAATTATAAAATACTTCAATTCATCCAAAAACCAATACGTTTCTAGCATAATATTGTAGGTTGATTCAATAAATCGCTTGCTACTGTTATTTTATGAAGCTTGATCGGATCTCATCCCCTATGCGGTGGCCATCGTACTCTTTTGCATGTTTTTTATTTGCTCTGAGTATTGTTACACTTACACATTAGTATACACCAAAATATATAGATGATATTTGAATTCAATGTGTAAGCTGATCAATGATTGAATACATGCCCGTTTATATATGAATTTAAGAAGAGATTAAAAAATTAATGATTTTCTACCCCATTTTTGAATTTTAGATAAGAGATTTTGGAGGGTTGATTGTGGGAACATCAATCTTCTTTGGTGCTCTTTCCATCGGGTGAGTTTTGAGAACATGAAAGCTTGGAGACTTAGAAAAAAATACTGATATGGATTCAAAAAGACAGGACCATCACCGGAGCGTCTTTGAACCCAGCAAGGACCATAGGTGCTGCGATAGTGAATCTCAATTTCAGCAAAGTTTGGATCTACGTCATTTCAGATACGCTGGGTATTTTTGTCGCTTCGTCCCTCTATTTCTTCTACTTGATGCCCCCAAATTTCTCCGAAGAAGGACATAGCAGTCTTAATGCCGAACAGGAGCTCGGCAGCTCCGGAGCACTCTCTTCCGCCATTGGACGCTCGGTTAGAAGAGCACTCTCTTTCGGCATTGGAAGCGCAGTTCACAACGAAGGTAAGCCTTTCTACTGATTTCTTTCTATCTTAAGAAACTGACGTATTAGCTCATGTTGCCAGTAGTGGATTTGGAGATTCCATGAAGAATATTCACGAGGAGGGATGCTCACAAGTCCACACACTTTTTTAATAGTTAATTATAATTATTAGGAGCTTAATAATAGTTTTAGATGTACAATTTTCTTTTTTATTATATTAAGATCGCTATACTAAGATATACACCAAAATATATAAATGATGTATCAATCCATTATATAAATAGATGATTGATTAAACACATTTTCTTATGATATAATTTTTTATGCATAACATTTTTTTTATTATATATGTATTTGTGAAATTTTGAATCAATTTTTTATTCTAAATATTATATTAGGAAAACAAGTTTTAAATGACAATTGTCACATCAAGAATTATTCGTATGTGAAGATGTTAAATAAGAAAAGAGAAATGATATTTGAATTTCAAAAAAAACTTATCTAATCTAATAGGCTTTGAATATTATTTCAATATAAATTTTAAAAAATTTTAATATTATTTTAATATAAATAAATAAATATTAATAAAATAATGTCTAAATCTTATTAAATGAGTTTTTTTGGTTGTTATGTCAGCGAGTGTATATAGTATTTCTCATAAGAAAAATTATCTACTTGCACAAGAATATACATCAAAAAATATCTAAAACCAATATAAATTTTTTTTTTTTTAATTTTTGCATATAGGTCATACAAAAAAATTTATTTCAACCAATAATCTACTTGCACATTATATTAATATGTCATCTATATATTTAGTATATATTAATGTGCAAGTATATCAATACTCCTTAAATAATGCTATATGTTTTTGTTGGATTGTATCTTATTATTGTGTTCATTTTTTTTAAGTAATTAAAGAATTTTAAAAGAATATATATACTTTAAATATCTATAAAGTAAGTTCTCTATATCTCATAAATCATTTGAACAAAAAATAATAATTGTTTTCTATTATTTTCCTTAAAGTCAAGATTTAGCACTAGATTTTATTGTTATCAATTGTGCTCTATTATTGTAATAACTCGAACTTTTGAATCATAAAATAATGACCTTATTGTGAAATTTTTCTTAAATATAATTAATTTGAACTCTTAAGCATTGAAGTAGTCATCTAATATTAGAGTTTCTGCTAAGAACTTCAAAGTTATACATGCTCAAGTTATGAGTACTCTCAAGATGACTAACTTGCTGGAAAATGATCTACTGATGATATAAAATTTTCTTTCTTTTTCCTTCAACCATGCACATGCTTTTGACTTGCTTCTTATAAAAGTTTTGGTACACAACCAACAAATAACTAATAGTTAGGCATGATGTGTCAACACTTAACTTGGGCATTAAGAGGAAAACATCGAGTTTGGGCCAAGCCTACTCAAGCCAATGCATCCATTCTAAAAAAGCATGAGCCCGACTTGACCAATAAGTAGACCATATATATTAGCTCAACTATGAAATATATATATTTGGGTTGAACTAAGCCAGACTACTTCATGGTAAAGTTTACCAAGGATGTCAATTCATGAAGACTAAGAATTGTGTACCTCTCATGTCTCTATAACTTTTAAATGTCTAGAGTATTAGAAATTTTTTTTCATTATTGATTTTAATGTTTGCATATATATATATATATATATATATATATATATATAAGTGGGTATATATAAAAGATTTTCTGTTTCATTTTGCATGTCAACTCTTTGAAATAATGCTAGTTTCACATTCTTAACTTTTAATGAACTCGTGGAGTATGTTTTATTGCTCGATAATCATACAGAAGTTCAGCCTGAAGCTATGCACTCCACCACGTCTTTTACACTCATAGCGTATAAACCCAATATTCTTATTGTCAAAGCATTGTATTTTCATGAATTTATTTATGATTTTCATCCATGTTTTATATTTGGGTGTGATGGATCAGCAAGAGTTCTTGCTATGGGACAAATGAAACTTGAGTGCTTGATCAGCTTTTTACCTCTTAGTTTGAGTTCGAAGAGGTTATACCTCGTTTCTGATACGATCAAATACAAGTTCGATTTCTCCTGCTAATTAGAAATGAATCACCATTTATTAAAATAGTTTTTTTTATTGATATGTTCCAATTTTAATTAGTAGCTACACACCCACTTTAGCTACATTCATACTATATTCATATTTATTGTCAAAACATTTCATTTCCCAAAAAAATTTGAATTTCGCCACAAGCTTTTATTTATCTATAGGGTCAAGTTTCTTTTAGCAGACCATTCTCACTCTCAATAAAGAGCAAAAATATGCTTTATTCCTCTGAGAATAAGTTTAAAGAGTTTATAATCAACATCTTCTCCAGTGGCTCACCATTAATGAGTTCAATTACACATTTAATTTTAATTACTAACTAGAAATGAATTATCATTTTTTTTTCTGTTTTAA
This sequence comes from Gastrodia elata, assembly GCA_016760335.1. Lineage (NCBI taxonomy): Eukaryota > Viridiplantae > Streptophyta > Magnoliopsida > Asparagales > Orchidaceae > Gastrodia > Gastrodia elata. Next base: position 10,429,065 of record CM028681.1, on the reverse strand, counting down.
GCTTAATCTAATTATTGTTTTGATAGTTAAAAGGAATGTATTCTCATCTTTGTTACATTCTTAATACATGCATACATATTTATTTTTATTATTATAATTTCATTTCTATGTAATTTTATTCATTTCATTTGTGTGTGCTAGAGAAAATATATTTAATCAATCTAAAATCATACTCGGTGAGGGTTCATTCCTTGGGACAACTAAACTTTGGATGAAATATTTAGCTTTCTTTTCAATTTAAGTTATTTAATGTTATGTAAATTACATAATTTTTAATTTAACACCGATGCTACAACAATTAACGCCTGTCATCCTCGCTTATATCTTGCACCTGCTTAGTATTTGATGAAAGCCACAATGATGGCCCTTTAACATCTTTGCTCACATCTTGCACCTGCTTGATATGAGAAAGAAGTAGGAGATAAGGTGAAATTGTCAAAATAATTCTACTACATTCAATGAATTCTTGCCCCAAATTTTATTTTAGTAAGTAACTCTCTCTCCCTCTACTTCTTAGGAAAGGTTTTATTTAAGATTAAGAAGGAAGAAAATAAAGTATGCCTTATTTGCTTGGCAATGTTTTATTTTGAGCTTGGAGGAACATGAAGGTTGGCTTAATTTTCTTAGGCAGTTGATACACACCAAGTTTTATTTAAAATATTGAAGAAGTAATGATGTTATTATTATAATAAATATATGGGACTAGGTTTGTATATAGTATAAATCATGAGAAAAAGAAAAAAATTATAGTTTCTATTAAGCCATAAATTTTTCATTGTATATCAAGCTTTTGGTTAAATTCATGAATACTCATGGAAGATTTTACTGAGTTAAAGAGGAATAATAAAATATTTGTGGCTGCTTTCATGGGCATGCTTTCTTAAGGATACTCTAAGAAATTTGCCTTTTTTCTTAAGAAAATAATACGTATTTACAAGTCTTTTAAAATAGAATACAAGGAAGGCATAACCTTTAAATTTCTTAGACAAAATTGTGCAACTGACTCTAATTTCCATAAATTGTGAGTTGTATTTTTCTTTGAAATGAAAGAAAGGATAATCATTGTGATTTTGGATGATTTATTTTCTTTTAAAAATTTACACAAATTTTCATTTTAAGCCTTTATTTGTCTTACCAATTATATGCTAGAGTATATTGGTTTGAGGGAGAATACTTTCTTTTGGGCAATTTAAGGGAGTTTAGAGTTATTAAACTCAAATGTCAACATTTACATTTTTATAATTAATCCTTGTATGAGGACTATTGAAGAATTAAGAAGACTTCAACCACCACTTATATGATCAAGATTGTTGAAATAATAAATCATAATTTGTAAATGTTAAAATTTAGTTGCAAAAATACAAAATAATTATTTATCATTAAGACATACTAAAAAGATATGCTAATAGAATTCCTGCAAAGTAGAATGAATAATTTGTGGAATAAATAATAGTTCAATCAAATCTTTATATTTTCTTAATTAACTTAGGAATCTATATCCCCTAAAATAATTAGAAACTTTATTAGTCCCAAATCATTATGATAGATAACTAAAAATAGAAAATAAAGGATATCACATGATTTACAATATTTTAATAAAATTCTTGTGCTGCAACGCATTGAACCTAAACCTTGATTCATACATCAGGATTTTGTGCATATAATAAACATTTTAATAAAATATTTCAAAGAGGTTTATATGGAAGATTTTAGTACAACTGTCATTAAGTCTGGGCAGGTTATTGGTGTATCCGGAGACTACATAATTCCTTTGAGGGGGATGTGTGTGTTTATAGTTGACCCCATTTTAAAATAAGTTGAGTAGACGTACTTAACTCCTCACTTGTTCTGTGCTCACAAAACAAAAATATAAGATAAATAAATCATAATTTGTATTTCTCACAATTTTATTGGTTGTGAATGATTAAATATAGTCGTATAACTATATGTATATATTTATATATTCAATCTTTAAAACTGAAATTACTTGTTGTTTTATAGCATTTTTTTTAGAATAATGTATGCGGTGTAAGGTTTCCTACAAAAATACAAATTTTTTTTACACTGTTTTCCTTGTTTAGCATACAAAATCATTTGAGCATATTCATATTTTCTTCAGTTGCAAATATTTTAAATGCTATGCTAATCTATTTGTTGCGGGAACTATAAAAATGCTTGAGTAATGTAAGAAAGTTTTCTTACTCAATTGCCTTCTCATTTTATGCTTATTGCACTGCTCTTACTTTAATTATAAATGGTTAATATGATGTCCGCTTAATAATATGCTTAACCTACTTTTAAAATATACTTAGACTTTTGAAGTATAACCACATTTTTCTTCTTTTTTGCTGTGCCCTACCATATTTAAAAATCAAAATACAGTAGATCAGAAGCTTGGATCAGGCGCTGCAGTAAAAGAAGAACCTGAGCAGTAACTGGATTAAGGAGCTAGTTTACTTCTATTTCATTAAGTGAGAATGAGAGTTTTATTCTTAAGAAATTGTAATTTAAATATTGTGTGATGTTTGTAAATTATTCTTTCATCTTATTTATAATTTCATATTTTGGATAATGAATGTTTAAATTAGAATAATTGAATTTCTTTCCACCCATAGATCCATATAATATAAGGTAGCATCAAATATTGAGTTAGAATCACCTAACTCAATAATAAATACTACCATAATGCCCGTTGTTAGATTTTTATATTTAATCTAATAGTGAGGTGTTACAGATAATTACATTTCTGATTATTATTATAAAATAAACATTCCCAACAATCAAATGATCTAATTGAGCCTAGGCACATAAACAGAATAGAAAACAGAATCTATAGTAATAATATACAAAAAAAACATTAATTTACTTTTGTATTATAGACGAACTTCTTATACAAAATGCTCATAATTGAAAGGGGCGGAACAAAGGTAAAATAAGGTAAGTTAGGTAGTACAACGTAATTAGTAGTCCAATAACTAGTAAGAGCTGCACCAATAAATCCAGCATTATAGTGGGATACAAACCAAATTAAGCAATGTAAAAATAATAAAAAGTTGAAGATCAATTAAACAGACCAGTAGCATGGTAGCAATAAAACTATATTTAGAAGTAAAAATAAGTCAAAAACACAAATTTATGGCACTCTAGGATGCTAAGACACATTATGATGGATACCTAGGTATGGAATGATAACAAAATGCACTAATCTATCATAAACCCATGTAGTCATCCACTATCATAGTTGAGTTTCTAAGTGCTCTTCTAAAAAGATTAAGTACTTAACACAAAATTTTGCAAGCTATATATGGGGCTATGTAACGCCTCACTATTAGATTTATTTATAATAATCTAACAATGAGTATTACGATAGTATTTAATATTGAGTTAGGAGATTCTAATTCAATATTTAATACTATATTATATTATATGGGTCTATGGGAAGAAGAAAGACATTCAATTATTCTAACTCAAACATTCATTATTTATAATATGAAAATTTAAAATCAACATGAAAGAATAGTTTACAAACATCACAATATGTTCATAATTTACATAGTGTTCATAAATAAACTTATTCTCACATATTTAACAAAATAAATTCTTCTTTCCCAACTACTGCTCCGCTTCTTCCTTAACTGCAGGTCCTACTCCTTGCTCCTGATCTACCGTATTTTGGTTTTTAAATACAGTAGGGCACAGCCAAAAAAAAAAAAAACTGGTTAGACTTTAAAAGTCTAAGTACATTTTAAAAGTAGGCTAAACATTAATTAAGCGGATGTCACATTAAAAAACAATAGCAGTGCAGTAAGCATAAAAATGGTATGAAGGTATGTAAGAAAGTGTGCTCACAAAACTAGAATTTTTTGCCAATCATGCAATAATCATATTAGTAGCATTTGCAATTTGAAAGAAAACATGAATATGTTCAAATGAATTTGTATGCTAAGTAAGAATAAAAAAGAACTATAGGAAATTTTGTACTGTAATAATTTATGAAAGATTTAATCATGGAAAAATGATTTCAGTCTAAAGACTGAGTATATAATTCACAATCAATAAGATTGTGAGAATATGCAATTTATCATTTATTTATCTTATAATTTTGTTCTGTGGGCGCAGAACAAATGAGGAGTTGAGTACGTCTACCAACTTATCTATAAGTGGGGTCAAAACAAACACACACATTCCCCCTCAAAGGAATTATATGGTCATTAGATACACCAATAGCCATACCCAAGCAAATGACAGCTGTACTAAATCCTCCATTAGATCCCTCTGAAAATTTTATAAAATATTTATTATATGCACAAAATCTTTTTGTATGAATCAAGGTGTTAAGCTCAATGCATTGCAGCACAAGGATTTAATCAAAGTATTTGTAAAACCATGTGATATCCATTATTTTCTATTGATTTTCATTCTAATGATCTCATATTCATAATGGTTTCCCATATTTATAGGCCATCCAAATTGTGATATGGTATTTTAAAGAAATTATAAAGAATACTGTATTTGATTAAGGATTTTTAGATGAAGGTTTTAAGTTAAGATGAAAGGGATTTATAATGAAACACTGTATACATATGTGAATGAAATAAAATTAATCATGCGATACATGTAAGGATATGTAAATTAAAACTGTTGATATGAGCTCTTATAAGTCTACATATGAAGATTCTAAGTATTTAACATGTGAAACGTGTAATTTAAGAAAATATAACACATATGATTATAAGTACTTGCATTTCTAAGTATGAAATTTCTATATATATATATATATATATATATTAAACATATAGTATATGAGTTTAAAATTCTAAGTCCTTTAAATTCTTAAGAATTTTGGCAGAGTTTTCTTTGTATTTGCTTAATTACAATATCAATATATAAGTTAATCTATTGACTATTTCTAGTTCTAATAAGAATATCAATTTATAAGTCAATCCATTGACTATTTTCAGTTCTAATAAGAATATCAATTTACTAAGAATTAATAAAATTTAAGAAACCACAGAACATTCCGAATAAAAAGAGGTAAAACATGTTTGAAAACTATTTAGTCCAGCCACTATGTGACGTTCTTCAGCAGGTTCATGATAAGTTATCCATCACAAGTGTTCAAATCTTGATTTATAAGCAACATTTAATGCATGGTTTTGATTTACATGCAACATTAATGCGTGAGAAATTTTAAAAATATTTTCCTTTAGCAAATGATTTACAAGAAAATAATAGATATCCTTCCGCAATTAAACATATTAAGAGAGAATATAACTGGCAGCAACTGACCTTATATATAATTGATAACAACACATATTCTCTAACTTAATTGATGGTAACATATTATTTACATATGATAAATGCTAGTATTTGATGATTTGATTTCATATAAGAACAAAAGATGGCAGCATATGATTTAATATATATACATGGCAGTATTTGGTTATTTGGCCTCATATACTAAGATAGCAGCATGTGATACTGACAGTATATATTCTCATATACAATTAAAGGCATCATATGATTTCACTCATAATTGATGACAGCATTTATTCTTGTAAACTATTGATAACAACATATGAATTAATAAAGAAATGACAGCATTTGTTTTCATATAACCCATTGATCTTACATTAGAATGAAAGGCATCACTTAATCGCATTTAAGCTCACTTTAATTTGAAAGGCAGCGTATAATTTTATTAAAATAATGGCAGCATTGAATGGCAACAAAAATGGCAGCATTGAATGGCAACATTTGATTTTTATAACATAAATGGCAGCATTGAATGGCAACATTCGATTCTTATAACATAAATGGCAGCATTGAATGACAACATTATAGCATTTGATTAGTTTGTAATAAATAATAATTAAAAAATGTGAATACTGATATTTTTTGTAGATTAGTATAAGAATATCTTGAATTTATCAAAGATATGATTAAACTTCCATTCTAGTAATGTACAACAGGTGATGACATAATCAGTCAAAGCAAAGAGTGCCTGTCAACTAATGTTATATTACTGCTGAGGTCTGAATGATAAGAAACATAGAGCCTATTAATAAAAGAGGGATTGTCTTTTAAGTGTAACAAAACTATAAGCATGATTAATACATTACTATTAATAACTAAACACGAAGTGCAAGGTTAAATATAGTGATTGAATACTTAAAATTGCCAGAGTTAAGAAACAAATTTTTAAGTGAGATTAAAGACACTAAGCCAACTATTGAGACAAATATGACTTGAATCAAACTTGAAATGGGCCAAGCCTTAAGATCTAGCTTGGGATAATTCAAAAGTGCATTTTTAGATGTATAAATCAGGCACACACTTATACCCGTCCTTGATGATGGTACTGCCATCCAAGCAAATGTCTTCATTTTGAGATGATACAGCCTGGATGTGATAGACTAGGCAGAGCTGCACCAAAGAAGTAGTATCTACAGTAGGACTCCATGTTAGAAACAAATGGAAGAGGGGAGGCTATCGTAATCCAGGTAGAGTTTGGCAGAAGTGACATTAGTAAACTCAACCCACTGAGCAATTGAAAGAAAGCATGCTTTAAATTACCCCACCAAGTTGAAGGTATTCTTAAAATTCGTCAATGCAAAAGATGATGGATATAAGAACATTCATATCAATATTAATATTACCATTACAAACTTTGTTATGAGAGAGTATTTGATAAGGTCAAGTGAATGTGAGTGGAATACGTGATTGTGATGAATAAGAAGAGGTTGAATTCTGCTTGGCAAAAATTTAAGCAAATGCACTCCTTAGTAGTAACCAGAGTTAACTATTGTCAGATACCAGTTGGCAGCAAATGCTGATTTATCCAAGCATTAACAATGCTAAGTGATGAAATGACGTGTAAGGGTCTGATGTTGTGTGTTACCAATAGACAAGCTTGATCAATGAAATTTAAATAATGTTTTCCATGAAATAAAACTCTTTGAAATGCTTACCAATTCACTTGCGAGTAATCCCAATTAATGAAGTATAATATTAATTCTGTAATGAACTTTCATTAATAGTAAAGACAAATAATAATCATTACTTGCAAGCATTTTAGTGTAAAGAGTGACCATTAAATTTACTTTTCAAACTAAAAACTAATTAAAACTGAAATAGACTATAAAAGAGTAAAAAATTTTAACAGATGTATCTCCATTGTACGGAACATAAGAATGGTGTTAGCAATTGAATGTACTATAAAAGAGTACGTGTTGGCTACATGCAATAAGTATATGTATTCAATATCTCCAACCAATTCAACCACACCACAAAGTTTGTTTAAAAGTAATTCAGCTTGGCAAATTCTAATAAGCTTAATCAAGCCAATATATACATATTTGAATAATAATATGGCATATTAACTTTGAATCAAGATTAATTTAAGAAGCAATTTAAGCAAAATAAAAAATTATCATTATTCTTATGACAATTTAACATCATGATATTAACAGATTGAGCCTTAATCAACCATTTCAGAACAACCATCACGATAATATTCAGCCTCAGCGATATTATGAAGAACTTGGAACTTTGGGATGAGCTACTATTTGAAGAGCATAATTAATTCATATAGCCAATCACACTTAGTGGTATCAAGGTTTGTTGTTATTGTTGTAAGCTTGGAGCATCCCAATTCCCATAGTTCGACAAAATTTATCATACGACATTAAGTTATTTCACATAATGAATGAACAGCACCTCTATTTAATTTGAATAAAGTCGAAAGCAGTAAATAATTGTTGTAAATAACAAACAGCACTAATTCTGCATCTTGTGTTCCTTCTTAATACTTAATTAATAAAGTGACAAATGTACAGTTCATAGTTTTAGATCTACTTGCAGAATTCTGCTGATAAAAATGGGTAAACATCTTGTGTTCCTTTGAAAGTGCTGTCTAAATGCCATATGTGTAAATTAAATCGAGAGTTTTTATATTATAAACCTATAATGTAAGCCAATCATTTTAAATCATATATCAAATAGTTTCTGTAGGGATTTCATTTATATTCAGCTTGAATCAATTTGATTGTTGCATAGGTATTCATTAAGCACATATGATGATATGGAGGGGGAAAACACACAGCTCAAAGTAAACTATTAGCTTTTTAGAGTCGGATGAAAAGAAAGCATTAATTTAGAAATCAATAATTCTTACAAGCGAATATCTATTTGATAAATGGTGATATGGTGGCATTTATTTTAAACTGATTACCAACGAGAAGTATTACAGCAAAATATCAATAAGAAAACAGTAATATATAAACTACAAATTTTAACATCAAAATAGCAACATAGAAAATAAACTGTATAATATAAACTTCCTTTTTCTCTTTGTCCAACACAATATGATCACAATTTTCGACAACAAAGCTATATAGCGCCGTGTGTACATGCTTATTTATCAAAATAAACATTATCAATCCTTTTAGGAAGAGTGGAGAAGCACCCACCATCTCCACATGACTTGGCAAACTAGCGGATTTTTTAAATTGCGAACCAATATAAAGCATGAGTAAAATTTTCTTTTTCAATGTGAACACCCTTTTCATATATTTTGGGATTCTAATAATTTGATAAAGGGGCATAAATGAAAAAATACATGAAAGAATAAATTCATGTTAAAATGTGAGACTCGCCTTTTGATCTTATGCCTCTTATTTTCTTCAACAATCATCGTATACAATTTATAGTAAGATATCACACTCAGCACACTACTCAATTAATGATATTGCATCAAAATAAATTATGTTTGAAATAATTGAGAGTTTTCATAAAATAGCTAAAGAGATATAATCAAACTTTTAATAACACAACTCCTTATTCAAATAATCTCCTTGTAAATAGGAAACTATCTGTAATTAATTTTCTTTATTTTTAAGCATTGAAAGTAGATTTCATTAAATCATAATAAATCCCTCATTTGACAACTTAAAGTCCAAATCAACAATCGATCTTATGTAAACAACACTTGATAGGAGAATCGGGTGAAGTACCTTCTTTTTCAGCTTTAGGTTTTAAGAGATCACCCGGTACACCGCCTATTGCTTGTGATTCTTCCGTGAATGCGAAGCATCGAGGGTCTAAATAAGGATTAAATAAGGATGGCCTCGACTCTTACCTAGATTGGAACTTTTGGCCGGTTGTTTGCGACTTGCTGCTAGATGAGGTCGCGGTGGTAATCCAAACTCTTACAAGAGTAGCCATTGGCTTGCACAAATGGTGGAAGCCACGCGTCGCCGATCCTTGCCTCGATCGAATGGCATCTCTTCCGTGATCCGAGTGCCGCTCGAGGCATAGGAATCAAGAGGGGGGGTCGTGTGCAAAGGATTAGGGCAGCCAATGAAATGGAATAATGGAATTAAGTATCTATATGTATATATATATATATAATATTATTTGATTAATTTAGAAATCTTTATTTAATTAGAAGTATATGATTATTTGTAAGAGAATTTTAAAAAATTGCTTTTTAGCTAAATTGAGGGTAACGGACTCAAAAATGAAATCGAAATTTTAATCCGAAGTTATCTTAATTATTTCATTTATCAAATTAATGAAAATATGATAAAATAATCAAGAAATTTTGACTATCTCCAAAGCTCATCAAAACTTCACCCCAAGTTAATTTGGGTGTGAGGGACGCAATGGTGACTTTCGATTTTAAATCTGAGGTCAAATTAATTTTCTCATTTTCTTGATTTTAGGAATTACCTAAAGTTAGGGTTTTGCTCGTTTAGATTCTGATCAAGACTTCTCAAATTGATCTTAATGACTAACTAAGACTTGATAAAGGAGATTTGAAGTTAATTGGATGATTAAATGGTGATTAACAACCTTGGGTTGTTACAGGCTAAGTCACTGCTAACCCAAGAGTCATCACCCCTCTGATGCACATGAGAACATAATAGAATCGTCCAAAAAAGTTGGGATACTAAGACTCCTAGAAATACAAAATCAAGAGTGACTTTTGCTCAAACAACTTGAGCGATCATTCTTCAATAACTTGAACAAACGATGCTGAAACATTCCAAAATTCATTTAACATTCTTAACATGATCACAAAAATACTACATAGCAAAATGGTACACATATTAGACCAAACTTAATCATTTCTAGAAATATGAGTTAATAGTTCCATTGCCTCATCGAACGATGAATAGTTAGATAAACCTGGGACTTAGCATTGGCATGCTACACCATTTGTTCGATGAACTTATCAGACAATCATTTTTTTGACGATTGTTCAATAGACCTTGCATTGAAAAAAAATGGGCTTTGTTTAGAGAAGCTCTTAAGACTCGGAACCTTCGAGTTTTATCCATAAAATTAAGGGAATCGCGCATCCACTAAAATTGTTAATCACACAAGCATGTTGGATTTGTGATGGAATGGAAGCACATTGTTTAATAGATACAAAAATTGAGGGTGAAGCATTCATATACTAAATTCTCAGATCCACAAGATCATGACTCTGCACAAAATGGTTGGGGACCAATGAGAATTAGGACTTGTTAAACAAATACAAACTTCAAGATGGAGAGGAGAAAGACGATCTAAGCTTTATGGGACGAGATTTTCAAGCATAGCTCCTCCATTCAAGTTGTAAGTTCTCCAAGCACATTGCCTCATCTCCATCACCTCCGCGTGAGCACATATTCACCGCCATGACTTGGAATGAGGAGAGAAGGAGGGGCTCTTTGGGTTTAGGAGAAAGTTTTGGGGCATAAGTTACTCATTTCTCTTAGTTTAATAAGGTGAGGGATTAATCATATTATTGAATAAGAAAAAAAGTTCTAAAGGAACTTAAAAACAAAGTTAGGAGCTTGGATTTTTCTCATTATGGTACCTACATTTTTGTGTTTGGGGCCGTTGGGCAGGGCAGCATGAGCTAAATAACGTTTGATGTGATCCTCTGGGATTAGATTGAGACGCAATGTTAATTTCTTTTCTTATCTGTATCGTGTGTGTTAATGTGTCATAACAACTTGGTTGAATAGAAAAATGCTTCCTACGCAATGTTGCTCCTCTACTTATTTTTAAATAATTAAATATTTTTAAATATAATTTTGATTAATGATAAATTAATTATATTGACATACCCATCAGTATTGTAATATGAAAAATAATACACTTTCACACAATCTCTGTTTTATTATATGAGTATTTCTATACTTTACACACTAGTATACATGAAAATATGTAGATGATGTGTCAATCTAATACGTAAGTAGATTATTTATTGAATACATTTTTTTGTGGGGCTCATACAAGGAATTAAAAACTGGACCGGACCGACCGGTTCAATCGGTTCAACCGCGAACTGGTCGGTCTACCGGTCCGATTCGAAGGAAAAAACTGGCTTAAATTGAACCGGAATTAAACCGGCCGATTTTACGGTTCGACCGTCGAACCGGAAAACCGGACCGATTTTTAAAGAACCATCCGGTTCTTTTAAATTGCACGAGAAGCGTGCGATTTAACGCCGACGGTAGAGATCGACGATGCGATGCGAGTCCTTATCCCTAAGTCCTCAACTCCTCGTGGCCTCATCGTTTTCTTCTTAGCATTTCGGCTTTTCCTCTTTCTCGTGGCCTCGTCGTTTTCTTCTTATCCTATTATGCATTTCGGCTTTTCCTCGTGTCCTCATCGTTTGCTGGCTAGCTTTGTCGGTTGCTGGCTGGCTTTGTTGGTTGCTGCTGGCTTCATCGGTGATCGATTGCTTGGTTAGTTCATTATTTTTCAAAATGCATGTCTTACTGCTATTGTTTTCGACTTTTCATCTCTAATGGTCATTTGATATTTAACGTTTCTTACCATCATATTCACTAGATGTCTGGATGAGAGTATGAATCATGATAACTTGATAAGCAAAACAGCAGATTTCAGATTTATTGTTTGCTTTTCAGAATGCGTATCTTACTGCTATTTTTTTTCTCTGAAGGTCAGGTGCTATTTAACCATCATGTTTACTAGATGAGAGTATCTGTAAATGCTATTATTTTTATGTGTAATGGTCATTTCGTATTTTACCATCGTGTTTACTGGATTAGAGCATGATAAGTAAAAGTACAAAACAATAGTTTTTAGAATTATTATTTGATTTTCAGAATGCATCTCTTGCTGCCATTATTTTTTATTTTCTTCACTACAGATCAATTGATATTTTACCATTATGTTCACTACATGAGACTATAAGAGTATGATAACTTGATAAGCATAATAACATATTTCAGAATTATTATTTGCTTTTCAAAATATATCTCTTACTGTCATTATTTTCAATTTTTATCCCTAAAGGTCGATTGAAATTTTACCATTATGTTCACAGTTCACTAGATGAGAGTATAAACTGTATGATAACTTAATAAGTAGAATAGCAGTTTTTACTTTTCAAAATTATTATTTATTTTGAGAATGCGTATCTTACTGCCATTATTTTCATCTCTAAATGTCAATTAATATGTTACCATCAAGTTCAGTAGATGAGATTCTTTTAAATTGATAAGCAAAATAGCAGCTATTGTTTTTATCTCTAAAGTCTAAAGTTCTCATTGGTAATTTTAGCATCATGTTTACTAGATAAAAGTGCGATAAGCAATACAAGAGTTTTTAATGCTTATTTTTTAGAATGCATCTCTTACTGCCATTATTTTCATCTTTAATGGTCATTTGGTATTTTACCATAATATTCACTGGATGAGAACATGATAAGCAAAACAGCAGCTTTCAAAATTATTATTTGATTTTCAACATGCATCTCTTATTGCTATTATTTTCATATGTAACGGTCCATTTATAGTTTACAGTCATGTTTAATAGATGAGATTTTCATAAACAAAATAGCAAGTTTCTAAATTATTATTTGATTTTCAAAATACATCTCTTACTGTCATTATTTTTAATTTTCATTTCTGAAGGTCAATTAGTATTTTACCATTATGTTCACTAGATAGGAGTATGATAGATACTTAATAAGCAAAATAATAGTTTTTTGAATTATTGTTTATTTTTTAGAAAACAAAGGGGTTAATAGGTATAATAGGAAAAAGATTTTGAAGTTTCCTTGGTTTGGGGTTTGGTTGGTTTCGTAGTACTCTGGTATGATTTTAACAACTAGTACGGTCGGTCATTATTATTTAGTACTATGAAACCAACCAAACCCCAAACTAAGGAAACTTTAAAAGAAAATAAAGGGGATAATAGGTATAATAGGAAAAAGATTTTGAAGTTTCCTTGGTTTGGGGTTTGGTTGGTTTCATAGTACTCTGGTATGGTTTTAACAACTAGTACGGTCATTATTATTTAGTACTTTTTTCTATAATTTTTTTTCGTCAATAAAGGTTTATTGGTAGTTTAAAATCATGTTCACTATATGAGAGTATGATAACTTATTAAGAATAGCAGTAGCTTTCAGAATTATTACTTGATTTTCAAAATGCATCTCTTATTGCCTAAACAAAATAGCAATTTTCTAAATTATTATTTGATATTCAGAATGCATTTCTTACTGCCTTTATTTTCATCTCTAATTATCATTTGGTATTTTATCATTATGTTCATTGGATGAGAGTATGATAACTTATTAAAAATAGCAATAACTTTCATAATTATTACTTGATTTACAGAATGCATCTCTTATTGCCTAAATAGAACAGCAGCTTTCTAAATTATTATTTAATATTCAGAATGCATCTCTTACTGCCTGCATTTTCATCTTTAATTATCATTTGGTATTTTATCATTATGTTCACTGGATGAGACTTGAGAGTATGATAACTTGTTAAGCATAGCAGCAACTTTTAAAATTATTACTTGATTATTAAAATGCATCTCTTATTGCCTAAATAAAATAGCAGCTTTCTAAATTATTATTCGATATTCAGAATGCATCTATTATTATCATTATTTTCATCTCTAATTGTCATTTGGTATTTTATCATTATGTTCATTGGATGAGAGTATGATAACTTGTTAAGAATAGCAGCAGCTTTCAAAATTATTACTTAATTTACAGAATGATCTCTTATTGCTTAAACAGAACAACAGCTTTCTAAATTATTATTTGATATTCAGAATACATCTCTTACTGCTTGCATTTTCATCTATAATTATCATTTGATATTTTATTATTATGTTCACTGAATGAGAGTATGATAACTTGTTAAGAATAGCAGCAACTTTCAGAATTATTACTTGATTTTTAAAATGCATCTCTTATGGTCTAAATAAAATAGCAGTTTTCTAAATTATTATTTGATATTCAGAATACATCTATTACTGCTTGCATTTTCATCTCTAATTGTCATTTGGTATTTTATCATTATGTTCATTGGATGAGAGTATGATAACTTGTTTAGAATAGCAGCAGCTTTCAGAATTATTACTTAGTTTTCAGAATACATTTCTTATTGCCTAAATAAAATAGCATTTTTCTAAATTATTATTCGATATTCAAAATGCATCTATTACTGCTATTATTTTCATCTCTAATTATCATTTGGTATTTTATCATTATGTTCATTGGATAAGAGTATGATAACTTGTTAAAAATAGCAGCAGCTTTCAGAATTATTACTTGATTTATAGAATGCATCTCTTATTGCCTAAACAGAACAGTAGCTTTCTAAATTATTATTTGATATTCAGAATACATCTCTTACTATCTGCATTTTTATCTCTAATTATTATTTGATATTTTATTATTATGTTCACTGAATGAGAGTATGATAATTTGTTAAGAAGAGCAGCAGCTTTTAGAATTATTACTTGATTTTTTGAATGCATCTCTTATTGCATAAATAAAATAGTAGCTTTCTAAATTATTATTTGATATTCAGAATGCATCTATTACTGCCTGCATTTTCAGCTCTAATTATCATTTGGTATTTTATCTTTATGTTCACTGGATAAGAGTATGATAACTTGTTAAGCATAGCAGCAGCTTTCAGAATTATTACTTGATTTTCAGAATACATCTCTTATTGCTTAAACAAAATAACAGCTTTCTAAATTATTATTTGATATTAAAATGCTTCTATTATTATCATTATTTTTAGCTCTAATTGTTATTTGGACATTTGGTATTTTATCATTATGTTCACTGGATGAGAGTATGAAAACTTGTTAAGCATAGCAGCAGCTTTCATAATTATTACTTGATTTACAGAATGCGTCTCTTATTGCTTAAATAAAACCGTAGCTTTCTAAATTAATATTTGATATTCATAATGCATCTCTTCCTGCCATTTTGTTCATCTATAAAAGTTTAATTGGATGAGAGTATGATAACTTGTTAACCATAGCAGCAGCTTTCAGAATTATTACTAAATTTTCAGAATGCGTCTCTTATTGCCTAAACAAACCAGCAGCATTTTTCTTCTTTGAAGGTCAATTGGTATTTTACCATCAAGTTTATTGTATGATAGTGTAATTATTGATAAGCAAAATAGCAGTTTTTTAAATTATTATTTAATTTTTAAAATGTATTTATAAATGTCATTGTTTTCATCTCTAAAAATCAATTGATATTTTATCATCATGTTCACTATATGAGAGTATCATAAGCAAAACTGCAGTTTTCAGAATTATTGTATCTCTAAATGTGATTGTTTTCATTTTTATGATTTTTTATTTTTTTTGTATATTATATATAATCAAATGTTAATTAAATTTTAAATAGTTTATTTTTAATTTTTTTTATTATTTAATTATATATTATTTATTACGTCATCATGGTTCGACCCAGGTCCGACCATCGAACCTTGAACCTCTAGCCTTAGCGGTTCAATGTCCAGTTCGATTTTTAATTCCTTGAGTTCGTATACAAAAAAAAATTAAAAAAAAAAAAATATTAGTCTTAGATATTTTTATTTAATTTATAATTAATTAAAAAAAAAGAGGACCCGAGCGAATATTCTCTCCTTAATATGTCTCGTTCTCTCTCTATGTTCTGTTGTCTGCGCCTGAAGAAAAATATGCGAGAGCAGAAGAACTACTCGCTCTCTGAGATCAGGAGCCACACCTCCAAGGATGATTGCTGGCTGATCATTCACGGCAAGGTTTGATTTTTGTTTAAACCTTTTTTTTTCTTTGCATATTCATTAGATTTTCATAATACTTTCTTAAATTTCTTTTGCCCTAATTTTTTTTACTGATAAAACGCGGTATTTTCTAATAAAGAAAGTTTTTGTTTAAATTGATTTAGGTTTTGGATGTAACTTCATTCTTGGATGACCATCCCGGAGGAGAAGACCTTCTTCTGCAAGCCTCAGGTAGTTTCCTTAAATTTCCTGTGTTATTTTCCTCTGTTATTTAGTGCTTGTTTGATTTTGGGGGAGATTTCACACATACCAAGGAATATTTTCTTATTTACATATTTTTGGTGGTTTAGAGGCTGTTTGGCTCTTTTTTATCTCTGTTTTATGCTACGTTGTCATCTATCGATATGCATAATTGCAGCAGTTGTTTGATTGCTCCGTATGTTGAAAATATTTGCTAAGAAGCTATTGCAACCTATTGTTGGGATGACACCCAAATTCAAGTGACATCTAAATAACATGTTATTACATAGTTTGTAGTGGTTTTTGAGATTTTTGTAATTGTGAGCTCCTAATTTATTGGCAAGGAGCCCAGTTGAGTTTTGAAGGAGAATTGACTACAGACAAGTAAGAGTAGAGCACGTAGAGTATTTCCTAATTCAGTTGACTACAAAAGGCAACTCGGGAAAATGCCGAGAAGGAGAGAATAGTTACATTGATGAGAACGAAGATTGGCCACAGTTCAGATCTAAATGGTACATAAAGTTCTAACCCTTTTTCCAAGATCTATCTAAGATGATATTTTTCTTACAAAGCTTAGTTTAGGCTTATGATTGGGCTAGCTCAAGCTAGATCTAGGTCAAACCAAGGCTATGTTGGTTCATGGGGATGAGATTAGCTCATCCCTAGCCCTATTTGACAGAGATTTAGGTTTATATGAGATTAGCTCATCCCTAGACCTACCCATTGGTCTAATCTAGGTTGCAAGATCTCTTAACTTCACTTTAAAAATCTTAATTTTCTTTGATCTTGATGATAATGAATATGATGATGTTAAATACATCCTTGAAGATAGTAATAAACCATATGAACCAATCTCTAGAGCTAAGCAAGTAGATATCCAAGAATCTCCGCATGGGATATCCTCTTTAGCACCTCTTGAGTTGGGTCAACTATGGCTTAATAACAATTGACCCAACCTTGACCAAGGTCAAAATAGAGCTTGATGATGACCAATGGAGTGCTATTGATTCACCCTCAACTTGGATTTAGACTTGGATCACTTCATGCCAAGATGAGGCCTTGGATACCCCACTTTGCTTAGCTTAGGCTGCATTAAAGTATAATATTTCTTCTAATAACCTATGTCATGTAAAATTCTACTTGATCGGTGGTCATGAACATTCTTTAGAATGTTAAGAAGAATAGTCTAAACTACATTGATCTTTTTATGTCGAATATTATGTAAGATACGAGCTTTACTCCTTACCTAGATTTAGGCCAACATGTGCATTTAGTGTGAAGATCCGATGCCGGTTCAACGAGAACTAACCCGACATTAGGTACTCACTAGCAGGATCCTATTGAGCAATTTAAAGGAGAAGTAATATACAAGAGTAAAAGCCAAAGGATTAATTTCATTAATCAAAATTCAATATTATAAAATATAATAACCAAAGATACTTTCTACACCATTCAGCACTTGTTACAAAGATAAGTTGAAGTAAAAAATTATATAATAATAATAAAAATAAAAAGTGATGATATCGACTATATCAACAACAACAAAATATTCATGATAATCACTTTAAAGTTCACATTTGAGTCCTCCTAGAAGTATCTGACCTGGTATTATAAACAAAAAACAACTCCGGAATTAGAATTTTCAATAATTAGATAATACTCTAAGTACGACAACAATTATTAAATATTACATTTTTATCAACAGAAAGGCGATTAGCGGAAGTAATGTTGTAATAAAATGCAAGAAAATATAGTAAATATTGCAAAAGAATAATTATTCTAAATTCCCATCAAAAATTTAATATTTGTACAATAAGTTAGACGAATATTATTGATATTATTTTTTCAGTAATCAACCAAATATATATTACTAATGTCATTTTTTCAGTAACTAACCAGACGTATGTTACTGATATCATTTTTTCAGTAATCAATCAAATATATGTTACTGGTGTCTGTTCCTAGTAACAAACCCAATGTAGAGGATGTTAATTTCATACAATCAAGTATTAATATGAATTTGGTTCGAAATGATGTTAAGCAACAATAAAATACATATAAGTGCAAAAAGTAATATATATATATATATAGATATATATATATATATAGATATCAGGTATTTTTTCTCTAAATTTCAAGATGCAATAATTGATCGTATCTGCATAATGTTTGATATTTAATTAGTTTCTAAGCTAGGATAATTTATGTTATCTTTTATTAATAACAATAAATTAATAGTTTTGTGAAAATAATATAATTTAAAATACTTATATAAGGAAAGTAATTTATAACACTGAGATAATAAATGAAAATAAAATAAGATAATATTCATAAGAAAATAATATTTATTTTCTTCTCTTATTCTTCTATTCTACTCTCTTTCTCTTATGAATTTCATGTCTTTTACATAAAATTATTATCTTTTTTTCTCCTTTTCTCTCTCTCTCTTTGTCTCTCTCTTTTATCTCTTTTATTTTTATCGTTCTTTCTTTTTTTTCTCTTATTTCTCTTTATCTTTTTTTTCTCTCTTCTCTTATATGAATTTATCATTTTTCTCTCTTTTTCTCTCTTCTCTTAAGTGAAATTATCATTTTTCCTTCGCTCTTTCTCTCTCTTCTCTTAAGTGAAATTATATTTTCTCTCTCTTTTTTTTTTCTCTTTTCTCTTAAGTGAAATTATTATTTCTCTTTCTCTCTTCTCCTAAATGAAATTAGCATTTCTCTCTCTCTTTTTCTCTCTCTCCTCTCTTAAGTGAAATTATCATTTCTCGATTTTATCTTTTTCTCCTTCTCTCTCCTCTTAAGTGAAATTATCATTTCCTCTTTATATTTTTTTTAATAATAACAATAATTTTGAAAGAAAGAAAATAATTGGATGAAAAGATTGAAATTAAATTTGAAGAAAATAGAAATAATAATAATAATAATAATAGTAATAATATATATACGATATTAAAAGAAGAAAATGGCATTAATAATTGTAATAATAATAATATTATTATTAATTATTATATTATTATTATTAATGAAATACATTGATAATAATGTTTGTACTATTATTATTAAATAAAGATGGAAATAATATTAATAATAAAATTTCATTATCATTATTATTAATAAATTATATATGAAAATGAAAAAAAAAGAAAATAAGGAAATAATATAATTTTATTAATAATAATAACCTTATATATTGTTATTATTAATAATGATTTAATGAAAATAATATTAATATTAATAATAATAACTATATTATTATTATTATTAGAAATAATAATAATAATAATAATAATAATAACCTTATTATTATTTTTAAATAATAATAAAAATAAGTTTATTGTTAAAATGAAAAAAAGGAATGAATTTTTTTTAAAAAAAAAAAAAATCAGAAATTGAAAAAAAAAATCTCTCCCTCACCTCTCACATTCACTGGTCGAAGGGGGAGAGAACCGGAGGGAGGTCGACCGAGCAAGGGTGGAGATTGCCAAAGGTTGAGCAGGTGGAGGCTGGTGGTGGATGTGTGTGGATTCATGGAGGGAGGGAGGGGGATTTATAAAAGAGGGAAGGGTGAAAGGGGGTGTCGTCCCGGCCCAGACGGTGGGCGTGAGGCCCGCCGCTGACCGACGCTGACAACCGTGGCGTCGTGCGCCGCACTGCGCGCGGCTATCGACTGCGTGTCGTATGGCATGTCGACCTGTTTGTCGCACGCGAATGGGGGCGGGTTGGAGAGAAAAGGAAATAAAATTTTGAAATAATTAATTTCAAATAAAATTTTTGCATTTTTCCGTCGTTTGATTTTTTAATTTGATGAAACTTGACCCAAAGGTGTATCTTGACGAGACGAACACACCCGTGCCAAAGTTTCTAAATTTGGAGCTATATTTTATTTTATATTAATTTATGAAGTTTAAATTTTTAAAAATTAATTACGATTAATTCGGAGATTCAAATTTGAATAAATTTTTTGTGTAGCTTTTTTTTCAATATTCTTAATCCAACGACACTAAAATTATTATATTTGGATTTGTATTTAATTTTCACAATTACTGAATTTAAATGATTTATAAATTAATTTATGAGTATCCGCTATCTAGATTGCTCCCAAACTTGGGCATTACGATCACAAAAATATACTATATTCAACGATATTTTTAGTTTAACCTAATTTTGAAGTTGCTCGGGATCCTGATTTTTGAGTCAGGTTTAGTCCTAATTTACATAGTAATGATACCGGGTCGTTACATATAGCATGGATTTGGTTGCATAAGTTGCATGTCATTGCTAAGTTGCTATTTGGTGATCCAAATGAATCCATTAGAATGTGAATGATGGTATTTTAGTTTTAGACTAAAGCTTATAATGGGAGTTGATGCAGGGCAACACTATGGTTTGATGTTGTCGGGCTCTAATGCAATCTTAGGGTTCGTGAATGCTTGTGAATGCAGATTTTTGTAAGATGTATTTGGAATTTTAAGCACTTTTCGCGCAGCCACTTTAAATCAATTAAACTTCAGCATTTGCCTGCAGAAGATTCCACAGTAATTTGAAAATAACTTTCTTTGGCAATGGGGTGTCCTGAGTCATGAACAGGAAGAGCGGTCGGCATCGGTTCCGGATCAAAGGAAAGGCTTCGGTCCGGAAAGGTAACTCGCACTTCGAGTTGTACTTGCCATGAGGGTGTGTCCGGAGGCGTTTCCGTTCCGAAACCACTCACTGCGATCGGATTTAGATTTGCGCTCCTACAAATAATTTCTACCTGAAAATCGCACGAGAAAATAATAAAATAAATTCAGTTTATGGTATGAGAAGAACAATCATACGCCGGTTTAAACCGGAAGCGAGAAGGGTGATCCGAGTAGATTTCTTACAGCAGCTAGGGCAGCGACGACTGGGCAGTGGAGGCGGCTAGACAACGGTGGCTGGGGCAGCGGCGGCAAGGGCAGCGACAACAGGGGCTGCAACTGCGGCAGCAGGGGCAGCAGCGGTGCGTGGCGGCTGGCAGCGGCAGCAGGGGCAGCGGCGGCGGCTGGACAGCGGCGATCGGGCAGCAGCAGCGGCTGGGCAGCGGCGGCTGGGGTGGTGGCAGCGGCTGTCCTGCAAGGAGAGGTCTGAAGGCAGCAAGGGGAGGGATCCAGAGGGTGGTGGCTAGGGTTTGGAGAGGAGGATTTGGAAACTAGGATTTCCCCGGGGGAAACAAGAGTCATTCTCGCTATTTGGAGAAAACTCGGAATTTTTATTTATCAAAAATTGAAATTAACATACATATTTTGGGTATTTATAATACCATCAAAGCAATCTAGACCTTAGAGTGTTTTTAATAAACGATCGGAGGGCTAATATTTGTCCCTCCGATCAATACATGAAACGAACAAAAATAAATGCGAAAATAAAACTGAAACGGACGAAAATAAATGCATAAAATAAAACTGAAATGTCAAGGCCAATATGGGTCCGGGCGGGCTCGGCGGAGGGACCCGCGTCGAAGATGGTCCCCATCAGGAGTTTTCATAATCGAGAGAAGTTGATATCTTCTCCTTGTGCCAAGTTTAGACCCCTTATGAACCTATATGCCACCCTATCCACTGTAGTGGTGTTGAGACAACCGAGAAATCTATTCTGAAGAAGTTTCTATGATCAAGATTTTATCATTGAGAATCACCGAAGTAAACACGAAAATACCAACACAAAAAATTAAAAGAAATCACAGCACAAATATTCACAAGCACACAATCATACGAATACAAAAATATACGTGAAAAATTCAAGAATAAGAAAAATTACGAAGTTACACCATCACAAGAAAATTCACTATAGAAGAAATAATTATAGAGTTACAAAAAAATTATCTATTTCCTTGTGAAAGAAGAGATTTATCATCATAAGTCTTTTTCTTCTTCTCTCCAAATTTCTCATTGTTCTCATTCTAGGATTTCAAGCTCTAAGCCTCAAAGAGTCCTCACAGAAAAATTGCACACTAAATCCTAACCCAACATCTTATAATTTATATAAGATCCCAAAGCAGCCCTTAAAGTTCCATAATCAGCTCTGGACAAGTCACACCTGAGCTGGAATTTTTGTGGGCTCCAAGCGCCAAACCTTTTGTCTGCTGGGCGCCTAGACGCGCCTGAGTGCTAAACCTTCTATATGTTGGGTGCCTGGGCGGGCCAGCACGCCTGGGCGCCAGTCTTGATATTGGCTTCTATTGATCCATCCTGGATTCTACTTGAACACCAATTGCATTTCTCTTGATAATCCAATTAGCCTCCACACCATAATAGATGGCTAATGGCTTATGAGACCTGCTTATTTCGTGCTCACAAATGCTACCAAGTAGTTTGTTGGAATTATCACATCTTGCCATTTGAGGTTTAGATCTAAACACTTTCCCTCAATCAACCCATGTGCATTACCCTTGGTATAACCAAATTCTCTTCTTAATCCTAGTGAAATCTTGAACCATACTCTAATTAAGTGACTTATTCACTGTTTGGATGTCACTAATCATCCCATGATAGTGAGTCATAGTCTATATTGGTAGATAGCAACCTATGCGAAGCCTAGTGCAAAGAGTCTAGCCTTTGATCGCTTAAGCATACTCTTGCACCATGTGGCAACATCAGCCTCAAGTTTGATATGTGTGTTGATTCAAACACTAAGCATGATATAATGATGTTTATATGAGTGTTTTAGAGCCACTTCTAAAATACCTCACACCTTTTAGATACTTGGTTAGGCATGGACTGTGGCTAGTAAGCAATTATTAAACAAGGTATACTATATTATATAGGTGATGATCCAGCATAAGATATAAAAGATTATCTAATTGAGAATTTGATTTAGGATGTATTTTAAATGAGAGCAATATAATGTTGATGATCCAGTAGAGAAAGCAAAAGAACACTCAATGTGGAATTTTTGCATTTACTATGATTTTTTAAAGTTTAATTCATTTAAAGTATTAAAATATAAAGTTAAGTAATTCCAAGTTTATTTCAAAATTAACATTTATGTTTTCTATATATTTTTAGAAAATTTTGAAAGGGTTTGAAGCTATTTCAATATTTGAACTACCTCTTGCTCATGTTTCTCTCTTTACTTTTGAATTTTTTTCTGTTTGATAAATTGCATTCTTCTTAATCTGATCGTAAACTTTTCAAAGTCTTGCTAATTTAAACTTTTTTGTTTCTTCAAAAAAAGTCAAGGGTGATGCCACAGAGTCATTTGAAGACGTGCATCATACCTCAGCTGCAGAGAGCTTGATGAAGGATCTTTTGATCGGTACCGTTGATCAGGGCCACGAAGAACCGAAGAAGCCAACGCAGGCACCTGGAAATGAAGATTCTCTTTCTGCCAGGAACGAGCAGCGGAAGAAGCTCGCCTCATCTTCCTCATCTTCTTCTAGTAGTGTGTTCAAAAGCATCCTTCTTCCCTTGCTTTTTCTTGCCCTGGCCTTTGCAGCTTTGTTTTTCAGCTCCTTCATCAATGCTAACGCTTGAGTTCTGTTATTTTCTCTGTTGTAATATCATTATTGTGGAACTTCTCATCTGTTTTGTTATTTTGTACTCTCAGTAAAATAAATTGCTTTGGGTTGCATTTGAGATTGCGATACTATCATTCTAACTGTAAAACTGTAATTCAAATGATAGCTCGATACAAATAAAGGATGTCAATTTTTTTGACTTGCGAGAAAATGTTATGAAAATTTGTCGACTTGAAAGCTTTGTCACACTCGGGGGTAAACGCGAGACAAGACCGACACGTGCTGACAATCACGGTGTGCACAAAAGGAGGTGCCGGATTTTGTGGAGAAAAATTACATTATCAAGATTTCACTATGATATAGAAGAATAATACACTCTTTGCATACACTACTCATTCATATCCTAACCTCATATAATCATGATTATTTATAGGCTTTGAGTATGTAATATACTCACATAAATATTCATGAAAGCAAATGATTATTATTGGGAGTTCAAATAATCCCTTTTGAATGCATCTAAGAGTTCTGATCATTTCTTTCATTAATAGTTATAAGTGAAACTTATAGTTTACATGAGTTATAAACATCTATTTTGAATGGGCATCTCGGAGTTTCTAGAATTTCCTTCATAAATAGTCATGAATGCAACTTGAACATCCCTCTTGAATGCATATAGGTGTTACCTCTATAAATGCAACTTGCGGTTTCTCTTAAGCACTCGAGCCTACATTATGCACAATAATATTGTCAAATATTTTCTCCCTTAATCAAAAGGCATTCATCAGATTAATTGTTCCTTTTTTGTAAATAACTTTCAACTACAATTCTAAGCTTTAGACCCCCACAAAGAGAGTTGGCAATGTGAAACCTTAGATCCTATTACACCTAGTCAAATAAGAGCGCCTCCCTAAGAGGCATTAAAATTATGTTCATTTATGACCTATTTTGGTTTAACTTAATTTATTTTAGCTATTCTCAAATAATTTGATAGCTTATCTAGATAATTCAACTTACAAGTAACAAAAAATCAATAAAATCAAAAATTATAAAAATCAAAACTAATAATTTTATCAACTTAATTTAATTTAGATAATCTCTAATTCCAAAAAACAAGCTCAACATGAACATCTTTGAAGGATTTGCAATCATTTATATTAGTATTTTGCAATATATTTTTTACTTTTTTTTCTTAGGGTTGTTTAGCATGAGAGGTAAAAACAGTGTAAAGTAATAATTTTTCAGGTAAATTGAAATTAACGGCGTTTATCATGAAATAAAACGAATGAAAGATTTTTACATTGTAACTTGATTTTGTATTGATATATATAAAATAGGAGTAAACAGATTATGCCTGAATTGCAGCAAGCGAACGGATAAGAAGGGATTTCATTAGATCATTCGAACGAAGGATTCCGCTCGTCCATCCTCTCCGGAGAACGATTTCGATGAATCCTTCATTTGTTCGAACGGACAATTCGAAGGATTCGTTTGAGCGAAACCCTAAAAAAATTTCAAAACGATTCGAATGATTCGTTCATCAGAATAATTTATTCATTCGTTTCGTTCAAATGAAACCTTAAAAAAAATTTCAAAAAAAGAATAATTTTTTGAGTAATTTAACCCTCAAATTAATTCAAAATAACATACTCATTCATTACTTCATTTCAAACAAAAAATATTAAATTTTCTATAATACTAACAAACAGCAGTAAAAGAGCATGATTACACTATTGCCAAATTATTTTATTCTCAAATTCCTTAAATTTTTGCATACATAAAAGTTGTAAGTTCAACTATTGTAAGAGAGGCATCTCTCTATCTACATATAATATGCATAAACTATCAATATTGACTCTCTAAGCTTATCTTTAATTTAAGTAACTCCAACCTTTCGCAAGCCAAATAAATATTTAAAATTGACAGCTCTGCCCATGGTTTAAGCATCATGATTATGAGATCCTATTGCGATAAACTCCTTGGAATTTGTATCTTTATCTTCTTCATGAGGTGTCAAAAGCATATTGAACTTAGCAAGTTAAACCAGAGTATGATTGCATTATAAGACTTGGGAAGTATTTTTAGACCAGTATATAACAATGCTCATGTTTGTATAGTTTTTCTTTCAAATTTCCCATTGTATAGTAAGATGTTAAAAGACACACTTGGGTGTGTTCTGCGCAAGCGGGGCCGCGGGGGTTGAGGGAATGGCGGCTACCGCTTTTGGCAGTCGAACATTTTTCTATATTTCATAGTGCACATCTTGAACATGTGGACATCTGATTCATAAAAAATAAAAAATTTAATTTTTTCCATATTTTTTATTAAGATTATGTTCAATAGTTGTAATAAATATATTATGCACTATATATACGATGTTCGACAATATGCTTTGCACCAAGGTCAAATCCCTTGGATACAATCTAAAATCCCATTATTGCATACAACTAAGACAACTGTCGAACAGGTATCTAAAATCTTGTTTTGTATCTGTGTATCCACATATTTTAATTTAATTTATTTTATTATTATACTTTTTTAAATTTTCAATTATCTAATTAAGTTTAATTGCTATTTTGTAAAATGGATTATTTTTCTTAAGTTTAGGGCTTTGCATAGATTTTTATAACCAAATGTAGTGCACTTGTGTTAAGATTAAGAGTCTTTTTGGGTTCTAGCTTCATGTGTCATTAATGGATGCTTTTTGCGTAAAATTACATGTTTTAGGGCTAAATATGTTTATATTATAAAAAAATTGTTCGGTAAAAATCATGATAAGCATAAAAAGCAGAGTGTGTGATACAATGCTTGTGAAATTTGTTGTAGGCCACAAATGGCTTATTGAAGTGACACATGTGGGAGAGTTGAGAACTACTGGCTTGTTTGTTGTGTATGATGGAGGTGGAAGCGTAGGGGTGGAAATGATTGTACAGTTTGTGTAGGTGGAAGATGTTTGGCAATTTACGAGCTAACTATAGTAGGGTTTAGGATTTAAGGTTTCTATCTTAGAGTTTATGAGTGGTATAGCATCTCATCAAAAAAATAACATAGCATGACACACAGTCATCTACTGCAGTTAGTCGAACAATAGCACAAGTAAGTTTGATGTCAGCTATTGTAGCCAGTGAAGATGTAGGGTTTTGATGTTGGTTGAAGTTTCGATATGGTGTAGGCGCGTAGCCAAAGGTACTAAAGGCAACCAGAGGTTTTAAAAGATAGGTAATTTGGTGGTTTCTGGTATCAAGTTGAGTAGGAATTATTGTGGTTAAGTAGTGTTATTCGTATTTTGTTAATGAGATAGTTTGCAATTTGAAAGGCATTGTCCGAGAATTCTGGTGGTAGGTTTGCTTAGGTGAGAGTATGTAACAGCCCAAATTCTTAAGAGCCAAAATATTGTCCACTTTGGCCTGAAATACCTCACAATTTTATCCTTATAATATAACTTTCCAGCAGGTCACTCATCATAGAAGTGCTCCCACCTGAGCACGCTTAACTTTTGAGTTCTTATTAGAAACTCTACCGTTATCTAAAAAGACGCATCGATATTAAAGAGTTTCACTTATTACTACTTAAGTGGGTTTTTACAATCTTCCCAACTTAAGTAACTGACGTCCTCGACAGTATCCACACACAGATCCAATAATCATCCATTGGGTGGATAGGACTAGAGGTGGCCCCTACAAGCTCAAGAGGTACCCACAATCATGTAGCACCTTAACAATCATGAGTTCAAAAGGCTGCTCACATAAAGTGATACTTTTCCCTGCATGACATTTAACTCCTATCTAACACCTTATGGTCTGCTCTGATACAATTTCTAACCGTCCAAACTATCAAGTATTAAGGTATTGTCCACTTTGGTCAGAAAGGGCTCACGATTTTGTTCTCAGAAAATAACTTTCAAACAGTTCACCCACTATAAGAGTGCTCCCACCTAAGCATGCTTAATTTTGAAATTATTATCAGGAACTCCATCGTTATCTAAAATAACACGATTCACTTATTACTACTTAAGTGAGTTATTACAGAGTAAGGCATGACGAAGCTCAATAAACCTTTAAGCTTTATCTTGCCAATAAATCCTACTAGACCAAAACCCTCATGAATATAAGAGCTTCTCACCTCATCAACATTAATCATTCATTATGATACTATTTATGGAGAAAAAATTTATTATGGCAAAAAAAAAAAAAAAAAAAAAGATGAGGTGCAATAGAATATGCCCCATTATAATAACATAAAAATAGGAATTATCTTTTGTACCAACCCAATTCTAACTTGTGAAACTTTTTGTAACATTATTTTTAATTAAAACAAAAGTTTTGGTAAAGATATTCCTTCTTAGACATGTTAGCATCTAAATGCAAAAGGTTAGAACAACAAATAAAAATGGTTAAAAACATAAAAGGGTGCCTTAATATGAGAAAAGCCACTTAAACAAGAGTCAATTAGAACTATGAGTAACCAAGATAGTAAAATTCAATTCAACAATTTTGTAGTATCATAAGATTGCAAATACATTTGGAGTAATATCATAAGATTGTTAAGCAAATATTTTAACGCTCTCAAAGTCAATAGAAAACTGAAAAGGCTATATCATCACAATTCAAAGTGTGGCATGGCTAAAATTTAGAAGAGATCCTCTCGATTATAAATGATCCTAAGGCTCAAAATGAAGCTCTCTGAAGATAAGATATTGAAGATCAACAAGCCTATTACTAAATGGAGTACAAATATTGCTTATAGGATCAAATTGTGAAGAGAGCCAAAGATGAGGTGAGCCACTAAGCAAAGCAAAGCGGTAAGTACATAATGGAGAAAGTTGCTAATAAGTTCTTAAGTTAGATCTAACTCACAAGAGTGAATTCCGACTAGCTGACAAAAGACTTTTGATCAGAGGATCAACAAAGAGCTTGTAGCCAACCAATAGCCGTATTAGTCAGCCTACAATCAAGTCAATCAATCAAGTTGCACCATGGACAAGCACAAAATGGTCGAGTTACACCAGCCAGCATGAACCAATAATTACTCAAGAAAGCACAACTCTGCTTACCAACCGAGTCACCCCACCAAGTAATACAACTTGGTGCGCATGCACCAAACTCAGCAAGGAACTGAGTGGTACACAGAACTCGTTAAAACGTTTAGACAGCAAATAAGTATCTTCTCAAGCTATTCTTAGCACAGAATGAACCCAGAAGCTACTCTAGGAAACCAGCTAGAACTAACTCAACTATTACTATGGAAGCCGTGTGTGGCAAACCACAAGACAACATATGATAGGATTGAATTATTACTTCAATTATACTTTTTCTTTCATGCCCATGCATGTGTATATAAATACCAAAAGTAAATATAACAATACTAAGTTAATGTGAAAACTTTGTATTAACAAATTATTAAGGAATGCAGCTGTAGTTTCAAATCAGAATCTCTTTTTACTGTCACATTGCTCATCTCCCTCTCCCCTACTCTATTGGATAATCTCATGCTCATCTTATATCCATCAGCCGTGAGCCTCAATAGCTCCAGCTGGTCATACGATCTAATGCCAGCATCTTGAATTCTACACTAGCATCCAACTTGCAACCTCCAATCATTGAAAGTGGGTGAAATTCCATACACAGGATATTATTCAATGTTAGATTTGCAAACATTAAGAAATGGGTGTTGTGTTTGTAAATATTAAGCTTTGCATGTTAAATTTATGAATAGCGAAAATTAGCTTGTCATGCAAGTAATTCTCCCAATATTAAATTCACGTGAACTTCACAAGCTAATGAATAGTTGGTGATAATAAAATTACAAAAAAAACCGTCAACTTGTAAATTAAGCAGTGTTTCAAGAAAAGATCATCTTGATAATTAGAATACAAGACTTAAGAATGAGAATTTGAGCCTAAGAAGTTGCTCAAGAACACCTTAGTAAAACAATGTAAAGCACTAATGAATGATAAAGGTTAAAGCTTTAAATGTATAAATATACAAACATTAATTAGAATGATAATGAAAAATTCATCTATACAATTTTCACTCAATTGTTAGTTAATCAAAAAAGCATCATCCGGTCAATCAACAAGCTCCATCAAAACAATCAGCACCAATCCAACCAATATTTGAATGATTATAGTCTAAACGATTCATGATGGGTTGCTTTGATGAACCATCATGAATTAAGCAATGCCTAACAGTTAATTAAGCAAATCACAAAATCTGATGTGGCAAATGAATATATATTTATATATATGCATGTATATATCAGTTCAGCTAAATTGACACCTTCAGAATACACTTGAGAAGAATTCTATATTTTTTTATATATCTATAACAAAATCTCGCCGCTTTACAGCACTACAATTCCTCTTCACTCTATATTATATTCAAATTTTGTAAGCTTGTAAAAACCGTTACTAATATAATTCAATATACTGTGGAGAAAAAAGTAAAAGCTATAATGTCAAAATGACCTCCAAGGCAGGCATTTGTTAGGAAGAGAGGGGGAAAAAGGATATGAATAGAAGGTCAGCACTCACTCAGGAGAGGCGGAGTGCCAGCTGATGGAGGAGGAGCCTCTTCTGAGCGGGATTGATGAGACCACTGCGCTGCGCATTGACCAAGATGTCGGTCATGATGGCAGCAGCATGCCCAACCGATTCACCTTCCGCCTTCCTCAGCATGAAGGCCTGCCCATCATGGGTTATTTCCAAGCAGCCGGGATGCTGAATCCAAGGCTCTCCGTCAACCTGAACCGGGAATGGGCTGTGAATTCTCACTCTTATTACTTTTCCTTGTGCCAATCTTTGGGCCTGAGAGAGCCCCACCTGTATTGTATATCATCAAATTTGTCAAAAATAAATAAAAATAATACGCAAATATACTACAACAACAAGCCTTAATTCCTTTATTTCCATTATGCATTATCAAATAGCAGCCCCTCCCTAAGTTTCAAATGAAAAACAATCTTTTCTAATGGTATTGAAGGTAAAATAACCTGAAGCTTCCCGAGGTGCCACGTTCCGGATATGCAGACAACTTCGAGCGATTTATCATGCATCAATTGAGGACTAAAACTGTCATCATTTTGCCACAGATTTACTCCTCCCATATAACTGCCAATGTTGAGAATGATCACACCCTCAGTGCCCTGCCAAAGTAATGAGGATGGTATTAAAGCTAATTTATTCAATTAAAAACAATATTATATTTATTTATTTACCTCTGGAATTCCGATCAAGTTTCCATCAACTTCCAAACTCACTTGCCATGGTAAATCAGCACATGTTCTATCAACAATATCCTTGGCTCCTTCTTTGGCGTACCACAATTTATTGACAAACTACAAATAAGAAATAACATATATAGATATATTGATATTTATTATCTGCTAATCAAATAATTGCAAGTATCACATCATGATAAAATAATTATGCTATCTAAATTGATTCTAATGTGACCATTCTTACATGTATGTGCATATGCTGTCAAGTGAAATTAAATATGAAAAAATATTTTGGCATATGATTCACAATAGTAGATTCAAGAAATACCTCAAAAGAAAATATTGTTTATTCGTTGGAAGCATAGCAGAAGATTCGAACTTTGCTTTGGCTATAATATGTCCAATTATCAATGCATTTTTTAAGGAAAAGAGAATGTGATATAACTTTAAAAATTAAATGTTGTTCTTATTGTATTACTATTGTTTATATATGATACAATATTTTATTATTTATATTATATATATAATAGTATTGATCATAGAAATTATAATTTTCATATTAATAATTTACAAAGAGAATATTGTGCCATTCACGATTCATCTGTGCATCATAACATTAGTTGCGTTGGGATCATCTGTCTGGTTTTGTCAATGTAAATATAGTCAAAGTATTTACATTAAAATTACATTTAGCATAATTTATCAGTAACACAAATTTCTGTTATTTACTGTATTCAATTATGTTAAAATCAACTGCAAAATTGCATAATTGCTTTCATGCATAATAATGAGGATTACATTTGCATGGAAAACTTCAAGTGCAAAAGACTACTGCCCAAGTCAACCTACTCTACTCTCAGATTGCTAATCAATTATATTGCTGGTCCAACTTAGTGAGACTAAGTTTTGGTCTGTACACAAATCCTTCACTTTTGAGATTATTTAAATTATTAAATTATGATTAATAATTTAAGCATATGAATATTAACATCAATTATCAAAGGTTTTAACTGTGTGAAGTATTATGTTATACCAATTCAAACATAACATAGCGCTCAACAGAAATATGATCTAAAGATAATTAAGCATAAATCAGAGAATATTCAGCTTTATTAGGCATCAAAAGGCTATATCATAAAGAAAGTGGTTTGCATTTTAGTATAAATGTAATAGTTTTTGTTGTATATATTAGTAATTTTCTGGGTGGCCTATTCAAAATACACAAAAATGATAAATGTTCATTCACATCAAAATGATAGTTTATTCAATATAATTTTTTACAGTATAAAAAAAACCTATTTGGATCTTGGAAGACTAAGCTATGCTACCTTTTAGACGCTTATAACTTGATGCACATGATATTATTAAAGGTTACATATAAAGCACTTTAATCTTTTTAATATGCATATTCAGCACGAAAGATTTAATATGCTCAAATAAAGTACTCGGTTTCTTGCAACTGTAAGTACAAATGAGGTGTCATTCACATTAGAAATGAGATTAAAACATTTTTATAGAAATATTAAAATTTGTGCATTATATATATATATATATATATATATATATATATATATATATAACTTTGGTATTATGAAAATTATTACATAGCTAAAAATTTTCAGATATAGTAGAAGCTCATGATGTTCCACATGTTCCAACCAAAATGTTACTTTTCATGCAATCATATACTCTAGAGATGTGTAACCACCCAAGCAACTGGCTGACAAGGTGGAGCCGGCCCCACCCAAGTAACTTTTTGTGCTCGTTGAGCCGAACTCCACCAGCTAAGCCGATGATGAGAAATGAGGGGAGCTTGGGGCACTCGTCAAGAAGTTTAAAAAGCATTAGTTACTAAACAATACAGTTCAAAGAGTTGTACACTCCAGTCACAAAACCTAGTTGATATTCAATTAGGAATGGGATTTCAAAGAAAGGGAACTTTTCCAAGAGTTCCTTGACTAATTTAACTAATTTAGTCCTAAATTTTATCACAATTTAATTCCAAAATGGGAGCTATTCAGGATCGAGTTGGAAAATCAAAAGACTAAATTGGGTTTCAATAGAATAGTTGAGGGAAATTTTGGGTATTTTAAATAATCCAAGACAAAATGGCCAACTTGAAATTGCCTGGTTACTATATTGGTAAATTTATCTGAGAAGAATGTAAAAATTATGCCATTCAGCATCTTTGGTTATATGAAGTTACCAATAGGACTGAACAAACATTTATGATTGTGTGTTGGTTCACGTTATCTATGCATATAACACTACCTGGCTATGGAACATATCAGGCCTTTCTTCTCGGGTCGTATGAAAGTTATATGCAACCTTCGCATCACATCCAATACCTATGAAATAAGTACAAGGCATTACAATATTAGAAAATTGTGCATATGATTTTAGAAATGATAATTCGGTGACATAGCCATCATACCTAAATAGTTTGACATTCGCTTCACGTGTCTTGTATTTTGGCCTGGATCGGCATGTTCCTCCTGGATGACAACACTCCAACGATCAAGCATTGTGATTGCTGCATGGTCAATATCATTCAGATGTTTACTCAGACCACCTTTCCCTTCAACGGAAGACAAACCTCCGCCCCATTGCAAAACACGTGACAGATCATTCCCAGTGCCAAGAGGAAGAATAGACACTGGTGGGGGAGATTCAAAGTTCTCTTTTTGTATGGCATCAAGAACCCATGCAACAGTACCATCACCTCCGCATACAAGAATTTTGAAGTGTTGCACATTACGGAACATTTGCAGCCCAACTTCAGGCCCTTGGGAGGAACTTAGCTCAAAGATCTGAAATTCACAAGATGAACACAGCACTTAAGATATATAAATGTTAAAATTTTACATAAGTGCATACAAATAATGTTCACAATTGTTAAAATCATACGGATAGAAGAACCCGAATAGACTATAGGCAAGGATTCTAAGGCGTTGAAACAGAAACAGAGATAGATAAGTGCTCACAAGAAGTGCAAACAAACCTGAACAGGATTTAACAGCATATTCAATCTCCTTCGAAGAGAACGTCCATATTGTGCTCCACTCCTTGCGTTGATGTATACAAGAAGTGGTATTGAATCCTGTGGCAAATTGGTCACTTCATACTTTTTACTTTCAGTTTTCTGGCAGAATTTAGTATAAGAATATCTCAAACTTGCAGAATCATCATTTTTTTTCTGAAAGTACGTACTTCCACAAAGCCAACAGAGCAACGATCCAATAACATTTCCATTGGCTGAAGTAGTTTGCTGCTTACCTATAGGAACATTGTAAAGAGAAGAGCAGTTGCTTCCATTCTTAATGCGATTTCGTCGCTTCCTCATTGAACCTCTAACTGATGTTGTGATAATCCCTTCCTTGATAGCTTTTAGCATCCCCCCGCTTGTTCGCCCAGCATCAACTTCTTTCACTGAGAGTGGAGAAAGCACAAGCCGCCTAAGTATACCCAAATCACAAATATTACCAGTCTCTTTTACGAATTTAGTATGGCAATCAACATGTATGAGGCGTTGACACCAAAGGCAACCCCAAATAGGTATAGGAGATGCACCAAGAATCGGAATACCACATCCTTCATCGCAATAGTAACAGAAGAAAGATGTCTCATGGTTTTCGTCAAAATCTACCCATCTCTCTGACCAATGGTGCATCAAATGGGATGAACCAGCTTGGGCGACACACTTGCAATCCCCCACTGCAAACTGACAGCACTGGAAATGAGCTACAACACCGCATATGGAGCAACGTTGGACATTAGCATTTTCTGTGTTTTTTAATCTACCACAATGAGGAGAGACTAAAGAGGACAAACAAACATAGCAGCATGTGGAAGGTTTTCCACTGTCACAATCATCATTAGTCCATGTGTGATAAGAATTAGGGCATTTCAATTTAGCCCAAACTTTCTTCTTCTCCCGAGCAGCTGCCTTTATCCAGTTCAGTGAGGCCTCTCTCTGTAGCCTGAGAAAGGTATATATCAGAGCTAGCAGCCCAAAGAAACCGGTGACAAGCCAACCACAAATGATTGGTAAGGACAGATTTAATTTATCAGCATGTTCCAAAAGCACATTGCCCAAATCCATCCAAATTAATCAAAATGTGTCCTTTGAATGTTAAAGATCAACTCTTTGTACCTGCAAAACTGTCTCCAAAATGAAGAAGAAAGAATACATGAATTTTATTTAAATTGGCTAGAACAAGAATTACACCCAAAGCGTGTTGGTTAAATTACACTCAATGCTATGACCAAAATTTCCCCTTAAACAAAGATATCTGGGATTAATATACTGTACTTAAAATGACTATGAACAAAGAGCTCACTCATTGATAGGGGGTTTTGTACTGTATGAATTATTAAATTGACAGGTTTGCTGCATCACAGGAATGTCAGTTAAGATTGGCAAAAAAAGCAGCCAAGCAGGAAAAGTATTTTTCAAACAACAAAAAAATATGTAAAAGAAGAAAGAAAACAAGAAACAAAGAGCTCGTGGATAAACAAGCATAACCACAGATTATTTATTGCGAAGAAATATGAACATAAACTTGTCCTTGCTTTATCAGGAAGATGATATTTGCTTTCTATTCAAAGAACCGATGTTAGATGGATGCAGGCTGGGGAGATGATAGCACATCAACAACTGAAGGAATAAAAGCTTTATCAGGGAACCAAGATGGTATTGAACTAATCGCATCTAGACAGACTATGTTCGCTTCCATAATATTTATAATAAATATGCCTCTATGGAAGCATTCAAATGTACTGCTTGTCAGCGTATCCCTCAGAATGTTTGGATTGGCATTGCTGAAATTGTTTTAACTGTGCTAAGAACTAACCCTAATGCCTATTCAGGTCCTGATAGTTTCTGCAGACTTTTTTATTAAGAACTGGGACCTTTTAAAATCCCAAATGGTTATAACTGTAAACTTCTTTGTAGCTAAAGGTAAGCTATCAAATTCTATTACAAATACTGCAATCGCTTTGATTCCTAAGTCTGCAAATATTAACATCAATGCAGACTTTCAGCCAATCTCCTAATGCATAGCAACTTATAAAATTATAGCAAAGCTTCTTGCCTCTTATCTCAAGCCCCACTTGCCTACATTGATAGTGCGCAATCTACAATTATTAAGAGAAGAAATATAACGCACAGCATTCATTTAGCTACAAAAATCCTGCATAAATTCAACAATTCTCATCGAAATTTCTTTTATGCCAAGCTCGATATTCATAAACCCTTGATATTAAAGAGAATTTAATATTTCAAAATTAGCGGATAAAGGCTTCCCTAGAAACTTCACTAAATTGATAGGTGTGTGTAGCTTAAACACTACGTTCTTAGTCATCCTAAATGGAACATTGAAAGGCTACTTTTAACTCATCCAACATATTAAGGGAGATCCGTTCTCTCTCCTTATCTCTTTACTATTGGCATAGATGATTTTTCAACTCTTATGTATCAAGCAATCCAGGAAGATAGATTCAAATCCTTCCACAATGGCAATTACAAATGCTCTCGTTTACTATTTGTCGATTATTTGCTTTTTAGAGAAGCTACCGTTGACAATCTCCACTATTTGCTCAACATCTTTAACGAATTCAATCATTGTGATGGCATAGAGCTTAATTTAGCCAAATCTGGGATCCTTTTCTCTAGAGCTACCTCGAATGCCACAGAGCTCATGAAAACAATGAACTTAGATATTATAGAACTGCCTTTTAAATATCCAGGAATTCCATTGTATACAAAAATGCATAAGAATGTATATTGCAAAAGCTTGATAGACAAAATTGAGAGATGGCTAACCAAGTAGTCAAAAAAATCTCTTACATTTACAGGGAGCCTTATTATTTATTTCTTACATTACAAACACTAATAGCTTCAATTTGGAGCCTTATCACTTATTTGGCTAACGCCACTCATTTATCGACTACAGTTGTTAAAAATTTAAATGGTATATGCACTCGCCATCTTTTTACAGTTCAAATGATAAAAATTATTTATTAGCTTAACAAAGCAGCTACACTCAAAATGTATGGTGGTTTAAAAATTGCAGATAAACTCTCAACCAGGGGTACAAAGTGCAACAAGTTATGCTCTTTCTACAATGAGATTCCTGAAACTACTGAGCATTTATTATTCTCTTATTGTTGACTCCTTTCTCTACCCTCATAGCTTATGCAACTGCTTGATCTTCGCGTGAGATTTAATGAAAAAAGGAGAGGTTCTTCAACTTTTTACTGATAAGAATGACTGTTTATAACATTTGGCTGGAAAGAACTAGACGCCGTTTCAAAGGAAAAGTATGTGTGCCACTGCATTGAAGACTGATTTTACGAACAATGTTACAATTAGTGGGCGCTTTGGCTGCGATGAAGAGTGATGAGGATATGGTGTGATTCACAGGGCTTGGAAGACAAGCAACAGTTGACCTTTAGCAGAACAAATACTAGGTGTTTGCAGATATGAGGCACGCAACCACCCCGTGGGTTGCACCTGCAATTGATTTATCAGCTCTAAGCTGCCAAATCTCATCAAGCTTATCTTATTCAGCTGGTGCTGAAGATAGCTTCCATCAGTAGTTGTTTGTGATAAGAATACCCTTCATCAATATTATAAAACCACATAATATGTACACATCCATGACATATGAAAAATTATTCTCTCCATTCTCAATTGCTCTTACATTCTCACGTTAACTCTCTCTTCAATCTCCTCTCTACGGTTTCTTACATGGCATCAGAAATTCAAATCGTCCCTCTCCTTTAACCACAACTCCTCCGGTGAAGACTGACATCTCCAGCACTCAGCTCCCAGCCTCCATCCACTCTCTTCTTCCCCCTTTCTCTCCCAAGACTCTCTCCAGACATCTTCAAGAAGTTTTCAGCCATCAAGAACCCAACTCTCCAACCAAAGAACTCAGCATCACCCGCAACTCTGCGTTCAGCCACTCTCCAGAACAGCAAGAACACCAACGACGCATTCCCAATCAAGAACAACAAGCCCAGCCAAGAACCACCTCTCTGCCGCCTAGCCGAGAATCCAAACAGCATACCTTCCCATCTTCCCCCTCCACCAAGAACCTCTCTTCCACAAATGAAAATCACATCAAATACAAGATCCACATCAACGGACCCTAAAAATAGCCAATCAAGCTGCAAAACCAATCAACCACACTCCCACCCAACCTCAAATTCTTGATGCTAAACATGAAGAACCTGATCCACTAAACGCTTACATCGGAATATTACATAATCTAGAGAGCCCAAATAACCCAACTATTTCGAGCCAACAAATCTTCATACCCATCTCACAACATCTTAGCCAATCCAGCCGAAGGAACACTGGACCCAAATAACAGCCGGCA
This sequence comes from Gastrodia elata, assembly GCA_016760335.1. Taxonomy (NCBI): domain Eukaryota; kingdom Viridiplantae; phylum Streptophyta; class Magnoliopsida; order Asparagales; family Orchidaceae; genus Gastrodia; species Gastrodia elata. The sequence goes on along the minus strand of CM028681.1, from coordinate 10,390,682 downwards.
GCAAGACTCTGAGTGGTGCACCACCGATCAAAATCTGATAGCCGCGCTCTATTCAACAATCCCCATCAACATTCTACCTTACGTTATTCAGGCCACCACATGTGCTGAAGTTTGGTAAACTCTTGAAAGAAGATTACAACCCTCCAACCAATCAAGAAACCATTCAACTAAAAAATCTCCTAACAATGTCTCCATGAGGGATAAATCTATGGCCCAATACCTATCCGAAATTAAATCTTTAGTGGATGAAATCAGCGCATCTAGCTCTCACATCGACATGGAAGACATCATCCTCTGCACTCTCAACGGCCTGCCACCATCCGACCAAGCATTCACCATGTAAATAGCAAACACAGGTAATACCAAATATGCAACAATATGCAACAAGAAAGGGCATATTGCCACCAAATGCTAGCGTTGGATGAACCACGGCTACAACAAACAACACAAACAAACCGTATACGCAACCACCACAGACGATAGCAATTTTGAATGATACCTCGACTCAAGCGCTTCATCACACATAACAAGCAACCTCAACAATCTCTCCCTAGCCAAACCATACAAGGGAAGCGACTCTGTTACCATGGGCAATGGCAACACCATGTAAATAGCAAACACATGAAACGGGATACAACCCACACCTAATTGTAAGTTCATCTACACAATATTCTTCATGTACTAAGTACAATATCTTATCCATTCAAAAAATTCACTACCAACAATTCTTATTCTATTTATTTCCGCCCATTCAACTTCAATATCAACAATCTTCATACAAATTAGCTTCTTCATCAAGGTCACAACCATAACGGCCTATACACCCCTTCGGACCAAGCATCCATCTTCTCGCCCGTGGCCCTTCATGCATAAACATCAACAACTCCACCGTTTGACGCAAACGACTCGGCATCCCAACAATCCACTCTTTCAAATTACTAGCCAAAGCAAATAAATGTATTCATTTTCTTGATTCTAATTATCATTGTATTCATGTATGATGCCAAAATTCATAAACAGCCATTTACCATCTCAAATAATCACAATTTAACATTCTTCATCTCATCCATTCCAATGTATGGAGGTAGGTCTCCAACAAAAGCTTGACAATAGTACGTATCCTTTATAGATGATACATCTAGATTATGGCTGGCAATTGACTCGAAACTCGAAACTCGACTCGAACTCGACTCAAAATTTTTGAGTCAAGTTTGAGTCGAACAGTTTGACTCGATCCTATTTGACTCGACTCAAAATGACTCGAACTCGAACATACTAAGCTCACAACAACCATGCAGTTGTAACCTTTAATCGATATTATAAAACTACATGCTATATACTACATCATGACATGAATGAAAAATTATTCTCTCCCATTCTCAGCTGCTCGTACATTCTCATATTAATTCTTTCTTTCAAGCTCTCCTCTCTGCGATTTCTTACAGTTTAGCATAGGACCTGTTTCTGAGCACAAGGTCAATAAAATCATATGTTCTTATCTTTTCTATTCAGAACTTTTTGCTATATCTTGAGAATTTTGCTTGCAGGTCACGTTCTCAATCGGAGAGATCTCGATGACATAGCTGGGATCAGTGAGAATATCTGCCACGGCAGCTATTTGATGCTACTTTATATGTTGTTGTCTCTGGTGCGTTGCTACAGCTGAAATTAGAGAGCTATTGGTTCGTTCAGATTCTGCTCTCTGAGATTGCTTAAAGTATGTTTTCTTTATAAAGACCTTCAGAGATTGTTTGCTTCTAAAAGATCTTTATCTAAATATGTTGTGTTTTATTCTCATTTGTAAGCTAGCTATATTAAGCTAGTTCATTTGTTTTTTGTTTTTGTTTTGTTCAGGTGGTCTGTCCTCACACGCCCTGTTGTATCATTGTAATTAAGTTTTACCTTCTTTGGAATGAAAATTGTGCCTAAGTTCTCTCAAATTCTTCAAAAAAACATCGTACATTGCAGCGCAAAACACAATCTTTTCAAAAGATAGACACATCTGAAAATAACAAAGAAGAGAGTTCCTCACCAAAATTTCCAAAATAAAAACAATAAAAAGATAAATAACTATTTTAACGAAACTTTGAGTCCCAAAAGACTTTGATACAGAACTTGGCTTCCACATAAGATCCCAATCTAGTGCATTGCACTTTCCTCTATCAATTAGCAAAACTCATAAAACAATAAAATCGTTACAGCACAGAGTAATCGAACGCTATTAAAGCTTCTAAGCAAAAGAAATCGTATACGTCAAAAATAGAAGCGGGGAGATTCGCAATACGAAATCGCGAGAGATGAAAAGCAAAAGTAGATCAAGCAAAAGACGGCCGGTTAGGAAGGAACCAAACCTTAGAAACCGCAATCTAAAAGAAAGAGATGCAGATCAAAGCAAGGCAAGCCAAGAGAGATCTGGAGAAAACCCTATTAAGTAATTCTTCATCTTCTTGCAACCGTCTGTAATTCTAATTGCACGTTCCTTTCTTGTCCGATGGACTACCCTTTCTTGTATGCTCCGCGGGGTCGCTGGAAGGTGGCGTGGCCGACTGAATATTTATAGGCGGAGTAAGGGCAAAGGCTAATTCAGGGGAATGACGGAGTCGCTGTCAAGTTGACTTTTTATTTAAACTATTAAAAATCATATAAAAATAATAATTTGCTTCCAAAATAATAATTCAAATCTTGTAAAGTCGAGAAAAATATAAATAGAGCCCGAACTTAACCCGCGATTACGCCGAGCAAATTTCTCTGGCCTCGATTCTTTCAAATGAATATAGCTTTTCTTCGGATCCAATGTGTTTATTAGTTTACCCTAAATATAATTATTGGGGTAAATTTAATTTCTAATTTATTCAAAATATTATACTCATATATTATTTCATATTAAACAAAAAATTATCAAATTTCATGCAAAATTATTAAACAATAGTAAAAGAATTTTACTATAATCAGATTACTTACATCAAATTTTTTCAAATTATCTCATGTCAAATAACTAAAAAAAAAGGTTACAATAGTTCTTAAGAAAATATTTGTGTGCTCGTTCATTAAAATTGGTTGAGTTGTTTGTATGATGTATTTGTAATTTGATTATAGTATAATACAATTGTTTTCAGTTGTTTGAAATTACAATATAATATAATTGTTTCAGTTGTTTGGAATTCGTAGTATACTGAATATATTGTTGTGTAATTCATATCCATGGGATCTTTGTCGGCGGCGGCCATCCCCATTCTCGAGGGTCTTAGGGCAGCATACTCCTGCCTCGCGTTCACCCAGTTCTTCTTAATAGCACTCTAGCTTTCTCAGTAAAGGCACTTATTCAGTTTTTGTCTTTAACAAGGTTCAGAAAGAAAATTATACATTTTCCCTTTAATTCGCCCCTCTAACTTTTGATACGATTTCTTTTTTCAAAGAGATGAACAACTATGGAAACATTGTATTTTGGGTTTTTCTTTGGAGAATAACATGTTATAAGTTCTCCTCGATGTTATGCTAAAACTTTGTAAACTTAAAGATTCATTATTATTTTTTCTCTTTCTGATGGATGCTATCTGCTTCAATTTTATTGCGAGGAGGATGTAAATCCATTCCTTGTTAAATCATGGAGTAAGGGTTCTTCCTTCTTCCACCGTGCTGTCGTCGATTACAATTATGTTGTTTACCTAGACTCTCAAATCAACTATGGACAGATTCAGGAATTTCCAAGGACACAAGTGTCATATGAATTCCGCTTGTGGTTGATGATTTCATTGTTGTGAGAGCTCAGCTATTGATAACATTAGTCTGTGTTGAAATTGAACTATTCTCTACTCTACTTGAGGTGATAAAATTAAATTGGTAGCTATTGATTTTCTTAGTGGGGGGGGGGAGGAACGAAAGATTTGAACTGGGAAGCTTTTCCCTATCATAACTAGAAATATGTATATATGTTAAGATACATATATTTCAATACATGACTAATTTAAATTTTAAAGAGTAAATTTTAATAATTTTTCAATAAAATATAAAATTTCAAATTCAGTATAAACTCTCTAAATTAATTTTATGAGCTATATTCCATCTCTCAAGCTATGAAAATCATTGCTCAAAAGTTTAATATTGTCTTAATATATCCATATTATTTAAAGAACAATATATAACTATATGAACTCAAAGAAAGTCTATTAAGAATTTATATAGAGAATATGATATGAAATAATGTAGATCTCAAATATAATCAAGAAATTATTTAGACTTTTATTTGCTTAAATATATTAGAAAAAACATTGCTTGGATTTAAACATAGAGATAATGCTTGAATAATCATGAATAATTAAGAAATTATTTTCGTCTATTCTATGGTATTTGTAGGACTTTTAAAGAGAAAAATAAATAACCAATATATAACTATTGAAGTCAAATAAATTTTACTAAAGACTTCATATATAATATAATATGAAATATTTAATACTTATATAAGAAATTTAATGATCCTATTACTTTAATTAAAGTATTAATATGTGTAAGTAGATTATTGATTAAATATATTTTTTGTAAGATTTATATGCAAAAATTTAAAAAAAAAAGAAAAATTTCTATTGGTCATAAATACTTTTTGATGTATATTCTTATGTAAGCATAATAATTTTCTTAATTAAATAATGAGAATGATTTGATATCTCATATACATCTCAAAATAAGTGGGACTATCCAAAAAAAAAAAAAAAAAAAAAAAGTACAAGTATGATTGAGTCATTATATTTTTTTATATAGAGAAATTGTTAGTAATTTCAATAAAATTGTATTTAATGATCGATAATTGTATGATAAAAAGCTTATAATCACTTTTTATATAAGGTTTAAATGAGAATGCTTATAATGATATATTCAATATCTTCATATATTAATATTACCAATCATGCAATTATCGATGTGATTAGCTCATTGTTAACGAGATCCAAACTCTAGCACGTTTAATAGTAGTTATCAGAGTTTATTTTCTTAACCTCAGTTATGAATGAAGCAAAATGTTTTATTTTCATGAGTGTAATATTCAAATATTATAATACTCTATTAATAAAAGTCAAATTTTAGTTAATTTTGCTCTAACATAATTATGTACTTATAGAACAATTAATTTTTGAAATAGAGGCTAATGATGCATTACTTTGCTATATCCAAGGGTTGAAAAAGTGAAATTGATAATATAAACATATAATATGTAACTTAAGAAAATCTTAGTAGTCTAGTCAAATTATTTTATGAGGAAAAATTTGAC